>LR990297.1:21546276-22750926 GCA_905147355.2 Apotomis turbidana
AAAATTATGGTTTTCGTAATTATTCCTTTATCTATGCTATAAGACGTTGCTTCGTACCAAATTTCAAGATTCTGAGTTCACGGGAAGCACCCTGTAGGTTTTGATTCCCTTGCAAGTGTCGAAAATTTGCAAATTAGGTGCAAAGTTAGGTATTAAAAAAAAAAATATGGTTTTCGTAATTATTCCTTTATCTATGCTATAAGACGTTGCTTCGTACCAAATTTCAAGATTCTGAGTTCACGGGAAGCACCCTGTAGGTTTTGATTCCCTTGCAAGTGTCGAAAATTTGCGGCATAAACGGCTGTATCTTTTGATCGCGTTGGCTTAGAAGTTTGATTTTTTCACAGCTTCAAGGGACAGTAGACCTGAGTAATTGATATAAATTTCAGCTTCATACGTCCACGCGTTCCTGAGAAAAAGGGTCTTGACAGACGGACGGACAGACGGACAACAAAGTGATCCTATAAGGGTTCCGTTTTTTCCTTTTGAGGTACGGAACCCTAAAAACGAGCAAACTTGTTTTAAAGAACTGTTATGTATACATATTTTTGATAGGCAAATTGTAGTATTTGTAATTATCCTTCAGCATTAGAAACACAGCGACATTTCCATTTTGCTTTCTAGAAAAGGAAAAATGACAATGATGTGGCTGTGTTTGTACTAGGACTACGTAGCTAAACGGTGTGAGAAGAAACAAAGCATAAGGAAAAAGTTTAGGGGTCTCCTAACGTTGGAGTAGTGCACTGGTTGACACGTTGTAGTCGTTGGACCAGTAATCTAGAAGTGCTTTGTTTTTTTTTTCAACAATGGTTCAAGAAAATGCTCACCAATAGGACGAGTTAACTCTGTCTCCTGTTAAAGTCGCTTTGGGTGGTTTTTCTTCGCTGTCTAGCTTATCTCGAGTAGAAAACGAGCCTAAGAGCCAGAGCACACTACGGCTTCTTGTGGTCGCGACAGTACATCTCTCTTTTTCTCATTTCGAGCGTGCAACAGAGACATATGTACTGTCGCGGCCACAAGTAGTTGTAGAGTGCGGAGCCAGTAAATGTAATAACTACACATTGACAATAGTTCTAGAGATTTTATGTGAGCGACCGTCTACTTATATTAATTTATTAATTATTTTTAATTGATTAACAGACAGTATTTGCTGTACAGTACCTGTCTAGTCGTAAGATTAAAAAAATCGTACCCACCTAGATTTAATTAGTTTCACATATGTTTGTATATATTTTATATAAAGAAGTCAGGAGTTTAGATATCTTACTGGTAGTGGTAAAATAACTAAACCATATATGGTTTTCATACGTAATTCCTAAGTTATACTCTCTAGTGTTAGTTTTTTGTGCACTAACATTGTTTCTGTATAACTAGACGTACTGCACCGCGCACTTAATTCTAAAAGGCATGTCTGATTGGTTTCCGGAGTTACCCCATCAGCGAGCCAATGATGGTCGCTTTTTCCCACAGTAAATTAACGATATATCATCCGTCATTCTCGCACTCGCATACTTGACAGAAAATGACAAGGTTTTGTTATGTACGTGACAATTATGGGCCCGCTCGTGAGGCAAGTCCGGACAACGATATGACGTGCGATTTTAACTTAAACTTAATACCACTACGTATGTGAGATTGTTTTTCTTGATATCTGTACCTAATAATTATATTTATTTTAAAATATCGACATTTTGACATTCCCGGCATTTAGAGATTAGTATAAAATATTTTTTAATTTTGTAAATATTAGTGGTAAGGGTAGAATGTGTGTTCGTACTATGATGTCTTTGAATAGTTAATAGACAATCTTTATTATAAACAATTGTTTTAATTTTCCTTTATCCTGGATCTAACGCGAAATCCTCCAAATATTTATACTATCTTATACTGAAATAAGAGGCCATTTATACATCACTAAAACAGCCGTTTGGCTGAGCAGATTTCAACTATTTTTGGTACAATCCACAAATGCCTATAGGATACTTTTTCCCGACTATACTGATGAGCAAAAAAGACGTTTAATGACTTTTACCTATACTGTGGACGAAGTCGCAAAGAAATAACTACGGCGGGAGTCCTCAACATATTGACTGAATGCATTTTCTGGAACAAGCTATATGCTTGCAACTTGGCTCTCTAAGTTATGAGTAGAAGTGGGCAAGTTCCTAGAAAGTAGTCACCGCAAATATTGGCTGTCGGAGAGAACTCTGGCTAAGTAAAAAGTACAAAGTTCGACAAATAACAATGACATTTTCTCCAATATTCGATACTAGCGACCGGCACCGACTTCGCACGGGAGCAATGCTGATAAATTATAGTATAAACATTCCTCTTGAATCACTCTGTCTATTAAAAAAACCGCATTAAAAATATTAAAATCCGTTGCGGCAGCAGGAAGAGACTTTGTTTTATACTATGTAGTGACATATATATGGAATTTGAAGAAAATTTAAAGAAAATACAAGAAGATGTAACTTCGTCCATTTAACCCCCGTTACTTTATCGTAGTCAAGTAAAAAGAATCCTGTAACCATCCTTGGAAGTCTCCGGGAAGCCATTTGTTACCAATGCTCATTAGTATTTATCCCGAAATCTGAACCCATCAATCACTATACAAAATTGGATTTTACCCTTTTAAACACCACAGTCGTCATATCACGACATTGGAAAATTGCTACGCTGATGGCAACGTCAAATGACGTCCAAATTTTAATGACCAAATATGTCGTAATTAATAGCGGTGTAGACTGATGTTGAATTATACAACATACTGTAGTTGTTTGACTAAAATTAGGTCAACGTCATGAAATCAAAGAAGAAATTCCAAAATAAATAATATTTTTTGAAATATGCAACTTCAAAGGTATGCATTTTTTTTATCCAATAGATATTTTGAAATTGTTTTCAGAATCCTCATAATTTAACAAAATAATTGTACGACAACCATCAACTTAACCGCGCTTTTACTTATTGTCTCCATACAAATAATGGCACCCTAAACACAAATGACGCCACAAGTACGTAACCATTTGTATGGAGAGTTTTTAGCGCTCCGTAGGTATGTTGAACTTTGACGGTCATTTCTGTCTTCTGTCTAAGTGTGGTTAGTCCCATAATAGACATATTTTGATCCCAATAAAATATAGAATCGATTGAAATCCTAAAAAAAAATCTACATACACGCCTATTCCAACCGCAGCAAGTATTTTTCAATCTCTGTTCATTTCGGCTTTCACCTCTTTTTTTATTTTTTGGTATGGCGTCAGGGGTACCAAGATTGTTTCGCCGTTTGACGTTTAAAAGGTGAATACAATTTCTAATTCATGTTTTATTAAAGTACATAATAACAATAAGTATACAAATGCCCGAGTTAAGAGGCCTTATTCCTTTTAAAAAATATTTTCTTCATATTATGACAAATATATTGATAAAATCAACCAACGTTATGAAGTGAATAATACTTTTCCCCGAGTTCTAGGTAGTAACAGAGCTATTTCATGCTTTCCTAGCGTGCAGTCGAAAATAAGTAGTAAAAACTAATTTTCCGCGGGAATTTTGTCAATTTCGAGTAGTTTTTGAAACAAAAATTATCAATGAAAAATTCAAACTGTAGGATTCAAATATTACCAATACATCGCAAGAGCCCTGTTCTAGGTAGTAACATCAATAATATGTTAAGAATCATGTTTGATCATAGAGAAAATATCTAACATATAATCAGTATTTTAAAAGGAATAAGGCCTCTGATGCCAAAAATGTGCAAAGCGCTATCGACCATCAACGAAACTTCTCGTGCATTCCTCAAATACTAATTTTGCTACAAGCTTTGACACAAACACATACATAATCCGTACCATCCCGTGGGCGGTGTTTGTCACGGAATCGCCTGCACCTCGTGACTTGTGCAAGACGGTTTAAGGGCCTGGCCACATGTCCACGACACGGCGTCGTAAATGGAAAACGACACGGTGTCGCGTCGGAGCGCGACACATTTATCCACCGTGCGAATATCCGTTGCCGCGTCGTGAAAACACACGACACGGCGTCGTAAACGTAAAACCACGCTGTGTCGCGTCGGAGCGCGACACAATTATCCACCGTGCGAATATACGTTGCCGCATCGTGAAAACACACGATGCTGTGTCGCGTCGGAGCGCGACACAATTATCCACCGTGCGAATATACGTTGCCGCGTCGTGAAAACACATGCTGCACCGGGCACCGCAGGTCGCGCCGCGCGCCGGGCAGATTAACTTTGCTGTGTTGAGTAGATGCACGGTGCGGTGCCACGTTCGATTACGACGCCGCAGCTTCTCGTACATGTTCAAAATATTTTGCGATCAGTTTTCAATTCGACATGGATCCTATCACACGTATTCTGCTCTTGTTGCTTTTAAGAAGAAGCATGAAGAAAAAGCAGAAGAAACGAAAATGTTGGATAAATCCATATCTTTCTATTATGAACCATGATGGCAGTCATTTCAAAAGGAAGTACGAGGCTTTAAAAATAAGTGATCACAAGTTTTATGATTATTTTAGAATGTCTGTGTCAAGTTTTGAAGAACTATTATGGAAAATATCGCCTCGTTTAAAAAGGCAAAATGTATTTACCTGCGACCTGCGGTGCCCGGTGCAGCATGTGTTTTCACGACGCGGCAACGTATATTCGCACGGTGGATAATTGTGTCGCGCTCCGACGCGACACAGCGTCGTTTTACGTTTACGACGCCGTGTCGTGTGTTTTCACGACGCGGCAACGGATATTCGCACGGTGGATAATGTGTCGCGCTCCGACGCGACACCGTGTCGTTTTACGTTTACGACGCCGTGTCGTGGACATGTGGCCAGGCCCTAAGTTACCTGTGTGTGCTATTTATCAGCGCAATTGGAAAAGATGATCCTAATGTTGGCAGCATGAGTAAACTATTATAACACAACTGGAGGGGCCTACACCCGATGTATGTTCCTGTTTTTATTTTGAACTGAGTTTGAGACTGATTGAGTAGTTAATAATATAACAAATCATTTTGATGAGGAATTTTATGCATGATATGATCTATAATCTAAGGAGTTTTTAAAAGATCTTAGATTTCAGGTAGATCTTACTTCTTTTATTAGTGAAAGAGTTTCCAAACTATTGCACAGTTCTGTTATTGACGGGCTTAGTAAGAATGTGGCATTTACTTCTGTCAAAGTTCTCAATGGAATAATGAACATTATTCTGAAAGTAATGGCATAACAAGGGCATGTTTACATGTCTGAGTCTTCCCACATTTCACAAGACAAAACTGCACTGTTCATAAGAAACCCCGAAAGGCACACATTGTAGTGTGGTCACGGCACGACCACACTGTACTCGCGACTCGCAACTCGCGAGTACAGTGTGGTGTTGCGCTGTCCGTGCCGATCACTCGCGAGTCGCGAGTGATCGGCACGCAGCGCAACACCACGGTATTCTGCCTAAAAGTGAATACTTAATAATCATATTGTATGTAACACTATTATATACACTTAATATAATATACCTTTTTAAACAAGATCGCGGGATTATTCAGGCCGTATTAAAGTAACTACCGGAATCCCGCGGCGTTGCACCGTCCGTGCCGACCACTGGTAATCTCTGGCATCGCTCTCAATATGACATGACCAAAGGTCACCGACCTTGCATTGTTTACCTCAAGTTATTTATAGTAAGGAGGGTTCACAAGTGCCAGTTTAGATGACGCCGATAGCGCTCATGTAGTCTCCCCTTTATTGACTCCAAGGCGATCGTATCTTGTTTAAAAACCGGCCAAGTGCGAGTCGGACTCGCGCACCGAGGGTTCAGTACAAACACTTACCCCATCTTAACTGGCCGGGTTAAGTTAATTTTGCACCTGGTATGTATGGCGCCGCATACAAATGAGGTGCAACCGATCACGTTTGTTGTGTCTTGAGCCTCACTTAAATATTTATTTTAGTCGGTTCTTAGTATTTGTTGTTACAGCGGGAACAGAAATACGTCATCTGTGAAAGTTTCAACTGTCTAGCTATCACGGTTCATGAGATACAGCCTGGTGACAGGCGAACGGACAGCGGCGTCTTACAAGGAAAGGTACCCGACTGTCAGACTCCGATTTGATTAATTTTGATATATGTTATAAATAAAATAAAATTAATATAAAATAGAAAAAGCCTTTATTCTACCATAGTTTACATTAAACATCTTTAAACATGCACAATTGGGATTTTTTTACTTATTAATTAGTTGTATATTAAAAACATCATATTGCATTGAATTTATACATAATTGTGTCTTTCAATATATTATATTTTCTTTTTCTTTATCAGAGCCAAAATACATTATTAATAAACATTAAAATACAATAGACAAGTGCTTCATTCAAAAAAACTATTCATTCTGCAAATTCGTAAAATTATAAAATACAATTACTACAAATAATTACCAGATCAAATTATCAAATTTTAAAAATAATTACAATTTTTTTTTTACTATATAATAATAATAATAATTAATAATTCTATTTCATTCAATGTTATATTCAATAAATACATTAAAAAATTCATTAAAAATTAAATTCTGCAAATTAACAACAATTATAAGTATATAAATAAAAACCCTTAGCGATAATTATGAAACATTTCTGTAAGTATATTATAATCCTAGTATCTTAATTAATTATGGTAGTCGCCTCATTGGCGTAGGCCTCCCCCAATCGTCTCCAATTGTCTCTATCTCTTGCTAGTCTCGTCCATATGGCCCCACAACGCTGCCTAAATATATCTTCCCATCGTTTCTTTGGCCTGCCTCTTTTTCTTACTCTATTTCGTGGTATCCATTCTATGACTTTCCTTGTCCATCTATTATCCTGTAGTCTACAAGTATGTCCAGCCCACTTCCATTTCAGACTTCTTATTCTCTCAATTATATCTGTTATTCTTGTCTTTTTCCTAATGACTTCGTTTTTTACTTATGTTATAGAGTAGTCTAAAATAGCAGACACGTATTTTTTTTTAGCTGCACAAATTCAACCTGTTAGGACAAATGTCCTTCAAAGTACTGAAAATTACCAAACCCTTTAACTTCTTCAGAGAGATTTGTTCAAGCAAATTGATAATTGGTTACTGGTTTCATTATAATGTTAGAGAACATGAAAAAAGAATGGACACGTGTTTTGTCATTTCACCTCAAACTCATATTTTAGATAAAAAATAAAAAAAAAGCATTTTATTTATAAAATATGAGTTTAAGTGTTTTTTTTTGTAGTCGGACAGTTGGGTACCCTTCCTTGTTAGTACCTAATAGGATCCCGTTTTTTACGCTTTGGGTACGGAACCCTAAAAAACGACGGTTAAAAAAAAATTTAGAGTTGGTTTATTTTGCAACTGTTGCCAATTAGTTAAGTCTCTCAACCAGAAAGTATATGAATCAGAATAAACTGTCACCTTTAGTGCCTTTTAAAAACTTCAGGCAAACAAAGCAAGCTCAGTTTAAGTCAAGCACCTTTGGTCATGTCTAATATGTTTAAATACTCATGTGTTATGCCGTCTAGACCTTGTTTCGTGAAAGTGGAAGTAAGTATTGGAGAATTGACAAATTGTTAGGTGGCACGCGATTTTCAAATGTAGGATCGTTGTTTTAAATTACAGCTACAAGCTTCGCCTTCTGCAAGTTGTCCCAGTTTGTTAAGCCGAATATACTAGAGAATATATAATTCTAGATTTTCAATGGATTTCTTTTTTTAGTTTTTTTATTCATTCCACAATGCAGTCCTGTCCTCTTCAATCTGTCCGGAATATCACGGCAACACTATATCATGGGATATTTATATATTGATTGACGTATTACAGACAAGTTATAGACCGAGCGAGCGAAGCGACTGCGTTTCAGCTTGGCTCAAAATTATTTCGAATGTCCGGACTTTTAGGATGCTTGTATGTCCAGATGCTGCGGCTGTTTTCGCCTAAATGTCGCATTCTCATGAAATTTTATGGGTAGGTTCGATAGGTAAGGCAACAGTTGTTTTTTGTTGAATCAGGTTTTGGTTTAATTTCAATATGACGAATTTCAGCAATTACGAAACACACACAGAGCCATTTGTAATTTAAAGGCACCTAAGTAGAATATAGTAAATACGGGCATAATATAATAGGTACCTTTTATCCCGAAAAAATGTAGTGTTCCCGTGGGATGAACGGGTTACACCGTGCACCGCAGCTAGTTCCATATAAATTGATTGCATCTGAATCTAGAAGTGGGTGCCGCAGTGCTGTTTGTTACGCAAATTTCATGCTTCAAGGAACATTTGCTTCAATAAACATTTTACGAGTATACCTGGCCTCGTACAGACCTACAATATCTTAATTTACTTTAGGAAAGGTAGTCCGATGAAAGCGAATGTAGCAATAGGTTTCATTTTACTAAATATATTTTAAATTGAAAACCGTCGCATACACATACTTACTTACTACGCTGACTCAGCGACCCGAAGTGGATCTTGGCCTCCACCAAGCTACGCCACCCTACACTATCTTGCGCAGCTTGTCGCCAATCAAAGTCGGTTTGAAGCTGGCATATCACATACAAATACTTTTACTTTATTTCCTGTGGCCCATTTCACCAAGCTACACGTTACAGATTACAGTCTGACCAAAAAAAGTAGAAATTAAAAAGTGGCAATACTGTAGTATCGTCTCTTGCGAATCACTCTAAGAAAACGGGGACGACACTACAGTATTGCCACTTTTTAATTTCTACTCTTTTTGGTCGGACTATACAAGCGAAAGTCTTTTTGTAATAATAAGAAGTTAAGTGGGAATACCACTGCTAATTGTTCCATACAAACCGAGGTTCCGCTCCCGTCTGTTTCCTTCTCCATAACTAAACCAATCTTTACGAAATGTTAGGAATTGAATAGGAAGGAAAAGGTCTGTATCGGACCGTTCTTGTGCTTATTATTATAAAATTGGTGGACCTGGCCTAGTACACAAAGAAGAGAAAATCTCCCTTCCCGGCCCAGGTAAGACCTAAAACTTTCGACAAACCACGGGCGGTAATTCGTAAAGCCCCATATCGCATATTTATTTATGGCCCTCACTCTCGGCTCGGGCCACAAATACCTGCGATCTGAGACATTCATGTATTCACCGCCCTAGGTATGTAATGTACGTGGTGTTAGACCCACAGTTTAGTTATAAAAAAAATATATATAACTAGCGACCCGCCCCGGCTGCGCACGGGTACAATGCTATACTATGCATGTATTATACATATAAAGTTCCTCTTTGTTGGTATATTACAAAAATCCAAGTCTTAGTCTAACGTCAGTTCCTAAATTATGTAAATACAATTTATCATTCATTCACTCAATCATTCTATTCAATCGTTCCAATCAAAATTCTCTTCACTTGAATACAGACCGTTGAGCTGTTAACACGTATTTATTTACTGCCTACCCTGCCTATCCCTATAGGTTATGGCCCCAGGTCACGTGGTTTAAATAAAAGAATCCGTTAATTGCGATTTCAATCGTAACGATAAAAATGGATCAACGTGCTAAAAGAAATATACAACCTTTTAATGGCGACCGTTACAGCACGTGGAAATTTCGTATTAAATCTCTTTTAGCTGAACTGCAAGTATCTTCCGTTATAGACGAAGCTACCCCCGAAAGTCCTGACGCAATATGGACTCGAAAAAATCTCGTCGCTAAAGATTCGGGAGCAACAGACCATATTGTAAACACACGGGACATTTTCTCCGAGTATTCGCAGCTTACTTCACCACTAAAAATAAACGTAGCTAAAAATGAAGCATCAATTCAGGCTGTAGGACGAGGTAGAATTGATGTGACCACCAACATGGGAGTGACAGGTTCTATCGAGGAGGTTTTGTACTCGCCCGAGGTTCCATATAATTTACTATCAGTAAATCGGATGCAACAAGCAGGTATGGTGATTGTTTTTAATAATGAAGGAGTTCTGGTTTATAAAAATGACAAGTGCATCATGTCAGGTAACATTTGCAATAACTTATTTAAAATAACATTTACAGTTGACTTGCAAAAGGCCTTGAATTTAAATAATAATTCAAACACATATAATTTATGGCACAAACGCCTCGGACACTTAAATAAACAAAAGTTTGTTAGTCTGAAAAATATGATTGATGATTATTCTGTAATCGATAAAGTAATTCCACCTATTGACGAGTCGTGTGAGCCATGCATTCTTGGTAAACAATCTCGGCTTCCTTTTGCAAAGTCGAAACAAGAACGTATAAACAACAAACCACTGTTTATAATTCATAGTGATGTTTGTGGCCCTATAACTCCCGCTACTATTGATGATAAAAATTATTTTGTAAATTTTATTGACGATTACACTCATTACACCGTTACCTACTTGATGCATTCGAAATCTGAAGTGTTAAAATGTTTTCAAGATTATGTTGCTAAAAGTGAAAATATTTTCAATTGTAAGGTAGTTAATTTATACTGTGACAATGGCCGAGAGTATCTGTCAAACGAGTTCAAAGATTATTGTGTGAGTAAGGGAATAACATACCACCTAACCGTACCCTACACGCCCCAACAAAATGCGGTAGCAGAACGCATGAATCGTACGTTAACCGAAATGGCTCGAACCATGGTTACAAGTGCGAAGTTGGACAAGCATTTTTGGGGAGAAGCCATATTAACATCTGCATATTTAATAAATAGGCTACCCACCAAAGCGCTTATTGATAAAACCCCTTACGAAATGTGGCATGGTATTAAACCGAAAATAAGTCACTTGAGGGTATTCGGTTCCACTGCATATGTTCATAATAAAACTAAAAAAACAAAATTTGACGAAAAGTCTTTCAAATCCATTTTAGTTGGCTATGTGTCAACTGGTTATAAATTATATAACACAGAAACCAATCAATTCTTTATCGCTAGAGATGTATTATTTGACGAGTCAAATTTTGTTGAATCTAGGCCAATATGCAGCAGTGATGAAATTCCCACCAAAATCAGCAAGCCGAACAATGAGTCGGTGGAGTTGATCAGGCCATTATATGGCAATGATGAAATTTCAACAAAAATCAACAAACCGAGCGAGTCGGTGGAGTTGATAGGTGGTAAACAAAGTGACGTATCAACTGAGTCACGTGACACCGAATCCAGTTGTTTGAGACGTAGCGATCGAATTCGAGACCTACCCCCTAAAAATTATAAAATAATGAATGACCCTGATTTATTGATTTTATCGCTGAGTTCCAAACAACCGTTACCATTACCAGTAAATTTTAATGATATTTTTAATCGGCCTGATACAAATGAATGGTTAGCAGCAATTAAAAGTGAAATTGATTCATTACGCAGTAATCAAACTTGGTGTCTAGTTGAGAAACCTAGTGATGTCAATATTGTGAGTTGCAAATGGGTATTTACTATTAAAAATAATGAATCAGGTGAACCAATACGATACAAGGCCCGTCTTGTTGCGCGGGGATTTAGTCAAATTTAGAGGACTATGACCAAACGTTCGCCCCAGTTGCGCGGATTGCGACCTTTAGATTAATTTTATCATTTGCAAATCAAAATGATTTACTTGTGCATCATATGGACGTAAAGACTGCCTTCCTAAATGGTATTTTAAAGGAAAATATTTACATGCAAGTGCCGGAAGGTATTGTAGCTAAACCAAATCAAGTGTGTAAATTAAATAAAACACTTTATGGTTTAAAACAGTCTTCGCGGTGCTGGTACGAACGTTTTGATCAAGCAATTAAGGGCATGGGTTTTGAAAGTTCTCAAGTTGACCCATGTTTGTATATATTAAATAAAAACTCGATTGATGAGAATGTATATATTGTTTTATACGTTGACGACTTATTAATAATAACAAAGAATATTCAGACAATGAAACACTTTAAAACATGTTTAATGCAACAATTTGACATGACTGATTTACATGATATCAAATTATTTTTAGGCATACGCATTGAACGAACTAAAGATAAAATAACTTTGGACCAATCAACATATCTACAAAATGTTTTAAACAAATTTTCCATGAGTGATTGCAATCCTTCAAAATCACCATTTCCCAGTAAATTTGATCATGAAAAATTGAATAGTGATGTTCAATATAATGCACCTAGCAGACAAGTCATTGGGTGCCTTATGTATGCCATGCTGTGTACGCGTCCAGACTTGTGTGCAGCTGTTAGTATTCTCAGCAGATATCAGAGCAAGGGTAATGAGGAACTATGGAAATGTTTAAAACATCTTTTAAGATATGTGAAAGGATCTATACATTTAAAATTGACGTACCTAAAATGTGATTATAAACAGCTGATAACTGGCTTTGCGGATTCTGATTGGGGAGGCGATGAAATAGACAGGAAAAGTACAACAGGGTATTTATTTCAAATGTTCGATAATTGTACAGTTTCATGGAATACTCGAAAACAGAATACAGTTGCCGTCTCCTCGACAGAAGCCGAATACATGGCTTTATTTGAGGCTGTAAAAGAGGCTATTTGGATAAAGTCATTACTTAATAGTATTAACATAAAAGTGACGAGGCCTATTATGATTTTCGAAGACAACAATAGTTGCATTAGCATTGCTAATAATCCGACAAATCACAAAAGGTCGAAACACATTGATATCAAGTATCACTACACTCGAGAACAAATCATTAACAATGTAATAATGCTAGAACATATTTCCACAGGAAACCAACTAGCAGACATGTTCACGAAGGCCATACCAATCACAAAGTTTCATGATTTAAGAGTGAGATTGAATTTAATTTAAAATAATTAGTATAAGAAACTATTATAAAGATTGTCATTTTGATTGATTAACATAAACTTTCTTAAAATTGTATTTGTATTATAAACTTGTATATATGTGTAAATACTTGAATTTTTGAGGGGGACTGTTGGTATATTACAAAAATCCAAGTCTTAGTCTAACGTCAGTTCCTAAATTATGTAAATACAATTTATCATTCATTCACTCAATCATTCTATTCAATCGTTCATTCATGTACCAATCAAAATTCTCTTCACTTGAATACAGACCGTTGAGCTGTTAACACGTATTTATTTACTGCCTACCCTGCCTATCCCTATACTCTTGAATCACTGTATCTCAAAAAACGCATCAAAATCCGTTGCGTAGTTTTAGAGATCTAAGCTTTTTTTTATGTCATAGGGGGCAAACGAGCAAACGAATCGTCTGATGGAAAGCGATTACCGTCGCCCATAGACACCTGCAACACCAGAGGAGTCACAAGTGCGTTGCCGGCCTTTCAGGTGGGAGTACGCTCTTTTCTTGAAGGTTTGAAGTCGTATCGGTCCGGGAATACCGCAAGCGACAATTCATTCCACAATGCAGTCGTGCGAGGCAGGAAATTTCTAGAAAAGCGCACAGTTGTGGACTGCCAACTGCCAACTATCTAAGTGGTGAGGATGAAAGGATTGTCGCGTAGAACGATGGCGGAAAGAAGCAGGAATCAATCCGAACAACTCCTCGGAGCATTCCTCGTTCAAGCATACATAGGGCCAGACGGAAGGAAGCGACTGTTTTATACTATGTAGTGAAGTTTCAGGCTGGCCAATCATTTTGACAGTTAGTAAAAAGTTGACGATTTGATATCAATAGGTACCAACTCAGAATACTTACTATTCGGTTTGTAATGTTAGCCTACAAATGTTCACATAAAATGCAAATCATTACTTTAAACTCTAGTCTAGAAACGGCAACTCCCACATAATCAAATACTTAATCCAAAGCTAGGAAGTTTCGCAACGTGTGTCTTACGCCTTACCGTAGGAGGATTAATTTATTGAATCGACTCAGTGTGAACATGGCCTTATGGCTTTTATTTTACAAGTCCGGATTGCCTGTGCCAGATCTTTTTTTGTAGATTTCTATTTAGTAGCCTGACTTACTGGATGAATTCGTAATATGGACGAGGAGCGTTGGGAGTTATAGATGGACGAGTTTGGCAAGTGTACAAGCCAGGAAAATATTGACTTTCCCAATATAACTGTAATAAAATTCATTTAATTATGCAGATTATGCCTTATACCGCAATATTATTTATTCCAATTAGTAACACAGCATTACAGTAGGTATATAATTAAACTAAGGCACTGTGAACTACAAAAATACATATTTGCCCCGGAACGTAAAATATATTACCTACTTACATCGGAATAAACATATTTTTTCACGACAGCTTTCTCCACCGTTTTGAATACATCTTCCACAAATTAATGCAACGCAGAAAGTGATGATTTTATTATACGTGAAGAAGAAAACCACATAAAACTATGCTACTGAGCCGATGGGCCTGGGTTAGAATTCTAGCAACGGCAGAAATTTGTGCGAAGTAATTGAATATGTCTGTGGCCCTAGTGGAAAGGGGTTTAAGTAAGATTTAAACTAGGAGCAAAGGAGCCTAAGTCTCGCAAAAGGGTCATCGCCATTCCGCGGGGTTTTCGGAGATTTAGCACTCAGCCGACAGTTGACGTCAAATCATTTGTGCACCGAAAACCACGAGAGATGGTCATGACTTATTATTTGACGTGTACCCTCCTTTTCACTAGTTCTACAGATTAGTTCATGGGTTCCCGGGCTGTATTTAAGTATTATATAAACTCATAATGTATATCGTCGTCTAGTATCCGTATTCCGTAGTCCATAGTACGAACATTGTTCAGTTTGAAACTAGATCAATCTGTGCAAGATGTCTAGTAATATAAAATATGTTTTTAAATAAATGCTATTTAATCATCTCCCGCAGTTCCTACTTACAGTTCCATTCTCACAGTTCCAACCATTAATTGTTGAAATATGTACACGAACTTGATCCGTGTAACCTAAATTTGACTGCGTATATTAACATAGTGTTAGCCACAGTATTCCCGACAAACAGTACTCATCACTCACGGCTGCACTTGTGCTACTCTCGAGATTTAGCGTGTTTAATGGAGCGAGAACGTTCTCGAGGGTTTCCTATACTAATACTAACACCAGCACACACTGAAAAATAAAATAACTCAACTATTTGTATAGAATCTTTTTATCGATTCATATTTTTTATGTGGTAATACTTACCACATTTTTATTTTTATAAATAATGACACAAAGGTAAATTGAGAAAGAAAAATTGAATGCGATCTATACTACAATCCAAGCGGGATTTGAACCCGCGATCTCTACGTTTCCGGCGCATTGCTCTTCCAACTGAGCTATTTGATCGCTACGTCAATCACACCAAATCTTTCATCCCTTAATTCTTTACGCTACTGGAGCGCCCTCTGCGTCATATATGTTTTTGAAATGCTTATGCGCATTAGCCATACCCTAGGATGTGCGCTTTACACGCACGATCCCCAATCCCCATTGCTTTACAGCAAGTGTGATGACTGCGAGAGAGATGGCGCTGTTCTCAATATTTGTATAGAATCTTTTTATTGATTCATATTTTTTATGTGGTAATACCACATTTTTATTTTTATAAATAATGAAACAAAGATAAATTAAGAAAGAAAAATTTAATGCGATCTACTACAATCCAAGCGGGATTTGAACCCGCGACCTCTGCGTTTCCGGCGCATTTCTCTTCCAACTGAGCTATCTGAGCACATCCTAGGGTATGGCTAATGCGCATAAGCATTTCAAAAACATATATAACTCAACTAGTTTAACTACTTGAGAAATAGCCAAACTGTGCTTTGTAGTAACCAAAATTATGCTAATTTGACATAACCCATTTTGGTTACTAGTACCCTCAATTTATCAGCCCTGCAAATCATGTAACTAGCAGCTAACATTTGGGCTACTGTTAACAAATCTTTTTTTTTTTTTCCAGTACAATTGTGACACGTGAGTCCTTCTCGGGTGAGTTATACTATCTATCTCTTTCTTAACAGTACTGTGAGAGAGTGACGGGTGACGCTAAGTCGCTGACAAGTCACGGATCAGTTGTGCTAGACGGTAGGGATGTTACGGAGGTCCGCCTCCGTTAAGTCGGAACTTCCGTTTGGTTTTACACCTCCGGCTTCGCCTCCGCCTTCGCTATTTTTTATTTTAAACCTCCGCCTCCGACTCCGACTCCGTTATTTTTTTACCGAAGTTATACGGAAGGTGAAGGAATTGCTATTGCATTCCGCGGCACGGCAGCGCGGCGCGCCTACAAGTTTTGACTTGTCCGGGAATTATTTACCTATCACTCAAGATCGCTCGCTTTTTGTCTTATTATTCAGTTAGTTCCGTCAGTTACTTTCGTATTGGTGGTTGCGTCATATTAGTGAGTGCTTTTACGTTAAAAATGAAGTCATTTACTACTGCCATATGGAATTACTTTGTTAATATAAATACAACATATCAGCCTTGTCTCCCATCTTTACAAAATATTTATTAAAATAATAGAAAACCGCATCTCAGGGCAACTCGATCTCCACCAACCCCCAGAACAAGCAGGCTTCCGCCCCGGCCTTTCCACCACGGACCATCTACACGCCTTAAATCAAGTCATCGAAAAATGCCAGGAACATATTAACCTCCCCCTATATTTAGCCTTCGTCGATTACTCAAAGGCCTTTGACAGCATATCTCACCATTCTATCTTCTCTGCATTATACCACCAAAACATAGCCCCATGTTACATACACCTTATAAGTGCTATTTACAAAAGCAGCACAGCCGCCATAAACCTCCAATCATCCGGACCATCCTTCGAAATACAAAGAGGAGTTAAACAGGGAGACCCGCTATCGCCGAAACTTTTTACCAGCACATTAGAGCACGTCTTTCAGAAACTTGCGCCGCATTGGGGAGACAAGGGACTAGTCGTGGGAGGAACGAGGTTAACCAATCTACGTTTCGCCGACGACATTGTACTATTCTCCTCAACCGCAACCGAGCTACGCCACATGCTACAAGATCTTAGCAATGCAAGCCTCGAGGTTGGACTGGAAATGAATATGTTGAAGACCAAGGTCATGACCAACAGTACACAATGTAGGGTAGAGATAAACGGAGAACTTATTGCATATGTCCATGAATACCTCTACTTGGGCCAATTAGTCTCCTTCCAGACGCGTCAGGAAAAGGAGGTCGCAAGACGGACTGAAAACGCCTGGAGGAGCTATTGGTCCATGAAACATCTAATGAAAGGTGACCTACCACTGTCACTTAAACGTAGGCTCATGGACATGTGCATACTTCCAGTTCTCACCTACGGTGCTCAGACGTGGTCTTTGACTGAGGGTCAGAAGTCCAAACTCGGGGTTTGCCAGCGAGCTATGGAGCGCAGCATATTAGGTGTAAAACTAGTGGATCGAATCCGGAACACCACGCTGCGCTCACAAACCAGGATAGTTGATGTAGCTTGGAAGGCGGCCAAGTTGAAGTGGGACTGGGCTGGTCACGTCTGTCGAATGCCCGACGAATTGTGGGCCAAAAAAACCACAGAGTGGAAGCCCCACAACTCGAAACGGAGACGTGGCAGACCCCGTAGGCGATGGCGGGATGACTTGGACTCATTTTCGAAGGACTGGCCAGATACAGCTCAAGAGCGCGACAGATGGAAGAAGAAAGGGGAGGCCTTTGCCCAGCAGTGGGACATAATAGGCTCATAATAATATAATATAAATACAAACTCGTCAAAGTGTAAACTGTGTGAGAAAGTGTATTCTAAGAAAGGAACAACAACAATGTCTTTAAAGGGCCACCTAAAATCGTTGCACCCTAAGGGATATAAAGACTGTAAAGCAGACTCGGAAAAAAGGTAGCTCCGTAGACATTTAGTTACAAATAATTAACGCAAAAAGTTTGATTGTATTGTGTTGTTTAGTTAAATTTGCACTTCAATACATTAAACTTCTACTTAAAACAAGGTTACAAAGGCCTACTCAGCTCCGGCTACGGCACCGTTAAAACTCCGACTCCGTTAAAACTCCGACTCCGGCTCCGGATACCAGCTTCACCTCAGCTCCGGATCCGACTCCGTTTAATAAAAATTTAAACTCCGGATCCGGCTCCGGCTCCGTTAAAGCCACCTCCGTAACATCCCTACTAGACGGGCAGGGGTCGGCAAGCGCATGCAGCTCTTTCAAGGTCAGTTGAAACCACCACCAGGTCACCAGGCGAATTGTTGATGAGGTGATAGTAAATTAACTATTTTTGTTTGAATGGTGACTTGCTAGAAACTGATCTGTTCATATATTTAAACGCGGTTGCGATTAAAATAATTAATTACTTACTACTTACTGTTTATTACATGTTTCCTATGGCATTACTAGGCTACCCAAAGGGCCTAGGTTATAAATAGCTAACCGCATATCTCGGTGCATCCTACGCGACCACAAACAGCAGAACGATCAAGTCATGCAACCGCTGAGAGTCCTTTGGAAAATTATGTTAAAGAATCCAAAAATATTGGTACAGTTCGATACATCTGAGTTTGTATGACTACCCTGTAACTATAAACATTGAATATATAATAATGATCCACTGCAATGTAAGCAGGAATCGAACCTGCGACTCTACGTTTCCGGAGTAGTGCTCTCCCAACTGAGCTATCACGATCCCCAGTCCCCATTGTTTTACAGCAAGTGCAAGGACCGCGAGAGAGATGGCGCTTTACTCAACTTTTTTTTTTTTTTTTTACCTTGTAACTGTAAGTAATCTTTTTTCTGCCGCTTGCTTTTGAATTTTCTTGCGCCTTTCGTTTTTTTCTACGCCTTATTTTGAAGCGCACCTTTGTAAGTCACAACTGGGTACCTATCCACCTCCACGAGACAAACAGTATTTCATTATTCTGACGCTGCCGGTTTTCGATACATTGGGAATTAACATAATAATATATGTATAAGACAAAAATCGTTGGAATTGTTATACGTTTTACGTCACGCTAGGCCGTAAATGGGATTTTCTGGTCACTACGCTGGGAGAAAATCTCACTTCCTGGACAAGGCAAGACATAAAACTTAAACGAACCACGGGCGGTAATTCGTAAAGCCCCATATCGCATATTTATGGCCCTCGCCTTTGGTTCGGACCACAAACACGTCGCCCTAGGCCATAAATGGGTGGCCCTTCCTGGCCAAGGCAAGACGTAAAACTTTAGAAGGACCACGGGCGATAATTAGTAAAGCACCATATCGAATATTTATGGCCCTCGCCTTTGGTTCGGACCACAAACACGGACCCAAGGCCGTAAGTGGGTGTCACTTCCTGGCCAAGGCAAGATGTAAAACTTTAGACGAACCACGGGCGGTAATTCGTAAAGCCCCATATTTATGGCTAACAAAGTGTCGCAAGCAGCATTAACTCTGGTTTATTGATATTAAAGTAGTTGATATTACCTATCGTTAGAAATACAATGGAATAAGCGCACACATTTCTCTCATAATGTGAACCGGCCAAGTCCTAACGATATTAATTGCCATTCAAACGGGGCACGGAAGTGCATTAATTTAATTACGACCGTTAGCGGTTTATCAAATTACCGGAGAAAAGCGAACTTTCTTTATAAGGCTAGATTGCGAACTCATTACTAAGTAGGTACTTAGGTACTTAAAAGATGACGTTTTGTATAAAATACAGTAAGTACACCACATTGAGTTTTATACAAATAACCAATGAAATAGAGTGTAAGCTAGTTTTCAAGTTGTTTTTGCGAATTTCAATAGAAGAACCCTTATGAATATATTATACCTAAATATAATGAATAATAAGCTAGTTTTCAAGTTGTTTTTGCGAATTTCAATAGAAGAACCCTTATGAATATATTATACCTAAATATAATATTTCCACAACAACAATTTTTAGAACACCACATTGAGTTTTATACAAATAACCAATGAAATAGAGTGTAAGCTAGTTTTCAAGTTGTTTTTGCGAATTTCAATAGAAGAACCCTTATGAATATATTATACCTAAATATAATATTTCCACAACAACAATTTTTAAACAATTCTCATTCCGGCGTTCTGAAAATATAAGACGTTTTATGGAGCGATCGTGCGAAGCCTGTGTTACGGGATAATTTTGTTTATTTTTATTTTAACAGTGAATTAGTTATTCCTGCATTTTTTTACTTTCTAGGTTGTGGTATATTAATATCTATACGTTCAAAATAGACAAATATAATTAATAATGCAAGTTCCCTATAACAGTATAATGATGCCGTGACCAGGATTTTCACAATCACCAAAACCTAAAAAACTAACCCGCGTGTCAACGATATATAAACGTCGGATAGAAGTAAAATGCAGTGGAAAGTGTACCATTGTGCCGGTCGCGGCGTGCGTAGCCGCGATTACTATAAATTACGCGTATCTGTGACATCTTGTACTGTTGGCGACGAAAGTTCCCTTCAAGACGACCCCCTCCGCCACCTAGTAGTTAAGTTAGTACAGTGATCCAAAAATGGGTCTGGCCTCCAAAATGAGAGCCATTTTATCCCGATCCTGTACAGATTCCCGCCAATCGTCGGCTTACCCAAGTAGCATGCTATATAAGAGCTTATGCAGCACTTATTACACAACTGAAATATAAGCTTATGCAGTCTGTGTGCTACGTGGGTAAGCACTGCGCCACGCAGATCCGCCATGTTTAGATGAAAAATAAAAACTCACCAACTATATATTGTTGACCTTGTATCTATTGCAGACGATTTATGTTGTAATGTTCGGGAGACACCGTTTTTGGTGGCTAACTAAACGGGTACGAGATCAACATGTTCTACCGCAGGCCTTAATAACGGAAGTTTGCGACAGGGACAGGTGGTACTGAACGCTGTGATGACGTCTTTGTCTCTCACCAACAACTATGTATTCAGTATTAGGTATGCGATCTCAGTGTCCCCTTAAAAAAGCAAGTAACGCAACAATCAACCTAAGGCTCCTCTACACAATGGGCCATCATGGGCCATGATAAGGGACGCAGCTATACGACAGGACAAGACAGCAATATCGCTTGTCTCCTCTAACGTATAGCTGCGTCCCTTATCATGGCCCATGATGGCCCATTGTGTAGAGGAGCCTTAATATTTAACTGCAATTGCGGCACCACACTACTCGCGAAGTTGACCGAAGTTAGGCGAATATGATAGTGTGGAGGGCACAATTCGCTGCGGAAACCCATATTTCGGCCAACTTCGCCTCGGTTAACTTCGCGAGTATTGTGGACTTGTGGAGCCCGGGTAAGATGTCGTTCCGTCGCCGATATGCTAACACGATTTCTTGTCATATAAGTGACCGGCGGATGATTGGTTGCCTAAGTCACATACACACACATCTTTTCCAATTTATTTAGATCAAAGATGCATGCATGCGTATTTAACTACACTCAAATATATTTGACCAAATAAATATTTTAAATATTTGAATTTGAAAGATTTCTTGCCACTTTGGTGATACCTTAATGCTTTCCTAGTGCCATAGAAATTTAAATATTCAGAGGGTACTATAGATCGACAAAATATATAAAAAAAAGTTGATAAGTGCACGAACAACTTTGTGCCTGGCTGTACTTTTATTCACCTTTTGTACTTACGACAAATGTCACTGTCAAATACGAACAGTCATGCCGAGTGCCGATGTCGTAAAATAAAAGCACATTACCCTCCTTAGATAGGCGCTTGGATCGAGTTATTTTTATTAGGGCAAGCGTTCGATACCACCGATGATTATAAAGTTAAGTTAAATACTACCGAATTAATAAAACCGGCCTAGAACGTGTAGAAACATACCCCACTAAAATTATTATAAAGGCGATAGTTTGACAGTGTGTACCTATATGTGTATTCTTCTTCACGCTCAAACGTTAGGACCGATTTTGATAAATTTTGGTATGGAGGTAGCTGACACCCTAGATTAACACATAGGCTACTTTTTATCCCGAAAAAAATGCAGTGTTCCCTTGGGTAAAGCGGGTAACACCGATAAGATTTTTTCCGAACATTGTGAAGTAGGTATATTTGACCGAGCGAGTAAAGCGTGTCCGTTTCAGCTTGGGATTGTGTTCGTATGTCCAGTTTGCCGGATGTTCTCGCTGTGTCACACGCGACTCTTTCTCGCGTGAAAAATATTACCTACCTATCTCTTTCTGTCCAGAACTGTGAGAGAGTGTCGGCAACGCTGTGTCGCGCGACAGGAGTCCCGGAGCATAGTTGTGCAGTACTGAAAATCCTCTCTGGTAGACGTATGGTCAGTTTGGGAGCCGTGATAGTTTTCATTCATAAATCCGCTACATATACTGGTAGTATGGGTAGTACGTGATTTTCTTTTTCTACCGATATCGATGCAATAATCTCATTATTTTATTGCTCATGGTATTACATATTTATGTAGTTTCTAACATCCTCGATCAGGCGTTTGTGGCCCGTGGGCTATAAATTTGCTATTTGGGGCTTTATAAATTACCACCCGTGGTTTTCCTAAAGTTTTACGTCTTGCCTTGGCCAGGAAGTTAGATTTTCTGCGGCCTAGGACGACGTAAAATATATTAATTAGCAGGACACTTCGTATGAAAATACCACGTTTCAAGCAATTATATGGAACTAGCTTTTGCCCGCGACTACGTCCGCGTGGAACTTGGAAGTATGGAAGCAACCTCGTACAACACGATAGATATCCACCTAATCACCTTAATTAATAAAAGGGATTATTAAAAGCGCCTAAGCAAATGTAAGCGCAATTGTACTTTTGGTCTAATCATTACATTTCCTACAGGGTCATCAATGTTGTGAGGAACGGAACGTTTTCCCACAGACACTCGAACGACGCAAAGTGTCAATTGTACATGTAAGCCATATGTAAGCTTATTTCAATAAAAGCCAATTAATTAATTTGGGCTATTATTTCAATATATAATAAATGTCATCATGAATTACTTTGACGACGCGTTTGGCTCGGTTTGTAGACACCTGCCTACTGAGCGGCGGTCCCGGGTTCGAATCCCGGCCGGGGCAAATATTTGTGTGATGAACTCGAATATTTGTGCTTGGGTCATGGTTGTTCTATGTATTTAAGTATATATTTATCTATATAAGTACGTATATCATCGTCTAGTACCCATAACACAAGCCTTCTTGAGCTTAATTTGGGACTAGATCGATTTGTGTGAGGTTGTCCGATATTTATTATTATTTATTTATTTATTATTTATTATTATTACTTACTCACTTTCAATCTTTTTAGGGATAATTTCCAGGATGAAAATTATCCTATGTCCTTCCTCGGATCTCAAACTATCTCCATGCCAAATTTCATCAAAATCGATTCAGCGGTTTAAGCGTGAAGAGGTAACAGACAGACAGGCACACTTTCGCATTTATTATATTAGTATGGATTAATCGCATTTAGTGAAGTGTCCTAGATCATCATTTCCCAACCGATAGGTACAGAGATGTTATGATATCGTTGTAAATAAATCAATAAAACACGTGAACGCCATCGTACACCGTTTGAATACAAGATACTCTGCGTTCCTATTTCTCTGCTAATGGTAAACACATTCCAGCAAGTACAACTCTATTTAAAAGCGGACAAAAAGCCGGTGTCTCTAACCACAGAATAATCGCCGAGCGTCGTTAGCGGGAGGCGGTGAGCCTAGCATGCATCTTTTCTTTATTCTTTATTCAATAACAACATGAGTTGTGTTTGAAATCGGTATAACATTCGTAAGTTAAAAAATCATTAAAAAAGAATAACAAAATCATCAAATTATTTAAATCATACACTAAAAATCGTAATTCAAATAACCTAGAATTCCAAAATCATAAAAAAAGATAAATTTCATCTCATCTAAAAGCTCTCATCTCGGAATTTCATTTGACACTTTGTTCTTGAATTTATTCTTTTGACGACGCAGTTTTCGCAGTGGTAATGAAGCTGCCTACTGACCGGCGATCCTGGGTTCGAATCCCGGCAAGGGTAGGTAAATATTAGTGTGTTGAACACGAATATTTATGCCTGGGTCATGGATGTCTGTAATAATCTTATTTAAACTCTCGTGACACATATCTAATTTTTGGTTTAGATTACAGATTTACACTGACGTGAATTTGCCAGGGAACAGCCCGACATGTTTCGAACTCATATGGAGCTATTCATCAAGGACTGCTACCCCGCTAAAATTGGACGACATAGTTAAAAAAACCTCAAAACGCAGTTTTTCCAACCATTTCTTCAAAACAATAAGTCTTTTACCTGAATTGTCGGAGCCAGCTACCAAATCTGACTATGAAATGAGACTGAATGGGCTTTTAGACGATTAGACGACTGACGAAACAGCTGAAACATATAGGTAGGTAGTACCCGTGAATAGTAGTGTGGTGAAAAAAAAACCGTTAGCCAGTATCTACAGGCGCGTCGTGCTAACTATGTCTTCGTCAGTAATGGTGATAGTGAGAGCTAGAAACTGAATTCAATTGCTGCTGCTGTTGTTGAATGCGAACTAACATATTCGTGTTTATTTTATGATATTTGTACGCATGCGCACCACAGACACCACTAACACCTGGCCACAGGTCTCATAACATTTCGATTTGTTTTACAAAGTCGCTCAGACCGTAATTAAATCGTAAAATGGTCGAGGCTTTATTGATAAAAAATCAGGATACGAAGTGCATTGATAGACAGTCAAAAACAAAAAAATATGGAGAACTGTAGTTCTACAAAGGAACCGGTAGGGGCGCTGTACTGTTCCATACTATCCGTTTACGCAGACGCTAGCGAGTACGATCACTGTAAACTCATGGTAAGGGTACTGAAGTTGGTAAAAGCATTAAGTTTTATTACTGATCGTTGATACTTCACACAAGGTAGGAAGCTATTCGTTAGGACCATTCGTTTTTATTGTTGTGCGATGAAAGTTCAGATATATTAGTGTATTGGATGCCAGTAATGTGTTTTGTTACATGACTAACTAGACGTATAAAAGGTAAAACAATCGCATCTAAAGTTTTAGAATATTGGTTTTAATTATTTTTTATTAAAGCAGTAACGTCTGCTAACGCAAACCAAATGTTTACAATCAAGCGAATAAAAATTTAATGGTTCAAAATGTTTACAATCAAGCGAATAAAAATTTAATGGTTCAGACAGGATTCGAACCTGCGTCTCCAACGGCTTTCTGGGGCAACACGAACGTCCTACCAACTGGACCACCGAACCAGAAGTCATAGCCATTGAATCTTTCAACCAGTTGCTTCAACATGCCTTATTAGGGTGGCATCGTAGCGCCATCTACCGTAAAGAATTAGACTTTATAGTTGGCACCGTCGTCTCTTTGTTGAGAATCGATAGTAACGATGTGCTACACCCGAATTAATTATTTTTTATTAAAGCACTAACGTCTGCTAACATAAACCAAATGTTTACAATGAAGCAAAAAATGAATGGCTCTGACTGGACAATTTAGTAGGACGCCCGTGTTAGCCCGGAAAGCCGTTGGAGAGGCAGGTTCGAATCCTGTTTGAACCATTAAATTTATCAATTTTTCGCATCATTGTAAACATTTAATATTGGTTTTGTTAAACGTTAAATATAGCCCAAGAAGTAGGTACTTACTTCTTCTTAGCTCACGCTATATTGTGGATTTTTAGCAGTAGGTACTTGTACTATTATCTATTCTGTGGCGGTACTAACTTATTTTACTGGCAATGTTTTTTGGTACAGTTGCCGAGAATCTTCTTGAGCCTAACCTTGACTGCGCAGTAGCCGATTTACGTACAAATATGCATGCGCAGATCCGCCATTTTGGGTCAAGAAGATTCTCGGCAACTGTAACTGACGTTGAAAATCAGTGAATGTGATGTAAAACAAAGAGGAAACAGGGGGCCTATGATGGTTCCTTTTATCACGCGATAAATAAGTGACAAAGCATCCGTCACGTTTTGACAAGATACGAGTGTGAGTGACAGATGCTTAGTCACTTAAGTATTTATCACGTGATAAACGACCTGTGTGAAGTTAGCGGCCAAAAGTTGGCGGCCAAATATTGGCCAACATTTGGCCGCCAACTTCACAAAGTTGGCGGCTAAATGTCGGCCAATATTCCGAATTTCAAATTTAAACTAGATTTCTAGATTGATAATTTAAGTATCACTGTCAGCATGTCCAAGCACGTCTAAAAGGCTATTCAAATAAGCTTTTACTATACATCTACCTCATTCAATTTAAACGTAATGACCAAGCGGCCAATTTCTTGTTTGAAATTTCATACAGAATTTGACTTTTCCACCCTATTTCTAATTCCATGAATGGGGTTTTACTAAATTAAGTACAAAGTACACCCCAGTAGTAATAAAAACTTGCAATAGAGCTCTACCTTGCTTAGTTTGGGCGTAATGACCCAGCGGCCAAAGTGATTTTTGAAATTTTGAGCACATCTTGACTTTTTCAACCGATTTCTAGATCGATGAATGGGGTCTGACTATATACACCATAAAGCACACCCAGAGAGCTATTCAAATCAGCTTTCACTAGAGCTCTACCTCGCTTAGTTTCGGCGTAATGACCCAGCGGCCAAAGTGATTTTTGAAATTTTGAGCACATCTTGACTTTTTCAACCGATTTCTAGATCGATGAATGGGGTCTGACTATATACACCATAAAGCACACCCAGAGAGCTATTTAAATCAGCTTTCACTAGAGCTCTACCTCGCTTAGTTTCGGCGTAATGAACCAGCGGCCAAAATGATTTTTGTAATTTTATGCAGATCTCGGCTTTTTCAACCAATTTCTAGATCGATGAATGGGGTCTGACTATATACACCATAAAGCACACCCAGAGAGCTATTCAAATCAGTTTTCACTAGAGCTCTACCTCGCTTAGTTTCGGCGTAATGAACCAGCGGCCAAAATGATTTTTGTAATTTTATGCAGATCTCGGCTTTTTCAACCAACTTCTAGATCGATGAATGGGGTCTGACTATATACACCATAAAGCACACCCAGAGAGCTATTCAAATCAGTTTTCACTAGAGCTCTACCTAGCTTAGTTTCGGCGTAATGAACCAGCGGCCAAAATGATTTTTGTAATTTTATGCAGATCTCGGCTTTTTCAACCAACTTCTAGATCGATGAATGGGGTCTGACTATATACACCATAAAGCACACCCATAGAGCTATTCAAATCAGCTTTCACTAGAGCTCTACCTCGCTTAGTTTCGGCGTAATGACCCAGCGGCCAAAGTGATTTTTGAAATTTTGAGTACATCTTGACTTTTTCAACCGATTTCTAGATCGATGAATGGTGTCTGACTATATACACCATAAAGCACACCCAGAGAACTATTTAAATCAGCTTTCACTAGACCTCTACCTCGCTTAGTGTCGGCGTAATGACCCAGCGGCCAAAGTGATTTTTGCAATTTTGAGCACATCTTGACTTTTTTAACCGATTTCTAGATCGATGAATGGGGTCTGACTATATACACCATAAAGCACACCCAGAGAGCTATTCAAATCAGCTTTCACTAGACCTCTACCTCGCTTAGTTTCGGCGTAATGAACCAGCGGCCAAAATTATTTTTGTAATTTTATGCAGATCTCGGCTATTTCAACCTATTTCTAGATCGATGAATGGAGTCTGACTATATAGGCCATAAAGCACACCCATAGAGCTATTCAAATCAGATTTCATTAGAGCTCTACCTCGCTTAGTTTCGGCGAAATGACCCAGCGGCCAAAGTGATTATTGCAATTTTGTGCACATCTTGACTTTTTCAACCGATTTCTAGATCGATGAATGGGGTCTGACTATATACACCATAAAGCACACCCAGAGAGCTATTAAAATCAGCTTTCACTAGAGCTCTACCTCGCTTAGTTTCGGCGTAATGACCCAGCGGCCAAAGTGATTTTTGAAATTTTGAGTACATCTTGACTTTTTCAACCGATTTCTAGATCGATGAATGGGGTCTGACTATATACACCATAAAGCACACCCAGAGAACTATTTAAATCAGCTTTCACTAGACCTCTACCTCGCTTAGTTTCGGCGTAATGACCCAGCGGCCAAAGTGATTTTTGCAATTTTGAGCACATCTTGACTTTTTTAACCGATTTCTAGATCGATGAATGGGGTCTGACTATATAGGCCATAAAGCACACCCAGAGAGCTATTCAAATCAGCTTTCACTAGAGCTCTACCTCGCTTAGTTTCGGCGTAATGACCCAGCGGCCAAAGTGATTATTGCAATTTTGTGCACATCTTGACTTTTTCAACCGATTTCTAGATCGATGAATGGGGTCTGACTATATACACCATAAAGCACACCCAGAGAGCTATTCAAATCAGCTTTCACTAGAGCTCTACCTCGCTTAGTTTCGGCGTAATGACCCAGCGGCCAAAATGATTTATGCAATTTTTAGCACATCTTGACTTTTTCAACCGATTTCTAGGTCGATGAATGGGGTCTGACTATATACACCATAAAGCACACCCAGAGAACTATTTAAATCAGCTTTCACTAGACCTCTACCTCGCTTAGTTTCGGCGTAATGACCCAGCGGCCAAAGTGATTTTTGCAATTTTGAGCACATCTTGACTTTTTTAACCGATTTCTAGATCGATGAATGGGGTCTGACTATATACACCATAAAGCACACCCAGAGAGCTATTCAAATCAGCTTTCACTAGACCTCTACCTCGCTTAGTTTCGGCGTAATGAACCAGCGGCCAAAATTATTTTTGTAATTTTATGCAGATCTCGGCTATTTCAACCTATTTCTAGATCGATGAATGTAGTCTGACTATATATGCCATAAAGCACACCCAGAGAGCTATTCAAATCAGCTTTCACTAGAGCTCTACCTCGCTTAGTTTCGGCGTAATGACCCAGCGGCCAAAGTTATTTTTGAAATTTTGAGCACATCTTGACTTTTTCAACCGATTTCTAGATCGATGAATGGGGACTAGATATATGAACCATAAAGGACACCCAGAGAGCTATTCAAATTAGCTTTCATTAGAGCTCTACCTCGCTTAGTTTCGGCGTAATGACCCAGCGGCCAAAGTGATATTTGCAATTTTGAGCACATCTTGACTTTTTTAACCGATTTCTAGATCGATGAATGGGGTCTGACTATATACAACATAAAGCACACCCAGAGAGCTATTTAAATCAGCTTTCACTAGAGCTCTACCTCGCTTAGTTTCGGCGTAATGAACCAGCGGCCAAAATGATTTTTGTAATTTTATGCAGATCTCGGCTTTTGCAACCAATTTCTAGATCGATGAATGGGGTCTGACTATATACATAATAAAGCACACCCAGAGAGCTATTCAAAACAGCCTTCACTAGAGCTCTACCTCGCTTAGTTTCGGCGTAATGACCCAGCGGCCAAAGTGATTTTTGCAATATTGTGCACATCTTGACTTTTTCATCCGATTTCTAGATTGATGAATGGGGTCTGACTATATACACCATATAGCACACCCAGAGAGCTATTCAAATCAGCTTTCACTAGACCTCTACCTCGCTTAGTTTCGGCGTAATGAACCAGCGGCCAAAATGATTAATGCAATTTTGAGCACATCTTGACTTTTTCAACCGATTTCTAGATCGATGAATGGGGTCTGACTATATACAACATAAAGCACACCCAGAGAGCTATTTAAATCAGCTTTCACTAGAGCTCTACCTCGCTTAGTTTCGGCGTAATGAACCAGCGGCCAAAATGATTTTTGTAATTTTATGCAGATCTCGGCTTTTTCAACCAATTTCTAGATCGATGAATGGGGTCTGACTATATACAACATAAAGCACACCCAGAGAGCTATTTAAATCAGCTTTCACTAGAGCTCTACCTCGCTTAGTTTCGGCGTAATGAACCAGCGGCCAAAATGATTTTTGTAATTTTATGCAGATCTCGGCTTTTGCAACCAATTTCTAGATCGATGAATGGGGTCTGACTATATACATAATAAAGCACACCCAGAGAGCTATTCAAAACAGCCTTCACTAGAGCTCTACCTCGCTTAGTTTCGGCGTAATGACCCAGCGGCCAAAGTGATTTTTGCAATTTTGTGCACATCTTGACTTTTTCATCCGATTTCTAGATTGATGAATGGGGTCTGACTATATACACCATAAAGCACACCCAGAGAGCTATTCAAATCAGCTTTCACTAGACCTCTACCTCGCTTAGTTTCAGCGTAATGAACCAGCGGCCAAAATGATTTTTGTAATTTTATGCAGATCTCGGCTTTTTTAACCGATTTCTAGATCGATGAATGGGGTCTGACTATATACACCATAAAACACACCCAGAGAGCTATTTAAATCAGCTTTCACTAGACCTCTACCTCGCTTAGTTTCGGCGTAATGAACCAGCGGCCAAAATGATTAATGCAATTTTGAGCACATCTTGACTTTTTCAACCGATTTCTAGATCGATGAATGGGGTCTGACTATATACAACATAAAGCACACCCAGAGAGCTATTTAAATCAGCTTTCACTAGAGCTCTACCTCGCTTAGTTTCGGCGTAATGAACCAGCGGCCAAAATGATTTTTGTAATTTTATGCAGATCTCGGCTTTTTCAACCAATTTCTAGATCGATGAATGGGGTCTGACTATATACACCATTAAGCACACCCAGAGAGCTATTTAAATCAGCTTTCACTAGAGCTCTACCTCGCTTAGTTTCGGCGTAATGAACCAGCGGCCAAAATGATTTTTGTAATTTTATGCAGATCTCGGCTTTTTCAACCAATTTCTAGATCGATGAATGGGGTCTGACTATATACACCATAAAGCACACCCAGAGAGCTATTCAAATCAGTTTTCACTAGAGCTCTACCTAGCTTAGTTTCGGCGTAATGAACCAGCGGCCAAAATGATTTTTGTAATTTTATGCAGATCTCGGCTTTTGCAACCAATTTCTAGATCGATGAATGGGGTCTGACTATATACATAATAAAGCACACCCAGAGAGCTATTCAAAACAGCCTTCACTAGAGCTCTACCTCGCTTAGTTTCGGCGTAATGACCCAGCGGCCAAAGTGATTTTTGCAATTTTGTGCACATCTTGACGTTTTCATCCGATTTCTAGATTGATGAATGGGGTCTGACTATATACACCATAAAGCACACCCAGAGAGCTATTCAAATCAGCTTTCACTAGACCTCTACCTCGCTTAGTTTCAGCGTAATGAACCAGCGGCCATAATGGGTGTTTTACTTTTTTACTCTTTTTCTAGATCGCTGAAGTGAGACCTTACTCACTATGTGCAACGTAAACGTTACGACGTGATATTGATTGAGATTGAGAATATAAGTAATTAACTATCGAGTTACCTAGTGATGCTTTTGTTGACTCTTCGTAGTTAGGCCATAGTTATTCTGGATTTGACTTTCACTTTCCTGTAGTGTTGTTGGTTACACGGGGTTGATTTTCACGCTTTGTCCAAATAAACAGTACACAACGGGCACATGTTGTTTAGTTTGCGTACTTTTTGTTCTATTGCCATACCCGCCCGTATATCGTCGATTGGCATGATGCAATTGGTTTTTAAATGTATTTTTCTGTAACAGAAATGACATTGAAAATAACCGCCGATATCGTTGATATTTTTCAAGCAGAAAAAGCACAGATCGTCCATTCGGTCACTTGACTTTAAAATCATCATTTTCAGTTCGTCCGTATAGGTATCGAAATTTAATTTCTTATTAACCAATGATGATCCTTTCACAATGCATGAGAAAAAATAGAGAACCATTGGCCCACAGTTATATGTGTCTTTTTGTATGGTATGTTTGACTCTTTTTACTTCAGTTATACTGAAGTTGAAGCCTTTTTCTGTTAAAAGTTTATTTATTTCTTTAATGTACAATTTGCTTAGTGCCTGTTCCTGCCCTAAAGGATCGATGATTGTAATTGTCTTCTGGCTGATTGACAATACAACCATCGTAAAGTGCTGGTACAGACAAACTAAGAACACTGTGTCTGTGTCGGGAGTTATTTGCAAGCTCTTTATTAATTGTTCATTCCGAACGCCCCCTTCGAAAATGTACGTTGATTTTTCGACTCCAATTATTTTGTACTTGGCGTTGTTATAAATGTGACACGCGTGCTCCACAACGAACCCGGACAAGTACTGTTGTGGCTGCAGAGTCGCGTAATCGTCGTATGGGAGGCAGTCCAACGAAAAATCTACGGAGCCCATTTTTGTCACGGTGTACCCTCTGTCGATCCGTGAGTAGTACTCGACATCCGTCACAAGACCGTTCGGGAATACACCTAGGGCTTCTTTTTCACAGCGAGGGGGTGAATTTGGTTGGGGGCGTTCGGTGAAGAGGTGCTTTGTGACATGTGCACCGGTATGGCAGTACTCACATACGAGGTCTTCTGTGAAAGAGTCCTGCCCTTCTGGCCGTGCACATGACTGATGCACCCAGTCATTGCATATATTGCACGCAACCCAAGATGTGGTGATATCATCTTGGCTTGTGCCTCGTCCACAATATTTGCAGAACGTATTCTCGCTAAATTCTAGTATTTCGCTCTGTACTTTAATTTCTTTTAGATATCTACTATCGAAGTGGCTATGGGATGGTTTTTTTCTCTTTTGCCACATTTCTTGGTCCTGTATAGGTTTTGGCACTTTACTAAGTCTCTTTTTTGGTATTTCATATAAAATCTCGGTGGACAGTGATAACACATCAGATCTCAATTTTCTAATTAACTGGGTGCATTTAAGATTACTTTGGCCATTTAATACGTATTGTTTTAATTGGCCAAAATAATTTTCTACGGCCGAATTGCTCGTCCGCACATCTTTTAGTAGATTACTCCACAAAGGCAAGTATGCCATATATTTTGATATGAACGTTGCATAAAGTATAGGATCATAATATTTATTTAACGTGTCACCCGAAGATTCGATCTGTATATCTCTTTCAATGGCTTTACAGCGCATGTAGTATGGACTGCCAGCGTATATTGTTTCCTTTTTGTTATTAGAATCGCCGAACAGTGTGGATGAAGTGCATTCCATTTTTTCCAAAGCCTCTATTATATGTTTATTTTCGCTTTTGTTGCGACATAGTGCAATCAGTTTATTGTATGAATTCGCAACCGTTTGTGTGAAATGTTTCGTATTAAATAAAATATACGAATTCGCAATGAAAGCATCAACTGTCGCTAAATCGCTCATAAATATCACGCTTATAAAGAAATCTTTAATCGTGTTTTTTTCTTTCCCGTCAGATTTATTTATGTCGTTGCACATACATTTTACAATATGCGCGCAACATAAAAATATCGGTGTATGGCAATCGCTTTTTATCATGTTGTTGAAGCACAGTTTTAAATAGTCGGATAATGTGCAATAATTGAATGACTTGCACGCCGCATTTATTAGCGCAAAGCTAAAATCTGTTACGACTCCCGAAAATGCAGGCCAACAATTATTGATCTCACAAAACACTCTAAAGTCGTTTAATAATTTGAAAATTGTATTCGCATCATGCATGGAAGAGAGCATAGAGAAAACGGAAAATACTCGCTCAGTCAATTGCAATTGGATTATTCCGCTGTATAAAAATATTCTTTTAACGGATTTGTCTCCGTTAGGTGGCCTACACACTCCACCTGTTGCGTCAAAGTGCAACAGCGTTTTGTCAATAGCTTTGATGACTTTCAATTGTTCGTCGCTGAACATCTTCACAACGAGAGGAAATGATAATTCCTGCACATGATCCGGGTGATCTTTTTGATATAAGTATAAGTCCAGAATATCATTTTTTGACCTATCATTTGCACCCATGGCTTCAGACCTTACTTTTCTGACAGTAGAGTCAGATTTTACCGATTTAAGGTTTTTAGTCTGCTGCAAAGAAGCCTGGTCCAAATTTAGGAGACATTGCTTCTTATGAGCAAGAGGCTTTGTCTTTATTAGTTTATTTTTTTCTATTTTTCTTTCGAGGCCGCGCAATTGACTGGTTAAATAATTTTTATGACAAAAATTTAGACTCGTGCTACGTACAGTACAGTCACGACGCGATTAGATAGGATAATTTTGAATTTTTTGCAACTCGTGTGCTTGCATGATGCCGATATTGTAATTTTATTGTCTTTTGCATATTTTTTGTGGTCAATATTTATAGTACACGTATTATTCACGTACTTTTCGATCGTCTTCTTCAGAATGTAAGGATACGTAAAAGCATTTAATTTATTATCTGTAAACATTTCGTCCCACAATTTTTCATTCATTGTATACGATCCCTCAATTACGTCATCACGTGTGAGATTGTCGATATTTTTGGATCCATCCGGTAGTATCAGGACCGAATTATCCGGGCTTGATATGTTCATAACATTTTTATGCACGCGCAGCATGTCAGGTGACACTTTTGGATTTACCTGATTATTACAATAAGTCGATTCAATAGTGCAATCAATCTCACCGTTTCTATTTAGTTCTTGCTTGGTGACATCGGAATCTGAATTGCTGATGTGGGTGGTTGTGTCCATGCAAATTAAATCGTCATCTTTACTTGTACAATGCTGGGTTGAATAAGCTCGTGCGGAACTTTCATTTTTTTAATTTGAGCGATGTAGGTGATGACAATGGCTCATCCTTATCAAGAACATTATCTTCATTTTTATCAATTTCCATTGGGCTCAGAGGTTCAATATAAGGAAGCTGAATTTCATCATACGTAGGTGAACTGGTAGGAAGATAAATTTCACGTTGACTACATGCAGACGATTTTGCAGCATCTTTGTGAATCTTTAACCAGACCTTATAAATCCTGGTACGATTTCTTATTGTGTTGCACAGTTGAAAATAGTCACATAGCAGTTCGTAACTCACGTGAGACGATGGTGTGGGAGAGTCTGGCTTAGAGCACAAGTTGTATTTGGCTATTGCCAGTTTTAATCCGTCTGTTGTGAGTGTGGTATTCTTTAATTCTGGATTATAGAAATGAAAATTTCGGAAACTCGCATTTTCATTAATTATTTTAAACAGGTGTGCAAAATGATTGTATTTGCAATCTTTCAGAGCTAGAGAAACCTTCTTACAGTCATCGGCTGTAACTTTTTCATTTTCTTCTAGTTGTGGTCTAAGATTATGCAGCTCTGACGATATTTGTTTAAACGCGTTTTTCTTAGAACTGTACATTATTAAAGTAGCATATGTATTAAGAGTGTTATTTTTCTTTTTTATCTATTTATTTATTGATTATAAGGAAGCAATCAAAATCATTCACCTACAATATTTACAATGATCGAATACAAATCAACATAAAATTGGGACGAGCGGTAATACGAAAATATATACAATAAAAATAGAAGCAAAGACATGCAGTACACAAACTACTAACTAATTACATACGACGGCGATACGATTCCGTAGTGCCTAAATCAGAACAAGGCAGTAGTGATTGTTATTTACGAAAAAAAAATTAAATAAGAAACACAATAATTCAGATAGAATGAAGTAATATAACGAATTACTAACAAATGTTATTAATAAAAAAAATGGTTTCAATTAGATTGGATTATTTTGATGAAAAGAATAGGTACCTTATACAAGTTCGATTTATTATTTATTACACTAATTTGGACTTACAACAAATTCTGACAATATTTTTTGGTAAAGCAAAGCTACAAATATAGATTCTGAGTGAGAATTTTTAACAAAAATACGAAAGCAGAAATGTTGTATGGCGATAGTAAGGAAAATTAACTTTTTACTGAAAAACGTAAAATTAGTGGCTTCAAAATCCACAAATGTATGATATTAATTTAGTACGCAACGAGACGAATCTAACGAGCCCAAAAACATCGGTATTGAATCACTTTAGCTACTACTTCAAACGTGATGTTTCCAAAAACCTTACTCGCTTAGGTGGATTTCGTGTATATTTTCCAATATAAAATGACCTTCCGCTGCGTACATTTTGCTTAAGGGCCGGGCTCTACTAATACTGGATTTTCAAAATTAGGGCCGTTTGTTCTGTATATTTCGTACGGAACCAAAATTATGACGACAGACATGGAATGTCAACAAATCGAATCCGGTCAAGTGCGAGTCGGAATCGCGCACCGAGGGTTGCAGCCTCTTGCTCATAAGAAGCAATGTCTCCTAAATTTGGACCAGGCTTCTTTGCAGCAGACTAAAAACCTTAAATCGGTAAAATCTGACTCTACTGTCAGAAAAGTAAGGTCTGAAGCCATGGGTGCAAATGATAGGTCAAAAAATGATATTCTGGACTTATACTTATATCAAAAAGATCACCCGGATCATGTGCAGGAATTATCATTTCCTCTCGTTGTGAAGATGTTCAGCGACGAACAATTGAAAGTCATCAAAGCTATTGACAAAACGCTGTTGCACTTTGACGCAACAGGTGGAGTGTGTAGGCCACCTAACGGAGACAAATCCGTTAAAAGAATATTTTTATACAGCGGAATAATCCAATTGCAATTGACTGAGCGAGTATTTTCCGTTTTCTCTATGCTCTCTTCCATGCATGATGCGAATACAATTTTCAAATTATTAAACGACTTTAGAGTGTTTTGTGAGATCAATAATTGTTGGCCTGCATTTTCGGGAGTCGTAACAGATTTTAGCTTTGCGCTAATAAATGCGGCGTGCAAGTCATTCAATTATTGCACATTATCCGACTATTTAAAACTGTGCTTCAACAACATGATAAAAAGCGATTGCCATACACCGATATTTTTATGTTGCGCGCATATTGTAAAATGTATGTGCAACGACATAAATAAATCTGACGGGAAAGAAAAAAACACGATTAAAGATTTCTTTATAAGCGTGATATTGATGAGCGATTTAGCGACAGTTGATGCTTTCATTGCGAATTCGTATATTTTATTTAATACGAAACATTTCACACAAACGGTTGCGAATTCATACAATAAACTGATTGCACTATGTCGCAACAAAAGCAAAAATAAACATATAATAGAGGCTTTGGAAAAAATGGAATGCACTTCATCCACACTGTTCGGCGATTCTAATAACAAAAAGGAAACAATATACGCTGGCAGTCCTTACTACATGCGCTGTAAAGCCATTGAAAGAGATATACAGATCGAATCTTCGGGTGACACGTTAAATAAATATTATGATCCTATACTTTATGCAACGTTCATATCAAAATATATGGCATACTTGCCTTTGTGGAGTAATCTACTAAAAGATGTGCGGACGAGCAATTCGGCCGTAGAAAATGATTTTGGCCAATTAAAACAATACGTATTAAATGGCCAAAGTAATCTTAAATGCACCCAGTTAATTAGAAAATTGAGATCTGATGTGTTATCACTGTCCACCGAGATTTTATATGAAATACCAAAAAAGAGACTTAGTAAAGTGCCAAAACCTATACAGGACCAAGAAATGTGGCAAAAGAGAAAAAAACCATCCCATAGCCACTTCAATGGTAGATATCTAAAAGAAATTAAAGTACAGAGCGAAATACTAGAATTTAGCGAGAATACGTTCTGCAAATATTGTGGACGAGGCACAAGCCAAGATGATATCACCACATCTTGGGTTGCGTGCAATATATGCAATGACTGGGTGCATCAGTCATGTGCACGGCCAGAAGGGCAGGACTCTTTCACAGAAGACCTCGTATGTGAGTACTGCCATACCGGTGCACATGTCACAAAGCACCTCTTCACCGAACGCCCCCAACCAAATTCACCCCCTCGCTGTGAAAAAGAAGCCCTAGGTGTATTCCCGAACGGTCTTGTGACGGATGTCGAGTACTACTCACGGATCGACAGAGGGTACACCGTGACAAAAATGGGCTCCGTAGATTTTTCGTTGGACTGCCTCCCATACGACGATTACGCGACTCTGCAGCCACAACAGTACTTGTCCGGGTTCGTTGTGGAGCACGCGTGTCACATTTATAACAACGCCAAGTACAAAATAATTGGAGTCGAAAAATCAACGTACATTTTCGGAGGGGGCGTTCGGAATGAACAATTAATAAAGAGCTTGCAAATAACTCCCGACACAGACACAGTGTTCTTAGTTTGTCTGTACCAGCACTTTACGATGGTTGTATTGTCAATCAGCCAGAAGACAATTACAATCATCGATCCTTTAGGGCAGGAACAGGCACTAAGCAAATTGTACATTAAAGAAATAAATAAACTTTTAACAGAAAAAGGCTTCAACTTCAGTATAACTGAAGTAAAAAGAGTCAAACATACCATACAAAAAGACACATATAACTGTGGGCCAATGGTGATCTATTTTTTCTCATGCATTGTGAAAGGATCATCATTGGTTAATAAGAAATTAAATTTCGATACCTATACGGACGAACTGAAAATGATGATTTTAAAGTCAAGTGACCGAATGGACGATCTGTGCTTTTTCTGCTTGAAAAATATCAACGATATCGGCGGTTATTTTCAATGTCATTTCTGTTACAGAAAAATACATTTAAAAACCAATTGCATCATGCCAATCGACGATATACGGGCGGGGCGGGTATGGCAATAGAACAAAAAGTACGCAAACTAAACAACATGTGCCCGTTGTGTACTGTTTATTTGGACACAGCGTGAAAATCAACCCCGTGTAACCAACAACACTACAGGAAAGTGAAAGTCAAATCCAGAATAACTATGGCCTAACTACGAAGAGTCAACAAAAGCATCACTAGGTAACTCGATAGTTAATTACTTATATTCTCAATCTCAATCAATATCACGTCCTAACGTTTACGTTGCACATAGTGAGTAAGGTCTCACTTCAGCGATCTAGAAAAAGAGTAAAAAAGTAAAACACCCATTTTGGCCGCTGGTTCATTACGCTGAAACTAAGCGAGGTAGAGGTCTAGTGAAAGCTGATTTGAATAGCTCTCTGGGTGTGCTTTATGGTGTATATAGTCAGACCCCATTCATCAATCTAGAAATCGGATGAAAAAGTCAAGATGTGCACAAAATTGCAAAAATCACTTTGGCCGCTGGGTCATTACGCCGAAACTAAGCGAGGTAGAGCTCTAGTGAAGGCTGTTTTGAATATCTCTCTGGGTGTGCTTTATTATGTATATAGTCAGACCCCATTCATCGATCTAGAAATTGGTTGCAAAAGCCGAGATCTGCATAAAATTACAAAAATCATTTTGGCCGCTGGTTCATTACGCCGAAACTAAGCGAGGTAGAGCTCTAGTGAAAACTGATTTAAATAGCACTCTGGGTGTGCTTTATGGTGTATATAGTCAGACCCCATTCATCGATCTAGAAATTGGTTGAAAAAGCCGAGATCTGCATAAAATTACAAAAATCATTTTGGCCGCTGGTTCATTACGCCGAAACTAAGCGAGGTAGAGCTCTAGTGAAAGCTGATTTAAATAGCTCTCTGGGTGTGCTTTATGGTGTATATAGTCAGACCCCATTCATCGATCTAGAAATCTGTTGAAAAAGTCAAGATGTGCTCAAAATTGCATTAATCATTTTGGCCGCTGGTTCATTACGCCGAAACTAAGCGAGATAGAGGTCTAGTGAAAGCTGATTTGAATAGCTCTCTGGGTGTGCTTTATGGTGTATATAGTCAGACCCCATTCATCGATCTAGAAATCGGTTAAAAAAGTCAAGATGTGCTCAAAATTGCAAATATCACTTTGGCCGCTGGGTCATTACGCCGAAACTAAGCAAGGTAGAGCTCTAATGAAAGCTAATTTGAATAGCTCTCTGGGTGTCCTTTATGGTTCATATATCTAGTCCCCATTCATCGATCTAGAAATCGGTTGAAAAAGTCAAGATGTGCTCAAAATTTCAAAAATCACTTTGGCCGCTGGGTCATTACGCCGAAACTAAGCGAGGTAGAGCTCTAGTGAAAGCTGATTTGAATAGCTCTCTGGGTGTGCTTTATGGCCTATATAGTCAGACTCCATTCATCGATCTAGAAATAGGTTGAAATAGCCGAGATCTGCATAAAATTACAAAAATAATTTTGGCCGCTGGTTCATTACGCCGAAACTAAGCGAGGTAGAGGTCTAGTGAAAGCTGATTTGAATAGCTCTCTGGGTGTGCTTTATGGTGTATATAGTCAGACCCCATTCATCGATCTAGAAATCGGTTAAAAAAGTCAAGATGTGCTCAAAATTGCAAAAATCACTTTGGCCGCTGGGTCATTACGCCGAAACTAAGCGAGGTAGAGCTCTAGTGAAGGCTGTTTTGAATATCTCTCTGGGTGTGCTTTATTATGTATATAGTCAGACCCCATTCATCGATCTAGAAATTGGTTGCAAAAGCCGAGATCTGCATAAAATTACAAAAATCATTTTGGCCGCTGGTTCATTACGCCGAAACTAAGCGAGGTAGAGCTCTAGTGAAAACTGATTTAAATAGCACTCTGGGTGTGCTTTATGGTGTATATAGTCAGACCCCATTCATCGATCTAGAAATTGGTTGAAAAAGCCGAGATCTGCATAAAATTACAAAAATCATTTTGGCCGCTGGTTCATTACGCCGAAACTAAGCGAGGTAGAGCTCTAGTGAAAGCTGATTTAAATAGCTCTCTGGGTGTGCTTTATGGTGTATATAGTCAGACCCCATTCATCGATCTAGAAATCGGTTGAAAAAGTCAAGATGTGCTCAAAATTGCAAAAATCACTTTGGCCGCTGGGTCATTACGCCGAAACTAAGCGATGTAGAGCTCTAGTGAAAGCTGATTTAAATAGCTCTCTGGGTGTGCTTTATGGTGTATATAGTCAGACCCCATTCATCGATCTAGAAATCGGTTGAAAAAGTCAAGATGTGCTCAAAATTGCAAATATCACTTTGGCCGCTGGGTCATTACGCCGAAACTAAGCGAGGTAGAGCTCTAATGAAAGCTTATTTGAATAGCTCTCTGGGTGTCCTTTATGGTTCATATATCTAGTCCCCATTCATCGATCTAGAAATCGGTTGAAAAAGTCAAGATGTGCTCAAAATTGCATTAATCATTTTGGCCGCTGGTTCATTACGCCGAAACTAAGCGAGGTAGAGCTCTAGTGAAAGCTGATTTAAATAGCTTTCTGGGTGTGCTTTATGGTGTATATAGTCAGACCCCATTCATCGATCTAGAAATCGGTTGAAAAAGTCAAGATGTGCTCAAAATTGCATAAATCATTTTGGCCGCTCGTTCATTACGCCGAAACTAAGCGATGTAGAGCTCTAGTGAAAGCTGATTTAAATAGTTCTCTGGGTGTGCTTTATGGTGTATATAGTCAGACCCCATTCATCGATCTAGAAATCGGTTGAAAAAGTCAAGATGTGCACAAAATTGCAATAATCACTTTGGCCGCTGGGTCATTACGCCGAAACTAAGCGAGGTAGAGCTCTAGTGAAAGCTGATTTGAATAGCTCTCTGGGTGTGCTTTATGGCCTATATAGTCAGACTCCATTCATCGATCTAGAAATAGGTTGAAATAATCGAAATCTGCATAAAATTACAAAAATAATTTTGGCCGCTGGTTCATTACGCCGAAACTAAGCGAGGTAGAGGTCTAGTGAAAGCTGATTTGAATAGCTCTCTGGGTGTGCTTTATGGTGTATATAGCCAGACCCCATTCATCGATCTAGAAATCGGTTAAAAAAGTCAAGATGTGCTCAAAATTGCAAATATCACTTTGGCCGCTGGGTCATTACGCCGAAACTAAGCGAGGTAGAGGTCTAGTGAAAGCTGATTTAAATAGTTCTCTGGGTGTGCTTTATGGTGTATATAGTCAGACCCCATTCATCGATCTAGAACTCGGTTGAAAAAGTCAAGATGTACTCAAAATTTCAAAAATCACTTTGGCCGCTGGGTCATTACGCCGAAACTAAGCGAGGTAGAGGTCTTGTGAAAGCTGATTTAACTAGTTCTCTGGGTGTGCTTTATGGTGTATATAGTCAGACCCCATTCATCGATCTAGAACTCGGTTGAAAAAGTCAAGATGTACTCAAAATTTCAAAAATCACTGGCCGCTGGGTCATTACGCCGAAACTAAGCGAGGTAGAGCTCTAGTGAAAGCTGATTTGAATAGCTCTTTGGGTGTGCTTTATGGTGTATATAGTCAGACCCCATTCATCGATCTAGAAGTCGGTTGAAAAAGCCGAGATCTGCATAAAATTACAAAAATAATTTTGGCCGCTGGTTCATTACGCCGAAACTAAGCGAGGTAGAGGTCTAGTGAAAGCTGATTTGAATAGCTCTCTGGGTGTGCTTTATGGTGTATATAGTCAGACCCCATTCATCGATCTAGAAATCGGTTAAAAAAATCAAGATGTACACAAAATTGCAAAAATTACTGGCCGCTGGGTCATTTACGCCCAAACTAAGCAAGGTAAAGGTCTAGTGAAAGCTGATTTAAATAGTTCTCTGGGTGTGCTTTATGGTGTATATAGTCAGACCCCATTCATCGATCTAGAAATCGGTTGAAAAAGTCAAGTTGTGCACAAAATTGCAATAATCACTTTGGCCGCTGGGTCATTTCGCCGAAACTAAGCGAGGTAGAGCTCTAATGAAAGCTGATTTGAATAGCTCTCTGGGTGTGCTTTATGGCCTATATAGTCAGACTCCATTCATCGATCTAGAAATAGGTTGAAATAGCCGAGATCTGCATAAAATTACAAAAATAATTTTGGCCGCTGGTTCATTACGCCGAAACTAAGCGAGGTAGAGGTCTAGTGAAAGCTGATTTGAATAGCTCTCTGGGTGTGCTTTATGGTGTATATAGTCAGACCCCATTCATTGATCTAAAAATCGGTTAAAAAAGTCAAGATGTGCTTAAAATTGCAAAAATCACTTTGGCCGCTGGGTCATTACGCCGAAACTAAGCGAGGTAGAGGTCTAGTGAAAGCTGATTTAAATAGCTCTCTGGGTGTGCTTTATGGTGTATATAGTCAGACCCCATTTGTCGATCTAGAAATCGGTTGAAAAAGTCAAGATGTACTCAAAATTTCAAAAATCACTTTGGCCGCTGGGTCATTACGCCGAAACTAAGCGAGGTAGAGCTCTAGTGAAAGCTGATTTGAATAGCTCTTTGGGTGTGCTTTATGGTGTATATAGTCAGACCCCATTCATCGATCTAGAAGTCGGTTGAAAAAGTCAAGATGTGCTCAAAATTTCAAAAATCACTTTGGCTGCTGGGTCATTGCGCCGAAACTAAGCGAGGTAGAGCTCTAGTGAAAGCTGATTTGAATAGCTCTCTGGGTGTGCTTTATGGTGTATATAGTCAGACCCCATTCATCGATCTAGAAGTTGGTTGGAAAAGCCGAGATCTGCATAAAATTACAAAAATAATTTTGGCCGCTGGTTCATTACGCCGAAACTAAGCGAGGTAGAGCTCTAGTGAAAGCTGATTTGAATAGCTCTCTGGGTGTGCTTTATGGTGTTTATAGTCAGACCCCATTCATCGATCTAGAAATCGGTTAAAAAAATCAAGATGTACACAAAATTGCAAAAATCACTGGCCGCTGGGTCATTTACGCCCAAACTAAGCAAGGTAGAGCTCTATTGCAAGTTTTTATTACTACTGGGGTGTACTTTGTACTTAATTTAGTAAAACCCCATTCATGGAATTAGAAATAGGGTGGAAAAGTCAAATTCTGTATGAAATTTCAAACAAGAAATTGGCCGCTTGGTCATTACGTTTAAATTGAATGAGGTAGATGTATAGTAAAAGCTTATTTGAATAGTCTTGTAGACGTGCTTGGACATTCTGACAGTGATACTTAAATTATCAATCTAGAAATCTAGTTTAAATTTGAAATTCAGAATATTGGGCGACATTTAGCCGCCAACTTTGTGAAGTTGGCGGCCAAATGTTGGCCAATATTTGGCCGCCAACTTTTGGCCGCTAACTTCACACAGGTTGATAAACGCAACCATCATAAGCCCTCATGACTAGATATTCCGCGAATCCTAAGTAATTTTCGCATAATAATAAGCCAAACTTATCCACGTTGAAAGTAAAGTTATTTTCAATACTATTCAAGATTTATTTTAGAAGAAGCTGCTTTCCAGTAAACAATATGACATTTTGTGGATGATATGTTTCGCTACTGACATTTTGTAACGCATATAATATGGCGTATGCACATTACCATACGGAAGCTGTTTGAAGCACCACTATCCCAGAGCCCAGGGTAAAATCGCCACTTGTTACGCTATACTTAGGTATTTACAGCTTTCTGTATAGCCACAGACGAAGGTAAGTTTATGGCGCGGACAACTAAGTAAACATCTGTCTACTATTTTATCATTATGGTGCAATATTTCTTACGTAATAAGTACGGTAATAAGTGTTAAGTAATTCGTTTGATACAGTAGGTACAGTTAACGTCAAAAGCTGTTATTCAAGATTTTTTCTGTACTATTATCAGCTTATGTTATTTGAGACAAAATTTGAGAATTCGTGACAATCTTATTTAGTCAGTCATCTCCATAATTATTTTAATATGTATGCAGTTTACCCTCACGTATAAGCAAACCAGTGAATGCAAACCGCGTAATAAAATTGTTACTGTTCGTAAATCTTCTTTTCCGAAGTTGGTTAGAAATCGGTCTATACCCACTTGTCTCCTCGATCGTACCTCACGCAGAGCACAAATGGACTCGAGGTATTTACAGCCAATAATCACTTTCCGAAGCGATAGAATACTTAATTAGACGGACGAATATTATCAGCTCTATGTTATTTGAGACAAAATTTGAGAATTCGTGACAATCTTATTTAGTCAGTCATCTCCATAATTATTTTAATATGTATGCAGTTTACACTCACGTATAAGCAAACCAGTGAATGGAAACCGCGTAATAAAATTGTTACTGTTCGTAAATCTTCTTTTCCGAAGTTGGTTAGAAATCGGTCTATACCCACTTGTCTCCTCGATCGTACCTGAGCATTTTTCAAAATATGTTCCGTGACGTATTGGAATTCCACCCAGTAAAAAAAATTTTTTTTTGATAAAAACACTTTTAATAAATTCTACTTCTTCTATATTCTTTGAAAATAATACGTGTTTCAATGTAAATTACTTAATTTGGCAAATAATCTACTTCGAACCTAACTACTACCACTGTGACATTCCATTACGTTACAACCTTTAGGTACGTTTTAAGTAAAGATTAATGTATTGTTTGCAAATCAGTCTTTAATAAATGAAATTTAACACAATAATACTCTTTTAAAAATGAATAACATTTGCAATTCTAAGTATCACAATAAAGATATCGTCGACCGTAGGTTCAATTGGGGTAAGGGACAAAATACGATTTTTCAGGAGAGGCTGACAAAGTTTTTTTTTTTTAACTAAAATCGTTCATAACTTTTTTTGTAGTGAACCTTTTTTGGGCCTGATTTCATACATAATCTTGTATTTTAGTGTTCTGTCTATCTATGTAGTACTCGTTTTAATAATGTATATATTATAGAAAATGACATGTCCCTTACACCAACTTATTTCGCTGCTGATGTCCCATACAGACAAAGCATTCTGTAGTCTCGTCCCTTACCTTGAATTTACCTATTCATTGTATCCACTATATTGATGAAGAAATGGCGTAAGGGACTAGTTTAGATTATGTATGAAAGAAAAAATAACGTAAAGGGTTCGTTGTAAAAATAAATAAGCACATACATTTGACGTAAGGCGTATCTTAACACCAGAAACCTTTAAATAATTAATGTAAGAGGTATATAAATGTATCGAAACCGTGTGAGTATTTTTTGTGTGTCCGTTACATGCAATATTTTTATCGTTACACGTAACGTTTCTATCGAGTGGAATAACCCATATTTTAATTTATGATAATTTTTTTTATTATAATCACATTAATTATTTCTCAGCCTCTATGATCGAATACTGAAATAAACAACCAATGTAATTTATACAGCAAAATTATTAAAAGTTTAGGGCTTGTGTTGAACGATAAAAGTTACAGAATTAAATACAATTCAGAAATAATTATTTTACATTTGTACTTTTTTAGGAGTCCTGTTAGATAACATTGTAGTTGCTCACAATTCAGTGCCTCCAGTTAATAAGGGATAACTCAAAAACGGCCCTTTTCAGAAGAGACAAAAAACTATTTTTCAATAGTAGATATTTAGAAGTTGAACTTTTTAAGAATTTTTATACAAGCTATAGTATTAGGCTTTCATTTAATAAATAAAGAACTAATGCGTTGACCCTATAAATATGTTTTTCGTAGTTATAGCTTTTGTTCGCGAGTATTTAAAGACATACTAACTCAATTTATTTGCATAAATTTTATCCTTATGAACGTGCAATGTGCATAAACGAAAGAATACGACTTGTAACTGTGTGAACGACATGCATAAACGAAACGAAATGACTTATTCTATTATTTATTATGGTATTTTATAAATTATACTACTTGTCAAACTTGAAACTTGTTACCTAAGGAATCAAATAAAGCTGTATAATAAAATGACCGATGAAGCGGCTAGAGAAAATCTGGATGAACAGAGGTATCAGCAGGAAAACGAAAACAACGCTGATGAGAACCCTGATCTTCTCTATATTTTTATACACTTCAGAAACCTGGACCCTTAAGGCACGCATTCGGAACAGGATTCGAAATGTGGTGCTGGCGAAAAATTCAAGGAATCTCGTGGACGACACGACGCACAAATGCGTCGATCCTGGCCGAACTGAAGATCAAGAGCCGCTTATCCACCATTTGCCTCCAGCGGATCCTGCAGTATTTCAGTCACGTGGCTAGACGCGAGCCAGATAGTTTGGAAAAGCTCATTGTAGTTGGCCACGTGGAAGGAAAAAGGGCACGTCGGAGATCACCGACCCAATGGACCGATGCCGTGAAAGAAGCCTGTCAGGAAAATCTACAGGCGTCAATCCGGAAGGCGGAAAACCGTGTGGAGTGGAGAGCTTTGGTGCAACACATAACGGCCTCAAATGGTCACGACCCTCAGTCATGAGTAAGCGAGGAAGAATAAGAATAAAATGACCATAAGAGTAATGTACTTGAAAAACATCAATGAAATGAAAAGTTCTTGTTTATAGCTATGAAATATAATCAATATCAACATCAATGTCAGTCAATGAATAGCAAGAGCTCTAGTTAGATCCTTTGATTTCTCAACACTACTTATCGGTAGCGGAATTTCAGATACTGACTATTAAAGTGTGTCGTATCGTGTTCGTACTTAGGAATGCCTTTTAATTGACAGTGAACATTTTCCTTTGCAATTCATCAAGTACCGAGACGATTTTAAGAAGCCCAAACTCAGTAGGATTACCTTATCGTTATCTATAAAGTTTTACCCATGTCGACTATCCGGCCTCATATACCTAATTTCAACTCGGCTAGTCCTCGGAAAGTCAATCTAATCATCCTTGAGATATTTTTAAACATACAATGTGTAAAGTTAATTAAAAACTTTTAATAAATAACGTGTTAATACCTCCTCCAGTATTCCATTCATTATTGCTTTTTTCGACAATCTTAGCCCACTTTTTTGAAGTATCCGCCTAACAAAACACTTCACGGGTAGATTAACAATCACGAGCTGTCGGCAAAGAGTTAAGTACTTAGTTCAGTGGTAAGAAAATTTCAAATTTAATAATCAGAATCTCTGAACTTCAGAGACGTCAAACTGACGAATTATACCTGTAACATAAATAGACACTTATATTTCTCGGTGGACTGATTATTAAATTTGAAATTTTCTTACCAAATTTATTTGAATACCTTCATTTATCGTGAAAGTTTGCATGTAAATGAGTCAAATTACGCTAGTAATTTCAATGATTTACAATGATACCCGTATAAACAAAGGTTATAAAACTGATGAAGGTGTTTTTATTGCAACATAACACTATCTTATGATTAAAATAATATGAAGTTAGATGTGTTTGTATATAAAGGTAACAGGGATAAGTAATTCATTGATTCTCATGAGAAAATTAGCGTAACGGACATGGAATCTAAATATAAATCGGATCAAACCTAAATATCGTCTTAACCAAATTGGTGTAAGGTTCTCACTGTTAAAAATATAAGATGGCAAATTGGGGTAAGGAGCATTTTTTTCAAAGCTCCTGCAATAATTTTAAGGTATGGGTGTTATTTATTCATGAACAAAAAAAAAGCATTAGTGTAAAAGCCAGTTTCATAAGATTGTCTTCAAAAATAAGTCATGTAAAGGTAATTCCTTAATTGGAAAGACCTTTACCTTATTCAAAGTGGATTGGTGGCAGTAGTTACCCTATTTGATATTGCTTTATTAAAATAAAAATCAGATACATGGTTTTTGTGGGTCAGATTTGATTTTGAACCCATAAAAATCAGTAGTGTAAGGAACACTTTTTTCAAGCTAGATTTTTTTTACATACACCATTCGATAGAGCGGAAAATTCTGAACAAAACTGTATATTCAACTCATTTTGCGTATTTTGTCCCTTACCCCAATTGAACCTACGGCCGACGATATAAAACAAAATCTTTCCATTACGTTACTATTTGGTCTTCATCATAGCTTAACTATCATTTTAAATTGAGATTATACTAAGAAACTATCATTAAGTTATATTTTTATCAACATTGTTACATGTTGTTCTAACGAATTAGATCTAAATTGTACAATTATCCTTAATAGTTTATATAAAATCTTAAAAATTCAATCACAGCCACAGTAGGACAAAGTGACGGGAATGGACCATTTGTCACGTTAAGGAACGACATGAAAGGTTTACATGGCGTGGAAAATAGCTTACAACTTCTACTAAATTTTCGGTCCATTTTTTTTTAAATATAGTTCAGTTAGTGGTACTAATTAGTACTGTCCACCACTGAACATGCCAACACAGTCTGACCAGCATATCAAATATATTTGGGTGAAATGCAGAAAATATGTACCATTCCATAACCAGTTCGTTTTCTCAGCTTTGATTACACGTGTTACGCCTATACAAAATGTACAAAACTGAGAATAAATAAAAAACTGAGTCTTAGCTTTAATGTACATATTTTCGGCAATTTTTCTATGTAGTCCTAAACTTTAAAAAAAAATTTTTTGGTTGGGTAAACATGAAAATAGTAATAATATGTCAAAAATATAAGTCACAAATATTTTTTATTTTCAATAATGGAAATGAATCCGAAAAGTCTAATATAATCAGAGGAAGGTCATCTCATCGCAAGGCAAGATAAAAGCCAGCTATGGAGGCATCATAAAAAGACAACTCATACTAATTCCTTAAATCATTTAAAAAGTAATTGAATATTAGAATTAATTAAATTTACATAACATGTTTTAATAATGTTATTATTTCTTTAACTGTTTTTTTTATTGTAATTGTTTTATCTGTATATTTATAGGTTTTAATTTAAAATTAGTTTTGATCGTAACTCAGGATGGCTATAAAATAAAGTCATTTCGGGATTAAAAATAATAATAAGTATGATTATATTGATTATGAATCGTTTGATCTTACGATATAATGAGATGTGGCTCCCGCTAATACAAAAAGTTCAAAGAAAATGTACGTAAAAAACTATAATAACTTTAGTAATTCTTTTGGCCCCTTATTGGAGCCTGTTTTGATTTAAAATTTCGTTTTTATTTCGTGGAATTTTGCATTCGATGAAAGTTTTTAGTTGAGTAAACATTACTTAATTGCGGACTAGATATTAATTGTTGTATAAATGGGTCTTCTAAAATATTATTGATGTAAATTAGAAAAGAACTTGGTTAATGTATATGTATAATAATAGCTAACTAAACATTTTATGAAAAGCTGGTTCTTGAAATAGCGTTACACCTAGTAACTAATGAAACCATGCCGTAATTTATAAAGAAACTGTTTTTTAATTAACTTGTTTTCGAAACGGTTACTTGTCAATAAGAGGTGACGTTTCGTTTCATCGAAAACGCGTAACGACTCTGGAAACCTAGTTTTTAACTCTCTATCTGCTTTTGCTTACTCCTTTTAATCTGTAGAAACTGCTTATGTGTACCCACTGTGCTAACCATTTCTTTTGTGTGCCGTCGTAATCAAACAATAAATTGTGTGGCTAGGCTAAGATATTCATACGTGGTATTGCTGAAGCCTGTAAAATTGGCTCATTTATCTTGTAATTTTAAATTAGGTTTAAGTGTAACATAATAGTAGTAGCTGTATTATATTTTTGTTCATAAATTAGAGATTTTTGTTTCGATGAAAAGATTAATTTAATTATAGGTACAACTTTTTAGGTATTTAAGTCTTTTTTAAAATTGCTTACCTACTACTACTATTTAATTTTGCTCAACTTTACTATTTATAAATAAATAAAAATACGATGCTAATGGTAATCCGTGCACTTAAAACCAGCGGCATGTAAACCATGCATTTTCGTTCCATACGTCACGTTTTTTTGTTCCCCTAATACAATACGTATCGTAGAGGATGTGACGTAAGTATGCCGGCAGTTACTTAAAGTGAATTAGTCCTTTGATTTCTTGCAATCTACTACTTCTAACCTTTTAATAAGTTACTGAACAAGTCAATAAATTAAAATTCATAAGAATTAAATCTCAAAGTGGCTCCTTACCTTTAGTACGTCCCGTTCGTATTGGATAAAAAATATGACACTCCGTGACGCACGTCCAACTTTTTGCATTTTTAAAGCGATACTGACTGCCATACCTAAACAACGGCTATAGTTAGGATCGTAATGTTGCCACTGATATAAAAACACAACTATTTTGGTAGTTTTTTGTTGTCAAGTAGGTAAAAATGACGTGACGTAGTGGAATTTTCCACCGAGGTGGTTTTGGAGGACATAAAACAAATTGTAATTTTTCAATTTTATTACACTAGGCGTTAAAAGATAAGGTTCAAAATCAGTTTAAGACTATATAATCATTTCACACAATAGCCATAGTCAGGCCTAGAACGAGACAGATATACTTAAAATTCGCTTCAAAGTTAGCAAAGTGTACGTGGGACACCCAAAAATCGGTACCTTTTCTTCGATTTTTTTGACAAAAAGAATACTTTAAGTGGGTTTTAAAGGCAGTCTTTACCTTAATTCAATAGAATATAAGTAACTTTACAATTTTTACAAACGTACGCGAAAAAAATTCTTAGCGATTATCAGTGTGGGTTCCGACCAAATCGCAGTACTGTCGACCAAATCTTCTTGCTTAGACAACTTATGGAAAAAAGGTGGGAGTACGCGCAAAGCATCCACATACTGTTTGTCGATTTTACGAAAGCTTACGACAGCATAGATCGGGACGCCCTGTACGCAATCCTGAAGAACTTCGGTATTCCGAATAAATTGGTCACCATGATTAAGGCTGCGGCGAGTACCAGCATTATGAAGGTGCGTGTTGAAGGAGAGTTGACAGAACCATTTTCAGTCATAACAGGCTTAAAACAAGGTGATGCTTTGTCGCCGATGCTTTTTAATCTAGTGTTAGAGTACGTCCTTAGGAAAGTGTTAACGGGACTGGAACTAAATGGAAAGCATATGGTGGTTGGGTACGCCGATGACCTGGCTCTTTTGGGTGCGACAAGCGCTGGTGTACAGTTAGCGTCAAAAACTCTAGAGGCTGAAGCGAGGAAAGTGGGCCTAAGTATTAACCACAGCAAAACTGAATATCTCCACATGAGACGATATAACGCGCATCGCAGTCGGCCAGCAGACCTTCACGTCGGAGATATCGCGTATAAAGGAGTGGTCAGCTTCAAATACTTAGGCTGCACCGTGAATGACCTGAACACTCGTGACGAGGAAATAGACGCTCGTATACAAAACGCCTTACGTTGCAGTGCTGCTCTACATAAAGTTTTGGTGTCTAGGCTTCATAGCAGAAGTACAAAAATCCGTATTTATAAAACGGTTATACGGCCTATCCTCATGTATGGCTGTGAAGCCTGGACACTGACACTTAGGGAGGATAATAAGCTTTTGGTGGCCGAAAGGAGGATTCTCCGCAAAATCCTGGGACCCAAACAGCGAGCGGATGGAACTTGGAGAATCCGAAAAAACGCCGAAATCGAAGAGCTGGTTGCGGAACCTAACATAATAGGAGTGACGAAAGCACATAGGCTTCGCTGGCTTGGACATCTGGAGCGCATGGGAGAGGACCGGGCAGTTAGTAGAGCGTTCCATGGAAAACCGACAGGTCGTCGTCCGGTAGGCCGCCCTAGATATCGGTGGGCAGATGTGGTCGAAGATGATCTGCGCGAGCTCCAAGCCGTCAACTGGCGTGAAACCGCACAAGACCGAGACCGCTGGCGGGAACTCCTATTGGAGGCCAAGACTCACTTCGGGTCACTGCGCCAGAGGAGTAGTAGTAGTTACAATTTTTACAAACAAACATTATACTTTAGAACAATATTTAATAGAAAAAAGGGAGTCCAAAGTCATGGGACAGCGATATTTGTATCAAATATTTAATTTGAAAAATGCCCACCTCACGCAGAGCACAAATGGACTCGAGGAATTTACAGCCAATAATCACTTTCCGAAGCGATAGAATACTTAATTAGACGGACGTGTAAAATAATAATATTTACATACAAATGCCTATTTACGACGTACGCAATTCAAATAGTTTTATGGGATTAGAAATTTAAAAATGTATTTTGTTTCTTACGTTTATTTTTTTGAAGTTAATAGATTGTATGGTATTATTAAGATTAAAAAGTGTTCAAGTGTTTCAATTACAATGTGTCCAACGCCAACGACGTACGTATACTTTTAGTCCCGCCAGTGCGCCTCGCCCTCATATACCTAGTTTACTTGTGTTTTCTGTAGCCAATAAATTGATTAATTAGTATTTCCATCGTCATATTAACTACAGTAAAATATCCCTAAATAACGATGGGCTTTCCAGAATGTTCCAGATAGGTTTCCTCGGTAGATTTCTCCGGCTAGAGACACCGGTTTTACTTCTAATCTGATATTGTTTGCTCTTCCTCTTAAAGCGGTCTTGGCTACGGGGCAAGTTCGAATCCAAACAGTTCGCCTACCCTACCTACCTACTCGTAGTCCTCACTCTTAAGTAGTCTACACTTTTAACATTTTTTTCTTTTAGGACTACGTACCTATAGTTAAGTTCATGTTACTGCAATAGTAAAATTAGTTAAGTACTTATCCTTTCTGAAAAAATGTCTGACTGTTTAGTTTCTTTCGGCGTTTCTTCTCAACCGTGGTCTTATTATAGAGTCACTTAACGCAGCTTTAAAATGTTTATATAAAAACAAAGAATGAGGCAAGCTATTATAGTAGCCTATGTGTTAATCCAAGATCCACACTTACAGACTTTCTCCTTTATAATATTAGTGTGATTGTTCTTTTTCGAACGAACTTAATGAGCCCAAACTCGAGGGGATGCAATATTACTGTGAGTGTGTTCCCATGACCATCTTTCGATTCCGTCGAATCAGTCAGCTCCACGTTAAAATCATATTGCATCGTCATCCGAGCTACGCATCTATTAAAATTTTCAGCTTGTTTTAGCTGAATTTTCAGCTGAATTTTGACTATATTTTAATTATATGATTAAAATAAAATAAAAATAAAAAATAAAAATATTTTATTACCAAAAGCCAAAATTGATACAAACATGATAATATCTATCAGACTCCAAACTAGGCTGAGCCTGTAACTTTGGACGTCTGCGGGTGCGAATTAACACATTATGATTCAACTAACTAGACGGTAACATACAGAAAGGAAAATATTCAGAAACAGATATATGTACAAGTATATGTGTGTGTGTGGGTGTGTGCGTGTGTGTGGGTGTGTGCGTGTGTGTATGTGTGTGTGTGTGTGTGTGTGTGTGTGTGTGTGTGTGTGTGTGTGTGATTACTTAAAGACAAACAGATTTAAGTACTTGGATAGATGAAACTAGGGGATCCAAAACCGTTTTCTTTGTCATATATTATAACGGTTTTACATTGCTCGTAGAATCGATGGCCGTTGGGGCAGAAAGGTTCTTGAGTGGCGACCGCGGACCGGAAGACGCAGCGTTGGAAGGTATCCAACAATGTGGACCGACGACCTGGTTAGGATCGCGGGTAGAAATTGGATGAGGGTGGCGCAAGATCGATCGTTGTGAAGAACTTTGGGGGAGGCCTTTGTCCAGCAGTGGACGTCTATCGGCTGATATGACGATAATGATGATGAAATGGTTTTACTTAGTGTCTGTTTGTATGTAAACTAGGTGTAAGTAAACTAGGGGTTGCTAAATCGGTTTAAAACTGTCATAGTAAAACCGGTTTTAAGACATTCTTAGTGTATTTTTTTTTGTTCTACGTGAAATTATGTTACAAGCTTATACAAAGTTAATCTTATCTAGTTCTTGCACTGCAACACGGCAGTGTTAGTCATACAAACACAACCACGGAAACAAACTTCCATTCAAATGCATCCAAACCCGTTAATCGTTTCACAATTGATGCAACTTTTGTGAATTTTCGAAGTGTGTGGATAAAGTTTGTTTAAGAGTTGTGTAAAATTGTTAGGAACCACATTTTCTCTGTTGCAAAACATTTTATAATAATATCGTCTTCATGAATAATACTAAGTGAAAAAATATGCAGAACAGTTGAATCTTCGTTGCAGGAAAGATGCGCCTGTCTAGATTTAATATTACTTTTCACTGGAACTGGTCTGGAACCTTCGAATATGATATAATGTTAATTAAGTACATTTTATACAACACTTCGTAAAAACTCATCTAATATTGCGATAACACGCAACACTTCTATCCAATCCCGTCCTAACAACACATCCAAAAGGCCACAAGTGCATGAAAATGTCTTAACACATAAGCTTTTTGGAATACACATAACTATGGACAGTTAAGGCTTGCTACAGATAAGCTAATCCCATAGTAAAGCTATAAAACCCTCCTAAAAGCACTCGCTCTTATATTTTTTCTAATTTTTCTTGAGACGATACATAACTTATAACATGTTTAAGTCGTAATTTCAACGACACGGTGAAGCAAGATGCGAGACTGCGGAAGTTACCGTATCACGTTAAGCTTAAGGTTTCGTTAGGGATAATCCGAAAGTCCGCCGTTATCTTTGTTGGCACATTCTGGCAGTAAATTAACGAGCGATGCAGTTGACCAACATAAGGCGAGGACGGTAAGACAGTTGATACACTGTACGATTTTTTTTTCTAAATCTCACAGTATACCTACCTAGACGGAGATTTTTTTTAAGACTGCCGAAGACCCATATTATACCTATACCTACAAAAGTAACATAACAAAAATCATTAGTAATATTCAGTTTTACAAATAAAACTTTCCTAAATTTGAACTATTATGATTGTAAATACCAAATAAATGGCCAAAATTTTACGCAATCTACTGAGGTGCTAATGGGAATCGAACCCACGAACCCTCTGTTTCGCCGGTGCGTAAGTAAGAAAGGTAGTATCACCACATAAAAAATAGAATCAACATTGATTCTGTTAAATAAACTAAATAAATGCTGATATTAAACTGCAATTAAATTATGCTTCCATAAAATTCAAAACTACAGTGTAAACTAGCTTTACATAAATGTGACCACACACGACGCAAAAAACAAACGCTACGGTCGCGTCCACGATTTCAACGTTCTATCGTGATTGACCTGAGTAATCCTCGTAATTAATTACTAAACGCTATCGGTAATATTTAGCCATTAATATCCTTGGAGACTGCTACGAGATATTACCGAGACCACACAGGGCACTGATGGATCGATGGGACTGTCTTAGTCACGGCAGGCATAGTGACAATTGTTTATCTAATACTCTCTTCGGTTTCAGCGATTGTCGCTCTTTTTATCCAACTGCGCCAGAAAGAACAAATGTTTTTTTTTTACATAATACTTATAAGCTGTCAACAGCCTCTCGGTAGGTGTCAAAGTAACTCTCTCGGATTTTGCTCAACTTTCGCTCAAACTGCTGTCAATAACATACGAATTAGGCGTCAACGTAAATCTATTATCATAATAAATTAGCAACTAGCTAAATATTTAATCATTCCTCTTTTTCTGTATACATATAATTTATATACTTAAAGGAAATCTCAATTTTTTATTATGCACCTCTGCCCCAACTGTATGAATAATGCATTTTAATTTAATAAGCGGTAAGTAGGACCGTATATTAACGCGTATTAATAAATTACTGTAATGTTATTACTATTTTGGAAAACAAATAAATGATATATTCGATAATAGGCCTACAATATTACTTAGGTATTCTTGTTATCGAATAGGATTTTCTCGAAGTTTCGCTCACCTGTTTTTACTCATTCTTACCGAAAATACGTTACTGCTACTTTTTTCTAGGAGGAGAATACAGGTAATATATCCTCTTCGACCTAAATTGTATTAGTATTAATACACGTACTACTATCCTATGAAAGAAAAATAAATAATAAACACGCCACTGTGTTCGATATATACGGAGGTCGCAAACTATATACCTATTGCTGTATGTAATAAAACAAAATCAATTTCGCTAAATTACCTTTGTAGGTACCTATGCATTGGTAATTTAATGTAAGGATTTGAATTAGTTAAGCTAATTTAACAATAGGTATAAATATTACAAACATAAATATTACAAATACGCAGTACGTATTATTATGAGACATTTATACGAGATACGAACAACTGGGGCTTGTAATGCAAAACGGTAAGGACAACCTTACCGTTAATAGTGACGCCACAAAATACTCATATCATAAGGAGGAAATTGAACGATTTTATTGACAAACAGCTAAATTCTTGATTACGATTTTAATGAAAAGATTATGTCTTGATTGTGTAGTATATCTTCTCTTCTTATAAGCAGACCTCGTTATCAGTGGTGAAAATTCATTGAAATCGGATCATAGGGTTGTCACACAATATTCATTTAATTCGTGTACATTTGACATACTGGTATAAATGTCGTTAAAACAATTTAAAAAAATGCCGTTGCACAGTTTTACTAAAATCATGAACCATTTTTTCCGCGTCGCATTCGGTTTATTTCCAGTTTTGCCATTTACTCCATTTTAAATTCATATTTTTGCTGAACATACAATTAAGTATTCATATTACATCAAACATATTTTGACAAATAAATGCTAATTTAGTACCTATTATTAAAAAGTTCAACTACCAAATGAAACTTTTTCTAAGGCAACTGGCTTCACATTATATATATACCTATGAGTAAAATGAGTAGGTATTATTGTTTATTATCAAATAATACACGTAAAAATATTAATGTGTAGTGCCAGCCCTAGTAATTTCAATGTTTCTTCACCACTGATAACGGGGTCTGCTTATAAGATTTGGAGAGTCAAGGTCCGGATAATCTCAGTCCTACTGAATTATCAATGCAAAGATTCGGTGATATAAATTTTAGAAACATGCAAAAAGATAATTAAGTATTGGAGGTGCGGGGTATCGATCCCCGTACCTCTCGCATGCTAAGCGAGCGCTCTACCATCTGAGCTACACCCCCTGTTGACAAGCTGACGAAATAAGCGGAGTGAAGCGTGAGTCGAAAGGTCACCGCCGCCTGTCGACCTTCATGAAGAATGAGCGCCGAGGAGTGTCGTGTTCCGTACCATAAGTTTACAGACTGTACTCGCTAGCGACTGCGTAAACGATTTGTACGGAGAATAGCACAGCGCCCATAGCGGTCACTTTGTAGAACTACAAATGTAATTAATACGTCAATGTTATTTTGTTACCTTTTTGTTTTATTTTCTTAATGTTTTCAGATTATTTATAATTAAGAAAGTAAGTCATAATCTTAATTATATCAAACATAGCAATAAAATTGACGTAGGTACATTATCTAAAATAATTCGAAATAAAATAGGAGAATTTTAAATAAGTACTTATGCAATCTATTTTTTTTATTATTGAATAAGAAAACTTTAATAACTACTTATAATAAACGAAATCTAAAAACTTAAAACAAACTTTTTTTTAAAACTACGACGGTGGCAAACAAGCATGCGGCCCGCCTGATGTTAAGCAGTTACCGCCGCCTATGAACGCTTGCAACGCCAGGAGCATCACACGCGCGTTGCCGACCTTTTAAGAACCTATTTTACTCCCATCTTGAAGAACCGCATACTGTAACCTGATAAAAAGACAAGTGCGAGTGTGAATGCAGCCGTCTGCTACCTGCAAGAGCCCAATTGGGTATATTTCGCTAATTAATTTCAGTTTTTTTTTAAATAAGTACCAGTAATGTAGGTATATATTTGGAAACAGCTCATTAAGCCCTTTCATTAAATACCCCAAATGATAGTATTCAGAACGCAGAATGTCAAAAGCCCTTACATAACTCATAGATATAGTATAGTCATAACTAGATGACGTCATAACTCCTTCCTGCACTAAAATTCAAGATGGCTCCCCTTAAAATATTTCAAAAGGGTTCAAGTTTCATCCTGCCAAAGAAATCCTTACTGATCATCAAACTCAGTTAGTATATTTAAAAGCGATCACCAATCACCATTCACCGCCCACTAAGTATAGGTACTAGGCCTACTTGAAAAATAATATTTTGACTTTGACTTTGACTTTGACATCATTAAAAATTAGTATTGTGTATTACCGTTATTTTAACGTTTCGAAATTTTACAAATAAGTATCTAGGAGAAGTGTTATTAATTAGTGGTAAACCTTAATCTTGTAACTGATGTAACGCCTGTTTTTTGCTACTACTTGAAATCGGAGCGTGACTTTGCTCACAGTGTTCTTATAATAAACGCCCATTACTATTTCACCGCTCAGAATTTTCACACATTATTATAGCTGGTATAGCAAAACGCGTTCTAAAAGGTGTTTATTTAATTACCTCAACGTTAAAACACAAGAATTTCAATCAGGACGGTTTTAAGCTTTTGTGTTCGTGGAATCGAGTGATCAGTACCTAAATGTACCTAAATCACATAAACTTTATGTGACCCTTTAAGGGTCGTTCTCAAGCTACAGAATATCTTTAAGTGTTATGTCGGTCCAGTGGCAACCACAATGAGCTGAGCAGACCTGATAATAAATACCAAATAGTGCGAAATACTCGCGTGATAAGATGTTGCTGCTCGCCTCTTCACTCCCTTCGAGACTAACGTAACGTTACGTCCGAAACGTGGAGGTAAATAAATTAACTCCTTTGCATGCGGCTCGCCCTTAAGCCGCATTAAAAGCTTAAGCGGCTTAAAGAACTTTTTTTTTTTTTAAGAAATCGATTTCAACCGATTACATGTAACAATTTACCTACACTATGCTTGTAGTTAAAAGGAAATTCTATACAAAATAAGAGCCTACTTACTAAATCCAAGGCTCTGGGCTGTGCATTCTTAACGCATTCACTGCCACCGACGCATATATGCGTTCACCGTCCTACCTGGCTGTGAATGTGTTAATGCAGTAGATACTCATGTACCTATTGTATCATTTGTATCGTATTATGCGTAGGTAATAGATTACATACATAGAGCGATAAATTCATGAATGGGCCAGATAGGTGTTAGTCCATAAATATGCGATCTGGGGCTTTACGAATAACCGCCCGTCGTTTCTTTAGTTTTACGTCTTGCCTTGACCAGGAAGGGAGATTTTCTCGCGTAGCGGGCAGAATATCACACTTACGGTCTAGGGCAACTTCCATTTTTTTGTTTTACTCAATCCGCATGTGACCTCAGAACTATTTAGGTTTGCACGGTATTTTTTTAGATACAGTTCTAGTCGATTATACCTCACCGTGGCTGATATCATATCACTGATGTATAGAGATTTTCTGGTTCATGTATAAAGAGTGTATGCAGAGTGCTATCTAGCAAGAGCAAACCAGACAACAAATCAACTCAACTAAATAAACACTAGTTAGATAAGTACTCGCAATTCAGCTTAACGATACAGTTAATGATCTGCAATAGAGTGATAACTGATAATCTTTCAAGTACCTATATAAGAGGAGACAACTCGCATGAGGACAACAACTTTTGGACGTTACAAAATCTAGATTCCCACAGAATGACGGCTCCTGAAGATACTCTGACGAAAGTGCTCGATTCTATTATCAAGAAACAGTTTCCAGGAGGTACCAAAGGAGAGATTAAGCCCCTGACAACTGGCGGCAGAAACTATACCTCAGCCTTGTTTACGGCGACGATCAAAACAGGAAAAGAAAATGTGGAGCTCTTCGCAAAAGTCGGTACGATGGCAGCTGATCTAGGCATCAGAGATATATATCAATCTGAGGACCGCGTCTACACAAAAATTGCAAGCGTTTACGAACAGCTGCAAGACAAACACGGGATCTCCGAAGACCGATTCGTTTTCCCAAAATATTACGGCTATTTTGAAGAAGATGGAGTACAATGTGCCGTTATGGAAAGCCTTGTGGCTAAAGAATACGATGTACTAGACAGGCTGAAGTGCATCGATTGGGATTACGCTTCTAAAGCGGTGGAAGTCTTGGCCAAATTCCATGCTCTGTCATTTGCGTTCAAGAAAGAGCTTCCTGGGGAGTTTTCAGAGCATAGTAAGGCTTTAAAACAGCCTCCGTGGACTGACGGTGAACAATGGCAGGGACTAATTGACCAGGCATTGGAGGCCGTTGATGAAGAGGACAAAGAGAAGGTTTCTCGTTGCCTGGAGGGAAATGTGGGGTGGTGTAGAATGCATGACTTTTACAAGCCCATTAAGACTGCGGTGCTTATTCATAATGATTACCGGCCGAGTAATTTGATGCACAAAAAGTTGGTAAGTCGGTAACCTTAATATCTTTAAATATAAAGCTATAACAACAAATCGTCGTGATTTCATATTTCAATATACCTACTTAGAATACGGGCCCGAGTATGACATAGGCCACTTTTAATCCCGAAAAAAGTTTCTGAAAGATAGACAAAATTGCCTCAGTTCTTTGATGCATAATTAGCAGATCCGAACTGAATTATAAATAGGTAGTTTTCAGCGAAATGTTTAAAATCAGCCCCATCTTCATAAATACGCTTTATTATTCCAGGACGGGCAGTACGACGTAATCCCCGTGGACTACCAGACGGTCCGCCTGGGCTGTCCGGTCTCCGACCTGGTGTACTTCATCATCATGGGCTCCGACCACCAGTTCCGACAGCAGCACTACAAACAGCTCGTGGAGCACTACTACCAGCAGCTCTCCTCGACGCTGAAGGCGCTAGGGATTGAAGTGCATGAGGTGTATCCGAGAGACGAGTTTAATAGTGATTTGAAAGAGGTAAGTAACAATATTCTTGACAGAGAAGAAAATCATCTTCGTTATCCAATAGCTTTCCTTCGTTATCCAATGGGAGGAACAATAAATTCATCGCGGCGTTCATTAATCAGCAGCTCTTCCTAATAATCAATGAACTGGAGACTTCGATGAATGTGTTCTCAGTCGGACACTCTTTTACAGAGTGGTTGTGGCTATGGATTGGGGTAGATTGTTGTTCGATGAATATGTAGACGTCTCCAAATGAAAAATTTATCAAAAGTGTTAATCTTTCTTTCCTTATGCTTTGAGTGTCGAGCTTTGCATTGTTTATCTGAAAGGTCAAAAAGAAAAACAATTTTTCTTTGTGCTTAAGAGGCCTTATTCCTTTTAAAATTTATTTTTTTCATATTATGACAAATATATTGATAATTTCAACCAACTTTTTGAAATATATAATACTTTTCCCCGAGTTCTAGGTTCTAGGTAGTAACATCAATAATATGTTAAGAATCATGCTTGATCATAATTTTTTTTTTAAAACAATCAGCATTTTAAAAGGAATAATGCCTTTAATGTATCTTTGTATCAATGGCATAATATTTCCAATTTCCATTGTTTCCAGAAAATTTCATACGGCATATACATCGGCGCCATGGCGATACCTTTCGTGACGGTGGCCCCCGAGAAGGCTCCCAACTTCGCATTAGGGCAGTTCGTGCCGCCGCCCCACCAGCTGTTCGCGGACCGGTTCCGCGGCCTGGTGCAAGACTACAAGCAGTGGGGGATCATATGAAAACGTATGGAAAACTTTTAAAAGACAATTCCATTAATTCCAAATTCGAAATATATGATGCAAAAAATGATCAATAAATGTTTAATTTTTGTACCTTACTCTCTTTTTAACCCCCGTCGAAAAAGAAGGGTGTTATAAGCTTGATATGTATGTGTATCTGTGTGTCTGTCTGTGGCATCGTAGCACCCAAACGGATGAACCAATATGAAAGTGGTTTTTTTTTTAATGAAATACTTGTCTGTCGAGATGATGGAGCTATATTTGATGGAAATAGTACCTACCGGTATTTTCTAAGATGTTCCGCTTTAATTGGAACAAGTGTCAAGATCTCAGCCAAAATAGAAGGTAAGAATTCCAAATTTTGTAGTTATGTTCAGTTTTAGTAGCATTTTCTATATCACTCATTGAATATAAGATGTTTGATCTATGATATAAGGGTCTTATGATGACCAGCTGCTTCTATCAAGGGGGCGTTTTAAATTATTAATTTAGGTTAGTTATTTATTATTACCTCATTCAATGAGAATATGACTGGGCTAACCTAACACTAGTATTTTAGCCCTTTGAGCGCCAAGCGGCAAAGCAATTCACCGTGCCACTGACGAAAAACCAAAAAAAAATTAAAGTGCTCCAAAATCAACAGAGATTGAAAAACACAGATAGTGGTTTGAATTAGCATGTTTTTGACCATTGAAATTTTTGACGTCAATAGGCGTCGTTGGCGTCAGTGGCACGAATTCCCGATGACGTGATTTGCCGTCTTTGGCGGTCAAAGGGTGCAGTTCTAACAGTACGATTTATAATTTTTTTTTTTTATAAAAATTGAAGGCCTAAGCCGGGGAGTGATTTTTTTTAAACAGCGTCTGTGATGTGCGTTCCCATTGAGGGTCCACGTTGGAATTTCGAGCTTTTGAATGTGTCAGTCTTTAGTAAAAGTTCTCAAACGATTGTAAATTCATCCTTTAATTTGTAAAAGTCGGCACTCAAAAGTTACATTCGGTTAAAGGTGGACCCTCAGTCGTGCCTGTCAGGTACCCATATTTAATAATCTACTTAAAATTTACAACTGCTGTAAATTGCTACTCTTAGTAAAAGATTTGTAAAAGTAATTTCATTAATTCTGATTCCTTTCTGCTGATTCAATAAGAAAAAATTGCATGCAGAAGGTGGTCCCTCAATTGAACGCGATAAGTTCACATTAAGTGAGAACAATAGTAATATTTTAAACATAGGTGTGACTGAGAGTTAGTAAAAGTACTTGAATCATTGTAAATTCATTCTTTAGTTTGTAAAAGAAGCCATTCATAAGTTACAATCGATTAAAGGTGGTCCCTCAATTGAAACGTTTGTCAAAAGAATAAATCAATTTACGTATCTTTTGGTTGTTAAATAGACAATTGCTATAGTCTAATCGTTACTAACAAATGTTTACTAACTATTGCTCCACCGAACAGTATAAACAAATGTACCGTTTTACTTAAAAAAACAATCAAAGGCCTGCGAAGAAATACTACACTCTAGGTGACCACATATTAGGGTTTTGTAGGATAAGTAAATAAAAATAATTTCTGTTTGTTGACGTTATTTATTTTTTATTTTTAAGTTTGACATATCTTGGGTTATCATGACAATAAGAAAAAGAAAACGTCATGCTCCCCAGAAGAACCACCATGGCTTTGATGAATTTAAACATATGGTTCTGCTGGGGAGCATGACGTAAAAGAAAAGAAAAAATTACATTGCACTGACAATTTCACGCTGATCTTTTTAATTCAAACATTACTATTAATTTGACAGTAGCTAAGCGTATGTATAAAAATTTGTTCGTTTGGGGGACTTTCGTCAAATTTAAAGCGTAAGTCGTCGTAACTGCGTATGCTCTCATTGAAGAAGTAGTGACCTCTGTAATGGCCGATGTCACCGTCGCTAGCACCCGGAATAAATTTAATAGCCCCAACTAATTTGTAAAAAAATTGTTTGATCTTGATCGTCCGAGGTATTTCGCTAGTGGTATCTTTAGGCGTGTCATTTAAATCGAACGATATAAAACCTGAAGGCGCGTATTCGTATGTGACTTGATTGTTAATAAACAGTTTTTCTTTTCAACAAATAAATAAATATATCAATAGGTATGGAAAGGGTTTCCAATTTTGAAATGAATGGGAAACAGGGTGAACCGCCGCAAATCGATGAAGATGAAGGAGAAAGTGCAAAATGTAACATTGGAGCTGACAAGAACACCTGAAAACCAATCTAACTGTATTGCCGCCAAAGCCAATCCCGGGTGAACTAAGGGCTGAATTGTTGTTGAAATTAAATGTTTATATTTCGCCGGGTACAAAAGCATGTAGTTAGTCCAAATCAAGACTGGCAAGAAATATCGGAGGCAGAAGATAACGTTGCCAGGCTGTTAGGTTCCTCTTTTATAATAATGACAGCAGCTTTGTGCGCTTTACGTACGTGCATTTTATGTGCTTGTAGGATAGTACAATTTGAGTAAATTTGTTTTGTATTCATTTGACCATTAAATTAACCATAAATATAGTGTGGTGGTATAAAAAATAATTAACGTCAACAAACAGAAATTATTTTTATTTACTTATCCTACAAAATTCTAATATGTGGTCACCTAGAGTGTAGTATTTCTTCGCAGGCCTTTGATTGTTTTTTTAAGTAAAACGGTACATTTGTTTATACTGTTCGGTGGAGCAATAGTTAGTAAACATTTTTTACTAACGATTAGACTATAGCAATTGTCTATTTAACAACCAAAAGATACGTAAATTGATTTATTCTTATGACAAACGTTTCAATTGAGGGACCACCTTTAATCGATTGTAACTTATGAATGGCTTCTTTTACAAACTAAAGAATGAATTTACAATGATTCAAGTACTTTTACTAACTCTCAGTCACACCTATGTTTAAAATATTACTATTGTTCTCACTTAATGTGAACTTATCGCTTTCAATTGAGGGACCACCTTCTGCATGCTATTTTTTCTTATTGAATCAGCAGAAAGGAATCAGAATTAATGAAATTAGTTTTACAAATCTTTTACTAAGAGTAGCAATTTACAGCAGTTGTAAATTTTAAGTAGATTATTAAATATGGGTACCTGACAGGCACGACTGAGGGTCCACCTTTAACCGAATGTAACTTTTGAGTGCCGACTTTAACAAATTAAAGGATGAATTTACAATCGTTTGAGAACTTTTACTAAAGACTGACACATTCAAAAGCTCGAAATTCCAACGTGGACCCTCAATGGGAACGCACATCGTCTGTGTTCACGTACAGGCTAAACAGATGAATTATATTTTTTTGAGTGGTGTCTTTTTATTTCATTGCATATGTTTGAGAAAAACATATCGTCATGTGCCTTAGACGTGAAACTGAAAAGGGCTTGCTGGCTTTGTATCACTATCCGGCCTCCCTTAGGTCGGCCGTCTATGCCGCCTCACCCGGCAAGTCCTTCTTTCGCGGCGTCTGCAGTAATGTACTATTTATGTGTTTACAATCTTTTTAGAGTTTACCTTGAACAATAATCCTATGGAGAGAAGCGAGTAATATTTAGAATTTTTAGCTGGCCGAGATTTTTTTTGAATGCAGTTTAGTATTATAAAAATAAAACAGTTTCCTTTAAGTAAAATGAGCCAACTAACTGATTTAACCTTTTGACCGCCACAGTCGGCTGTGGCCGTCAACAAAAAATCGTGCCCCTGACGCCACGTCGGCCACAGCCGTCCAAATTTCAATGATCAAAAACTTTGTAATTCTAACCGCTACAAGTATTTTTCAATCCCTGTTGATTTTGGGGCACATCTTTTTTTTTTTACTCTGGCGTCAGTGGCACGGTAAATTGCTAGACCGCTTGGCGGTCAATAGGTTAAGGCGGTTTCTCTAGGCCGTATTTTTTTTTCCACACTGTATGCTAGTTAGCTAGTTAAAGAGACAAGGTTCTAAGTTAGGTACTTTAAACGGCACGCAATGAAACACCAAGCATAAGTAACATAATCTTTTATTTAATTGTATTCATCTAAAAGGTCTAATAATATTTGTTTGCGGCAGGTAACATGACACATCACTCGGACTCAGCACTTAGTACTACTCACGGATCCCGCTTCATTCGGATCCACGGCATGGATCCGCGGGGATCCAATAATTCTGCGGAAAATTAGATTCCCGGAGGATTCTCAGATACCGTGGATACAAGTGAAGAGGGTCACGAATGTCTTCACTCAATTAGTATTTATTTAGTATTATATTACACATATTTAGGTCAACAATTCAAGCATAAAATACATACGAACGCAACAAAAAAATAAGTGAATGCGATCTTTATTTTTACAGTGTGCTTCAACAGACTTCAAAAGAGCTTTCCAGTTCACTGCTTGTGATCTATACATTTTGCGCGAACTCGGCCGTTGAGATCCGATTTTTAAAACCATACCTCAGGGTGGTCCCTTATTAATATGGTCATTGAAGTCTGTTGTTTATCTTTATTTCCGTCTGTACGTCCGACACACGCCGCCGTGTATGAGGAGAAATGTTTTCTGTTATTTATGACATCATATCACAATTACGTTTGAGGTTGTCCGCTTTTTCGTCCATTTTGTTAGTCTGTCCGGGATTCTAAGATCAAATTCTGTCAAACTGGCACAAGTGAAAAACGACCTTAAATTGAGATGTATACGGTTGTTTGTACTTTGTGCCAATATGACTTCATTTGATCTTAGAGATCGGACAGACTATACACGATCTAGCAATAAAATAAGTTTTTCTATCCTGTCCACACGCGTCGTTAAGTACAGCTAAATAATTATTTAATGATTGGTGAGGACAGACCAGTATTCCATAAACAGCAGCCTAAAATGAAATCCGCAACTCTTTTATCTTTAGTTCATTTTTTAAGTAATCAGAACGCTTTTCTCCTTACACATACCAAAACCGTTTCAAACCGAGCTCTATAGCAAAAAGAATAGCAAGACAGCTCAACAGTTACGTTAGCAACATTAACATATCACTTCAATATCCATAAGGCCCCTATGTACCACCGAGAGGTCCAATTTAAATGCCCTAGAGCTCAGTTTGTAACAATCCTGACATACGAAACTGAAAAAATGTATGAAACAATTCATACTTTTTAGTATTCGTACGGCAGCGGCCGCCATCCGCCGCACGCGGTCGCGGTCCGTCATTGCACTGATTATTCTAATAAATAACAATTAACTTTGGGTTAGATGCGAAAATAAAAAAATCTCGTATCGCTAAAACACAACAACGCCGCCGGCCGCACCGCTTACGACTTCTTCCTGCAAACAGACAAAATATGGATTAACAACAAGCATACCGGCAAACACAACTAAAATAACATACAGTATATAGCTTACTACTACTATGTACGTCGTCTTCTTGAGCTCAATTTGCTCATCCCGGAAATATATATATTTTTCGGAATAAAAAGTAGCCTCTTTGTTAATGCAGGGTGTCAGCTACCTCCATACCGAATTTTATCAAAATTTGTCAAGCCTTATGAGCGTTAAGAAGTTACAAAATACAAACACACTTCTATAACAGAAGAGTATAGTTACGCGGTATTGCACTATCCTCGACGATATATGGTTCGGAACAAGGTCGTCTTCACTAGATATTTTTCCCAGAAGGCTGGCATAGTTGCCTCTGGAGGGCGAGGCTCAGTCGCTGTCCGAAGTAGCTGCCAGCCCTCTGGTCACCCGAAGCTTCGACCAGGCGTTCCGATATCTCTTTAAAGAGAAACTTGGCGTCTGGTCCCACGGGCCGAATGTTTCAACTCCAAACGGCGCAAATATGTAAGCCCCATATTATGTTGTTACTGTAGTTTAGTCATTTAGTGAGAGCCCTGATCTTTCCCATTTTCATGTATGGAGTGGAAACATGGACCATATTACCCTGAGAGCGACAAATAATATACGCATTCGAGATATGGTGCTGGAGGCGAATGCTCAGAATACCCTGAACGGCCAAACGTACTAATGTGTCTATTCTCTCACAGATAAATATTAAGACACGGCCATCCGCCATTTGTTTGCACCGCAAACTGTCATCCTTTGGCCACATAATGCGAAGAGAAGAGAGAAAACTGATCGTGGTTGGGGGCATCGAAGGCCGTTCACCAACCAGATGGTTCGATCTGACCAAGTCAACGAAGCAACCTCCTGAAGCAAATTCCATCAGGTGAGGGCAACGATGGACCGGGACCGATTGAGACAAATCATTAAGGCAAAACCAGCCTGTGACCTCGTGGTCATCATCATCAGTAATGAGGGACCGGTTGTAGAGAGAAGTAGTTCAGTCGTGTACGTACTGGTCGTGGTTGTCGGTGTCGGAGTCGTCCATCTCGGGCTTGGTGCGGCGCTTCTCGTACACGAGGATGATGGCGCACAGCACCAGCACTCCGGCAGATGTACTCACTGGTCGTGGTTGTCGGTGTCGGAGTCGTCCATCTCGGGCTTGGTGCGGCGCTTCTCGTACACGAGGATGATGGCGCACAGCACCAGCACTCCGGCAGATGTACTCACTGGTCGTGGTTGTCGGTGTCGGAGTCGTCCATCTCGGGCTTGGTGCGGCGCTTCTCGTACACGAGGATGATGGCGCACAGCACCAGCACTCCGGCAGATGTACTCACTGGTCGTGGTTGTCGGTGTCGGAGTCGTCCATCTCGGGCTTGGTGCGGCGCTTCTCGTACACGAGGATGATGGCGCACAGCACCAGCACCTCCGCGCAGATGCCCAGGAACGGCCACAGCGCCGCGTACATGTCCTGCCGAATACAAGCAAGCGCTTAGTTACTTCATTGATAGGGCAAGTGCGTTATTAGTGCGAAAGGATCTTGTTTAGCCTGAAGGGCCCTTGTTTAGCCTGAAGGGTCCTTGTTTAGGTTGAAAGAATCTTATTTAGCCTGAAGGAATCTTGTTTAGCTTGAAAGGATCTTGTTTAGCCTGAAGGGCCCTTGTTTAGCCTGAAGGGTCCTTGTTTAGGTTGAAAGAATCTTATTTAGCCTGAAGGAATCTTGTTTAGCTTGAAAGGATCTTGTTTAGCCTGAAGGGCCCTTGTTTAGCCTGAAGGGTCCTTGTTTAGCTTGAAAATAAATAAATAAATAAATAATCTTATTTAGCCTGAAGGAATCTTGTTTAGCTTGAAAGGATTTTGTTTAGCCTGAAGGGCCCTTGTTTAGCCTGAAGGGTCCTTGTTTAGCTTGAAAGAATCGTGTTTAATCTGAAGGGTCCTTGTTTAGCCTGAAGGGTCCTTGTTTAGCTTGAAAGAATCTTGTTTAGCCTGAAGTATTCTTGTTTAGCCTTAAGGGCCCTTGTTTAGCCTGAAGGGCCCTTGTTTAGCCTGAAGGGTCCTTGTTTAGGTTGAAAGAATGTTATTTAGCCTGAAGGAATCTTGTTTAGCTTGAAAGGATCTTGTTTAGCCTGAAGGGCCCTTGTTTAGCCTGAAGGGTCCTTGTTTAGGTTGAAAGAATCTTATTTAGCCTGAAGGAATCTTGTTTAGCTTGAAAGGATCTTGTTTAGCCTGAAGGGCCCTTGTTTAGCCTGAAGGGCCCTTGTTTAGCCTGAAGGGTCCTTGTTTAGCTTGAAAGAATCTTATTTAGCCTGAATGAATCTTGTTTAGCTTGAAAGGATCTTGTTTAGCCTGAAGGGTCCTTGTTTAGCTTGAAAGAATCTTATTTAGCCTGAAGGAATCTTGTTTAGCTTGAAAGGATTTTGTTTAGCCTGAAGGGCCCTTGTTTAGCCTGAAGGGTCCTTGTTTAGCTTGAAAGAATCTTGTTTAATCTGAAGGGTCCTTGTTTAGCCTGAAGGGTCCTTGTTTAGCTTGAAAGAATCTTGTTTAGCCTGAAGGGTCCTCGTTTAGCCTAAAGGGTCCTTGTCTAGCTTGAAGGGTCCTTGTTTAACCTGAAGTATTCTTGTTTAGCCTTAAGGGCCCTTGTTTAGCCTGAACGGTCCTTGTTTAGCCTGAAGGGTCCTCGTTTAGCCTAAAGGGTCTTTGTTTACACTGAAGGGTCGTTGTTTACAGTGAAGGACCCTTGTTTAACCTGAAGTTTTCTTGTTTAGCCTGAAGGGTTCTTGTTTAGCTTGAAGGGTCGTTGTTTAACCTGAAGAGTCCTTGTTTACTCTGGAGATCTTCTTGTTTAACCGGAAAGGTCCTTGTTTAGCCTAAAGTGTCCTTGTTGAGCCTGATGTGTCCTTGTTGAGCCTGAAGGATCCTTGTTGACCCTGAAGTGTCCTTGTTTAGCGTTAGCGGTCCTCGTTTACCTTGACGCGCAGCACGGTCTTGGCGGGGTCGTGCGGGGAGCGCGCGTCGTCGTCGACGAGCGGCACGCAGGCGTAGGCGCCGGCGTCGTCGCGCACGGCCGCCTCGATCACCAGCTCGCCGTCGACCACGCCCGCGTCGCTGTCCGTCAGCTTGATGCGCTCGCTCTCCTCTACCTGGATATGCAAGTATAGTTTAATTTCAAAGGAGATAATCTATCTACACGATAGTTTTGCTAAGTCTTGGCTCCTGGGCCCATACAGGGTGAGCATAAGAGCGAAAGACATTGTTGAAAATTAATCTTTGAGTGTGTTATTTGTTAAAACGACGGATATATCACGATCAGATTTTTTTATCATCAACATTGACATCGTAGAGTTCCAGTAATTAATGATATGACGTTGAATTTAACCTGTACCTTATTTTAGTATAATAATTATTGTTGTTATATGAATAAGTACTTTGACATACCATGTCATGATCATGTTACTTTATGGCGAATAAATGAAATCTGGAATACACCACAATACAATACAAGTACTCTTGAACACCTCATAAAATATACAGGAGAAATACAACGCAAGAACTTACAAATAAAGGTAAACTCATTTACTCAAAGGTTAACTGGAAGAGATCCCTTAAAGATAAGGTCACCTTTGTATTATTGTTTTAAAATGTATTTCTTGTTTTTGTGTGCAATAAAGTGTTTAATAAATACATACTACGATCGAGAAGAGAGCGACCTCTTCCAGACAACCTTTGGGTAAATACTACGATCGACTGTACCTTGATCCCCAGCTCCTTCTCGTCGGCATCATACGAGGTGTGGAACTTGTTGTAGTACCACTCGACGGGCACCAGCGGCTTGCCGATCAGCCGGCACACCAGCTTGAGCTTCTGACCCTCGACGACGCTGGAGTCGGTGCTGGGCAGCTTGGAGTAGGGCCGGGCGTGCAGCTGCCAGTTGAGGCGGGAGTCCCCGATCTTGCAGGAGTAGTTTCCGTAGTCCTCCTCGATGGTGCGGGGGATGATGAGGCGGGCGCCGTTGTCTTCGAGCTTGAAACGCTCTTTCAGTTCTGTCACTTGGACGATCTCGGTGTTGTTCTTTTCCCTGTGAATTGACAAATGAGGATGATGTAGAAAGTCAGTTTATCTCATAACTCGGTCCGCGATGTTACCCGCTCATCCCACACATATTATCAGGATCAAAAGTAGCCTGTGTGTTGAACCAGGGTGTCAGCTACCTTCATACCAAAATATATCAAATTTGGCCTAGCCGTTTGATCGTGAAGATACATAATATTAGTGTGATTCTAGAGGGCGCATGGACGATCCACATATAGATGGCTAAACCTTGTAAAATCTGTCACACTATCTTATATGTTCCCAAATGACATTAATATTAGAATTATTATAACAAAACGGGACTTAATCGCGTTAAAAAAAGTGCTTATTTAATAACCTCGATGAGACCACGGGTCCCATGGACGTAGCATCACGTCCAAAACGTCGAGGTAATTAAATAAAAGCTTTTTTTTTTTTAACGCGAATACGTCCCGGTTTGTTATAACGTGTGAACAAATTTGAGTCTGTCAAAAATTTGATTCGTACTTATTTATTTTTATTTATTTAATCTTTATTGCACAAAAGAAAACTTATCGTACAAAAGGCGGACTTAATGCCATGAGGCATTCTCTACCAGTCAACCTTCGGGCAAAGCAGATAAATTGTGGTTATATCAGTCTACAATATTGTTTACATCATTAAAATAGAACTAACGTGAGTAGCGCATCGTAGCAGCTAGCCCTAACTAGCTGATCGCTGTCCTTATATATAGCTGTCCCTGATGAAGATCTCCATATGAGTTCGAAACATGACGGGCCGTTCCTGATAATTTTGACGTGAGTCAACCCGTTCTTTAAATTAATGTTTACATGATTTCATGTATTACCTACATTGACACAAACTCGTCCGAGAAAAATACATACAAATATAACTTGGCAACACATTATGACAATTATAAATACAAATCATCCTGTTGAAATACAAACACCTAATACTTCCGACCGTGAGTGTGTAATAATAATAAGAAATCCAAATAGATAACAGATCTCTTAATAGTTTCCATAAACATGACGGCTTTAAATTACTGCACGTACTCTTGATTTATGGAGGTTAAATTTAAACGTGCAAATAAACGCGTGGAATCGCCGAATGCGTCACAGATGTAGGATTAGCAGACGTCACATCACAAAAAACAGATACGACGAAATCACTAATTTTTAAAGCTGTCTTAAGGCTCGTTATCACTTCAAAAATGCTTATCGTTTTAGACATATTTCTCTATGATCAAACATGTTTCTTAACACATTATTAATGTTACTGCTTACAATTAGAACAGGGCTATTTATTGGTATATATTTGAAACCTACATATTAGGGCGGTTTGAAAAATATATGGAAGAGAAAAAGCGTAATTTTTTCCTTCGTTAATCATTATTACGTCTGCGTGTTAACGTGTGGAGGGGACGTATTGAGGGGGGAGGGCGGCGACTATCACTTTTATTATCTTGTAATTAAATAAATACTTCAAGATCTAGGTACGATAGCAATGCAGATGGTTTGATTACGCTATAGCACAATAGTAGGTCGCGTGTATCTTGAATCAACTGTTACCACGCTTCGCTACGCAGGATATTTAATTACAATCCATGTTTTAAAATATACTATTAGCTGCGCCGCGCGGTGTTGCCCACTCATCCTACGGGAACACTACATATTTTCGGCATAAAAGTAGCCCATGTGTTAATCCAGGGTGTCAACTACGGTCATACTCAAATATATCAAAATTGGTCCACCCATTTGAGCGTGATCCATTTTCTTTATTTTTTTATTTTTTATTCTTTCTTAAAACACCTTTCTTAGACATAGTCATTGTACTCTATATCAGCATAGATGCCCGGATTTATTTAGGATTTTTTATAAATACCAAATGTCTCAAGTTGGCGAAAAGATAAACTACAGGGCCAGTGAACTCGGATTTGTAGTTATTACTACAAATCCGAGTTCACTGGCCCTGTGCCACGTCCTATTGGACGTTCGGTTCATTGAGGACCAATTTTAATTGTTCCATTAGTATCGAATGACGAGTGATCAGAGGTCACAAATCATTTAACATTTTCTTAATTAAGATGCGATCTTCTTTCTTAAGAGGGCGCCGAGCGTTTGCGACTGAACCATAGAGCGCGGGGAATGCGTATTTAAATCGGCGCGCGGCCGCCATAGTAAAAATGTATGGAGAATTAAAAGCCCTTTTTGATAAATCTGGACCCTTAATACCAAACAATAATTGAAATATTCGATGCGGACAAATTGTAATGTAAACATTTATCTTTTTTTTGAACTGAAAATCAGAATAGATTTCCATTGTTAAAGTATAAAAAAACACTTAACGCCTGCTTACGATTTTACAATTTTCGTCCAACTTTACTTAGTTCTCTAGGGTAAAATATTAATAATCTTATAATTTTTCCACGGAGAAGTTGTTAACAAGTTCTTCAAAATGCTAAATATATAGTTCAGAAATGGATTAAACAATTAGTGTTGACGTTATCTACTTAACAGCAAACGCCTATTTTTTCACATTTCGCTCGGTGCAGTCTTAAGTGCCCACAACTTCCTCTCCGTATTTTTTTTCTTTAGCGTGGACGGATAAAAAGTATCATACTATCTTTGGATGTCCAGCTATCCACCAAAGCTGGTTAAAAGTCCAGCCGTTTCGGCGTAATGAGAGGACAATGGAAATTATGACCTAGAGATGGCGCCAGGCTGGCATGGCGTTGCACGCCCATACAAAGCAAAGGACGATCCTGCATCGCGCTAAGATTTTTCCTGAAATCATGACCTCTCTCCATAGAAAACTGATTGTCAATACAAATCTAGAATTTTATAATAGTATAGATTACTACATTTCTTCCCGCAAGAATTCACATCAGGGGACCTATGATGGTTGCTTTTAACACGCGATAAATAAGTGACAAAGCATCTGTCACGTTTTGTCAAGATGCGAGTGTGAGTGTCAGATGCTTTGACTTATTTATCACGCGATAAACGCAACCATACGCCCCCAGAACACGGCAATTGATCTATTACGATCAACTACCATCTGCCACTGTATACTGACGTCTGAATCATAGCATAGATAAGACGTGGACTCACCACACGACGGGCAGGTTGGAGGGGTTGGCCAGCGAGCAGCTGAAGGAGGTGTTCCTCACGACGTCGTAGTACTGGAGGGCTCCGGGGTCGCTGTCGCTGCCGGCGACGGCGGGCGCGCGCTCCAGAATCGGCTTCTTGGTCGTGGTGGCCGACGACAGCGTCGACGACGGGACCTCCACGCCTGCAACACCAACGAGACACATCAGCGTGGTTTGCGCTTGATATTTGGAAGACGCGTTCTGAATCTCGTCAGTAAGAGCAATAAGGTATAATGTGTGGTACAAGAAAATAAGGTCTAGCACTCCAGCTAGTGAGACTTTCTACGTCACTGAATAGTTGCCCCTCTGTGACAAAACCCCTTTCTAATTAATAAAGATAATAAAAAGAAAATACTTGCCCCTTATGGTAGCAAAAAAATATAAGGAAAACAATCTGCCGCCAATCGTACCAAAAAATAATAAATATGCATTTTATGCATTACGATTGTGACGTTCTTTGACTAACGTTTTATTTTGTCATAATTAATTTAACCCTTTGAGCGCCAAGAGGCAAAGCAATACTCCGTGCCACTGACGCCAAACCAAAAAAAAAAGTGCTCCAAAATCAACAGAGATTCAAAAACACAGATAGTGGTTTGAATTAGCATGTTTTTGACCATTGAAATTTTTGACGTCAATAGGCGTCGTTGGCGTCAGTGGCACGAATTCCCGATGACGTGATTTGCCGTCTTTGGCGGTCAAAGGGTTAATACACTCCCGATTTTATGAGATTCATACAAGTAACAAGGTAATCGGGGAGTATTGTACAAAACCAACCAACCAATCAAAGCGTGATGGCGTCAAAAGTCCCGCCTGTCATCGGAGTGGCATACCTTATTTCCTTATACCATGGTATAATGTAGGTATGTTTTGTTTGGATGGTCAGAATTTTAGTATTAGAGATTTCTCAAACTCTGGATTTTCGTAAGAACTACCGCCGGCCGCGACTATGACGACTATAGGATCGATTGAAAAAAAATTGTACCAAGTTAAAAGCTTGGTTAACATAAAATACGATCGCTTCCTTTGTGTGACGAAAGTTAGTCACACAAAATGTATGGGTAACTTTCGTCACACAAACACAAAGTTACGGATGTGGACGATTTGGGAATGTTGACTAAGTGGGAATGTGGACGAAGTGGGAAAAGGACGATATGGGAATATGGATGAAATGGGAATGTTGACGAAGTGGGATTTTGGACGACGTAGGAATGCAAACGAAATGGGAATGTGAACGAAGTGAACCTAAACGGTTAAATTCATACAAATCTCTATCCTTAGAATAAAAACGCCTTTAACAAGTAATACAACGGATTTATTAAAGCTGAAGCCGGTTTTAATTTTATGTTTGCGTATCTACGAACCAATCATAGAGACGTTTTGCTTGTGACATTGACGTTATGACACTTATGACAGACGCGCACACGGACGCAACTAAGCCCGTGACAGGCCTGGCTTACAAAACTGGCTTCACTTTCAAGAACTGACTAGGTTTCTAGGCGTATTCATTTTAAGGTTCTATCTTAGAAAAATCTGTATAGTTTGGTACAGCGAAAATCCGGAATTTGAAACATCTACGAAACGAAAATTCTGCGCATCGATAGATTGCCTAATAAATAGTGGTATCAAATGTAAAGTCGCTATTAATGACTAAAACATAAACCAGATAAAAATAATATCATTCATAATCATAACAATACTGACATATCTAAAAAATAACGCGATAGGTACATCTGCAAAAACTAGCTTCTAGCTATAATGGGCTCAGGAAATAATTAATTGTGCTCTAAATTGCGTCGCTTGCTATAGGCGCAATTTCTAAATACATGTAGTACCTACAAGACAAGCTTCGCTCTCTGCTTTGATTGAATGATAACATAAAAACATTATACATTATATGTACTAGTGGTGTGTCGTAAGTGTTGTAAAGTTAAGGTGCTTTTTGCTGAAAAATAGACAAGCCGGTGGGAACCGGCTTCTAAGGACGACACGCCACAGTAAATGTACTACAATCACCAAGAAATAAAAACTTCGATCTGGGTTACTTAGGTCATCGATTTTTAAACACAAATTCATTCCGTCATTTCATTATATACTTACGCGTTGGTATGAGCATTGAAAATCGAACTTTTTATACTGAGTTCGGAATTTAAAGACCCATGGATCATATCAGTTTCACCCTTCATTTGCGATACAAAAAAGTAACTATAAGTACCTACCTAACTGCAGATGACCGCATTGTGACAAGTTGGAAACCTTGAAAACCCAGAAATTCCAAGCACACCCGAACTTTAGGAAACTGATTCAAAAGGATTTGAACCCAGGACCTTTTGCTAAAATCTGCTACTACTTTACCACCTCTTGTTTGCCTAACATTACACAAGCAATGATCATTTAATTTTTAACCGGCTTTGAAAAAGGAAGAGCTTAATTCAACTGTTTTATTTTTATAAATTGTGCAAATAAGCGTTATTTTGCAGTGTTGTACTTTCCCAATCAATGGCAAAAGTTTATTAGTAATTTAGTATTTTAAAACAAAAAAAATGTTACCAATGAAATTGGATTATATTTCATAAATGAACTGCGTGAGTAAGTTTCTAATGTAATATTATCTCAAGAATGTACGAAACCATACACATACATACACACACACGTAGCCCTAAACCACCTTAACTATACAGTTATGTCTAAAATGTGTATAGGTACATTTTGGAACTAGTATCCAGGGAGCAAGATACACATTTGTACATAATATTGTTACATTTTCACCGATACAAACTTCGTCCGGCCCCTTCCTGGACAGTATTGGGTTACAAACGTATTTACGTTGGTACACCTATCTCAATAAAAAACCGGCCAAGCGCGAGACTGACTCGCGCACCGAGGGTTCCATACAAACACTAACCATCTTATCTAGCCGGGTTAAGGTAAGTTTGCACCTGATGTATATGGCGCCGCAACCGATCACGTTTGTTGTATGGGAGCCCCACTTAAATATATATTTTATTCTGTTTTTAGTATTTGTACGTTGTTATATACATCATCTGCGAAAATTTCAACTGTCTAGCTATCAAGGTTCATGAGATACAGCCTGGTGACAGACCCTTTAGGTACGGAACCGTAAAAGCTAACTATTGTCTATGATAGCAGATAATTTACGAGACAGGAGTCGTTTTATTTTTTGCTCGTAACGTCTAATTCAAAAAGACAGATATTTGACCAGGCCTATGTACTAGCGTACAGTAAAGGAAACTGAAACACGTACTTTTTTAACCCTTTTTGTCATTGTGTTAAAAGCGAAAAGGATCCGTGTTTCAAATTTCTTGACTGTACCTCTATGTGGGTGAAGACCAAAAAGTTAGCTTCCTTAACTCATTTAATAAAAAATTGTAACAATTTTGTCCATTGTACGACGACAAATTGACCATCGAACAATGTACCTTAAGGTACTGTATTGAGGTTCATTATTGTGTCGTTAATTTTAGTCGCACAACGCAACTTTTTAGTTAGCCTTAGAAAAAAAGCGATCGGAAAAAGTTCCGCTTCCGCAACAGTACCTTAAGGTACATTATTCGATGGTTAAGTTGTCGTCGTACAATGGAAAAATAGATACAAATTTTTATTCAATGAGTTAAGGAAGCTAACTTTTTGGTCTTAACCCATGTACAGCCATGTTACAGAATCACTATTTTAACAAGGTTAAAAAGTATAACAAATAACAGATGGTCATACACAATTCACATACTTATTCCTTGTAACAAGAGCAATCTGATCTACCTCAAAACTACTGAGATCTACTAGAAAAACACAAAACAATAAATATCAAGGGACAATGTTACACAAATCAACGTAGTCCCAAACTAAGCAATGCTTGCACTATGGGTACTAGACGACGATACATAATATATAATTACATATATAGATACCATCCGTGACCCAGGAGCAAATATTCGAATTCAGCGCACAAATATTTGCCCTTGCTGGAATTCGAACCCAGGACCGACGGTTCAGAAGGCATCTGCACTACTGAGCCAACCGCGTCATAAAAGGGACATTAATGCATTCTAAAATGAGGCCCTAGTTAAACGAGGCAAAGTACGCGAGTCTCGGACTCGAGCGACGATTTCTCACAGAAAACGGTGGCTCCCATCTAGGGTTGCCAGATGGTCGGGATTTGGCGGGATTCTCCCGAGTTTTTGTACATCCTCCCGACTCCAGACAAAGCAAAAAATCACCCGAACATCAATTTCATTTTATAAACTATATTTTTTAAAGGAAATACCACTGCTAATTTTTCCATGAGTACCTACTATAAATAAATTAGGTACCTTATTACATTTTTGTAGTTCATAATTTTTTTTTTTTTTTTTTTTTATCTTTTAATTAAGGAGCTTTGATCATTTTTATGAACATGCCAGCTCCAGCAGGCCTAATATACATACAATTATAATAATGTGAAAACCATTTTATGTTTTTTTTGTTAGTATTTTTTATCTAGAAATTTCTATTGGCAGCGAACAACGTTGTTTTTAATATATTTACTTTAATGTGATTAAATTTTTGTTTCTCCCGACCAAAGTCAAAAATCCCGAAAAAAAAATGTTTCTCCCGATAATATAGTCATTTGATCTGGCAACCCTACTCCCGTCCGAAACTCTTCGCCTCGTGTAACCATGGCGTAGTTTAAAAAAAAAAAACGCAGACAAAGATAATAAAATAAAACGGCAAGCTCCGTCTGTGCAATAAATAAATAATTAATGAGTTTGTATCCTCGACACCCGCCAGAGCAGCACGGAAAGTTTTCATTTCATCATAATTCAGATTGTAATTATATAATTGTACACCATGTTTAGATATCCAAGACCAATATACAGCTATAACGATTTTGCAGGAAAACAATGTCAAGGTGATACCACGGGGAAACTCTTTAGAAATGTACGGTCCAAACAAATGAAACTGAATTAATGCATTAATCATTCCCGATCCGACTTTAGATCGCATTAACGATTCATTCACTAAATTAACTTGAATAATTTATTAATGTTTTGACTCACAAGGATGTAAGCAATATCATTTGAATAAACACTAAAGGAAGAAAATAGGAAAGATGTCCAGATTTCCTACTCCTAAAATATCAGTTTTTACAAATTTTATACAACATTGGCTCTATTTGTATTGGTATTAGATTGTGTATCGTTCACTATCGTTAGAATTCTTACTTAATGGTCCCTTTATGTCGAATTTGAAAATATTACGCCCGGATAAAACTTTTGGTACAACTTATTTGAATTAGTACTGCAATGATACGAAAGTTTGCTCCGAATTGTCCAAATTATGTAAGGACCTACCTACATACACGTAGATTCGTTTTGCATTCAAATAAAACACACGGAGAATTTTTAGTAGACACCTACCAAGCTTTCACTAGTTATTTTTAGTTACAGTGATTCTTCCAATAGCAACTAAAACTATCTATTATATTCTAAAATCGATTATATATACATTTCGTATGGAACATGGAAGCATTATACCTATACCTATCATAAGCTAGGGATTCCATCCATGAATGTTGGTACCTATAATCTCCATTAATGTCGGGCTCGAAGTCGCAATCGGGTCTATTCGCCCCATCCCGACGTCTTCACCTTAAACCTTCAGTGATACTCTCACGTACAAAACAAAGGGAGCTCATCGAAAAAATAAAAGAAAGTGCTTCACAAATAAATCGACACGACTCTACAACGCTCCTACAGAAAATAACCATTCTACAACGAGTATTAATGAAGTCAATCGAACTACGGACAAATACGAAGCGAATTAGCAAAGAAGGTAGAGCGCGGCGCATGCGCGTACCGGGCGCGGGCGCGGGCGCGGCGCGGGCGGTCGGCGCGGACGCTTGTGGCGCGCGGGGCTCCACCACCACGCGCAGGCGTTGCGCGTGCGGCCCGCGCGCGCACGAGTACACGCCGGCCAGGTGCGGCCGCGCGGCCGGCGCGCGCAGCCGCACCGTCAGCCCTCCCGGCGCCGTCGTCTCCCGCGCCGTCGCCAGCTCGGCGGGCAGGGCTCCGCCCTCGCGCCGCCACTCGGCGCGCTGCTCCACGCGCAGTGCGCACGCGAGCTCCAGCGGCTGACCCTCGCGCACGACCACCACCACCTCCGCAGTTGGCTCCCCGCCCGCCGGCGCCGTGTCTACCGTCATAACCCGCGTGTAGCCTACTTATTCTCTAACATATAGCCGTTTCATTCGCCCCATAGTCCTCTGAAACTTTCCACAACTATGTGACCTAGGGCCTAAGTTCATCTGAAGTTTAGTTTGATTACTGTTAGACCCATTAATTATTTGATTATCAATTGTTATAAAACTTATGAAGATTTACTGGCTACTTGACAGTGTCAATGAAGAGGATACAAAGAATCATTACAGTTGTAAATGTCTTGAGCTAGCTGTACCTTCATACAGTCTGCCACATACGTTTATAGATCCACATATAGCTAGTATCTATATACAACAGTATTACTGATAATATCGTAAATAAGTTGTCGTCCCCAATACCTCAAGAGATAAGACAAATCACATAGTTATTTTGCATATAAAAGTATTTAAACAGAACATCTCATAAATGCACTAAATATTTACAAACTTGCTAAATAATTAGTTTAATTACATTATCCATTAACAGAACAATGATATTCAGTAGTAAATGAAGTCTAAATGTATCTTTATCTAAAATCTAAATGTTGATAAAAGTTATGTATGTTGAAATATCTACTGATAATTTCTACACTACATTCTGGTAAAAAGGTCAGATGTACCATACACCAGTGTTTCCTGGTTTACAGAGACACGGTGTTGACTTTACTCCAATGTGCCAGTCCAGGGTAGTTGCTGTTTTGAAATAACAGACATATTTTGTCACCTGCTTGCATGCCATCTTTATGGAAAAGAAGTATAAAGTTATAGAACGTAAAAAATAATTAGAGTTAAAATTAAAGACATAGGTAACAAGCGTAAATGTTGCAGGCTTTCAGACAATTCATAGCTGACTATCTAAAATAACAAGTCAACATCACTATCATTTCGAATTAAAAACTTCTTCATTCAATTTTATCATAGAGATGAACTAACAAACAACTTAGTGATGTGATAAAAGCATTTAGTTATTTGCTAAGATAACACTAGAGCGCTGTAAAGTGAGCATGGATCCGGTGAAACAACACTGTGCGATGAATGGATGGTATAATTTGAGCTGTCCTTTAATTCCTTCGTTTATTGTTGGAATTTATACTACATGAGTATGATAATGTGCTACCCTGACTTGTCAAAGAAAACTATAATCTGATAATAATGTCCCATTAGATTCTAATAAAATATGATGAAAACAAGTCATAATTTAATACTCTACAGAGATAAATAAAACAAAAAAACAATGCCAAAGGACTGAGGGAATGAATCATAACAATTAAACAAAAAGGTGGCAAATGACATCATCCCTAGGTCGCGCTCGCTGCCGAGGGCGCAACGACCTACTAAACTAACTAAGGCTGCCCAGTAGAGAACGAGTAAACCGAAGCGCAGTACTCAGATAACATTCGCGATCACTCAATTTCTATATCTGCTTATCGAGTTAGTCCATCAATGCCTAAAAACATGCGAATTACCTGCCCGAGCGCGGCGCTCAGCCCACAATATTGGAAAATGACACCGAGGCCAATCAATGATATAAATAAAACTAATTATATGACAATATTCGCTAGATTCACTTACTTTGTGCTTTTGAAGGAACTACATTAGCTATAAATAGCAGGGCCAGTGGCAGGAAGGCGAGCGCTCGGCGCATGGTGAGGCCGTGTCTGTGTCCAGTTGGGAGCTCGGGCGGACTCGCGGCGAGGGAACTCGGTCAATCGATGATCTGATCGGGGCGGATCAGAGTAGTAGTAGTCGCTGATCACTGTTTCAGCCTCGGGTGACAGGCGAACAATGGATGGGCACAAGATGGCGCGCGGCGTGAAGTATGCTGCGAGTTACTTGTCAATGTCACTAGGGATGTGACAGTTCACGCAGGCGCACCAACATCACCAATCGAACTAGGGAAGTACATAACACTTGTCTATGATTACTCATCATCATAGGTCCTTCAATCTAAAATTACAGACGATTTGTGGCAATGAGAGAGCCTTCAACATACTGTACGTTTATTTCTGAGTATAATGCGTAGATTTTGGCTTTTCCTTACTCTAAGTTATAATGTTAAAGTATACTTCAAAGTCCAGAGTTCAAAACACACAAGGCTAGGCCATCATTGAGGTGGTGGGATCTAATACTCTTGCGTCAGGAGTAGAGGTGGTTGATGCCTTAACCTTTTGAACGCCAAGCGGTGAAGCAATATACTGTGCCAGTTGTGCCATCTTAGCGGTTTGAATTCAATATCTTTTGATCATTGAAATTTGGACTTTGGTGATGTTGCGAGAGACGTCGTAACACAACTGTGGTGGCGGTCAAAAGGTTAATAAGCAAGCTAGTGAGTAAATCTTGAGCAGATATCGCTATCGTTTGCTAGTTAAAGTTTCTACCGAAACTGGTTACGAACCTGCAGTTTTGTAGGCGGCTCAAGGGAAACGTCATGAAATAAAAGACGCGTGAACATGTAAGTTTGTTTATTGATTGTTTATGATGACACAGAGGAGGCTGCAACTATAACACCGAGCGCCGGGCTGCCCGGCGACACTACCGCCGGCGGCGTCGGCGCACACATCCGTCAGCTATACACACTCACAGAGTCCAAACGAGATACGTAGTCCGGGTATTCAGGGCGGGCTCATTCACTACTGCCGATGTGGCAAAATAATTGCGAGGGGCTCTTCCCCCCACAATGTCACAAACCTAACTGATTTTGTGTTTACTAAGCTCTTCAGCCCAGATGTTCGGTCGAGGTGCTTCCTTCTCTAAATGAATCTTAATAAGAGTACATCGTGCGTATTTCGTCCGGTTACGACGAGTGTGTGCAGCTGGGTTGAAGGAATCATTCCACGTTCTACTGCAACTGCAAGTGCCTTTAGATCCTCATCAAAATAAATCGTCTAAGGCGCAGAAGCCATCTGCAGTTACGGTTAAGTGTGGATTTATAACTAAACTCTCAAGGCAATGTAAGTTCACATCTCTGGATATTGCATTCTTATTCACTCTAAATAAACAAGTCGCGTGAAACAGCATAAACCCATCTACTCGCACGGTACTGAATGACGGATAGACAACATTTGTTGAATATCAGTCTCATATCCTACTTCACTTAGCCCGCGGATTAGGCGCGAAAACCGCGACGGAGCGCGGACGCTTAGTGAGGAGCCGGTCCGCATATTTTCCGCATTCGGTTCATCGATATTTCTCGGTTTATGTCGCACGTCAAAGGGATCTCCAACTTCACTGTGAAATTACCGTGAACTGCCAGAGTGGAGTCTGCGGTGTCATGCTTATCATGCTGCGAATGATTAGAAGTTCGCGCTGTGATCCGCGGGCTTAACACTGAGACAGAAAATTAGGTTCAAACTTGAGGAAATCGGGTTGTAAATACGCTGCACTTGCCGTTGAGATTGCCTTGAGCAACCGACGCCGCCCATTCAACAAGGTCACTAACTATAATATATTTACATTTTAATCTCTTCAGACAATTAGAATCTACAACACATTCTCAACAAATACAATAACGAATGCCGTCGAAGGGGTGTGCTGTGGGACCCAACTTTCGGTACCTACCAGTTCAGTTTTTAGAGACTACCTAAACCACGCCACCAGACTATGGAACTCCAAGCGGAGTGAAATAGAACAATTCATCATTTAATAAACAAGTGCTACTAGATCAACTGGCATTGAAAAACTTTGTAGCGGTTTAGGTTCACCACATTCCCGTTTTGACAACATTCCTATTTTGGTCCATATTCCCACCTCGTCTAGAATCCCATCGCGTCCAAAGTACCAACTCATCCCCATATCGTCCACATTCCCCTATCTTCCTTGATCGATTTTGAAACTTCCAAGTATTTACTTCTTGTGACTTTATAAAAGGAGGTGGTTCTCAATTACAAAAGGTATTTTACCTCTAACAACATTGGGAATGCGGACGACATGGGAATGCGGACAAGTTGGGAATGTAGACGAGATAGGAATTGGACGAAACAGGAAGCTTCCTTCTATTATATTTGCTTTGGCATTCTGGAGTAGAGGCTGTGGTGTACATAGTTCTGGATTGGATCTAATACATGTTTAATTGTTTATCGACAGATTGTATGGAATGTCAAAATCACTTCTATGGAAAAAATATTGTCGCAAAAACCAACTTTCTTTGTTATTGATGAGTATGCTTCAATTTTTAGCTGAATACGGAAGCTTTGGCTTCTCCTTTTTAACCAGAGCTGACCACCACACTGGATTTTATCCCGAAACAGGATTAAAATGTTATTATTGCTATCGGGCACTTCCCTAAAATTAAAAAACTCGATTACAATCTCGTTAGGTTTCGATAGAATCGAAAGTTGGGTCCCAGTTGGACCCCGCAGTGGCCACAGAAGGATCGACCCTCGAGCCCTTAAACCACATTCGATCGACCATACACGGACCCCTTTGGCATCATTCAGCTTCAGTTTAAAACTCGCTCTTTGGTTTCTTAAATGGACTAACATCGAATTGTCAATGAGATAAATTACCAGAAAGCAAAGTTAACAAATCTGAAAAAGGAGGTTCACCAGATGTCGCTTTAGCAGATTGGTCTATAGTTAAATCTGTGGCTATCAATTACTTGTAGTTTTATAATTTATCTTTCTCCTTCCGACTCCCACACACGATCAAGTAGCAAGAAGGTGAAATTTAGTGTCTCTATTTTTGTTGTATTACTAAAACGCAAAACTTTAATTAAACCCCGTCACTATTGGAATGTTATACCTACTAGTTCGATTTGACCAACAAAGATCAAGATGTATTCTTAGAATTAACGTTAAGTTTATTTATTTATTAATCTCAGAGTCTTATTCCAGGTTAATTAAATCGAGCCCTAGTTGCCTTGCCATCTCATTTTGTTAAGTACACTATTCGCCAAACTATTTTGCTCAGTAGACAATTCGACGCTGGCCCCCTTAAACGCATGTACAGTCTTAACTCGCGCGGAATTACTGTTCTAACTAATATTGCTAATATACAGACATACATACGATACTGCGGCAACGTCAACCGTATTTCAGATCACGAAGCGGGCATCTCGACAAACCATATCTTTAGGCGTCTCCACTAAAGCGGAGAATCCAATCGACCAATCACAGAAGCGAAGTGGAGCTGAGATACAGATTTCAACTCAGGTGATTGGTCTATTCCGAACGTCTACGCTCCGCCTCGCTTCAATGGATACGCAGCCTTACTCTGCCTGTCCACAGATGCGGAGATGTTTAAGATGGACCAATCACATACCTCAGATTTAAATGCTCTTCTTTTAGGCTTCACCAAGAAGCATCCTGATTGGTTCATTTCTCCGCTCCGCTCCAATAGACAAGCAGCCTTATACCACGATTGCATTAATCCGATCACCTCAATAAAGGCAGTATTAGACTACGACGCTTTTGGTGTATACACGCGTGTCAGTTTGGAAACGCCACACTCGTCAGACATGTGTCGCTCGATATAATGGAAAATTCGAATTTTAAGACTTGTTTCGCTGTTTCATTCGCTTCCTCCTTAAACAACATTTGAGCGAGCGCGATGGCACGATAACCTTTACCGGGAGAGTCTCAAGTATAATCACAGTCTCATGGAACCTCCAAATTCTTGTTTATACCTGCCAGTGTCTCACGTTTTTGGATATGACTTTACTGAAGTAACCAGTGACACTTATAAATTGTGACCAGATTAATGTGATTGTGCTATAAATACCCCGTTTCTCATTTTATCACGACTTATACTTTATGTATTGTGACTTATTTGTGACAGCGGAACCTTAACTTGTAATCACAATTTTGAGACATTTCTTATAAACTCATTTTTCTTCAGAGTCAAAATTTGAAGATCATTTTGTTTACACCCTTCTGCAATAATTGCTGCCTTAAAGAAGGCATATACATGCCTTCTTATGGCAGACATCTCATTTTAAGTACTTCTGTGAGATTGGCGATTTCTTTAGTCGACATTTGTTTGTGTGTCACTTATTCGAGTGTTTTATTTTTTGTGTTAATATTTGTCACATTAACAATAATACTTATTGTAAAATTAGGTACCTTACTGTAATATCAGGCGTAAACTTGACGTTGAAAACCTATCGAGTGCCCGCGTTTATTCATAAAGAAAATATTCGACAGAGTAATGCCTCAATCAGTTGAACATTTCAGTACCTACCTCGTAATGTTTAGAGAAAAGTCAATGACAAAGTACAACATCAGTATTAGGGGTATTCATTAACTACGTAAGGACAATTTCGGCAATTTTTGACCCCTCCCATGTAAGAGCATCCTTATATGTGACCTTTTCAACCAAAAGGGCCCACTTTGTCACTTGTTTAAGAGTCGAAATTCGTTTGCATCTTTATACCAATAACCTGTCAATACGTCCTTATAGTGAGCGACCAAGTGGGCCCTTTTGATTGAAAATGTCACATATTGTTAGAAAACATCCGATAGGACATGCAAAGATTTTGAGAACTCAGGGGCCCTTGCATAATTAATGAATCGGCCGCTTAGTAACTTTACAGAGACTGTAAAAGTTGCGACATTGAACAAGAATGACCAGCTTGCTTGAGGCTGATACGTCGCCTTACAAATCTTGTCCGCTCTGAACTTACTCTCACATTTTAACGCGATGTTAATTTCATCAATTGTTATAATAGGTAAGCTATCAACTCCCTAATGTTAGGTTCTCGCCCCATTCTAGCTCAGGCGCCTCATCCAATTTTCTGATCACCAGTCTCCAATCACACGTCACCCTATCAATCATCAGCCGATCTGGCACAACTATGTTTCGCGACTCTTATTGCGCGACATAGCGCTACCTGTCACCCTCTGACATTACTGCACAGAAAGAGACATAGTCGCTTGTGAAAGTTGTACTTGACGTGCAGTTGTACTTGCATAGTTGCGTTTCATTATGGAATAATGCTAACGTAAATCCCACCTGTGACATGGGGACATGCCGTCTTTTTTATACACAATTTCTTCAGGTTACTTAAAATTGTCATCACTCGCTTTCTTCTTTCCGTTGTGGGATGCTCCCAAGCCCCAGGTTATTTTGTGTTCAATAGTAACACAATTAGGTCTAAAATCTCGTTTCCAACCCTCGATTGCACAGATAACACAATAGGCTATTTGACTGATGTTGAATTCTACAGCGTACTGTAGTTATATGAATAAAATTAGCTAAATATATCACGAAACAAAGAAAAAAAATCCAGAAACATATATCTTTTTTGGAAATATGTGACTTCAAAGGTACGCAAATTTTATGTTTTTTTTTTAAATCCAAAATAAATTTTGAAAATGTTTTCAGAATCCTCATAATTTTACGAAACAATAATTGTACGACAACTATGAACTTAAACGCACTTTTTCACGGTGAAAATGCCAAATTTCTTAATTTTTCCATACAATTATTGGTACCTATACCGGCCTGTGACGTCACTAGCCTGACGCGTTTTGTATGGAGCGTTTTTAGCGCTACGTAGAAATGTTGAACTTTGACGGTCATTTCTGACTTTTAGAGCAGTTTAAGTATAGTCAGTCCCATATAGACATTTGATCACAATAAAAAATAGAATCGATTGACATCCTCAAAAATTTTTGTCAACATGTCTATTCAGAGCGAACAAGACCGGCGACTCTGACGCTACGCAGTACATACCGACTAGCCTACGTACGTATAGTTATGTTACATTGCAGGCGGCCGCCACTTACTCTAGCTACGTATCGAATAAATATGAAGACCGAGGAAAATGCGCCGCTTACGCCCAGATCTGAAAAAGATAATGAGAACAATTATAAATAAGAAAATCAGAGCTCTGATATCTTGCCGCGACTGCGCGCGAGTCAGCACCACCTGTCCTGCTTGCACGGTATTGAAAGGAAAGTGACAGGTAGTATATGTCGCGCGACAGAGTCCCAAGAGGGGCTGGTAATTGCTGAGACAGTAAGAACTGCGCGACGTTTGACATATCGTTTATTCAGCTAATGTAACGTTTGATATAACGCGCTTTCCCTTAAATTGATTTCCTCTCAAATCTATCAACTTGCGAATTATCAGATGAGTTAGGTTAGGTTTGAGTACATTAAATGTACACACCAAATTTTGGTGTTGGCTGGGTGTTGCGGTAGCACGCTCGCCCCCACGGCACACCCTAGCGGCAGCGAGGGCTGCGCCGGAGCGGGCCGTCACGTCACGTTTGGGTTCACGTCGTCCTTATTCCCATTTTGTCCACATTCCTACCTAGTATACTATCCCATCTCGTCTACATTCCCAACTTGTCCATATGTCTATCTCGTTTACAATCCGAACTCGTCCACATTCCCATCTCGTCCAGATTCCCAAATCGTCCACATCCGTGCTGTGGGAATGGTACAAATGGTATTTTATCACGATTTCGGATATAGTTTAGTTACAAGAACAAATATAGAGAAAAATAGATTATCAATAATATTACAGGCATTTTAACGAAATTTCTTGGGAATGTGGACGAAATGGGAATGCGGACGAGTTGGGAAAGTGGCCGACTTGGGAATGCGGACAACAAGGGAATGTGGACGAGTTGGGAATGGCGATGTGGACGACATGGGAAAGTGGACGAGTTGGAAATGTGGACGAGTTGGAAATTTCATGTGGGCTAAATAGGAATGTTGGCAAAATTGGAATATGGACGAAGTGAACCTAAACGCAAAAGGCTTTTGTTTGCTGTTGGTCAATAACCAGACAGTCCCTCCACGAACCCTCTGGCAACAAACTAGATTAGTGGGGGCGGCGCGGCGGAGAAAAATTTGGTACCTAGGTTAGGTTAGAATACGTTCACCCTGTCGTCAGAAATGACGGCACGAAGTTTCTATTTATGGCGCCGTCCCATGCGTGGCCGCACAGCACGCACACGCCGTGTGTGTAGGGGCTGTACCCGGGGACAGCAGGCGCTACTCACCCGCAGCGTGCAGTCCCAGGAGGCGGTGGCGAGGGCCGCCCCGTCAGGCGCGAGCTGCACGCGCGCCACCCTGTGCTCGTGGCCGCACAGCACGCACACGCGCTGCGCTCGGAGCGCGTCCCAGGCGCTGGCCGTGTAGTCGCTGTACCCGGCGAACAGCAGGCGCCCGCTCAGCGACCACTCCACGCTGTTCACGCCGAAGATGATGGAGTCCTTGGCGTACTTGGCGACTTCGCGGTCGGCGCGCAAGTCGAACAGGCGACAGGCCGCGTCGTCGGCACCTAGAACGACAAACGTGACGCTAAGTTAGTTGATCAGGACAAAAACTTGCTAACTCCCTCTAAGCGTGCTGTGGTGTTGTAGGTTGAACCACCTCACCTGACATGTTGCCTGTGGGAGAAAAAGAGAATTGAACTAACGGAACAGACCCAACTATGGAGTACTTTTTTAATGGCGAGTGATCGTCAAACGAATTCGCGGTATCCATCGCTTGGCTACCCAAGCGATTGGTGTCCCCAGCAGGGCCAGGAAATCGAGAAACCGGATGCGTGACAAGAGGAACTGCTATGATCGGGGAGTATACCACGCGGTACCTGAGGCCAACGCGTTGCCGCCGGGATGGAAGCGCACGCTGGTGACGTCGGAGCGGTGCGCGTCGAAGGCCTGCACGGCGGCTCCGGAGCGCATGTCCCACACCAGCACGGGCGGTCGGCGTATACCACGCACTGTACCTGAGGCGAGCGCGTCGCCGCCGGGATGGAAGCGCACGCTGGTGACGTCGGAGCGGTGCGCGTCGAAGGCCTGCACGGCGGCTCCGGAGCGCATGTCCCACACCAGCACGGCGCGGTCGGCGTATACCACGCACTGTACCTGAGGCGAGCGCGTCGCCGCCGGGATGGAAGCGCACGCTGGTGACGTCGGAGCGGTGCGCGTCGAAGGCCTGCACGGCGGCTCCGGAGCGCATGTCCCACACCAGCACGGCGCGGTCGGCGTATACCACGCACTGTACCTGAGGCGAGCGCGTCGCCGCCGGGATGGAAGCGCACGCTGGTGACGTCGGAGCGGTGCGCGTCGAAGGCCTGCACGTCGGCTCCGGAGCGCATGTCCCACACCAGCACGGCGCGGTCGGCGTATACCACGCACTGTACCTGAGGCGAGCGCGTCGCCGCCGGGATGGAAGCGCACGCTGGTGACGTCGGAGCGGTGCGCGTCGAAGGCCTGCACGGCGGCTCCGGAGCGCATGTCCCACACCAGCACGGCGCGGTCGGCGTATACCACGCACTGTACCTGAGGCGAGCGCGTCGCCGCCGGGATGGAAGCGCACGCTGGTGACGTCGGAGCGGTGCGCGTCGAAGGCCTGCACGGCGGCTCCGGAGCGCATGTCCCACACCAGCACGGCGCGGTCGGCGTATACCACGCACTGTACCTGAGGCGAGCGCGTCGCCGCCGGGATGGAAGCGCACGCTGGTGACGTCGGAGCGGTGCGCGTCGAAGGCCTGCACGGCGGCTCCGGAGCGCATGTCCCACACCAGCACGGCGCGGTCGGCGCCGCCGGACGCGAACGTGTCGCCCGTGTCCGACGGCGCCAGGTCCAGCGCCAGCACGTCGGCTGCGTGACCCTGGGACAACAATATTGCATTTCAGTAGCTGACCCGTTAGCTTTCCTAACATCTAGAGACCCGAAGGCAAAACGATACCGGCGGAACTGTAGAGACCGGAAAGTAACAGAATAAGGTTAGGGCATTTCCCAGAAAACGGTTCCTAAAACTCTAAAGTACGTATTTCTGTCTTCGGTAGGTAGCAGAACCAACAGTCTGCCCTAAAAGGAGTTTGCCTCTGGAAATGGTGCATGGTCTGTTTCATAGGAATTCCGCCTAACCAGCTTGCAAGAACTGGCCAAAAGATAGACTAGTTGAAAGAGTCCACCAAGTTTAGAACGCATTGTCTCCCTGAAACGGATTCAGCCTCTAAACTACTGTATACCTGGAATGTCTGCAGCAGCTGCCCCGACTCCACGTCCCAGAGCGCGGCGGAGCCGTCGCCCGAGCCCGTGAGCAGCTGGCGGTCGGTGCGCGGGAACAGGCACGAGGACACGTAGGAGGTGTGTGTGGCGACGGTGCGCTTGCGGGTCGCCCCTTCTTCCTCCCCCGCGCCGCCCAGCGGGAACACGGTCACCTTGTTGTCCAGGCCGCTGTCAACAACTCGGGTTAATCGTCACTGTTCACTGCTGGGCGATGTGACATGCTAAGACTAACTCGACCAAACTTTTATTCCGATAATTAAGAGGGCGCCGAGCGTTAGTGACTGAACCATGGAGCGCGGGGAATGCGTATTTAGATCAAAAATGTATGGAGAATTAAAAGCACTTTTTGATAAATCTGGACCTTTAATACCAAACAATAATTGAAATATCTGATGCGGACAAATTGTCATGTAAACATTCATCTTTTTTTTGAACTGAAAATCAGAATAGATTTCCATTGCTAAAGTATAAAAAAAAAAACTTAACGCCTGCTTACGATTTTACAATTTTCGTCCAACTTTACTTAGATCTCTAGGGTAAAATATCAATAATCTTATAATTTTTCCACGGAGAAGTTGTTAACACATTCTTCGAAGTACTAAATATATAGTTTAGAAATGGATAAAACAACTAGTGTTGACGTTATCTACTTAACGGCATCTGCCTATTTTTTCACATTTCGCTCGGCGCAGTCTTAACACAAATTATAACTCTCTACAAGATTTTTCATATTTCTGGGACCATTTCTTTACAATAGACTAAATGCGAAATTGGACCTATATCCACTAAGCTTCGCTCAATGTAAGAAAGCGCTTCGTGAGTCACTACAAACTATGACGTACGAAGATACAGAGAACTTACTGGCTGTCATGAAATAAATATTTGTTTAGTTGAATTAAGTTCTTTAGTGTAAATTTTAGTAGTTAAGCTACAATAAGATTACTGTAAGATAGATGAATATGTACTTAAATTAAATAATGTAAAGGCTTTCCCATTGCCTGAAACACAGGGGCAACCCTAGTTCAGGTTATGTAAATTGTGTATTTATTTGTTTTTTAAGTATAGAATTTAACCGTCACCTCTGTACATTATGTTTTATCAATAAATTATTATTATTATTATTATTCCTGTATGTCGCACCCGCTCACGGGACAATAGTGTCCCGGACCTTTGGGAGGCGTGCACGGAGCCGAAGCCAACGCGTAGAGGCCCTTTCGACAATTTAATGAAATGCAAGGTGTACATCGAGCGGATGCTGTCCCTATCCGTGTCATGGGACGCACACAGAGACAGCGCCCGCTAGGTGCAAGAACTATTGATGGAGACATGGAATCTAAATACAAATTGGGCTATGGGTTTGAAATGGAGGACTGGCTAATTGGGCTATGGGGTGAGACTATCATTATTATTATTATAACGGGTATATCGCGATGTTTCTTATATGCACAAGCCGTGGTCTGATATGTACATTGAGAAACAGCGTATTGTTGCTGGAGCTGTCGGCCAAATATAGTGCTACCCAACGAAATTGTCTAATATAAAATGGACGGGTAGGTAGGGTGGCGTTTTATTCCAATAACCAGGAGACGCCCGCAACTTCGTGGTCGTATTTTTTCTTCTTTACCGTAGACTAAAAAGTATCCTATAACCATCTTCGGATGTCCAGCTATCCCTGGACCAAAATTGGTTAAAATTTGTCCAGCCGTTTCGGCGTGATGAGCGGACCAAGGAAATCATGAAAATACATAGATGGCTCCAGGCTGGCATGGCGCCACGCGCCCATACAAAACAAATGACGATCCTGCATCACGCTATTAAGAGCCCTTATTCCTTTAAAATTGCTGATTGTTTAAGGCATTTTCTCTATGATTAAACATGTTTCTTAATATTATTTATGTTTTACATTTACATTTAATTTTTAATTTTATGTTACTACCTAGAACAGGGCTATTGGGATTTATTGGTATATATTTGAAACCTATAATTTGAATTTTTCATTGATAATTTTTGTTTCAAAAACTACTCGAAATTGACAAAATTCACGCGGAAAATTCGTTTTTTCAACTTACTTTCGACTGCACGCAATCAAAGCTACGTTACTACCAAGAAATCGGGGATAAGTATTTTTCCCTTCAAAAAGTTGGTTGAAATTATCAATATATTTGTCATAATATGAAAAAAATCTTTTTTAAAAGTAATAAGGCTACGAAAAATAATAAATAAGTAATAAGGATACGTTGCTCCTCTTTAATTTAGTTAGGTTATAGATTTTCTGTTTACCCGCTTTTATTTTTATTATAACGTCATTGTTTTTCAGTTTTTCTGTATTTTGCGTACGTAATATAGCTGACAATTAATGACAGATTGTGCAGACGTCTGTCACTGTCAGTCTGAGGAGCAACTGACATTTTGTTTTGGTGTTGCTACACTATTGTTTGCGTTTTGTTTCCGTTTTGTTAAATGTTGTCCAAATGTAATTAATTATTTATATTTTCGTCTCCAACTGCTGGCGGGTGGTGTTGTAGTACATTTTACATCACCTTTTATAATATATTTAACATTTATTTAATCCATACTATCCATACTAATATTATAAATGCGAATGTGTGTCTGTCTGTCTGTCTGTCTGTCTGTCTGTTACCTCTTCACGCTTAAACCGCTGAATATATTTTGATGAAATTTGGCATGGAGATACTTTAAGATCCGAGGAAGGACATAGGATAGTTTTCATCCTGGAAATTATCCCTAAAAATATTGAAAAGTGAGTGAACAGTATAGTAGTGACATTGATGACCCTGTAGAAATTGTAACTATTAGACCAAGAGCACAATTGCTCTTACATTTGCGTAGGCGCTCTTAATAATCCCATTTATGAATTAAGGTGATTAGGTGGATATCTATCGTGTTGTACGAGGTTGTTGCTAATAATAAATACGGAAGTTATAACTATCTCTCTGTCTGCCTGTCTTTCTGTTACCTTTTTACGCTTAAACTTCTGACCCTGTATAGATGAAATTTGATGTGGAGGTAGTTATAGACCCCGAGAAGGACAAAGAATGTTACTGCAGTTTTATAGGCGAGAAATTTACATGTAGTTGGAGGCGGTTCGAATAGGTCTTTGTTTTGTTTCTGTTACACATTTGAAATACCTATGTAATAGGTATTACATAGGTATCGCGCACCGAGGGTTCCGTACAAACACCTTAAGTGGTTAAGTTAAGTTTGCACCTGGTATGTATAGCGCCCCATAGAAATGAGGTGCAAAGTTAACGCAACCAACCCGTTTGTTGTATGGGAGCCCCCCTTAAATATTTATTTTATTTTATTTTTAGTATTTGTTGTTATAGCGGCAATAGAAATACATCATCTGTGAAAATTTCAACTGTCTAGCTATCACCGTTCTTGAGATACAGCCTGGTGACAGACGGACGGACGGACGGACGGACAGCGAAGTCTCAGTAATAGGGTCCCGTTTTTACCCTTTGGGTACGGAACCCTAAAAACGGGCGGCGCGGCGCAGAGGGGGGAGTTTAGATTGCTAACTACGCTTACCCGAACGGGCAGACACATGAGGGCAGACGACTTTGTCGGACGTATGTGATATCTAATATTTTGCGCTTTCGATTAGGGAATCATTCCTTGCTTGGTGCTCTGTACTTTAATATTTTTTAAGGAAAACGTCAATAGGTTTGTCTGTACGTAGGGAAAAAATCTACTTGCTTATTTTTGTGATTAGGTTAAGTTAGATATGCTGCCTATTTATTAATTAAATATTGTTGGGTGTCGTTTGAACTGTTTTCAAATAGACTTAAAAAGTTATTCACTGATAACTTTCATCTTTTAGGTTTTTTTTTAGTAAAACGTTAGGTCTGTCTGTACGTAGGAAAAAATCTACTTGCTTATTTTTATTATTAGGTTAGGAGTTAGGTATGATACCTATTTATTAAATCAATATTTTTGGGTATCGTTTGAGCTGTTTTCTTTCTGTGTTAAATAAGTGACAAAGCATCTGTCACTCACACTCGCATTTTGTCACAACGTGACGGATGCTTTGTCACTTATTTATCGCGTGATAAAAGCAACCATCATAGGCCCCCAGATTACTTAAATTCTGGTCTTACACATCCATCCATACTTCCATACTTCCAAGTTCCACGCGGACGTAGTCGCGGGTAAAAGCTAGTTATCTATATTTTTATTTATAGTATCTATTTATTTAATGACACAACTCAGTAGTAGCATAAATGATCACAGTGATCATTTCACGTCTTTTTCATCCAGTGAGGACAGTTTCCACAGCATTCCCCTATCTCTTCATGATTTTTTAGATACCGAGTTTAACGATGATGCTGTGAAAAACTTTAATGTTGTACATATAAACGCACAAAGCATCCCTGCTCATTATACTGACCTTAGTGTCACTTTTGACTTGCAAAATGTGCATGCAATTTTAGTGTCAGAGTCTTGGCTTAAGCCCTGCCTTCCTTCTTCCTCTTACTCTCTGCCTGGTTTTAGTTTAATTCGCAACGATCGCTCTTTAAGAGGTGGTGGTGGAGTTGCCATATATCTCCGTTCTCATATTCCGTTTTCTATCGTTAGCATGTCAGCAGAATCTCCTTCCTCTGATACCGCAGAGTATTTATTTCTAGAACTTACCCTTTCCCATAGCAAACTTCTTCTCGGTGTTTTTTACTCGCCATCCCTTAATATTGACTACTTCAGCTCTCTAGAGAAACTCCTCGAAGATATTATGCCGTCTTCAAATCACCATATCGTTATGGGCGACTTTAACACCTGCCTTCTAAAGGATGATCATCGGTCAAAGCGTTTGAAATATGTTGCCAAGGCTTGCAATTTGCATATTCTCCCGTCTCGATCTACGCATCACTTTCCTAACTGCACAGCTTCGCTCTTAGATATTTCTTTAACTTCATCTACCCGTCATGTCGCTAAACATGGACAGTACTCTGCTGACGCTTTTTCTTACCACGATCTTCTTTTTCTGTCCTACAAAGTGCGACCTCCTAAGCCTAAAGCCAAAACCCTTTTTCAGCGCAATTTTAGTAAAATCGATGTAGATAAGCTTCATGATGACGCGCTGATGATCGACTGGAGTGTAATATCTCAGGCTGAAACTATTGATGAGAAATTATCTCTTTTTAACTCCCTTCTCATTCAGCTGTATGATGTTCATGCTCCGGTTCGTGCTATTAAAGTAAAACATCTTCCTGCTCCATGGCTCACTACAGAAATCAGATCTCTCATTGAGAAGAAGAATTTAGCTAAGTCCAAATACAAATCAGATCCTTCAGACAACAACAAAAACCGTTACCACACTTTGCGGAATCGGTGCAGCACTGTGTGTCGAGACGCTCAAAGGCGTCATATCCACAAGTCTGTCGAAAACGGTGATCCCTCTAAAGTGTGGAAGTTTTTAAAGTCGCTTGGAGTTGGGAAATCTCAAGAGAACTCATGTCCCAAAGATGTTGACCTCGACCAGTTAAACCTGCATTTCTCTTCTTCTGCTAATTTTTGTGGCCCTGCTAAAACCAGGACACTTGATTATCTTTCAACACTCCCAACTCCAGACTATAATCCCTTCTTTCTTGCTCAATTTACTGACAGTGATGTTAAGAGAAACATGCTATCTATTACTTCGAATGCAGTTGGTGTCGACAGTGTAAGCCGTAGTATGATTTTACCCCTCCTTGACCTCCTTGTTCCTATAATTACCAGCATTCTGAATTTCTCCATCTCCTCTGGTGTATTTCCTTCAATCTGGAAGGAAGCCGATATCATACCATTACCAAAAAAATCAAATCCCGCCACCTTCTCCGACTATCGTCCTATATCCATTCTTCCTTTTTTATCCAAAGTCCTTGAGCGCCTAGTTTCCCAGCAACTTGTTTCCTTTTTTAACAGAAATGATCTTCTTAATCCCTATCAATCTGGTTTTCGTTCCGGTCATAGTACGGCTACTGCACTTGTAAAAATTACAGACGATATACGGGCGGGTATGAACGACCGTAAACTGACTGTGTTAACGCTCTTAGATTTTTCCAACGCGTTTAACTCTGTTGACTTTGATATTATGTTGGGTATATTGCGTTCTCTTAACATATCTCCTGCGGTAATTGATTGGTTCCGTAGCTACCTGACTGGTCGTCGGCAGCGTATAAAGGTGGATGCTTCCCGATCTTCTTGGTGCAACACGATGGCCGGTGTTCCGCAGGGCGGCGTGTTGTCTCCTTTGTTATTCTCTGTATTTATAAATTCAATCACTCATAATCTATCTTCACGTTATCACCTTTATGCCGACGACCTTCAAATATATTCTCAAGGATCAGTTGACGATCTGCCCTCAGTCATTTCTTCAATGAATTTGGATTTGAAACGTATTTTAGAGTGGAGCAGTAACTTTGGCCTACAAGTAAATCCGTCAAAAACTCAGGCTATCATCATTGGTAGTTCTAAATTGATTTCCAGAATCAACTTAGCTAATATTCCTTCTGTTGTTTTTAATGGCGTCTTGATCCCTTACTCTTCCCAAGTTAAGAACCTGGGTGTCATTATGGACTGCACTCTTTCCTGGGCGCAACAATTGAGTGAAGTGAGCAGGAAGATGTTTGCCGCTGTGGGCTCTCTTAGACGGCTTCGTAATTTCCTCCCCATCGCTACTAAAATTGCGCTCGCCCAAACGTTGCTTCTCCCAATTCTAGATTATGCTGATATCTCTTATCTCGATATTTCAGAAGAGCAACTTAATAAGCTTGAGCGCATTCAAAATATCTCTATACGATTCATATTTGGGTTACGCAAATATGATCATATCTCTAGTTTCCGATCTCAACTCAAGTGGCTCCCTATTCGTCATAGGCGTAACTCTCACATTCTAACTCTTCTATTTGGCATACTCTTTAACCCAGCAACTCCACAGTACCTTAAAGAGCGTTTTAGTTATTTCTCGTCTGCAAGGTGCGCTAAAAATTTCCTTTTAACTGTTCCCCCCGCACATTCTAAATTTTATTCCAATTCTTTTACTGTCCAAGCCGTTCTGCTATGGAACTCGCTCCCAGTTGAATTGCGAAGTGCTAATTCCCTGTCTATATTTAAGAATAAGATTAAAGAACATTACCTATCTCTCGAACAATAAAATTGATTGTATTGCGTAGTGTTATATAAGATTCTTATATATGTCTAGTGTCTATTTATATTATTGTATATATATATATGTATGTATGTGTAAGTTTATGTATATCTATTTATGTATGTGTATATTTACCCATATGCGTACTTGTTTTCTGTTAGTATCTAGTTATGTGCTCCCTTCGCCTTTAGCTGCACCTACTCTGTATTAAGTTAAAATTTTCATCAATTTCACTGCCCAAAGGTTGTCTGGAAGAGATCGCTCTTTAGCGATAAGACCGCCTGTTGTCTACCGTTATTTATAAATTGTATTTATCTTGTTTCCTTTTGTAAACTTTTTTGGTGTGCAATAAAGTATTGTTGTATTGTATTGTATTGTATTGTAAGGCCTCTTAAGATTTTTCCTGACCTAATCCTAAAATTTTAAAATAGTATAAGATAATGCTTACTCTGAGATAGTAATGTTTATCTAAAATGGGGTTTTAACATTACTATCCGATTGTAACTATTCTTAAAAAAAAGTTTGGTTAAATCCAGTCTAAGTGGTAGATTCCAGCAATGACTAGCTTTCAGTAAAATATAGTACTCACCCAGCGGCCACCATGTTGCCGGAGGGTGCGTACGCGCAGGCCATCACCCATGTGCTGGGCATGGCGATTGTCAGCTCTTTCGTGGCTGAGAAGGCGTCCCAGATGATGACTTTCCCATCCTGTCACAACATCAGTCATATACTCACATGTAAATATTATGTCATTTATACTAGGTAAGTTACAAAGACTAAGAACGAATACTCGCAAATATGTAATTATCAAAGTATCTTTTGAAAATTGTTTTAAGTTCATTCCACTGCCCACAATTTATCTGCTTAACCCAATGTTTGACTGGTAGAAAATACCCTATGGCATTAAGTGCGCCTTTTGTATGATAAGTTCTTTCTTTTGTGCATAAAGATTAAACCAACTAACTGATGTGGCTGCAAAATTACCCTAAAAGACATTAAAATTATGTAAAATGGACAGTTAAATAAGCTCGAGTACTGCTGGGTGCGAGAATAGAATACCTGCGAGGAGGAGACAATGTGGCGCTTGTCTTGGGACCAGTCGGAGCACAACACCTTGGTCTGGTGGCCCTTCAGCACGCGCCGCGGCTTCAGGTTGGGGAAGTTGATGGGCTCCAGCCGTTCCGCCACACTTGCCACTGCAATAGATTCGTCAGTGGAAATGTTGGTATGGCCTAGATGGTTTTAGTTTTTGGGGCAAAATGTATTAATAGAAGGATTAAAGAAAAGACAGTAGGACCTCACTAATAGAACACTATTAAAAACTTGGGGTGCCAGATTATTGGAATGTTGGAATAAAATCCAAATATAAAATATTAGACAATGGACAATGGTGAGGGTAAGGGGATTTAGGGGTTTACACTCATATGAAATTGTCTGGAATGGCCATCATGTTTCGAACTCTTATAAATATGTCTCACTTATAAATATGTCTCACGAAAGTTTTTATAAGATAATGGGGACCTTTTGCTAGAAATTATGGACCTTGTCTATTATGGGCACTCTTATTTATAAAATGCTTAAATATGGAACAGATGGTTTTGAGTGACTTGTTTCATATAACAACCAAGCTAATGTTAGCATTTGTGTGATAGGTTTGTTAACTATCAAGAAATTAATAGGGTAGGGTAGGGTAGGCAGAGACCACATCTTTCCACCTGCTACGGTCCTGACATCTTTCGCATCAACATTCAATAATCTCCTCATGCATGCTCATCAGTTTAAAGTACTCTTGACTTGTCCTTTTTTAGAATGTCTCCAATCTGATCAATAACTTAACTGAAGAAATTAATAACTTTAACTAGATATTTGCCTTTGTGATTTAGATACTAAAATCAAAACTGCACTAGGATTTGCCATACACTACCACACAACAATGTGGTTAGTGAGTTACTTGTCTTATTAGGTTTAACACAAATTATATAAACTTGTTATTTTAATCTGCACCAAAAATTATGGGCTTTCTAAGGATAAGGACAGCAATAGTTTAAAAGGACAAAAAAAAACAAAAAAGTGTGCAATCATCAAATCATCGTCGACGATCAACAACCGAAAGTTTTGATAAATAAATAATGTCACAATCATCACAGTGATTGTTTATAGCTTGCACAATAACAAAATGCACTGATTAATAAAATTGTACTCAACAGGATACCAGCCAATGACTAGTACCTATTCCATTTAACTAGCTTACAAATTAAAAAACATGTTTTTATTCTTGGTCTACATAATGAAGAAAACAGTAAAGCAAAATTTCAGCTTTCTCTATTTTAAGGTTTGAGCCAGGGCCAGCAAATCAGTTTCTTATTACATAAATACTAATATAAACAGATCATGTCAGTTGAAAATGTATGAATTTGTTATGCTATCTACATGAAATCACTGTGAAAATATTGTTTAGAAAATATCTATTTATTTAAACAGAATCAATAATGCCAAGGTCTAAGAGGCTTACTCAGGCTCATGCATGAGGTGGCTATACAATGTTTAAGGAGCCCCTAGATCGAGGTGTATGAACTCACGAGTGACATCGTTGAGCTTCTGTCGTTCTTCCTCCAGCTTCTGTTTGAGTGCCTCCGCCTCGCGCAGCAGCGACTCCAGCGTCTCCTCGGGGCTGGCGCCGCCCGCGCCCGCCTGGGGCGCCGCGCCGCCCGTGTCTGCCGCCATCCCCGACAGCCTGCCGCCTCCACCGAGCGCCCTGCGGGCTCACTGGCCCATCCCGCCCGACTCGACCTGATACTCCCGCACGGCCCACTCGACACGCGCACCGAGTCACCCCGCTGCCGCTAATCGAGAATCATCCCCGGGCTCCCGCGCAAATCACCGCTCGTTTTGTATCATAAATTACTTTTCAGCGCAATCAATAAAGATTTTCAGTCAACTTCGATTCGACAAATGTCAAAAGCCGGAAACGAGGTCGCGCCACAGATTGTGTCGATTTTCGTAAGACAGCTGTTTGTACGAACAACAACGAAGCAAAGTTTAAGACTATAGCTCAAACACCCACGTTTTCTCTTCATTGTCTATGACTGAAAAAGGCGGCAAGTTCGCGAATATATTAATTAGTAGACGTAAATCCGCTTTGTGGCTTTTAATGTTACTTATTTATTTACAAAACAACCACAGAAGCTATAATTTCCAAGTGCATTACAGAAAACAAATCAAACAGCTACAACTTGTCGTGTAATAAAAACTAAAAGTGATCATTGGAAATAATTTTACAAAGCGGAAAGGTATTTTCACCTACTTAATTAAGAATTGTTTTTATTTTAAAGCTCTAAATGCTTTTTGTAATTTTTATATAATCTTTTTTTTGTTTGTTTTGCTCTTTTAAGCATAGTAGTTCTTTATAAAGAATATAAATATGATGAGATCAGTTTTAAAGGGTTATTAAATGAAGAGATATTATTTAACCATCATTACTATATATGTAAGTAATCTAAATTAATAGGTAAATGAAACCACGTAAATTGTGTCAATATTGAATTTTTATTCAATAACTTTATAACAAATCAATAGACTATGATCACAGTAGAGAAACAAGTAACTACCTCACCTCTCGATGGCGAGTAAACCCGTCGTAAGTACAGTCAAGTGTCAAAACAATTAAATCCTATTATTATTATTATGCAAGCATCCATAGTTAATTGAACATTTTATAATTGTAAATCCTAAATTAATACATTATCCACTACCATTATTACCTTTAATTCCTTACTAGTGTTATAATTATAATATTGAGGACCACAACCATATTTTAACACTTGACTGTCCTTCCTAGAATTAGCGTGGTCTGATTCCAGTACACTTTGGGTAATTACAGTACACTTGAGTGGGTCATACTTGATACATAAAGTACCCCAAAAGGGTAAACTATATTCCATTTATTCAACTCTCACTCTGTCAATACGGCAAGGAATCTAAGTTAGTACTTTCGTTAAAAAATAAAATGGTGACTCGCATTAATAAAAAAAAAAGATAACATTCACGGGAATGACCATTGCCACCAAGGAAAGACCAATTGGTAAGGCAAAAATAAAATACTCCTTTTTTGAACGCCAACGGTGCGCCAAAACGGAAACGTCTTAAACACCCAGGGGAATTCACTGGTGTTTACTGCGTTCCAGTTTATTACGTTTTCACTTTTAACCGTCGATCTATTTATGCACGAAAAAGAGCACTGTCAATATTCCCGTGCAGTATAAATGACTACTGAAAATGAGATGAGCAGACGCTCATTACATGAATTTAAGTAGTAAGTATATGGTTCAGCTGGTTTCGAGTAATCGCGAAACATACATAAAAAACCGTCCAAGTGAGAGTCGGACTCGCGCACCGAGGGTTCCGTACAAACACTTTCCATCCCTAAGTGGTTAAGTTTGCACCTGGTAAGATCTCGTTCAAAACAATTTTCGTTGGTAGTTTTTATAGTAATGTACATCATGTTTTTTTTAGATTTTTCATTTTCTTATTTTAGAAGTTAGAGGGGGGGGGGGGACCAACTTTTTTCCACTTTGGAAGCGTCTGTCACGCAAACTATTCTGTTTAGAAAAAAAATGTTTTAGAAACCTCGATATCATTTTTGAATACCTATCCATAGATACCCCACACGTATGTGTTTGATGAAAAAAAAAAAATTGAGTTTCAGTTTTAAGTATGGGGAGCCCCCAATATTTATTATTTTTTATTTTTGCATCAAAATCTTAATGCGGTTCCCAGAATACTATCTACCTACCAAGTTTCAACAGTATAGCTCTTATAGTTTCGGAAAAAAATGGCTGTGACATACGGACGGACAGACAGACATGACGAATCTATAAGGGTTCCGTTTTTTGCCATTTGGCTACGGAACCCTAATAAAAAACAACATCCTGACGAACTGATACCCTACTCCGTTTTCTAACGTCGCTTCAAAGCTACCGCGTGATAATACAGTGTATACACATAGTCTCTTTTTCATTAGTCTTTTTTAGTTTATTTTGGAAAGCCTTAAAAACTAACGATATGGACGAAACAAAACAACGATCATCGACAATATAACGCCATGTAAAATGAGTCGATATATCTGCATTTATTTCACTGTAATTTATTAAATATCATTTAATTTTAAAGATAGAATCTTTGAGTGGCATCTTAACTATAGCGATATTATATTGTGACGACGGACTGTCTTTATTTTATCATTGTCCAAGCTTAAATACAGTGATATATGATTATATCATCATTAATTCATAATAATTAACTATTAATTGCTTCTTGAATTATAATAGGAAATAAAATAATATACGGTCTGACCAAAAAGAGTAGAAATTAATATTTATATAATTAGATCTGTTTTGTCAGACTGTACACAAACAGTGCATTTTGTACAAATATTGTACAGAGTGAGTCAATAAAGACTTATATTATTCTAAACTAGGTACTTATGATAATTATTATTAAGGTGATGAAAACACCTTCTACTTCTATGCACTTTCCTTTAAATCATGAGACCAATACCAGCAATCTAAAGGTAGCATTCGGTTCTTAGCAACCGGCGATTATATTTAGTAATTTCACTAAACTGATTTAAAGATTTGACCAAATCACCGACCTTGTTGCATTGCTATTGTCATGTTCTTTCAATTGAATTTGACCAAATCCCTGATTGTACCATTTCACTGCGACACATACAAAGAAGTGGGACGCGGTCGCCATCATGTGAAGCGATCGCCAAGAAACTAGTGCTACCTAGACCAAGAAGATAAATATTCATTACCGTCGTACTTATGTGGCATTAAAGTCTAATAAAATAGTCTTATTGCATTCAACAAGAAACCGAATTATAAATTCACATTTAGTAATAGAACATTAATACAACATAAAAAAGACAGCACCAAGCATTATTTATTCTAAGTTCTAACTCGTATTTATACGATAATTTCTATGTATTCTATATAGTGTTCAACATACATACTTTACTTGCAGAATGTAGATCTTGGTAGCTTTTTAAATCATCTAACTATAACATAACGCATTTATTTTAACTGTCATGATCAATGATCATGGCTTTATATTATGGTTTGTTAAAATGACACTAACAAATCATTGGGCAATCCTATTAAGCTCTACATTTAAAATGTAAAGTTACATTACGTATAATAATATCAGCAAAATGATTTTATTCATTATAACAAATAATGTAGCAAACAATAGCTAAAACAACAAGTAGGAAGTCTAAATCGAAAGCAGTAAAAAAGCGTATTGCGTATAAGAGTAATTTTCAAAAAACATGTAGATAGTTAAAGGCTTAATAAAAACAGAACTACGATCGGGTCTTTTGTGTTACGAAAGTTACTCATACGAAAGATATGGGTAACTATCGTTGCACAAAGGAATCAATTAAGTTTTGTCTTAATTAAAGCCCTTAACTATGCACATATTTTTTGAAAATGACTCATTTATCACTCAAATACATATCGCCAAGTAAAGCACGAAATACTCAGGTCTGTACCTAATCTCACGTAAAAAGAGCGATGTCAAACTGATTTTCTAGGAGAGTTAACTACTGCGTAATGTGTTTGACACCGCCCATTTACGTTAAATTGGGTATACATTATTGACGCTTACATATTTTTTCTAGATAAAAAGGTGCATGAGAGTGCAAAGGAGTGAAAAGAAGATACATTAATACTGAATCAGATAAGGACCAAATAAACCTGTATAGAATATAATGGAATACGCTAGTGCTCCTCAGAAAGAAACAAATACAAACATCACATAACAAGTTAATCGAGGTAAATAACCAAGTTTTATACATATCGTAAGGTAAGGCTATTTGGAACCCAATGTAATGCAATTAAATAATTATAATTCAAGGTTTTAAGCATTAATATACGGCCCCTTCGCAATATTGGGAACACGTCTTATACTTAAAACAAGTATGTTCCTAATTTTCCTGTGGTAAAGAAGAAATAAATACATAAAAACGTTTTTTGACTACATATGCCTTCGGAAATATAGAAAAAAAAAACCGTTAACGTAGACCTGTAAATGTCATGGTCACCAAGAGTAACGCTGAAATTTGCATACAATTTTACATGTGCCGATGATATAATCATTTCGGCATCGATTTTCATACCCATAGAATGTTCGGTATCTTTTAACCACTTACATTATGATATGGCTTATTATATACCTACTCACGTAGATCCCAATGCCACCATACTACTAAATTTACTAATACATATACGTACTAAATTTCCAGTGCCATGTATTAATACATTTCACTAAAATCCAAAAATATCGATGAAACATTTTTGTGCACCAGCAAAATTCTTGCCATTATCGGAATAAGAATCAAACATGAAATAAATGTAGGAACACAAATTAAATTAAAATAAATATCGCACCGATCGCACAATCGTATCGTATTTCCTACTTACAATGTAATCATAAGATCAACGTATTATGGCCCGGCCAAGACGGCGTGTTTCGGCCATAGGAGAGAGCGAGACACCGCTCTCGGACCTTCCAGTCCTACCTATGGCCGCCGTTCATTGTAAGCAGCCGGGTCGATAGGCTTGTCAAAATGACGATAGATTAAAATTACGATATAATATATTATATATAGAGTTAAACTTAAACTTTTTAATCACGAACAACGTTGGTTTAACAAAAAAGAAATTAATACTTGACTAACTTTTTAAAAGTTTACAAATAAATAACATAATACTACCCTTTCCCACATTGTGAATATGAGAGTGTATGAGTTTATAACCTCAAAAAAAAAAATCTATACGGATCAGAAATGAATGCGAGTCAAAGCAAAATGTATAGCATCATCTTGACGTTTGACGACGACATTTGACGACGCGTTTGGCTCGGTTGGTAGACACCTGCCTACTGAGTCGACGGTCCCGGGTTCGAATCCCGGCCGGGGCAAATATTTGTGCAAAATATTTGTTCTTGGGTCATGGATGTTATCTATATATGTATTTATATATTATGTATATCGTCGTCTAGTACCCATAGTACAAGCTTTGCTTAGTTTGGGACTAGGTCGATTTGTGTATGATTGTCCCTTAATATTTATTTATTTATTTATTTTATTTTATTATTTATCTATTTTATTGGAAATTATAAAACAAAATGTCGTCTTTTTGAAGTATACCCTTAGCCTTTATTAAAGAGTATATTTTTTGAGTTAAACTAAAAACTTGAATGAGTCTAAAAGAACTATGAATTCCAATCGCATGCAAGTTCCCTATTCTACCCGGAATGGCGGTTGAAGCTTTATAACTGATAAGAGGTCTGAGATAACAATATTTATTTTTGAAGACGGTTGAAAATAAGTGAAATTGATGCCTCCGTTATAGGCTTCGGTCACGAAACATGAGGTTAACGAAACATGACGATGTTCTGTAAGATATGAGTCGGATGTTGGGGTTACTTGTGGAAGGTACCCTTCAAATCTGTGACGGAGATCTCTACCCCTGCGTCTGTGGGTTGTACCGCGTCCTTTTTTTTATCTACACCCATATTGTTAAATTACTAAAGTACATAATTAGGTCTTAAACCGGGATTGTGAGTCTATTATGAAACTCGAATTCGGTTCGGGTCATAAAATTACAATAGTGTTTTAAGACCTCTCATTATGTAACAGTTGCATAAAGTAGTATTATGATGATGTTCGTTATGAAATGAGTATGTGTCGATCAGACGCGGTAGAGATGCAGGTCGACGCCCCAGCCGGTGGCGGCGGGGCGCGCGTGCGGCGGCAGCGCCGCCAGCAGCGCCGACAGCGCCGGCGCCTGCGCCTGCGGACCGAACTGGCTGTGGCCCGCCACCGATATGTCTAGCAATGCTTCTTTCCCGAGCGACAGGCCTTCTTCCACCTGAAACGCGAAAGGAAGATTTGTTTTAATTTACAGGTGGAAAATCCTTTTTCAACTTCTTATTAGAAAGAGATTTCCGCTTGTAACTTGTAGCTTCGTGGAATGGGCATAAGCAATATGACATTCCGCAGATGGCGCTCTAGTAAGCTCGTGTTTTGGGCACTAACGACGCACAGAATGGTATATCACTGATCTGGGCGGCCAAAAGTCAATTTTTTTAAACTGATTTTGGGTAGAATAATGCGGTAGGTTCAGAAAGTCTACTTATTGACGCACTATAATCCGTCAATGTATTCGACCTTATCGCTAAACTATGTTCGTATAGCTGGTTGCAATATTAAGTATTTCACGAGCACTTATTTTCTCAAACGGCACATCAAAAAGGGGTGACTTTTAATAGTGAATTTGTACGTTTTTGCGGTAGAATATATAATAAGTTACCTTAAATGTTATGATGGCAGGTAAGGATGTTTCGATTGTATATGTTTTTGATAGGATTGATTATGTTATGACGATATGGTAGTCATTCAAAAGTACACCCTTTTAATGTTCTCGTTTTGCTTTGTATTTTGACTGATCGGAAACATTTAGTTGTAGTTCCCGAGGTGTCCCGGCAGAAATAGGACATGTAGCACATACCTCATTTATTCTTGTTTACGATTTAGCTTTAATTTTCCACGGAAACACTCCGGAAAATGGAAAATTAGGCATCCAAACGTTATATGGTCAAAATGTATGATTTTATGAATTTGTTATTTTTTGGTAATTTTGATTTTTTATTGTTTCTAGGGCCATCTAATATTAAATTAATAACTCGATCTAAGTTATGCGAGTTGATGCAGCAAACGGAATTTGCAAATTTGCGTCTCTACCGTCAAAACTTTTCCCGAAAGTTTTCGAGGGTTTCATGCAATAGGGATGTACTTAACCGATTACTCGTGGTTTCGGATGCTCTAATAGCAGGTATGAGACCAACACTGCGTAAAAAGACAAAGCCATTCGCAACAGAAACTCTCGAGATGCTGCTTCTCATGGAGCCTCGTACAGATGAAATGGTCGTGTCTGATGAAATATCGACAGAGCCGTCTTCGTCTGATCAAAGTGTCACGATTTCTGATTTATTTTTGTTACTTTTGTATACATATACTTTGTACATATATTATTATACCTATTTTGAGCTAATATTGAAAATTCTTATTTTTTTGTAATTTCACCATAATTTTCTTACCGTGCAGATAAAAAATGAAATATTAGCTTAATATTACTGTAAATACCAATATAACATCAAAAATAGTATTGGCCGCCCAGATCAGTAAAATACCACACTGTGCGACGATGGATGAATATACGTATATACATAAATACATCCATATAAAACAGTCATGATCCAGGATCAGATATTCGATCACTTACTTGAAGCTCGAAGGTGAGGTGCCAGGGCGCGGGCTTGCGCGCGTCGTGCAGCGCCAGGAAGTAGGTGTGGCGGGCGGCCCAGCGCGCGGCCGGCACAGGCGCGCCGCCGCCCGCGCCAAGCGCTAAGTACCGCGCTACAGACACGCCCGCCACAGGCGACACCACCACCACCTGCGCATACATACATAGCATTGTTATGGTTATTCGATATCGACGGAATCTTTACTGCCGATTGATTCCTAACAAAATTCCAACACTTTCCACGGAGAAATCTAACTCAAAACGGATTCATTATAATAGTACCGAAATACATTTTAAATCTTTACCGATTATATCTAATCCCAGACACCCAGAACCAACTGATTGTTCTGACTGTCCAGAGCTGGTCAGTCAGGTTATCCGATTGTTCGTCCCCTCTAAATCGAGGTTCAATTTTTGTCCACGCTGCCGGCTACTGTTGGCTGCTCCTGAGGCGCGAACCATAGCGCGGAAAAACTCTCCTCTAGTTCGAGCCTTACGAGAACTTAATGCGCTTCTCGCATCAGCATCGGATTTGGACGTCTTTGGAAGTAGTAGTAGCTGGATAATTGTGTGTCGTGAATGTTTAAGGTACTGTGAGGCGATGGATGGATGTAATTTTTCAGTAATTGAATCTACCTAATATCAGGCGGGGCGCACTCCGCGATTAACGTTTCCCGCTACAAGTACATGCCGGTGGCCTCATGCATGGTGCCTATTCAGTGGCTGCCACGCACTGTCTCGGAACGCACGTACACGAAATTCGCGCGCACGCTCTTCCGATTTATGTACGTCGCAAGTGAACGTTCCTCATTCATCTGTTGATACCAGTGTTATATTATAATATAAAGTGTTTAAATGAGTAAAAAGACAGCGAAAAGATATTGTATCGCAGCGGGTTGTAGGAACAATGATCGAAATTGGAATCACGCGTTTTTCGTTCTCCCAACACGTCCGAAGGATGCCGATAGGTAAGAAAATTAACATAATATATAATAAGTAGTTACTGAATAATAATAAAAAACATATTGCAGGTTTATCTACTTCCATATTTAACACTGGTTACTCAGATCAATTTTAATTGTTAAGTACTTATGTAACTTTGAATTGATTATTTGCTGATATTTGTCAATTTAAATTCTAGTAAAATATATAAGTATGTCTACTACTAAATCAACAATCATAGAGGTTTTTATAATAATATTTGATATCAAGTTTGTAAAATTACTTGTAAGTAATGAATAAACGATTGAGTGATAGTTTGATAGGTGAGTATATAAAATATATAAATAAAGAGTTAAAAGAAATGTATTGGAAGAGATCCCTAATAGGGATAAGTTCGCCTTTATACATGTTTTATTTGTAACTAGCGACCCGTCCCGGCTTCGCACGGTGCGTCCGTGCGTATTTTTAAAGATCTAAGCATACCTACATAGGGGCAGACAGACAGACAGCAGGAAACGACTTTGTTTTATACTAGGTGTATAGTGATGAATATATATGAACAAATAAATAAATATCGGACAACTAAGCAAAAACAAAATGAAGCTCAAGAATTTAATTGCATGTTAAGGTAACGCATTCGTTGCATTATTTTATTATATTATACGTATTAAAATGTTTAAAAATAAAGCTAAAATGTTTTGCGGCCTGGTGGTGGATTCAATTCGTCGAAATTCTGTGATTGATTATTTTATAGTTAAATAATGAAATAATAAATATGTATAATGTATGAAGAATATAAACATATTACTCTCTATATTGAATGCAAGAAATAAATGGGAAATACATTTTTATTTTTAGTCGTTGACAGCCCTCGCTCTCGGCGACGCGGCAAGCGAGCCAATTCATTTTCACCGTTGGCACGCAGCTTTAACGTTCCGTTTGGCTTGCGCTGGGGACGACGACTTTAGAAGGGCCATAAATCATATTTTTTCGGCTAAAAAAAGCGGCTTTTGTAAAGATCAAAGTAGTGTGCCTTCTGTACTTGTACTATTATCTATTCTGTGCTAATATGTGACATGTTAAATTATTTTTGTAATTCACAGTGCATTAGTACTAACTGTAATGCTGTGTAATTATTTTAAATAAATAAATAAATAATTGCTAATAATGGTCTACGAAAATTATTTATGCTAGCAAATAAACTAATTCTAAAGTCCTATCGCAAGTAATGGACGAGACCAAAAAAAAAACAATCATGACGCTATTTACGCTTTGACACTTAACACATCTGCCACAGACGACTCGGAAAAATAATCGCTCGGGTGCTGCACCGATTTTATAGTACTTTCGAGTGACGAATTAGCCCTACACTATTCAAGAAAGAACCAATTTCCTTCGCTCACCCGAAAAGTAAATTAAAAAAAGTGTCCTTACAAAAATAATCTGCGAATACTTGTACTCGTATACTAACTCTATACAAAATACGCTTTTATTTCGAGATGCATCAATCTACAACTTAACATGTGCCGGACCATACACATTTATTTCTGGCAGAGGATTAACGCCTCGTTCGAGCCTCGATCCAACGTCGAGTCTCGTCAGACATGATTCTGGCGCTTGCGTGGCGTAACCGCTCGAGATGAGCCTAATGCCGCGAGCTAGTGCCCCGCAGTACACCCAACTCGTCACAGATAGCTGGTACACAGTCACTGTGACTATCGGTCAGAACGGAATTTTGTAACTACTCACCACATGCGCGGGGCCGGTCACGTTCATGTGCAGCACTGGACGCTCGCCCCGCTCGAGGCGCAGTTCCACTTCGATCTTCGTGAGCGGCGGCTGCGGCGCCGGCGCCGCGTGTCCGGACGGGATGAACCCGCGCGCCGGCAGGTAGTACGGCGCGCCGCAGTACACCCAGCGCGCACACTCCTCGGAAGTTGTCTGTACGGCTGCACGTAACGCAGGCACTGAAAAAAGTTACATTTTTAAATCACAGTTAATATCAGTGTATGTATCTCATGGGGATTTTGAAAGCTTCTCCCTTATAAAGTACCGACAACGGTTTTAACATTTTAAGCGTCCAGCCCGCTGCCGGAAAGCTGTTCCTCTAGACGCCAGGGAAGTCAGACGTACTGTACCTGCTGTGATGATGGCAAATGACGTCATAGCGCTTGTCCTCAAAAGGTTACACGGGAAGATCAAGTTATTTACTGAGATTTTGTCACGTATGCCAATGGACAATAGTAAAATAATTAACACTTTCACGACCAGAAAAAGAAATAAAAACTACCCCAGGACCCAACAGAGCCCGCTAGATGGGCGCAACCCTCCCCAGGTCGGCGCTTTTACCCGTCCGGCAAGCTGGGCCGGCAGCTGAGTAAAATTTACGAACGCCCACCAGGCACGTTGTTGGTCGTGAGATTGTTAAATTTCTTAGAAACATGTTGGCTTATAACTAGCAATTACAAAGTCTTTGGTAAATATATATAACCGCCGAAAATCGTAATTTTAAAGAGTGACCCAGGGGACATGGCAACAAGCAACAGAAAAAAATAATGTTATTGGCGACTGTGACCGACGTCGCGACTTTTAGGAATTCATATTAGAAGGAATTAATTATTAATTAATAGAAGGAACTTCTAATTCAAGCTTCCTAAGTCTCAAAGTGCAACTACTGCTACTGATCTATTATAATACTCACCGTGAGGATCAAGCGAGTGTGGTGAGTTAGAGTCGAGGTCGGGCATCCAGAAGAGGTTCTCTACGGAGCCCGTAGTATGGTCTGTTCGACGAGTGTGGAACACCATCAGCCTCTGCGGTCGCGTCTCACTGCAACAAATACCATTTTATTACAATTAGAAGGTACTTGCCACTTCGTATGCGTCAAAACTTTCTTTACCGTAGTCGTAATACATACATCAATAACCCAGGAACGAATATTTGCAGGACCATGACTGACTGTAAACTGACAGTCCAGAATGGTGGTCTGAACTGACGTCTGAATGGGCGTGTGACTGATGTCTATTAGTCCGTGACGCGTCGTGTACTGTGCTATAACGATCCTTGTTTGTACCTTTGGCGAGGAAACTCAGTCATCGGGTCAGACCATACACCAGACACACACACCTGTATGGGTTCCCCAGTCCAGTGAGCAGTATCGCGCATACTGCACACGCCTGCAACAGCAACATCGCCGCGACTAGCCGCCGTATCCGTCGCGCCACGCAAACTAGCGGCAGCAGCCAGCACAACGTCGCCAGCGTTTGTACACCGGACACAGCGGCCATCACTATCTGTGGGAACAAGCCACAGATTAGATAAAGAAAACCCAGAGGACTACTCTCAAAAAATCGAATTTCGTATCGTGCTCATTCAAATATTGATAAAAGCGAGAGAGGTGACCGGAACCCTCAAATTCGAACTTTGAAGTCTTCTTTAGCTTTTGATGGCTCGAGTTTGTAATCCCCTTACTGCCCGTCATACACACAATGATTTTCACCACAGCGCTGCTGCTCCGCCACAGTCCGTCAGCTGTGATATAATAACTAAAGATAAGATAAGATAAGAATCATTTAATCAATTGGGATTCACTGGAACCACTTTTGCATCGTCATTGAATACATAGCTATTACATTAATTGGTACAATAGTGGTGCTAAGATAATGTAGTACTGACGTCGTGCGGCACGGGCCCCGAGCGGCCCATGATGGGCACCAGCATGGCCAGCGAGTCCAGGCACACGTAGCTCTGCTGCAGCGCCGGCAGCGCCGCGCCCAGGCTCCACCACACCAGCGCCGCTGCCCCGCCGCTGCCCGTCAGCTGTGATATAATAACTAAGATAATGTAGTACTGACGTCGTGCGGCACGGGCCCCGAGCGGCCCATGATGGGCACCAGCATGGCCAGCGAGTCCAGGCACACGTAGCTCTGCTGCAGCGCCGGCAGCGCCGCGCCCAGGCTCCACCACACCAGCGCCGCTGCCCCGCCGCAGCCCGTCAGCTGTGATATAATAACTAAGATAATGTAGTACTGACGTCGTGCGGCACGGGCCCCGAGCGGCCCATGATGGGCACCAGCATGGCCAGCGAGTCCAGGCACACGTAGCTCTGCTGCAGCGCCGGCAGCGCCGCGCCCAGGCTCCACCACACCAGCGCCGCTGCCCCGCCGCTGCCCGTCAGCTGTGATATAATAACTAAGATAATGTAGTACTGACGTCGTGCGGCACGGGCCCCGAGCGGCCCATGATGGGCACCAGCATGGCCAGCGAGTCCAGGCACACGTAGCTCTGCTGCAGCGCCGGCAGCGCCGCGCCCAGGCTCCACCACACCAGCGCCGCTGCCCCGCCGCAGCCCGTCAGCTGTGATATAATAACTAAGATAATGTAGTACTGACGTCGTGCGGCACGGGCCCCGAGCGGCCCATGATGGGCACCAGCATGGCCAGCGAGTCCAGGCACACGTAGCTCTGCTGCAGCGCCGGCAGCGCCGCGCCCAGGCTCCACCACACCAGCGCCGCTGCCCCGCCGCTGCCCGTCAGCTGTGATATAATAACTAAGATAATGTAGTACTGACGTCGTGCGGCACGGGCCCCGAGCGGCCCATGATGGGCACCAGCATGGCCAGCGAGTCCAGGCACACGTAGCTCTGCTGCAGCGCCGGCAGCGCCGCGCCCAGGCTCCACCACACCAGCGCCGCTGCCCCGCCGCTGCCCGTCAGCTGTGATATAATAACTAAGATAATGTAGTACTGACGTCGTGCGGCACGGGCCCCGAGCGGCCCATGATGGGCACCAGCATGGCCAGCGAGTCCAGGCACACGTAGCTCTGCTGCAGCGCCGGCAGCGCCGCGCCCAGGCTCCACCACACCAGCGCCGCTGCCCCGCCGCTGCCCGTCAGCTGTGATATAATAACTAAGATAATGTAGTACTGACGTCGTGCGGCACGGGCCCCGAGCGGCCCATGATGGGCACCAGCATGGCCAGCGAGTCCAGGCACACGTAGCTCTGCTGCAGCGCCGGCAGCGCCGCGCCCAGGCTCCACCACACCAGCGCCGCTGCCCCGCCGCTGCCCGTCAGCTGTGATATAATAACTAAGATAATGTAGTACTGACGTCGTGCGGCACGGGCCCCGAGCGGCCCATGATGGGCACCAGCATGGCCAGCGAGTCCAGGCACACGTAGCTCTGCTGCAGCGCCGGCAGCGCCGCGCCCAGGCTCCACCACACCAGCGCCGCTGCCCCGCCGCAGCCCGTCAGCTGTGATATAATAACTAAGATAATGTAGTACTGACGTCGTGCGGCACGGGCCCCGAGCGGCCCATGATGGGCACCAGCATGGCCAGCGAGTCCAGGCACACGTAGCTCTGCTGCAGCGCCGGCAGCGCCGCGCCCAGGCTCCACCACACCAGCGCCGCTGCCCCGCCGCAGCCCGTCAGCTGTGATATAATAACTAAGATAATGTAGTACTGACGTCGTGCGGCACGGGCCCCGAGCGGCCCATGATGGGCACCAGCATGGCCAGCGAGTCCAGGCACACGTAGCTCTGCTGCAGCGCCGGCAGCGCCGCGCCCAGGCTCCACCACACCAGCGCCGCTGCCCCGCCGCTGCCCGTCAGCTGTGATATAATAACTAAGATAATGTAGTACTGACGTCGTGCGGCACGGGCCCCGAGCGGCCCATGATGGGCACCAGCATGGCCAGCGAGTCCAGGCACACGTAGCTCTGCTGCAGCGCCGGCAGCGCCGCGCCCAGGCTCCACCACACCAGCGCCGCTGCCCCGCCGCAGCCCGTCAGCTGTGATATAATAACTAAGATAATGTAGTACTGACGTCGTGCGGCACGGGCCCCGAGCGGCCCATGATGGGCACCAGCATGGCCAGCGAGTCCAGGCACACGTAGCTCTGCTGCAGCGCCGGCAGCGCCGCGCCCAGGCTCCACCACACCAGCGCCGCTGCCCCGCCGCTGCCCGTCAGCTGTGATATAATAACTAAGATAATGTAGTACTGACGTCGTGCGGCACGGGCCCCGAGCGGCCCATGATGGGCACCAGCATGGCCAGCGAGTCCAGGCACACGTAGCTCTGCTGCAGCGCCGGCAGCGCCGCGCCCAGGCTCCACCACACCAGCGCCGCTGCCCCGCCGCAGCCCGTCAGCTGTGATATAATAACTAAGATAATGTAGTACTGACGTCGTGCGGCACGGGCCCCGAGCGGCCCATGATGGGCACCAGCATGGCCAGCGAGTCCAGGCACACGTAGCTCTGCTGCAGCGCCGGCAGCGCCGCGCCCAGGCTCCACCACACCAGCGCCGCTGCCCCGCCGCTGCCCGTCAGCTGTGATATAATAACTAAGATAATGTAGTACTGACGTCGTGCGGCACGGGCCCCGAGCGGCCCATGATGGGCACCAGCATGGCCAGCGAGTCCAGGCACACGTAGCTCTGCTGCAGCGCCGGCAGCGCCGCGCCCAGGCTCCACCACACCAGCGCCGCTGCCCCGCCGCTGCCCGTCAGCTGTGATATAATAACTAAGATAATGTAGTACTGACGTCGTGCGGCACGGGCCCCGAGCGGCCCATGATGGGCACCAGCATGGCCAGCGAGTCCAGGCACACGTAGCTCTGCTGCAGCGCCGGCAGCGCCGCGCCCAGGCTCCACCACACCAGCGCCGCTGCCCCGCCGCAGCCCGTCAGCTGTGATATAATAACTAAGATAATGTAGTACTGACGTCGTGCGGCACGGGCCCCGAGCGGCCCATGATGGGCACCAGCATGGCCAGCGAGTCCAGGCACACGTAGCTCTGCTGCAGCGCCGGCAGCGCCGCGCCCAGGCTCCACCACACCAGCGCCGCTGCCCCGCCGCAGCCCGTCAGCTGTGATATAATAACTAAGATAATGTAGTACTGACGTCGTGCGGCACGGGCCCCGAGCGGCCCATGATGGGCACCAGCATGGCCAGCGAGTCCAGGCACACGTAGCTCTGCTGCAGCGCCGGCAGCGCCGCGCCCAGGCTCCACCACACCAGCGCCGCTGCCCCGCCGCTGCCCGTCAGCTGTGATATAATAACTAAGATAATGTAGTACTGACGTCGTGCGGCACGGGCCCCGAGCGGCCCATGATGGGCACCAGCATGGCCAGCGAGTCCAGGCACACGTAGCTCTGCTGCAGCGCCGGCAGCGCCGCGCCCAGGCTCCACCACACCAGCGCCGCTGCCCCGCCGCTGCCCGTCAGCTGTGATATAATAACTAAGATAATGTAGTACTGACGTCGTGCGGCACGGGCCCCGAGCGGCCCATGATGGGCACCAGCATGGCCAGCGAGTCCAGGCACACGTAGCTCTGCTGCAGCGCCGGCAGCGCCGCGCCCAGGCTCCACCACACCAGCGCCGCTGCCCCGCCGCAGCCCGTCAGCTGTGATATAATAACTAAGATAATGTAGTACTGACGTCGTGCGGCACGGGCCCCGAGCGGCCCATGATGGGCACCAGCATGGCCAGCGAGTCCAGGCACACGTAGCTCTGCTGCAGCGCCGGCAGCGCCGCGCCCAGGCTCCACCACACCAGCGCCGCTGCCCCGCCGCAGCCCGTCAGCTGTGATATAATAACTAAGATAATGTAGTACTGACGTCGTGCGGCACGGGCCCCGAGCGGCCCATGATGGGCACCAGCATGGCCAGCGAGTCCAGGCACACGTAGCTCTGCTGCAGCGCCGGCAGCGCCGCGCCCAGGCTCCACCACACCAGCGCCGCTGCCCCGCCGCTGCCCGTCAGCTGTGATATAATAACTAAGATAATGTAGTACTGACGTCGTGCGGCACGGGCCCCGAGCGGCCCATGATGGGCACCAGCATGGCCAGCGAGTCCAGGCACACGTAGCTCTGCTGCAGCGCCGGCAGCGCCGCGCCCAGGCTCCACCACACCAGCGCCGCTGCCCCGCCGCTGCCCGTCAGCTGTGATATAATAACTAAGATAATGTAGTACTGACGTCGTGCGGCACGGGCCCCGAGCGGCCCATGATGGGCACCAGCATGGCCAGCGAGTCCAGGCACACGTAGCTCTGCTGCAGCGCCGGCAGCGCCGCGCCCAGGCTCCACCACACCAGCGCCGCTGCCCCGCCGCTGCCCGTCAGCTGTGATATAATAACTAAGATAATGTAGTACTGACGTCGTGCGGCACGGGCCCCGAGCGGCCCATGATGGGCACCAGCATGGCCAGCGAGTCCAGGCACACGTAGCTCTGCTGCAGCGCCGGCAGCGCCGCGCCCAGGCTCCACCACACCAGCGCCGCTGCCCCGCCGCTGCCCGTCAGCTGTGATATAATAACTAAGATAATGTAGTACTGACGTCGTGCGGCACGGGCCCCGAGCGGCCCATGATGGGCACCAGCATGGCCAGCGAGTCCAGGCACACGTAGCTCTGCTGCAGCGCCGGCAGCGCCGCGCCCAGGCTCCACCACACCAGCGCCGCTGCCCCGCCGCTGCCCGTCAGCTGTGATATAATAACTAAGATAATGTAGTACTGACGTCGTGCGGCACGGGCCCCGAGCGGCCCATGATGGGCACCAGCATGGCCAGCGAGTCCAGGCACACGTAGCTCTGCTGCAGCGCCGGCAGCGCCGCGCCCAGGCTCCACCACACCAGCGCCGCTGCCCCGCCGCAGCCCGTCAGCTGTGATATAATAACTAAGATAATGTAGTACTGACGTCGTGCGGCACGGGCCCCGAGCGGCCCATGATGGGCACCAGCATGGCCAGCGAGTCCAGGCACACGTAGCTCTGCTGCAGCGCCGGCAGCGCCGCGCCCAGGCTCCACCACACCAGCGCCGCTGCCCCGCCGCAGCCCGTCAGCCGCGCCAGCAGCCCCGCCCCGGACAGGCCCAGCGTCCACAGTGCCGCTATAAACCTGCCAATAAATCCACATTACATAAAGCGATGCAGCAGGCCCAACACCTACAAAGAAATCGAATATATCTTTTCCCTTGAATCGATGTAAATGAGTAAGACATATAGTTAGCAGACAGACCCGGAGCGCAGCGCCCTGGCGATGCAAAGCAGCAGCAGCGCGGCCCAGAACAGGCACAGCGCGTCGGCCGCCAGGCGCGCGCGCGGCCAGCCGCGCAGCCCCGCCGCCGTGCGCGCACACAGCCGCAGCGTTGCCATCCAGCTCACGCCCACCGCTGCAAACGTGACTGTCTGTTACTGTCCGGCTCGAAGGACCACGCTATAGGCATCACGAGTATAGGAACTAGTATGTTCCTCATACTATCATGAAATAATCAATAATGGACGAATCATTTTCTATATTGATTGATTTTCCAAAATAGTTGTGCTTCAACCGTGCTTACAAGATAAACTAGTATAAGTAGTGGAAAATGCTGGAAGAACGAGTTTCGAGTTTAAAAAGTTGCTGAGGGAAGGGCAACGGGAGGTGTAAAGTTTGTGGCATTGTCACAAGCGAGTGAGGTTGCTTGGTGCGCGGGGTGCGAGCACCCCGCGAGGGGGTCTGTCTTGAGGGTTCTGTCACCCGAGAGGGAGTTGGCAGTCTAATGCTGAAGAAATGAAGTTCCAGTTTAAAATTGCTTAGGAAAGGGGCTGCCCCTAAGAGGTGGAAGATGGGTAGAAATTTGCACGCAGGTTCATTTGCTTGGGGAGGTATGGAGGCTACCAGTGTCTGGCTGGGCTCACCCTGCGGGCCCTTGGGCTCGCGCGCTTCGGTGCTACGCGGAGCTCGATCTGCAGCCTCGCTTTAAATTACTTAGGGGAGTATAGGTCGATTTACTAAAGCTGGCACGAATGGATTGAATGAAAGATATCACACTTGTCATTTTGAGTGTTAGTGTGAGTGCCGTTCTTATACAGGGGCCTCCTAATATTTTGTAAACAACAACAAAACGGGTTTTTGTTATTAGAAGAAAAATAAAAAATACTATAATATAAGCATAATCTGCACAATATTTAGACAAAACAAGTAATATATATGTCCGAAAGGTATATTTAACTGTTTCATACAAAAATATTTTACTATCATGGTGTTTTTTGCAGACGCTAGTTTTTTGACATACTTTAGATTTTGAGTGTGTGTTATGCCTACCACCTTACCACTCGGAATTCAACCCGATTGAGATGTTGTGGGGGATAATAAAAGGTAAAGTAGGGACGAGGAACGTAACTTTTAATATGAACGACGTTCAAAAACTATTCATCGAGGAGGTTGATGCCGTGAAAAAAGAAACATTTGAAGATATTTGGAGAAAGGTCAGAGAAACAGAGTGTTTGTATGAAACTATGGAGTACCAGTTAGGCGATCTTACTGATGGTATTATTATTAATGTAAATGACAGCGAGGATGAAGAATCTTCAACATCCAGTTCAAGTGAAGGAGTGTCTGAGTAACAGAATTTAAAATGGATTTAGTATGCAGGCTATGTAATAAGAGTCGTGTTCAGATATTTATGAATACCTTACATGCTACGATATATTTATAGTTATTTGGGGCAAATATTTGTGCAAAATATTTGTTCTTGGGTCATGGATGTTATCTATATATGTATAGAAGCACCGGGAAAGGCAGCAGAACGATCGACAGAACGTCCATCATCAGTATCACTCATTATGAAGTCAAGATGCCAGAAACACAGAAATAAAATCACTTTAATCACAAATAACAATCACTGGTTTTATTTAAACACACTCGGAATCAAAATAAAGAAAGATTAACAAGATAAACACTGATTGAGAGCCAATAGGTTAGTATGCATGCACACTCGTGGCCAGCTGTCCGTCAAGTGACCAGCTGTCACCGATTGGCGCCTGCTTACTACCCTATTCGGGGTGCCCCGCTCTTATTTCAATATACCTTCAACATTTTTATTAATGTCAAGCATTATCTAAAGTTACCCTCAACTATTTCATTGATGTAAACAACACTAGTTACTATTACGATTTACAATCTTAAAATCAAATTAACCGTTTAAATTACACAGAACATCGGATAATCAAATCAAACTATTAATAACCGGCATCATATTTGCCTGCGCGCCGTCATATGTATTTATATATTATGTATATCGTCGTCTAGTACCCATAGTACAAGCTTTGCTTAGTTTGGGACTAGGTCGATTTGTGTAAGATTGTCCCTTATTATTTATTTATTTATTTATTTATTTATATCTGATGGCGACTGTACAATCAGGAAAATATTTTTAAGTACCACCGTAACCCTCAAGCCCTGAACCCTGTCGCAATTTACAGGCCGCCGTCATTTAACTCGAGTGATGTCACCTTATTGCGATAAGGTTCAGTAGGTAAACTGTTTCAGTATCGTGGTATAAAGATTGTATTCATCTATTTATGTTTACAATTTATGAATATGGCGTTAACATAAAATTAAAATATTTATAAAAATAATTAGATTTCTTCACTAATTGTATAAAATGTCAAAAAAAACACGGTTGTAGATTACATTTGTACTTACAGATAAAGATAAAATATCCACATGATTGGTGTTTCTTAAGCTAATACCCTGATCCAAAAACGTACGTACCCTATAGGAATATTTTGTAGTATTCTTTAAACTGCTGAATTTGGGCGTATGCATCTAGTTTGTCTACAAATACGTTTTCAATAATCACTTATTGTATCAACCTGTATGTCATCATTTCATTTTGTGACGCACACATAAATATTATCATTCACTCATTCATTCCATTCGTGCCAGCTTTACTGAATCGACCTATAGTAAGGTTCTGGGTGAGCTCGCCCTGCGGGCCTTTGGACTCGCGTGCTACGGGTATACGATCGTAATTTTGTGGTTTATAACGTATGCAATAAAAAGTATTCGTGTTATATCTACTAACCGGGTATAGCGTACAGCGGCGCCAGCAGCCACGGCGAGCTGTAAAAGGAGAGCCGCGCCGACAACACGTGCAGGAGAGCGCCGCACGCGCACGCCCACGCGAGCCCGCACAGCGCGCCCAGCACTCCTCGCCACAGGGTCGCTAGCACCAGGCCCCACCACTCGCTCCGCTTAATGTACACTGGAATAAGAAGTTGAACAATTTATCAAGTGCTGAAATGTGTGTACCCCATTGTAGTCTGGAATCTAGCGTTATCCCAAAAAAAAACCGCATTATCTACGATCTCTAATGCCTCGTTATTAATTATTAATCCTTCTATAAAATATTTGACATGGGGAAATTGGAAGATTGAAGGAATTGGGAAGCTTAAAGTGAGTACACACTTTGTTTTTTTTTTGCGTTCAGTACAAGGTTGTTAGCAGTTTATATTTGTTACATCCGGAGATGCTCTTTCGACTTTAAAAATGAAAGAATGTCATCTGCAATAAGCACGATTTTAGAAAGGTCTTCCGCCATAAATGGCAAATCATTGATGTAGATGAGGAATAGGATAGGACCTATTACTGATCCTTGGGGAACACCCATTTTGACCTAAGACCCCGACGACTTAGTTCCGTTCACAACTACCTTTTGTACCTTGCCTGATAAGTAAGACTGTAAAAGATTCAATGCTTTTTCTGTAATACCGTAGTGATTAAATTTCGCTAATAATGTCTGATGGTCTACGCAATCGAACGCCTTGGATAAGTCACAAAAACTTTTCTCCTCCCAGGCACCGAAAAATATGCTTGGCCAAATTAATTCCCGCATCCGTAGTTGATCTACCTCTAGTCACGCCAAATTAAGATAAGATATTTATTGAATAATAACTTATTTTACAGTAATAACAACTATAGCCTAAGACATTCTACTTGGCAAAAAATGAGTAGGATACAGTATGATGCGCACTCACGCTCTCTCGCCAGTCCGGCGTGTACATGCACCCGCAGCAGCGCGGCGGCCACGACGGCGGCGGCGACGGCGGCGGCGGCGCGCGCGCGCAGCAGCACCACGCCGAGCCCCAGCACGTCGAAGAACACGGGCTGGCCGGCCGTGCGCTCTACTTTGCGGGACAGCCGACCGCTTTCAAGTATGCCTGCAATATTAATACAATAAAAATCCCGGAGAAGTGGGAGCCGGACTCACGACAAAGGCCCACTTGCACCAAAACTTCGAGTTAAATATATAACTCAGGGTTAAAATGTTAAATTTTTAACTCATACTTCTCGTTGCACCAGTAGAAATTGAGTCCGTGTTAACTAACCCGAGGTTAATGTAACATTCATTCACTCTATTCATATCCGATCAAATGTGATAGAATAAATTATGAATGATTTAAGTGTTGTGCTCTCTGTCGCTATTCAGCACTTTGCATAAGTCTATTCCATTATGTCCGATTTGGAATGACGTTTCTTTTTTTAACATATTATATATCTGTATTAACTGTCAGTCAAGCGTCATTATTGTTTTTATGCGAGTTGTGTCTGCTTTAAACTGCTAAAAACGGAAAATAAATCTCGTTTACGTGCCCCAAATAATGCAAATAGCAACCGATTGCTACTTTGCGATATAGTAGCGAAGTTTAAGTATGTACCTGAGAACAAAAAACAAGACGAAAAAGTATTGTCTCTTTGCGATTAAAAATGATCAGTCCTTTCTGCAATTTTTCTATCGTAAAAGTCCGAACTAATGTATTTGATGATCTCTTCATCATCATCAGACAACAACTATTCATTTATCATTGTTTTGGACAAAATATAACAACATAACATAATCTAAGCTATACTTCAAGTCGATTTTTAGACTTGTTTGACACTACTAACCCAGGGTTAAATGGCTTTAACCCTCACATTTCGGCGGGTTAAAAAATTAAATTTTTAACTCAAGGTTAGTTTCTAACTCTCGATAGTGCAAGACGTACTAATTACTTAACCCTAGAGTAGCATTTAACTCCGAGTTAATTGTGTTAACCCAGCGTGGTGCAAGTGGGCCTAAATAATTAAAAAAAAAATTATTTTAAGTATTTGTTGTGCGGCAACAGGAAATACATCATCTATGAACATTTCAACTGTCACGGTTCATGAGAGAGCCTGGTGACAGCATCGAGCAAAAAACGACAAAAATCACGCGTCACAGTTGTGCCAGAGCGCACCTTTCACAAGCGCCAGTACGTTGTCTCCGGTGCGCTGCAGCGAGGCGGGCGGCGCTCGCTCCGCGGTGTCCAGCGATGTGTGGTACACGTAGCCGTTCGCACTCCACGCCAGGTCCACGCCTGACGAAAGGATAAGCCGTATACGGTATAATGTACAGTCAGCCAAGAAAGTAGTCTACCACTTTTGGACATCATGAAATAGAGTCGAAAAGTGGTAGACCAATTTCGGTTCACTGTCCACCGAAGGAATAAAAATAACCCTGCAACTGCAATTATTGTATAGTATAGGTTAAATGTAAACCCAAAAGTAACTATTATTTCCGAGGTAATTAAATTAGGGGTACGGAACCATAATCAAAACAATCCTTAAGCATCAAAGATTTTAATTTAGAGAAGAACTTATTATTTGCCAATTCTGTCCATGAAAGAGAACACCGGCTACAGAGTTGGATATTTTTTTGCCATATGATATCAGTTTTTTTATTTTATTTAAATGCAACAGACTCTTAGCAGCAACCAAGTATATGTGCGTCACTGTTTTAATTTTAATTCTCTGTTTAATTTTAACGTTCATTTCTGACGTTTAAAGCAATCTAAGCGTTTAGTGCCATATATACATTTAATCCCAATAAAAAAAGGGGATCGATTGACATCCTAAAAATAAAATAAAATGACTAGACCTGTAGATAATGTGCCCACCTGAGAGGTTGCCAAAGTCCCGGAACACGCGGAAGTCCGTGTCGGCGGGAATGACGCCGCTCTCGAACATTTCCTGCGCCAGCGACGATGCGAACGGGTGCGGCACCGACGCGGCGTACACCTTACAGACACTACGCCATTAGTACACCAGTATGTTTTATTAGCTGCGCCGCGCGGTTTTACCCGCTCATCCCACGGGAACACTACATTTTGTCGGGATTAAAAGTAGCCTATGTGTTAATACAAGGTGTCAGCTACCTTCATACAATAATTTATCGAATTTGGTCCAGCCGTTTGAGCGTGACGAAGTAACAAACGTACACATAAACACACTCAGAAACTTTCGCCTTTATAATATTAGTGTGATTAACAGGGTTTAAAAGAGGCTACTGAACGTCATGTTTATTTATTTAATCTGTATTGCACAAAAAAGAAAAACTTACCGTGTGTGCTGATGGAGATGTGTGAGCGTCGTATCTATCCCTAACAACTGTCACACGATCTGTAACAGTATACCGTACCTCCATGATCCAGGGGTCGTGCGGGCCGGCCTGGAACAGAACCTCGCGGCCGCCGGCGCCGCACGCCTCGATGTTGATGAACGCGCGCACGGACACGGCCCACTTGTGTGTGCTGATGGAGATGTGTGAGCGTCGTATCTATCCCTAACAACTGTCACACGATCTGTAACAGTATACCGTACCTCCATGATCCAGGGGTCGTGCGGGCCGGCCTGGAACAGAACCTCGCGGCCGCCGGCGCCGCACGCCTCGATGTTGATGAACGCGCGCACGGACACGGCCCACTTGTGTGTGCTGATGGAGATGTGTGAGCGTCGTATCTATCCCTAACAACTGTCACACGATCTGTAACAGTATACCGTACCTCCATGATCCAGGGGTCGTGCGGGCCGGCCTGGAACAGAACCTCGCGGCCGCCGGCGCCGCACGCCTCGATGTTGATGAACGCGCGCACGGACACGGCCCACTTGTGTGTGCTGATGGAGATGTGTGAGCGTCGTATCTATCCCTAACAACTGTCACACGATCTGTAACAGTATACCGTACCTCCATGATCCAGGGGTCGTGCGGGCCGGCCTGGAACAGAACCTCGCGGCCGCCGGCGCCGCACGCCTCGATGTTGATGAACGCGCGCACGGACACGGCCCACTTGTGTGTGCTGATGGAGATGTGTGAGCGTCGTATCTATCCCTAACAACTGTCACACGATCTGTAACAGTATACCGTACCTCCATGATCCAGGGGTCGTGCGGGCCGGCCTGGAACAGAACCTCGCGGCCGCCGGCGCCGCACGCCTCGATGTTGATGAACGCGCGCACGGACACGGCCCACTTGTGTGTGCTGATGGAGATGTGTGAGCGTCGTATCTATCCCTAACAACTGTCACACGATCTGTAACAGTATACCGTACCTCCATGATCCAGGGGTCGTGCGGGCCGGCCTGGAACAGAACCTCGCGGCCGCCGGCGCCGCACGCCTCGATGTTGATGAACGCGCGCACGGACACGGCCCACTTGTGTGTGCTGATGGAGATGTGTGAGCGTCGTATCTATCCCTAACAACTGTCACACGATCTGTAACAGTATACCGTACCTCCATGATCCAGGGGTCGTGCGGGCCGGCCTGGAACAGAACCTCGCGGCCGCCGGCGCCGCACGCCTCGATGTTGATGAACGCGCGCACGGACACGGCCCACTTGTGTGTGCTGATGGAGATGTGTGAGCGTCGTATCTATCCCTAACAACTGTCACACGATCTGTAACAGTATACCGTACCTCCATGATCCAGGGGTCGTGCGGGCCGGCCTGGAACAGAACCTCGCGGCCGCCGGCGCCGCACGCCTCGATGTTGATGAACGCGCGCACGGACACGGCCCACTTGTGTGTGCTGATGGAGATGTGTGAGCGTCGTATCTATCCCTAACAACTGTCACACGATCTGTAACAGTATACCGTACCTCCATGATCCAGGGGTCGTGCGGGCCGGCCTGGAACAGAACCTCGCGGCCGCCGGCGCCGCACGCCTCGATGTTGATGAACGCGCGCACGGACACGGCCCACTTGTGTGTGCTGATGGAGATGTGTGAGCGTCGTATCTATCCCTAACAACTGTCACACGATCTGTAACAGTATACCGTACCTCCATGATCCAGGGGTCGTGCGGGCCGGCCTGGAACAGAACCTCGCGGCCGCCGGCGCCGCACGCCTCGATGTTGATGAACGCGCGCACGGACACGGCCCACTTGTGTGTGCTGATGGTGATGTGTGAGCGTCGTATCTATCCCTAACAACTGTCACACGATCTGTAACAGTATACCGTACCTCCATGATCCAGGGGTCGTGCGGGCCGGCCTGGAACAGAACCTCGCGGCCGCCGGCGCCGCACGCCTCGATGTTGATGAACGCGCGCACGGACACGGCCCACTTGTGTGTGCTGATGGTGATGTGTGAGCGTCGTATCTATCCCTAACAACTGTCACACGATCTGTAACAGTATACCGTACCTCCATGATCCAGGGGTCGTGCGGGCCGGCCTGGAACAGAACCTCGCGGCCGCCGGCGCCGCACGCCTCGATGTTGATGAACGCGCGCACGGACACGGCCCACTTGTGTGTGCTGATGAAGGCGTGCGAGGCCTGCACAACCGAAATGCGACACATCAGGCAATCAGCCAATATAAATGTAAGTCAGTAGTAGTAATATAAGGACAGAATCATTATTTTTAAAACAGTAAAGTCTGCTAGCGTAAACTAAATATAGAAGCAAAAAATGCCGATACCTGGTTGAAAAATTCGATACTTAGGCTAGGCTAGAGGTTTTGATAGCATAATTGGTAATGTCTCCTCAACAAGCATCATCTTTTATTTAATCTCAAGATACTACATGGCGCATATGTGTGTGTGTCTACCTGCATAATGTTCTCCTCGGCGCCGTTGAGCAGCAGGATGACGTCGTGCGCGTGCGGCGCGGGGTGCGCGCACAGCGCACGGAGCGTCTCCAGCGCGACCGCGCAGCCCGCGCCGTCGTCACTCCCACCTGGAAATACAACGTCGTCAGCCGATCCGTCCACTGGTAGACAGAAGCACAAAACAGATAGGTACAGAAATCAATCCACATACAAGCGCGCTCGAGCAAACGCACACATAGACATTGCTCACGGACACTTCAAGCGGATGGCACCCGCACTGGTCTGAACTGGTCCGAGATATCGTGTCCGTGAGCAATGTCTATGTGTGCGTTTGCTCGAGCGCGCTTGTATGTAGAATGATTTCTGTACCTATCTGTTTTGTGACAGAAGCACAGATTAATATAATACAGAAGCCTCTCTCTGTTGATTCTTTTTATTAAAGCAGTAACGTCCGCTAACGTAAACCAAATGTTTACAATGAAGCGAAAAGTTGAAAAATTGAACAGTTCAGGCAGGTTTCGAACCTACGTCTCCAACGGCTTTCCGAGCCAACACGGGCGTCCTACCAACCTCTCTCTGTTGCACGTCATTTAACCCGATCTTCGACTTTTCTTCTGCAATATATTACTTATTTATTATTTAATATTAATTTTATTTACATAAATAAAATTAATATTAAGGGACAGTTTTACACAAATCAACCTAGTCCCAAAATAAGCAAAGTTTGTACTATGGGTACTACATATGTATAGATAACATCCATGACCCACATGCAGAAACAAATATTCGAGTTCATCACACAAATATTTGTCCTGGAAGGGATTCGAACCCGGCACCACCGGCTCAGGTAAGTGCACTACAAACTACGCCTACCGCGTCGTCATATTGATTTAAACTTACACGATATTCACATATTATGATAATAAGATTAAGCGATTATCTCCAGCAGACACTAATCGCTATCCTCTCTCTCTCTGTTCAATCGGTCCCTCATTACCATACCCCGGGATTTTCGGTGCACGATTTGACGCCTGCTGTCAAACCATTCGTGCATCGAAACCCCCGGGGTATGCTCAGTAGTGTCGATCGTGATCACTGGCTTTTGCCTTGATGATCTGTCTCGATTTGCCCCGGTCGTTGCACTCATTGCCCTCACCGCCTGGTGGAATTTGCTTGAGGAGGTTGCTTCTTTGACTTGGTCAGACCATTTTGATTGGTGAATGGCCTCGGGCTATCTTACTCAGCTCTAGTAACAAGGTGCCCCTGGTTACTCTGATTTGTTTGACAATTTTCACGGAAGCATTTTTTTATAGTAGCGTATTTTCACATCGCGTTCTTTCGTGATCGCAAATTAAATTAATCGTCTTTCTTCATGTAGCGATTTTCATATCAGCGTTCATAAAGCCTTTTTTAATGTTCATGTCGGTATATTTTACTGTTGTTATACTAATTTATGTAATCATTATGACCTGACAGCCATAATTTCCCCATACATCTTACGTTTGTGACAAGTGTAATTCAATATAGCATGTCAGGAATTTTTTCCGCAGCATTATCCTAATAATCGCAGTTTAATATTACGAGGGACATTCCTTCTTCACGATTAATTACCACAACGGAAGAGCCAGTCGTTTTAACCACTCAATTGCTTTTGGTAGCTACGGCTACCTGTCACCGCTCTTATTTTATTATACAAATAGAGTCCAACTCAAAATTCGAAGCAACTGAGTGGTTAATGATGTCTAACTAAGATCGCACATAAAAATCGACTTCCAGCAATCATCTCATCAGAAATTTAAGAGCTTAGCTCTTGTCGGTGGAGCAACTTCCATGTTTCTCTATCTTCAACTTTCTTTTTGATGTCCTGATACGACACGCCGTCCACTTTCTCCTTGATTTGGTCTACATAAGATCTCCTAGGTCTTCCTCTCTTCCTCCTTCCCTCAATCTTCCCTTCAATAATGGTTTTTATGTAATCGTCATGTCGTAGCAGGTGTCCAAACATCTTTCCCCTTCTGTTTTCAATGGTTTCTAACAACGACCTTTTCTCTTACTCTTATAAGCACTTCCTCATTCGTAACTTTTTCCGTCCAGCTTATCCTTTCCATTCGTCTCCAGCACCACATCTCGAATGCTTCCAACCGTTCTCTATCACGCTGAGTCCACGTTTCGCTTCCATAAAGGGCTATACTCCAGATGTACACTTTTATAAGCCTTTTACGAATTTGGCCCGATATTCTGGCTTTGAATAAACTTTTGAATAAACAACCATCTAATTAAACAATATTTGCAGAAATGGTAATGACGAAAAAAACGCCTCACAAACGATGAATATTCACCGATGAACCGAAAACGTGGCTGGTAATAAGGGATTCGTAGCTTTCCTGCGCTGAGATATACTTATCTATTATAACTATGGTGGTAAGAGTCCTTTTATCGTTTACTACTAGACCATGCCAAATCTTCTAGAGTATAAAATATACAGATGATGTAGGCAGGTTACTATACCCTACCTACAGCTTATTATACCGTTGAGCAACTTGCGGAAAAGGACCGGTTCGAACGAACACAACTAACCTGTATTTATTCCATCCTATAAGAAAAAGATAACAAGTCCGTGTGACCTTTATACAATTTTCCGCATTTTTCACTTCGAGAAAAACGAACTTATCATAAAACTCATTTCGAAACAAAATGAGTTGTAATTTAAAACAAAACATGAAACAGAGGCTCATGGTGTAACTCGAGGCGTCGATGTTCTAATTTGTATAATGAATGGCTGGTGAATGAGCGCTAAAAATGCTAAGTCGTGAGGTTCTTTTTATCATCGTGCATTTACTTAGTACCATTACGACATAGCACTATCAGAAATTAAAAGACCAACAACACCCGAAAGATAACAACCACTATTATAAATAGGTTGGCCAAGCCTAAAGAATGCCTAGTCAAAAAAAAAACAAGATAAAAAAACATTATTTACGAAAATTATAACTTCTTATGAGATAAAAATACGAATACGAATAAATAAATGCAATCGATCGACTAAGCTTTTAATTTTCAATTCAACGATTAATTCCGTTTTGTCTAATTGCGTGTAGTTGGGATTTTTAATTGGAAATCAAATTGTATGAAAATATTCATAGCCGTATAAGTTTTTAAAATGGACGGACAATAGATCTGGGTCATTACATTAATTATTAAGTAACACAATCACAGCCGTATCAATTATGGTGATTGAAGAATCTTTCTTTTATCAATCAATAACTGAGTCAAGGCCCCGCGCTGCTAGGCAGTAAATGATACCAATTCGATACGGAAGATACCACAGGTACCTACATTGTTAGGGTCCCGTACCCAAAGGGTAAAATCAGGACCATATTACTGAGACTTCGCTGTCCGTCCGTCCGTCTGTCACCAGGCACGACATTTCCTTGGATGTTTGAGAAAATTATTATTATTTCTTTAAATAAATATTTAAATAAGTTTAATTAATTATTGGAAAATTTTGGTGTCAATGATGGTGTTTAAAATTTAATTAGGTACTACAATGTATTTTTCTCAAACATCCAAGGAAATGTCGTTCTTATGATCGTGGTATTAGAACGCGAAATACGTCTTTGTATAGCAATTGTTGAAGATTCGTTCTAATTTCAAATTAGAACGATATAAAGGAATTTCATACAACATTATTGGCCGTAGCCAACAAAGAGATTGTCTTTTGTTTCAGTGGGGTTTATTTCTTTTATTGATAATCTATGGCATACTGCCAATAAAAAAAAACTTAGTTTGTGCATGTATATTTACGTTTTATTTCTTATATTTAACTAGTTTATTCAATTAGATTAAATCAGATATTCAATAAAATAAACAAGGAATCACGTTTATTGTTAAAAAATATAACAATATCTAATTAATAAGGTGTTGTCATTTTTTAATAAATAGAATCATCTTAACATTTGGTGGCAAAAACATTGACCCGAACAGCTTAAAAATATAAATTTGTTTTTTTTTTATAAAGTTTGAAATAAATTTGTTTTTATATGAATATATAAGTTGAACATTTGTATTATTTCCTTGGATTTATTTGAGAAAAGCACTATACAAGCCTCGGCGCGAACAGGGATTGTCGGCCTCGTATCTCTAGATGGCCTCGTTATCACTCGGCCATCTATTACTACTCGGCCAATAATCCCCTATTTCGCGGCCTCTGCAGTAATGTACTATTCCTCCTGAATCATCCTCATCAAATTATGTTTATGGCAATGTTCAGAAAGCTGAAATGGACCAGTCGCATTCCTCAGATTTAAATGTACTTATTTTGAGTGTCACAAAGACGCAGCCTGATTGGTTCATTTTCTACGCCCCGCTTCTGTGGGCACCGGCATTTGTTATGTATTATGTATTATAACTGCTGACCCGCCCCGGCTTCGCACGGGTGCAATGCTGTATCACACCACTCTACTACAAATATACTATTAAAAAAAAACATTTATTTCGGACAAATTAATCCATATATTGTGTACTATGCATGTATTATACATATAAACTTTTATCTTGAATCGCTCTAGCTATTAATAAAACCGCATCAAAATCCGTTGCATAGTTTCAAAGATCTAAGCATCTACATAGGGACAGACAGCAGTAAGCGACTTTGTTTTATACTATCTAGTGATACATGAGGCCTGGCTAGGCTATAAGTAACTGATAGTGAGACAAGGCCAGGGATGTGCTCGTTACGGGCGCATTGACCGACCGAGCGAAGTGTCTCCGTTTCAGCTTGGAAAGAAACTCATTCGTATGTCTGAATTACGAATCGCAGCTGTTCTCGCCTACAACTCGCATGTATATACCGATTCCTGTGAATTTTTATGAGCACGTTCGATAATTATACAGATATTTTTTGTCGACTCAGTTTTTCAAAATGGCGGAGGTATGGGGATTGCAAACGTAAAATAAAATCAAGTATTTCAGTATTTTCAAAAATAAATCGCCACGTGTACTTACACAACTCACAGAGGCACTGATTCATTATGCATCATCGACTCTTTATATAAAATGATATTGAAGTCAAAAACTTGCCTATTTTAGTCTAATATACTGGTTCGAAAAATTACGTCATTTCTAGCGTCAAAATAAAGCCTGCCTATAGGTATAATTGACAAAGGCAAGGCCGGGGCGCGCTCGAGCTCGTTCATAGCCGATCGTCACGACTTGCTCGTCGGCGAGTCGTCGAGCGAGATACTCGGGCGATTTATAGTCGAGTTTCCGTGGCCCTGAATTTTCCATTCGATAGATGTGATCTAATGTGAGATTTATTTTTACAAGCTTTTATTTAAGTTGCATTGTATGTATGTATGCATGTATGTATATATGTAAGTATGTTTGTTCGGGTGGAATCTTGCAACTCAATTTTGAAGCAGATATAGTGAACCGATTGAGCTGAAACTTTGCATACTTACTTACATTTGATGACAATACAATAATATGATACCATGGGGCTGATCTGATGATGGAGCCGGAAGGTGGCCATAGGAACTCTATAATAGAAAAAGCAATCCTACCGAGCTTGGGCTCTTTAGAATCGTCTCAGTGAGCATTTGATTGATATCCAAAGAAAAGTACAGTCGGCTATAAAAGCTTGTCACTAAAATGTAATTTTTGACAGAAACTTATCATTGATTTAGCCTACGGATTTTACCGACCATGATATGCCACTTATTGACAAAAATACAAAGCTTTGATCTTTGTATCAATGGTTTAAAAAATACAAAGTTATTGACTACCTACCGTCTCCTATATAGGATAAATAATAATAATATATAAGCCTTATTATCTCTAATTTTCGTGCAATATTACAGTTTATATTGGCATGCTAAGAAGAAATATATTCTATTATTTTTATTCGTCTTTATAGTAATTTGTATTGATTATTATTCATTAAAATTCAGTTAAATTTAAACATAATATTAGGTTAAATGCTACCTGAACGCGATCAGTATTTCGTGTGTGCCGTGCCGCGGCGCCACCTATGGCCCCACCGGTAGATCAGCGCTGGCTCTCTCGGGGGCTAGCATTACGCTGAGGTGGGACCATTTCGAGGCAAGCATAATTTAGCATAAGTACTTAGTTTATAGTTTTTTTTTTTCTTTGTTTGTCACTATTTATCTGCGTAAATCCGTATTTATCTGGTGTTTGTCCCCGAATAAATGTTTTTCTTTCTTTCTTCCTTAATTTTAATTAAATGCACTTAATAAATAAATTATCATTTTAATGAGAACCCCTCCGTAGGGTAAAGGCCTCCTCCATTTTCTTCCATTTCTCTCTATCTTTTGCCTTCGTTAGCCAGTTGCTTCCTGCTATATCGATGATGTCATCGATCCATTTTTTGATGGTCTTCCTCGTTTTATTTTCGCTTTAGGTCCCTTCCATACTGCAGCGCGACTAGTCCACCGAGCGTCCTCCATTCTAGCTAGGTGTCCTGCTATATATTACAGTTGCCTATTGCTTTATATTTTACTTATTATTTTTGTCACACCTGTTATGTAAATATATATATATATATCTTATGGTCACGTCACGAATAAATGTATTTCTTTCTATCTTTATTTTCTATAGATACTTTAAGTAGTATTCCGGCTTCACCCGATGCCGGTAAAGCCAAAAATTATGTTAGATCTGACAGAAGTTTTAGATATATCTTATTAACCGACTTCAAAAAGGAGGAGTGTTCTCAATTCGTCGGGGATTTTTTTTTATCTTTCGGGAACAGTGTATTTTTCTGAGATAAAAGTAGCCTGTGCAAAGGGGATTGAATTTTTGAAAAAGCTTTTTTTGAAACCCATGCCTAGAAAACATTGTGATTTTTCTGTGGTTCCAAAAAAAATAAAAAATATTTATTTTCCCGCCTTGTACAGATGTACAGGCCTGACACGGGAATCTAACTGAAGTAAAGTTTTGCTCAACTTGGCAGGGGTGCTGCCGTGTACGTATTGGCGTGTCCGTCTTTATCTATAGATATGTATGTGAGTGAGTTTTTCATGCGTATTGACTGACCGGGGCTGTCGGGCACGGTGTCGAAGTGGCAGTTGATCAGCAGCGCGGTGCGGCGCGCGGCGGGCGGCGGCCGGCCGCCTCGCGCCGACAGCCGCGCCACCACGCTCTGCACGTCGCGGTACACGTTGTTCATACCTGCACAGGACATTACATATCGACTCCAAATACTGCACAACACATTATTTACCAAGATAGAAAAGTCGTATAAATATGTAAATGCATATTAGTAATGCTCAAGTTTTCCTTTAAGTCATAAAATATTGATTTTTTTACCCGTACGTGACATTATGAATAGAGTTTGTTCTTGACAGAGGATTAGTCAAATTAACTAGAACTCGATAACAAGGTAATAAAATTATACAATGTTAGCCTTGCGAATTTTAGGGTTCGCTACTATATGCGTGATGGTTCCTTAACTAGATCGCCTTCCCATTCAGCATACAACTGAATAACGGACTATTCAAGTAGGTACTACAGGTTGATTATTTAAAGTCTTGAACGCCAAGCAGTTAAAAAATCATTAGAATACAATTTTATTTAGTGCACACCTCAACGGGAAATTAATAGAAACAAGCACTACACGTAGAGTTCAATAAAGGTATACCACAAGCAGTCTTATCGCTAGAGAGCGATCTCTCCCAACCTTTGGCTAGCGAAAATTAAATAAAAACATCAGTTTTTGAACATTGAATTTTACACGTGTCATGATATGACGACTGTGGCGTTCAAAAGGTAACTTAACTCACGTTCGCTGTAAGAGGCAAAAGGGTCTAAGGAGAGGGGGCTAAAGGCGAGTTGCAGCTGCCGCACGCTACCGGCACCATCTTTTTAGGATTTACGCAGTGTAGATTGTGATCAGAAACAAAATGGAAATCGCATTTAGATATCAAAGTGGCACAAGTCGCTCTAGAATTAATCGTTACGGGTTTCGTTTTCTAGGTTTTCGGGGACGTAGATAGTATGAGGACACTGACCGTCCAGGAACGAGAGCGGGAAGGCGCCGCTGGCCGTGTGCACGTCGATCTCCAGGGTGTGGTGCGGCGCGGCGCTCGCGGCGATGTCCCGCAGGGTGGACACCAGCACGCCCACCGCCAGCACCTCGTTCTCATAGCTGCCCGCCACCTGGTGAGTAGATAAGCAGGCTCGGACTTAGAGAGCCAAGGCACTTCGCATTTGCCCCCTCCCCTATCTCCAAACGCTTTCCAGCAATTAAATAGTAGTATTTTAAACTACGAGGTGCCCGCAACATCGTCCGCGTATTTTTTTATTTAATGACGACGGATAAAAAGTATCCTATAACCATCTTTGGATGCCCGGGTACCCCTGTACCAAAATTGGTTAAAATCTGTCCAGCCGTTTCAGCGTGATGCGAGGACAAAGGAAATTATGACCGACAGATGGCGCCAGGCTGGCATGGCGCCGCGCGCCCATACAAAACAAATGACGATCCTGCATCACGCTATTAAGATTTTTCCCGAAATCATGACCCTCTCTCCATAGAAAACGTATTTTCAATACAAATCTAGGATTCTATAATAGTATAGATGATAAATAAGGATAACATAAGTATGGTGCAAGTCCTACTTCTGGGACTGGGGCCCCTAGACTGGCTGGGCCCCTAGGCCTGGGTCTTGTAGGCCTAGGGGGTAAATCTGGCACTGCAGATAAGTCTGATCAACTGTCGTCTTCGTCCATACTCGACTGGGCATGCAACACTACGGGAAATATGGTTATTGTCCAAGGCCGATGTCAGCTTCCAGATTTCGATCAACCTTTTTGCATGCCTCAAAGACACATCGTATAATAGTATACGAGGCAGAGTAAGTTTTCTTTCGTTTGAATTCCTAGGAATGTTAGTATGTTGACAGTTGCAACACAATATGTTTTGAATATTTTAATTTTCCCAATAAATTTGTTGACGACAAACGTTTCTGAAATAACGATAGAATCCTGGAGTGGAATACAGAGTATTTCTATCGTATTTGAGGGAAAACTGAACCATAAAAGAACTAACAAGCTTCAGTGGCGTAGCTATCGGAGTGTTAAGTGGTGCCCTGAAGGGCCCACCATGCTCCAATGGGTCCTTGTCTGAGTTTATAGTTAGGAGCAATGGAGGCTCCATTTGAATTGACTATCTTTTGTTTTGTCCTTAATTTTAGCCCAACAGGGGGATTTACAACTATGGTATGCAGAACCGGGAAATTTTAGTATGGTAGTAGCGGGAATTCCCGGTGCCGCCGTACTAAAATTTCCCGGTTATGTAAACCCTATTTACAACCCACGCTATATTGCGGGTGTTTAGTGGTACAAATGTAGATACATTACTGGCAACGACAAATTTGTGGTAACTGACATAAATAAAGAGGAAACAGGACTAAATATTCGGCAAATATGAAGTCATTTTTGCATAATAAAGCCAAAACTATCCACAGTGATGAGTCAAGTTTTTGCAGTAGGATTCAGTAGGTATTTATTTCGCATGAAGAACGAAGGATTGAGCAGCATTCCGGTAAACAATTTTTTGAAGCTAACTCCGATATTACGTCTTCTAAGCTTAAGTAAAATTGTTTCAAACCGAATATACCTGTGGAAACTTACTCTAGGTCCAATAGAAGTGAGATTCACAAGGTGAGCGTGAGCGTTCTCAGCGATGAAGGAAGTAGGCGGCGCGCTGCGCGTGAGTGGAGTAGGCAGGCGTTCCCCCGCTTCTAACAAAGCCAGAGCGGCGACAACACAGCTTAGCGTCCCGGCCAGTAGCCAACGCAGCGGCAGCGGCTGGCGGACTAGGACGTTCTCTTTTATTTCTTCCATCTGTTGAGAGTTCTTTAGTTAATATTCTGATTCTTCACAAAGACATTGTGGGCAGTATGACCTTCCTAGCATGACAATACTGATGCAAGGCGGTTCTACTGCTCCCATTCGGAATTGTAATGAAGTTAAGATGTATTATTTTGCATGTTTGTTTTTAATAAAAAATACACGAGCACAATACAATACAACAATACTTTATTGCACACCAATAAAAGTTTACAAAAGGAAACAAGACAAATACAATTTATAAATAGACTTGCTGGACGGGGTATTCTTTTTATAGAAAATGTATATGTTTTATTTTATTTTTTTCTAATTTAGCGAAGCTAAGCGAAGAAATGTTTACAATTTATTTTAAGAAACTTGAAAACAAATCCATTTGTGGAGGAGACTGGAATAGTAAACACACCCAATGGGGGCTCGACTTACTACCACAAGAGGCAGAGAATTAAAGAAATGTATGGATAGTCTAAAGATAAAAGCTCTGTCAACAGGGGAGCCAACTTATTGGCCGACGGATTCAAACAAACTCCCAGACCCGATCGATTTTTTTATTATAAATGGGTTCTCAGACGCATACCTGGACATACAGAGTTGTCATGATACCACCTCCGACCACTCACCTATAGTATGTACATGCAGCAGAACCGTGATATACAGAGAACCACAGCCAAGTCTCTATAATCACAAAACCGACTGGGTAGCATTCGCAGAATACCTAGAAAGTAGGACAGACTTACATGTCAAATTGAAAAGTGACATTGACATAGACGAGGCAACCTTCTACATAACTAATCTGATACAGGAAGCTGCTTGGCGGTGCACACCATACATCGAAGCAAGAAAATGTGTGAACATCCCGCTGCATATACGAGAGAAGCTTGCTGATAAAAGAAAACTTAGACGAATCTGGCAATGGAGCAGGCTGGAAGCGGATAAAAAACTTTACAGAAAATCAGCCCGGGAGCTCAAAGTAATGATAGAAGAAAATAGGAACTACACGCTACAACAAAAACTATCCTCTCTATCGACAAAGAAATGTGATGACTATTCCCTATGGAAAGTTACTAAACAATTTGATAGGCCACAACAAACTGTACCACCACTGAAAACAATGACAGGCACATGGGCTAAACATCCCAAGGAAAAAGCAGAGGTCTTCGCACAACATCTAAGCCAGGTTTTCCAGCCAAATAACACAACAATGAAAGACTTTGAGAAACATGTGAATGAGTACTTAAAAAGCGATCAGCAGCTTTCACACCCTATAAAACCTGTAACTCCAAGGGAATTGCAAAAGTCTATAAGATCACTAAGCAATAAAAAAGCTCCTGGATTTGACCTAATTACCGCAGAAATTCTTAAAAATCTGCCAAGAAAACCAATTGTTTATTTGACTATGTTATTCAATGCCATAATGAGAATACATTACTTCCCCACACAACATCTAAGCCAGGTTTTCCAGCCAAATAACAAAATTAGGTAAATCTCGTCGTAGTCATTTAACAGCAGGTACCCTATATATATAATCCATATTCATATATATTCATACTCATATATATATATAGTATATATAAATATATATATATTCCCATAATTATGTATTTATCAACGTAACTAGTGTTTTTTTTTTTGTTTCGATATTTGCATCGTGTGTATACACGTATTGTTGTACACACCCTTCCCGCACCTATAATGTCTCTGTTTGACCTTGTGGTTGACTGGTAGAGAATGCCTCATGGCATTAAGTCCGCCATTTGTACTTTACTTATGTATTTTGTGCAATAAAGTTTAAATAAATAAATAAATAAATAAATAACACAACAATGAAAGACTGAGAAACATGTGAATGAGTACTTAAAAAGCGATCAGCAGCTTTCACACCCTATAAAACCTGTAACTCCAAGGGAATTGCAAAAGTCTATAAGATCACTAAGCAATAAAAAAGCTCCTGGATTTGACCTAATTACCGCAGAAATTCTTAAAAATCTGCCAAGAAAACCAATTGTTTATTTGACTATGTTATTCAATGCCATAATGAGAATACATTACTTCCCCAGACTATGGAGCGTGTCTCAGATCTGTATGATTCCCAAACCTGGAAAACCACCCACAGAACCCAGCTCTTACAGGCCGATTAGTCTCCTCCCTGTAATATCCAAACTCTTTGAAAAACTTTACTTATGGAGGTTGAAGCCAATACTAGAAAAGGAAGCTATCATACCGGACCACCAATTCGGATTTCGCGAACAACACTCAACAGTAGAACAAGTACATCGTGTTGTGAACAAGATACGACAATCTTTGGAACAAAAAGAATACTGTGCTGCGGTGTTCCTCGATATACAGCAAGCATTTGATAGAGTTTGGCATGATGGCCTTCTATATAAGCTAAAGTCTCTGCTGCCCAACTCATTCTACATGATATTAAAATCATATTTGCAAGACAGATTGTTTCAGGTCAAAGTTGGTGATGAAGTATCAAACTTGTATAATGTCAAAGCCTCAGTACCTCAAGGTTCAGTGCTCGGACCTGTGCTTTATTCAATATATACTGCCGATCTACCATGCAGTAATGATGTAGTGACAGCGACATATGCAGATGATACAGCCTGTCTATCTAGTGATAAAGACCCGACTACAGCAGCCAAAAGACTTCAAATGCACTTATACAAAATTGATGAGTGGCTTGAAAAGTGGCGAATAATGCCAAGTGTGTCTAAGTCTGTTCAAATCACTTTTACACTTCGGAGAGGAGAATGTCCAGCCGTATCCCTACAAGGAGAGCAACTTCCCAAAGAAACATGCGTGCGATACCTCGGCCTTCACCTTGACCAAAAGCTAACGTGGGCCAATCACATAAGAATAAAACGAAAAGAAGCTGAACACCAATACAGACGCCTACAATGGTTGATAGGGCGAAAATCATCACTAACGCAGACAAATAAATTGTTGATTTATAAATGCATCATTAAACCCATTTGGACATATCGTCACCTGTAATATGAATTAATGTAACCGCCAAAATGACGAAATTGAGTTAAGTATACAGTTCGTCTGCAAATTTCACGATCTATCCATTGCTGTTATTAAAATTACGATATCTTGAAAAAAATGTTGGTTACATTAAACAAAAATTTACCATTTTTTTTAGTTTTCTGTATTTATTTTGGTGTATGGCACATTGATGGTAAATAATTTAATATCAGATTAACGTAACCACAAGTATTGGCCAAAGTTGAACAAAAGTCATTAATGTAAGACTCATCGGTAAATAAATGACTCTTACATTACTCAATTTATAGCACTTTATTACCGATTGACTGTTACGTTAGCTTCAAAGCTAGATAAAAATTATAAAATGGTTCTTACATTAAATGGGTTATACTTTTAGTTTTTGAATGAAATCATGTAAATAATAAGGTACATAAATGATTTACATGCTCAGATTAGATAGGTAAAGAAAAAAATAATCGAGATTATAAGAAAGCAACCATTTAAAGTCAATTATAGTCTTATCTTGTCACAAATTGTGCTTACTGCAAGCTGGGTGAATATATAATTTAGTCAGTAACATTAAAGTTTTCGTAGTTTTTAAAGCAATTAATGCCTTTTACATTATTATTTGTCTTCCCAAGCCTCGAGTGATGACGGTTACATTAAAATTATGTACTTAATTTAGACGGACCTGGTGCTTACGTTATCCAACATAATGTCCCAAAATAATGTCCTAAGATCGATCTCATGTGCACCCTGGTTTGTGAGAAATACAGAGATACATGAATATCTTAATATACCAACAGTGAAAGAGGAGGTCAATAGGTATTGTATGAAATACAAACAAAGGCTACAGGAGCACACAAACCCACTTGCCAGGGACCTGGTTGTACAGTCAAACAATAATATATCTAGATTGAAAAAATGGCAAATATTGCACCTGGATCAGAGACACTAGAGAAGTGAACTCTTTTAAGTGAAATGGGAGAGTGTTTAATGGAACACCTCTCAAAACATACCAAGAAGTCACACAATCTGATTATGACCGAAATGGTCGATTGCAGATATCAGAAGAAAAATAAAAAAAATTTTTTTTCTAATTAGCTTTAAGCCATTGTACATACAAATTGTTATTTAAAAAAATTATAAATAACGATAGACAACAGGCGGTCTTATCGCTAAAAAGCGATCTCTTCCAGACAACCGTTGGGTAGTGAAATTGATGAACATTTTAACTTAATATAGAGTAGGTGCAGCAGAAGGTGAAGGGAGCATATAATTACATAATTAGATACTAACAGAAAACAAGTACGTATCTGCACCTGAGTTTTTGTGGTAGCGTAGGGTCGGGTTGCTATCGCTACTTGTCTGAATACTATGGTTACCGGTTGGGTGGCTTTTTGGCTACTCAGGTTGCTTTTTGGCTACTTGTCAGTTCTGCCTACTACTTTTTGGCTCATTCATTCATTCATTTCATTTATTTCAGAAACAATACATGGATTGTGTTTGAAGTACATTAAAAAGAAAACTTAACACTAACAATAAAATATACATAACTAGGTTATCTTAATAATAACTAACCCAACTATGATTAATTATTTTTATTGTTTCTTTTGTTCATATCATAGACTCAAAATTTAAAAAAAATTAATAATTAGACATGCACATAACCAGTTACTTAACTTAAATATGTTTAATGCATGTTTTCTGTACTCTCAGAGCAATAATGTTTGAACCATTAGTGGAAACTGTTTTGGCTTCTGTGTTATCTATTTTTGTTAACTCTAAGTGTGATTGTATGCTGTTTGTTTCCCATTACAATAAATAAATAATTAAAGAGTTCTTCAATGCTGTAGTAGCACCCTCTCAACAAAAATATCCTTAATTTCCTTTTAAACAACTTATGACTTGTAATAACTTTAAGTTCGATGGGTAGTTTATTAAAAAGTTGGATAGCTTGATGCTTAGCAGAATGCTGTGCTACTTTAAGCTAACGGTTGGAAGTTCTTTTTATTTGAAGCAAAGTAACCATTAACGGTAGCTCATTCGAGTTTGCCATGCTGTGGCCAAATCTATCTAACCGTCTCCCCCGTCTATCTAACCTATCTATCTAACCTAACCCGTCTCAAATTATGTTAAGTAATCGACAGTTGGGTAAATCAATTTTTCTCTGTTGCTTGTTACCATGGTGATGTCCCCTGGGTGACTCTTAAAAAATACGATTTTCGGCGGCAATACTGAACAAAAACTTTGTAATTGCAGCAGTTATGGAACATTCAGTCCAGTCGTCATACGTATCGGACGTGTCAATTAATAAAATAAATAATCATTTTAAATCGTGCGTGACCTAGCTCTGTACATAACGCGGAAGCAAGTATCTATGTCAATGCATAGTGCTTGCTAGTGAGAATGTTTAGAGTATAATAATTTACATACTTTGAACGGATTTTATGGAAAATGGACGGAAGCAGTCCATTTAACCGGAGTGGACTCACGCTCCGCAGCCCATTCCCTCGCCCTTACCGCCGCGCGACCTGCCCGCCCCGCCCGAGCCCCGCCAACAGGATGAGCTCGAGCCCCTGGCCGTCGTCTCCTCCAAGGACCTTCAGAACTGGATGAAGACCATTGAAAACTACCTCAATGAAGTATGCACCATCTCTACAGAAGGTAAACTTAACTCGGACCAAAAATCAAGGATTAGCACCCTATGCCGCAAAGTGGGTCATTGCTCATCACAAATGGCTATCTAGTACCAGTCCCTGAAACAAAAAACAACTCAGGCCTATAACTCCCATAAGACACTTAAGGAAAAAGTAGATCTCTCCCGTCGCTTCCAGGAACTCAAGCAATGCATCCAGGAGTCCTCTATAGCTAATCCCGGCCAAGTATCTTTTGCCGACGTACTGAAGAACAATACTACTAGTCGCATCCAACCCTCTAACATCAGCTCGGTAGCAATTTACCCGACTGACAAATCGAAGTCGAGCGAGGAAACAAAATCCCTCGTTCAAAAAATCATTAGGCCCGATGAAATGAAATTGCACGTGAGAGGATTGCGCAAAATCAAAAACGGCGGCGTTGTTATCAGCACCGACTCCAAGGAGGACATCTCGAAACTGAAGCAGTTGCAGCAGCTAACGACGTCAGGCCTCACTGTGGATGAATCACAAAAACGAAAGCCCAGAGTAGTAATTGTCGGAGTGCCCGCGGATATGCAAGAAGCGGAAGTCTTCAAGTGTATCTTTCAACAAAACCTAGCCGACAAACTACAAGACCTGACCCTAGAAAAGTTTTTGTCCTCGTCAAGATTGAGCCATAAATCGGGAAGGAAGGAAGCCGAGACCTGCAATTATATTATTGAAGTTCCAGCTCTAATTCGCAAGGTACTAGTCACAAATGACAGAGTTTTCGTGAACTGGTCGTCGTGCCCTGTAAGAGATTTTACTCTGGTCACAAGGTGCTATAAATGCCAGCAGTATGGGCATGCGGCGAAGACATGTAAGATGGAAGTTAACATCTGTGGGCATTGCGGAGTGGTAGGGCATGCAATAAAGGACTGCACCAAGAAGGCCGAACCACCAAAGTGCGCGACATGCATGCACTATAAGAAACCGTGTAATCACGAAACTGGCACTGCCGAATGCCCAGCAAGAAAACTAGCCGAAAAAAGGTTCCAAAACTCTATAGATTACGAAGGCGCCTAAGAGCGCCTTCTTAGATTATAAGAAGTCCATTTTCATTTTTAGTATTACTCAAAACATTCTCGACTCATTATTTCCTATATTTCATAACCGTAACTTCTTATTATTAAATATTGTTCTGATTTGTAATATACCTAAACAAATTAAACAAGCTGACGATTCATGCAATTCCGACTGTCCTAGTTTCAATTTGTGCTAACGGTGACAATGCAATGTCCTACATAGTTGAACATATCTTAATTATTAAGCAATATAAAAAAAAAAAAAAATTATATAGTTATATAGTTTTATAGTATTATTATGAATTCAATAAGTAGTATTGTATTAATTGTAAATGATTATTATTTTTGTACTTAGAGTATATTTTGAACGCTCAAAGCCTGAGATACAGGATTCTCCTAGTTCAGGCACCAGTATTAACAATGCTCTGTATAGATCTAAGACCTTTTATGCCATTTGTTATTACTATGATTTCATGAATAAAGATTTTATTTTTTATTTTTTTATTAGTTATACATAAGTCAAAACTTAAGTATCAAAACTTTTCTAAGTTTAATCAGTTGGGTGACGGGACAGACTAACAACAAGAAAAAGTTGATCCACCCAGTAACAGTGTGCTACACCTATGGGTGTAATCAATTTCTAGCCATTTCTTGCTTCCAAACATTTAAAAACCAGTAATTTAAAAAAAACGGTTTTATCTTTCACAAATTTGTTGTGTGAAGACTCTTTCTTGTTCTAGGTGTATTCATTCTAAGATTGAAGTATAATATTTTAAGGCTCAAGCAAAATATTTGAATTTCAATTGATGTTAAGTGTAATGAAGTATTTAGAGTGAGTGGATATAATATCATTGAATAGGATTATTTACAGGATATCTAATTGGATCATGATAATACTAAGTAATAAAAGTAATAACGGTGTATTATAAACCGGTAAAAGCTAATTTTCATTACCAAAAACATGATTCCTTAACTAAATTTTTTCGATCTATGACAAGTTGTCATTGACCTGCAGTTCAAATATAACATTAAAAAAGAATAGGTAGGTATTTTTTGCGATACCTAACCTACCGAATGATTAATGAAATATGGGTAAAAAGTAAAAACGCTGTGCCGATGTTGCTCGATATTAAATGTCCGTGACAGTAGGTATATAAATGGCATTATTCTTCATAGTAAAATCTATGATAACAATTTTAATTAAGGACTGCAGATGAAATCGTTACCTGAGCCGTATCGCAGCACTTGTAGGCTTCGAGCACCAGGGGAACGAACTTGTAAGATTTTTAAGTGACCGCTTCACTAGTAATAATATTTCACGTAGCTTTTTTCACATAATTTCTTCGCAGAAACCAAGCAGAAACCACGAAACATTCAAGAGCTCCGCTCCGGTAGACTTGCAACGCAACCACAGACTAACTCAGGGGGGTCACACTCAGAACTGTTGCCCAAATGCATAGATGACAGCGATACCAGTGGACGACAGAGTAACTAAAATTAAAAAAAAAAAAAGCCGCCATGTTTTACTGTCATTTATTGTCATTGTCAACTTTCCTGGCCTGGCTTTCGGTTCGGTTGTTGATGCGATTTTCATGGTTATCTCAGTTGTTTGTTATTTGTTATCTTTTAAATATTCTTCTTTGTTAAGTTTTGTATTGTTATTGTTATTTTATCGTTATTTCGTTGTGCTGTGGTTTACTTGTGTAATCATGAGTTTCAAACGGAAGAGATTTTGCGTTTTTCGGTGCGACTCCTTAGGTAAGTTTTAATAGCTGATGCTGATTATGCATAATAATTACAAGTTTAACACACCATAAGTTGTTATAAATATATCACGTCACTTTTAGATGAGCAAGGGGTACCACTTCACCGGTTCCCGGATTCGAATAAACGCCCAGATTTATTCGCTGCTTGGGTCGAAGCTGCTGGCGACAACCTCAAGGATAAAGATCCTGTGCGGATCCGAAACAAGCGTATATGTGACCAGCATTTTGATCCTTCCACTAAAAGATGTGGCGGTCGTCTTCTATGGTCAGCAATACCAACAAGGAATTTGCATCGTAAGTAACAACCGATTTGTAACAACAAATCATTATTATATATACTTTAGATAACTTCAGATTAAATATTTGTGATAAACAGTGATCGGAATTTCAGGTGCTAAACAAAACCTGATAAAAAGAACAAATTTAAAACCAAGAAAAACAAGAAATTGTCAGATGAGTGTTAAATTAAAGTATATATCCGAACATCGGACCTACAATACTTTGTTAAAAGTATATTAGTATTTAAATTGAATTTATTAAATATATGTAAGCACTCTGTCAACTGCTCGACAAGTTTTGTTAAAGTTTGCACCCGAAATTCCGGTCACTGGTGATACAAATAAATATCAGCTTCATGATAGGCAGAGTCACTGTTTCTGAAGCATTCCATCAGAATGTTGGGTATGTGATGCCATTTTATCCATACTTTTAGGCCTGTTGGGAAGTAAATATTTGGTGTATCTTTATTTTATAACTTGGTATTTGTATTTATAATGAATTCTTGGATTTATTATTATATGTTTGTAAGGTGTCATAGTCGTCACACACCTGACAAAGTAGACATTCTGGTGGCATGCTCCCACTACTGACTAGGCTACAGAAGGTGAAAAGGTGTGCCCAAATGTCAGTATTTCTTTTGTTATGGTTTATTTATTGTTTAACTAGCTGTGCCCCGCGGTGTTACCCGCTCATCCCACGGGAACACTAAATTTATTCGGGATGAAAAGTATCCTATGTCCTTCCCCGGGACTGAAACTATCTATATACCAAATTTCATCTAAATCGGTTCAGTGGTTTAAGCGTGAAGAGGTAACAGACAGACACACTTTCGCATTTATAATATTATAGTAATATATAGTAATATAGTAATAGTAATAGTAATAAGTAATAGTAATATAGTAATAGTATGGATAACAATCTGCATTTATTTACAAAGTATATTGTAAAATTACATTGCAGGCATACAGCAGTCAATCGAAGGCATTGTGGAGGCTGACCATAGTTACTGTGGACCCAGAAGAGAATTCTTTCAACAAACACCTCTAATGGACATCACTAACCAAGTCCTGCCTGGTCCCTCTTCTGCAGTGGAATTTCCGATACCTTCTGGGTCTTCCACAAGTACTTGCTTGACAGTAAATGAAAAAGACACTACTAGATCTAGAAGAAAGAAAATGAATGCAGGTAATTAAAGTTTTACAGCTCCATGTGAAAGTTAGATTATATTGTAAATTATGTTGTACCCTTAAATCCAGTATTATAATTAGTGATTGTTATCAACGTGCAATTTTCGTGGAAAAGTGTATGGTTGACAGAAAAAGTGAATATTCACTTATTTATTTTCTAGTTTTACACAATCACTATCAAACAAATACTTGCCTACATTACATAGGATTACATCTCTAGAAATTAACAATTACAAACCTTTATCTCATACATAAAATGGAATTTATATACGAAACACATACATGCGCGCGACGCATTTGGCTCGGTTTGTAGACACCTGCCTACTGAGTCGGCGGTCCCGGGTTCGAATCCCGGCCGGGGCAAATATTTGTGCAAATATTTGTTCTTGGGTCATGGATGTTATACGATATACGTAATATATATATTTATAAATTACGTATATCGTCGTCTAGTACCCATTGTACAAGCTTTGCTTAGTTTGGGACTAGGTCGATTTGTGTATGATTGTCCCTTAATATTTATATTTATTATTTATTTCACTGAACAAGCACTAAAGTGGGACGCTCCCTATAGAAAATCACTAAACTTTATTTGTATAAATAAGTACTTACTTAATATTTACATACTTTTTATGCTTAATAAGTGTGTTTTTAAAGTAATCATATGTTATATATTACAACAATGTCATTTGTATTTTTTTTATGCTATATTTTTCAGTTCATTTTTTATTAACTTTTTGATATAATGACTAACTAAAGGGATCCATAGAATTATTTCTATCTATATTAGCATTAAAATACATTTATAAATACAACTTTAACCATAAATCTGCGTGTCGTGTTATCAATATAGAAAAAAAAAACATATTTACATTGAGATATTTTCGTTCTATTTTTATGTTCAAGCCTCCGTAACATTCTAACTATTAAGGTTACATATATGATTTTGACTAATTTGAAATCCTTATGCTATGACAATTAATTTGATACCAACCACTCCATAACTTCAAAGTACAAGTGTGTTTTTTGCCGTCCCAAACTTTCACCAACGTTTTCTCAGTTGCCGCTTTTTCACGTTTGCAACTTTGAAGAATTTTTAAAAAATAACTATAGCACCTAGAGACATAATTCTTTCACCAAAAGATAGCTTATGTTCTGTAGTATTAGGAACTACTCATAACTCCATATCGACAAAGTGGGACCTTTTCCCTAAAACTGTCACAGATAATAAATCTACACTGTACAAAACCTTTTTCGCCCTAAATATTTTTAAAACAATATACGTCCAAATGAAATTAATTTGTCATACCTACATAAACATATAACTGCAGCTGAACATTCGATAACATTACGCGAAGTGTTTATTTTAATCTAAATAAAGGCGCGTCGTATCTCGAGTTGATGATAATCAAGTATTTCAAGTGGAGTCTTAGTAAAGTGCACATTATGGTAACAGTATTAACATTCACAGTATGGAGTTAACACAATACCCGGATATTATAACGACGACGGATGTAGGCACGCGATGTACAATTTGTAATGTCAATATAAAAATAAAAAATACTATATAAATAAGCATATAAAGTCGAAATCTCATCAAAATAAAATGTGTGATTCGTACAATATTTAGTTATTTATTTATTATTTACAATAGTTTCGTGCAATATTTTAATAGCTTAAATTACCTTCCCGTGACTTCTGTCAATGTCGAAAGGTCATTTAGTTATTTAAAATGTTTTTTTTCCAATCGTCGTGAACGACTGACGGCAAAATCTGTTGAACAAATTTTAGTAGATTATTCAGCATAATTGCAGAAGTGATAGTAAATATGTATATAAATGTTATAATTTGTGAAATATAATAATATTTAAAATACTTGAGTATTTGTTTTTTTGTCAACCAATTCAGCACGTTGATAACGATCACTGATTATAATTAGATTAATTAGACTAATATTCTTATCTACAATATTTTTTTTCAGAACAAACATTCCAATATCTGCTGAAAAAGTATCGTGTCAAAAACGCAAGGAAGGAGCAGCAGCACCAAAATGAATTAAGAAGACTTCGGCGAAAATTAAAATTAGCCAACTTACGTCTTCGGCAGCAGAAAAAGATGGTCACTCAGAGAGATTTTGAAAAATTAACCCAGAATATGCCAGAATCTGCCAAGTTATTTACTCGCATGCAATTTTTTGAAGGGCGGAAAAAGAAAAAAGGGCATAGGTTCACAGAAGATGAAAAAGTTCTATCTTTGTCAATTTTCAAAAAAAGCCCAAAGGCTTACAAGTTGATGTGCAAGCACTTCACATTGCCATCAAAAAAAGTTTTAAAATCATTGCTTGCGAAGATAAAACTATCTCCAGGTATTAATAATGTAGTTGATGATGCGGGGTTGAAGGACCACTCCTCAATATGAGGAGATATATGGGAACAGCAGGGACGAAGGTCCCTATGTGTCCCGAAGGCGAAAAGTGGAAATGTAAATATGGGGCGAAGCCTGCCGTACCTTTATCTCGACGTCGATGGGTTTCGGCGGCGCCGCCGTATGCTGGTTCTCTTCTTCTTCCGCACTGATATTCACTTCGTTGTATTTTTTATTAATTTTAAAGGAGCGATTTTTATGGATAATAGTTTTTGGCGACAGATGTCAATTTCGAACTAACTTAATTTTTCGTCTTATTGGTTTTGGCAGGCGTGCGGGTGACGTGAATATGAGGTCGAGGTTTTAATGATGTGACATGAAAGAAGGTGAATGTTCTTATAAACAGATGGCGGTAACATTTCCCCCCGACCTTAAAGGGTTCCCTTTAAAGAAACCAAAAGATGCTTGTGCTCCTCGCAATTGAAGTAGGCAAACATAAATAAACGTCAGTTAGTATACACCTAACCATAAACTTAAAATAGGCGAGACATACGCGGAAATTAATTAAACTAAAGCGGGTTTTTACAAAATAAATAAGTAAAGTACTATATTATTGACTAGGCAGTGGACACAATCGCACTACAGGACGAGTGAGAGTACCTCTACTCGTTCTTACTGTGACGACACGAGTTGTGCCATCCTTTGAGGGATGTACTGCCTCAACGACACCTAATGGCCATGAAAATGGCGGTATATTATCAACCTTTATAATGACCACTGTGCCAACATGGATAGGTACTGATGGAACCGACCATTTTGCTCGCGACTGCAGCTGGTGCAGATACTCGGCACTCCATCGCTTCCAGAAAGACTGCACTATTTTGTCCAGAAGTGTATGACGGTCGAGTAGATTGACAGCCAATTGATCGGTCAGCGGCGCGGGTACAGAAAACAGCGGTGCGGTATTTAAAAAATGAGCCGGAGTCAGAGCTGCTGGCTCACCGGGGTCACTGCTCATGGCTGTCAACGGGCGCGAATTTACGATGGCCTCTATTTGCGTAAGTGTTGTCAGAAGTTCCTCATAGGACAATATCTGAGCACCAATTGCCTTCACAAGATGGTTCTTTACTATCTTCACCATGCTTTCCCACGCACCTCCAAAATGAGGGGAAGCCGGTGGGATAAACTTCCAATCGATGCGATGTTCAGCAAGCTCTTGCTCTAGGCGTGGGCGATGATCGTCGAGGAACTTATATAGATCTCGTAAGTATGAGTTGGCCCCAACAAAATTAGTGCCATGGTCCGTGTATAGACATTGGACTGGGCCACGACGTGATAGAAAGCGCTTTAATGCCGCTAAGAAGTTGGCAGTGCTCAACTCTGTTGCTATTTCTATATGCAAACAGCGTGTGGTGAGACAAGTGAAAATGCACAACCATGCTTTTCGGCTTTTTACTCCTCTGCCACGAACAGGTGTATACTGCAAAGGACCTGCATAGTCACACCCGGTGTGTGAGAAGGCCTTGTCTACCTGGTTTACACGACAACTCGGTAAATCCGCCATTAGTGGAAATGTTGGTTGTGGTTTCGCTCTGTAACATGTGTTACATTTATCAACTCGTTCACGAATAACTCGTCGAGCGGAGAGTATCCAATATTGATGCCTGAGTAAGGACATCAATGGCGTGCAGATACTTCCTATGGAAGTAGTCTACTATTAAATTGACCACGTGGTCGCGGCGCGGTAGCACAATCTGGTGCTTTTGAGAATAATCCAACTCTGAGTTTGAGAGTCGGCCGCCAACGCGAACCAATCCGTCTTTGTCCAAAAACGGTTTAAGTTTTTGTAAAGCGGGTGAGCAACATTTATTGTTTTTAATTTTGTCGATATCTTCGCTGAAGTGGACGTTCTGTAACGAAGACAACATTTTGTTCTCAGCAAACTCTAGGTCAGACCGAGTAATCGTCACGGTGCGCGGTTTTGGGTTTAAAATGCGGTATACGTATACTATTATACGCAACAATCTGGACCAAGTCGAAATTCGCTGGGCGAGAGAGTACAGCGGAGACTCTGTTGCATCTGTGGTTGCTGCATGTGCAAGCGATTTGAGCTCAGGCACTTCTCCGACTGATTCGCGATCAAGCTTTCTCAACGGCCATTCTGACGGTTGCTTGATAATCCATTCCGGTCCACTGAACCACAGGGGGTGATCCACCAGCTTCGCGGGTGACAGGCCACGTGACAGGCAATCCGCGGGGTTCTCAAGTCCCGCCACATGATGGAAGCAGCTGGCTGGGGTATGTATTCTATAATCTTCACAACTCGGTTGGCGACGAACGTCTGCCAGCGGTGCGGTGACGAGCTGATCCAACAGAGAACTACCTTGGAGTCGGTGAAGGCAAAAACCTTGTCGATTTTATAACGCGGTTCGAAATTATCCAGGACCTTTCGCATGAGTTTTGACAGCAGGACAGCTGCGCATAATTCCAGTTTTGCAACAGAAAGCGTTTTAAGCGGTGCGACCTTTGACTTGGAACACACTAGCCGGACTGTCACCTCGGTCCCATTTATCACTTGCAGATACACCACTCCTCCGTAGGCCCGTTCAGATGCATCACTGAATCCTAGGAGGTTGACAGTACAACCCTGTACTACTCCAAGATGACGCGGTATGCGAATCTCATTGAGCTTTGGAAGCTCAGAACAAAAACGATTCCATAAGTCCACAATGTGTGGAGGGGGAACATCATCCCAATCGCATTGGTTCATCCAAAGTTCCTGAATAAGGAGCTTTGCGTACAGAACAACGGGTGCTACTAAGCCCACGTTATCCCATAAACGCGCGACAGCCGACAAAATTGTCCGCTTAGTACACGCTGAGTCAGGCGCCGTGACTTTGAAATGAAAGTAATCACTTGACTTGTTCCAGCATAAGCCAAGGACCTTTTGGGATACCCCCCGATCCATTTTAATGTCTACGGAAGCTCGGTGCGAAGCGGGTATCTCGTTCAGTACGGCATCCGAGTTACAAGTCCATTTCACAAGGTCGAATTGACCTCCTTTGAATAGATCGATTAACTCCTTAGAAGCGGCAATGGCGACGGCATCATCTTGCTGCTGTGAGTCTTCTGACATTATGCTGAAGCAGACATCATCCATGTATGTGCACGAAGTTGCGATTGACGCTGCTGTCGGAAACTTATGTCCGTCGTCAGCAATCAGCTGACGGACGACGCGGAGTGCGTGGAATGGGCTGGACTTCAATTTCAACTTCGACAAAATTCCGTATTCAAGGAGTTAAAGGAAACAGTTTCTAAAATGTTACCACAAGATCGTCTGTGCACCTTAATATTTGATGAAATGTCGATTTTCCCACAAATTCATTATAATAGTTACACAGACGATCTTGTGGGATTTGAAAATTTTGGAAATGGTGAAAAAACTGTAAAATTTGCCAACCATGTTTTGGTGTTCATGGTCAAAGGCATAAAAAAAAAATTTAAGCAACCAGTAGCTTACTACTTTACTCAGACGTTAAAGGCCCATAAACTAAAAGAAATTCTCATAAATGTAGTAACAAATGTACAAGCTACTGGTTTAACTGTTATTGCAACCGTGTGCGATCAATGTTCGACAAATTTCAGCACAATAAATAGCTTGATAAATGATGCCAAAAAAGCTTACATTCAGGATAAAAAGGAATGGCGAAACGAAATAATAATTATAAATAAAAAAGAAATAGTTCCGCTGTATGATACTCCTCACTTAATAAAAGGATTAAGAAATAATTTGTTAAATAAAGACATGAAATACGTCGACAATAATATTTCAAAAAAAATTAAGTGGGAGTATTTTCAGCAGGTGTTTGAAGCTGACAGGTCGCACGGCGAGTTGCGTCTCTTGCCTAAACTGACCAATGAACACATTGACCCTGAAAAAATTAGGAAAATGAGGGTGAAAAATGCCACTCAGCTATTCAGTTACAGCATGGCTGTTGCAACGGACAATTTAGTTGCAAGGAAAAGTATCAGTGAGGAGTGTAAAAACTTAATACCTTTTGTACTATTAATAGATAAATTATTTGATTCGCTGAATGTGTCAAGTTTACATGCACGGAATGGAAAAATATATACAGGTGCAGTAAAAAAAAATTCTCCTCACCATGCCCTATGGCAAGAGGCTCTAAAGCTTCTTAAAACTATTAAATTTATTGTTAAAAGTAACCGTAATAATGAAATTGTGAGACCTGTACCAACTGTTACAAATTTCATCAAGACAATTGAAGGTTTTAAAGTACTCTGGCAACTGTTGTGTAATAAGTATTCCTTTTGTGTTATGCTCACCCGCAACTTTAACCAGGATCCTCTGGAGAACTTCTTCGGAAGTATCCGAAGTTTAGGAGCCCGTAATGTGGCACCTAATTGTATGGGGTTTGAGGGTGCCTATAAAACATTGTTATTAAACAATTATAGTAGCAATCACTCAGTTAATTCAAATTGCGAAGAAGACTCGAGTGATTGCTTACAATCCGTTTCTTTTTTAATAAACAATAAAGAAAACAAATCGGCACCCTCACAATCTCAAGATATTTTAATTGATCAGCCCCTGGAAGCAATTCAATGCGGAGGTATATCAGATTCAGGGGCTGATCAAAGAAGCTATGTGTGCGGGTGGGCCCTAACTAAAGTCCTGCAAAAGGTTATAAAAGGATGCAAAACTTGTAAAAACACGCTATTAGGCAATCCGGACGATGAGAAGCACCGCTACATAAGGGCAAAAGAATATACAAACAACAGAAAATGGCTTTGCTATCCTTCTGACTGCCTATTAGCGTGTTTTCAGGAAATACAAGACACAACAGTTGCATTTCTAAATAATGAATGCTACAAGCCAAACATTAAACAGAGAATAGTAATCTTCATTGATCTATTTACAGATTTTAACTTTATTGATTGCGAGGACCATAGTGAAAAAGTTAAAGAGTGCTTTGTGGACACCAGCATCAATATATTAATATACAGTTGGTGTAGATCTATAAATAGAATATTAGAGGGAAAATCATCATATGATGGGGATGATTTCATGAAGAAGTCTGCTCAAGTATATTATAAAAAATACAGGACACACAAAAAATAAAGAATAAGTACCTATAGGTAGATTTTGCAACTTTTACACTAGTTGTTTGTTACATAAAACCAGTCTTATCTTAATGTTCAATCATGTCCAGTTGCCAACGGTATGCTCTAATTTAAATAGCTGCAGTGCATCTCATATTATTTTCCCTGGCCCGATCAGTTTGGAGTGGGGACGACTTATTAAACACCTTCCCTTATTCCATCTTTATTTTGTATGTATCTTAATTGTGATGATTGTGTGCCTATGCAATATACTTCTGGTAAGAACAAAAGGTTTAGTTAGTGCGGTAATTTGCTATATATCATGGAAGTTTGTTAAATAAATAAACAAGGATATTTGGTGTTCAAATGATGTACAAATAAAGGAAATGACAATTAATATTAAATAAATGGAAATACTCTTTTAATGACATGGTTTTTGTTACCACCTTACTCCACATTGGTCCTTTGTTCTTTGTATATGTCTTTCACTGTTAATTTTCAAAATTAACCAAACTATGTATCAGGATATTTACAAGAACAAAGAACCTTATGAAGGAGAGTCTGTGTGTAACAAAAGTATCACAAACATCATGAAGTGTGCTCCTATCCAGTTACTTCGTGATGTTTTTAATACTTTTACAGACAAATTCTCACAACCTACAAAAATATGATATTACCAAACCTAGCTATGTAGGTATGTACCACTTTAGTTAGTCCGTCCAGCGATAGATGGCAGCACGTTCCATACATGCATATATTACCACAGAGTAGCCACTCTTTTTCAGTTATATATTCCCTACTCTTTGGACTAACTAAACAAAAGGATACAACAGGAACAGATGTCAAACTTATAGAGAGACTGTCATTACATAATTATATTCCCAGCTTCACACACTTCTATCAATCTATCAAAAATTGCGATAGCTACCGTGATAGAGTTAACAAATTACTCGATGTTGGCCACCATTCGTCACCATTACCATTTATGGAACAAAAATAACAGCCTCAATTCGACAATCGTCCTCAGCTCATGTTCCCAGCGCACCAAAATCCTACTTTCTTTCGAGCATTCGTTCGAGCATCATCTTATCTGTGACCGAACTGTCAAAAGTGTCAAAAGTTTTGCCTGCATGTCATGATTGTCATGTGTGATGTGATGTGTGTCATTCAGCCGTTTCGCGGTGTGATTTTTCAATAGTGTTTATACTTAACGGTTTGTGATTATTGTTGTTATGATCGTGCATCGTGCTTCAGTTTACTAACAGTGTAGCGTGTTGAGAAATGGCGCAGTGGGAAGGTTACGGCGTGTCCGTGCGCTGCGGATCGCCGCTGGGCTGTTACCAGGGCACGATCCTGGCAGCCGATGGCGCATCCATTACGCTCACCAAGCCGTTCCGTAACGGTTTCCCTTATCCCAAGGCTCAGGTCACCCTGAAGTAAGTCATTCTTCTGTTATTAGTCGATCATATTCTCTAATCAATTTTGCTGGGATGATATTGTTTACTAGCAACGTTACGTCGTAAAACGTCGGCTAAAACGAAACAGATGGTCGTTTTAGCCAATACGTAGTTTAAACGAAACGAGTATCTTGATATATATTACTATGCATGCGTTGCTGCTTCGTTATCACTTAACTCCTAATTTAGATAGCTCCTAATATTCTATTGACTTAATTTTGTAATTGCAATGGTCCATATGTTTTTTTACAGTTTACATAACAGATATGCCAGTAAGGTTGACTAGGGGCAGGTTTAGGATGGCAAGGTTATGGATATATATCAGTTATGATGAAGTTTATAACAGGGGTTCTTAGTAGTAGAGGTTGGCAGCCTTTTTTGTCTAGAAGAACTTGGTGACTGAGATGCCAGTATTTATATTTTTAGCTTCCAGCATCTCTTTCTAGTAAGTAAGTGTGCAGAAAGAGAAATGCTTTGAGTTGAGTACATATTGAGATAATGAACATTTTAGAAAATAACTAATCTTTACTGTGGACAACATTATTAATTGCTAAGGTAGGTAATTATTTCATACAGTTTTCGAGTGTTAAGACTAAAAATAAACCTCATAATCCCTACCCATGGCCTAGTGTTAAAGCATTAGTGTAATGTCACAAATCACACATGTCTAAAAGTTTATTAAAGTACACAAATTAGTGTTAGTTTCTTTTGTTCCCTGTATCTTGTAATATTTGATTTGAGAGTTAATGTCAATAAATTGATTTTTACTACAGTATAATCACTTTTTCACCAAAAATTACCAACTTCAATGAGAAGAAATTACATTTCCAAGTACAAGTTACGATAAGAAACACCTAATTCCCTTGATTCTTGAAGGATCACGTCATCAGATCTTAACCAAAATGTTATGGAACTAACTTGGAGATGCCTACACTCAAACGAAAATATAATTTTCGAAATCGGTTCACTAATGACAGATATATAAGTAATAATAATGACAAACAGCAAACAAATACAAATAAATATCAACGGCAACAACATAGATTATGTAGACCAATATATATATCTAGGAAAGCAACTGTCATTCACAAAAACAAACAACGAAGAAGAGGTAGAAAGAAGAGCTAACATAACCTGGAGGAAATTCTGGTCACTGCAGGAAATCCTAAAAGGCAAATACAGCCTAAACCTAAAAAAGATAGTGGCTGATACATGCCTTCTACCGAGCCTGCTCTATGGGTGCCAAACATGGACTTTTACAGATAAGATAAAGAGAAAGATAAGAACCACCCAAAGAGCCATGGAAAGGAGCATGCTCAACATAAAAAAGATACAAAAAATAAAGAGTATGTCTATAAGAGAAAAAACAAACCTACAAGACGCACTAACTCAAGCCCTCAAATTAAAATGGCGATGGGCAGGACATATCGCACGATATAAAGATAAAAGATGGACGATATTAGCAACAAAATGGAGAGGCCCTATTGGCAAAAGGAAAGTGGGAAAGCCATATAAACGATGGCTAGATGATATTAAAGAAATTGCAGGAAAAGACTGGCTAAACAAAGCGGAAGACAGGCAAAAATGGAGAGATTTGGAGGAGGCCTACACCCGAAGAGGGGTCCAAATTAAATAAATAAATAGTACATAACAAACATAAGCTTAACACTAACAAATAACTATAAGAAACTCACTAACCGAAAAACTTCTAATGTAAAAAAATGGGAAATTTGGAAATAAAGGCTTTTTTATTTTTATTTTATTTATTTATTTAATGACAGAAAAATTAAAAAAATCCCCCTATTTGAACATCAGTTAAAAATACTTTATTTCCCATTAGAATGAACCACCCTAAAACACTTGTCCACAGAGTATCAGACATCAAGTCACTAGAAATCATCTCAGGTCGGAGTAACACGGGGACAGCACACAGCACCGTTCCCCTGGCTGCCAACAAACGTCGTCAAGCCCGCGCCACAGTCGGCGAGAGTCTACAAGGTCTGCAGGGCCTGACGGTGCCGGGGGCGGCGCCGGCGCCTGTGCCTGTGCCCGCGCCGCCCGCGCCCCCTGCGCCGGTGGTCGCACTCGTCCCTAGCAAGAGCAAGCCTGTGCGCAGCAAGCCGATTGATATTCAAGGTCGCCCTGTCAGAAACAATACTCATGCTGGTGTGTATGCAATTTGCTTGATTTGGTTTTCTAACATGAATTGTCGCTTGCGGTATTTCCGGACAAATACGAACTTCAAACCTTCAAGAAAAGAGCGTAATCGCACCTCGAAGGTCGGCAACGCACTTGAGACTCCTCCGGTGTTGCTCGTGTCTATGGGCGACGGTAATCGCTTTCTATCTGGCGATCCGTTTGCTCATTTGCCCCCTATGACAAAAAAGAACATTATTTTTTACACCCTGTGATTTTTATAGTGCGTCTGAAAGGCGTGTGTACTGTACTTCCTTATTACGTCCTGTAGCGAATAGAGCGTAGTTTCACTGCCTCAAGGTCTTTGTTTTTAACACCATTTTATTATGCCGCGTCCACACGCTTCCCAAGCCTCGGTAAGCCTACAGGACGCAGTTATATGTTAGAGTTAGTCGGAACTATATCGTACTCACGCGCCCGCACGCAGACGCAGCATCAGGTTTAAGTAACTGTATCTAACTATGCATTGGCCGTGTTGCCAACTCAGATTTTGACAAGTAGCCACCCGTAAACTAAGTATAAAAAATCCAGATGTCTTAAATTTCCCAATTAAAAAAATCTACTAGATTTCGCTAAAATATAAATGTTCAGAATATGATATCTAAGTCCGTTTTTGCAGTTTTGTGACAAAGTAAAAGGAACAAACGTGGAACAAACAATGCTCCTTTGCAGCTTTACTCACACTAACATAAGTAGGTAAGGAAAAGTAGGTACTAACACGTCACAATAGGTGAAGTGGTGTAAGTCAATATGGCCAGGCTCACACACACACCAGCGGAATTCCCAAAGATTTTGGGAATTCCCCTCGCACATGTAGCGTGTCTAAAAAATAATGCTTATAGACGCTCGTTTTAAAAATGTCGCTAAATGTTTAAAATAAATCGCTGTATGTACAGAAAAATGACTAGATTTAGGGAGGAGTTGGCAACACTGATGCATGGCTTGAGGTAAGGTTTGATTTTCCATTCCATACAGTTATTAATGGACTGTACACAGGCAGCTACGGCGCGTCGGGCTCCGCGCCTCGGACGCGCGCGGCGGGCGGCGACAAGGCGCGGCGCCGGAACGAGGCGTGCTTCGGCTCCGCCGCGCTGGAAGCGGTCGATAACGACTTCGATTTCGAGGGCAACCTGGCGCTCTTCGATAAAGAGGTACTAATTATATGTCAGTTATATATGTCCACTAATTTTTTTTTTTTTTTTTTCCCTTTCAAATCTGCAATCAGTCGCCAGACTATAATCAGATGAGTTGAATGAGGAATGGCGGTATGTAGAGTTAGAGGTAGGGAATGCAAAAACCGACCAAATTTCATAACCGATTATTGTATCGGTTATAACAAAAAATAACCGATTAATCGGTTATAACCGATTATTACAAACTTTGAAGAAAAATCGAAGAAATATGGTCTAAACGTGGAAAGCTATGCTGCGTACGACTTATAAATGAAACACAAACGATGTTTGGTACTTATCTATTTCTTTAATCAAAAAAAATACGATCATTTCTAATTTCAATATTTTCAATCAACAATCAAGTTTAATCAAATTCGGGATAAAGACACCCCTCCTTTATCCATTACTCTACCTGCGCATTAGTAAGAAAGAGATGGGAGATGTTTATCTCCAAAGAAGGGAAAAATGAACCGTGGTATATAAGTATTTGCTATTATACCACAAACGCAAAAAAATATTATTTGCATTTATGTATTATTATATTCATGTTCCGAGGTTCCGACCGTTCCGAGAGTTTCCTCGGAACTCGGCTCCGGGCTCGGCAGTTTCGGTAGTCGTAAATTTGTTTTAAGTACAATACATACCTAAGTTACTTAGCTTATAATGATGTTTGATTTCGCGGTATACTATACGAAAATTACGAAAATGTAACGATTTAAACAAATATTAAATAACCGATTATAACCGATTACGAAATAAAAATAATCGGTTATTGATATGACTGAAATAACCGATTATAACCGATTTTTTCGGTTTCGGTTAAAACCGATTTGCATTCCCTAGTTAGAGGCCAGTGCCTCTTTCACTACTTAGATAATGTGGTTACGTTTTAGTCTTTTAACCACACTGGCGTTATTGAGCAAGCCCGAGGCTAGGGGATTGCAGTGGTGAGTGAGCCGAGCGATGTGTTGTTCCTTATAGCGTTCAATTTCTGATGCTACAGTTGCCATGTTCACATACTCGTGAATTTCATCGTTCCTTGTGAACCATGGAGCATTTGTAATGGTTCTTAGTATGTTGTTTTGAACCCTTTGTAGGCATGCTATGTTGCTCTTACTGGCAACTCCCCATATCGGAATCCCGTATGTCCAGATAGGTTTTAGGATCGCTTTATAAATTAGAAGCTACTGCCAGGTAAGCAATATCGTCAGCGTAGGTGGCAACAGTGACGTCATCATTAGTTGGCAGGTCCGCTGTGTATATGTTGTACAAAACAGGACCAAGGACCGATCCCTGAGGTACTCCTGCTTCAATAGGGTACAATGAAGAGCGCGCTTCTCCTTGCTTTACTTGAAATACTCTATCAGAGAGGTGGGATTCTATTATGTGGAATAGAGAGTGGGGGAGGTTTTCTTTTATTTTGCAGAGTAACCCTTTGTGCCAGACTCGGTCAAATGCGTGTTGTACGTCCAAAAAGCAGCAGAACAGAATTTCTTTTGTTCGAAGCATCGTCTGACAGAGTGATACACGCGATGAACTTGTTCAACGGTAGAGTGTGCTTTTCGAAATCCAAATTGATGGTTGGGGATAAGTTCTTCCTTCGTCATTGCTTCCATCAATCGTTTGAGAAATATTCTCTCCCACAGTTTTGACTTTGAGAGTACGGGAGTCAGGATTATTGGTCGATATGAGGAACAAGCATGTGGAGGTTTACCTTCTTTGTGGATCATTACTATCTGTGACACCTTCCACATGTCCGGGAAGTAAGAGACTCTGAAAGTAGCATTAAAAAGACAGGTCAAAAATGTTACGCACTTTTTTGAGAGTTCTTTTAGGATCCGAGGTGTTATCAAGTCAAAGCCTGGTGCCTTCTTAGAGTCTAATAACTTGATCTCTCTCGATATTTCCCTGGGTGACGTTGGCTTAAGAGGCAGGCACAGTTGAATGTCTTGGTGGAGTATGGAATCCACGTCGGTCTCATCGCGGTGGCCTTCATTTGGTTTAAATACCTGACACAAATGCGCAGCAAAAGCCTCTGCTTTTTCTTCGTCTGTTCTCGCCCATGAGTCCGGCTGGCGTCTAATAGGAGGATATGATTGTTGAGGTTTATTTAGGTGCTTGGTGGCCTTCCAGAGTGAGGAATCTCCTCGGCTTGTTGGTGACATGTTTTCTATGATGTTCTTGACGCTGATATTATTGTGCTCCTTTAGTGCTACTTTTAGGTCTTTTATGGCACTATTAAGTTTTGTTCTGTCAGACTGATGCCGCGACTGCTGCCAGTTTCTTCTTAGTCGTCGCTTTTCTGCTATTATCCAGGCTGCCACTTGTATGATGTTAGTTATATATCTGCATGCTTCGTCAATGTCTTCTTTTGTTTTAAGTGGAACTCTTAGGTCGACGTGGTCGTCTAGGTATAATCGAAAGCACTCCCAGTCGGTTTTTCCGTTACATAGCGATTCTGGGTCTTCCCGATATATTAAAGTGGAGCTCACAGTCAGAATCACAGGCGTGTGGTCTGATGATCCATCAAGGTTAGATTCGATGCTGGTAAAGAGATCGCTTATGCCTTTTGTCACAAAGAAGTCTAGCAAATCCGGCAGCTTTTTTGGGTCTGTGGGCCAGTATGTAGGATCACCGGTCGATAGCGGATGATAAGAATAGCGGTCGACACATTTTTTGAGTTGACTTCCTCTAGTGGCAGTTAGTCTGGAACCCCAGAAGGTGTGCTTGGCGTTCCAATCTCCGCCGGAGATAAATCTGTTACCCAGGCTCTTAAAGTAGTCCGCAAACATCCCTTCCTTTATCTTGTACTTTGGCGGGCAGTAAACTGCCGACAGAGTGATAGGACCTGCACGATCCTCTAGTCTGACAGAAGTGGCCTGCAGATGATCAGTCGAATATGTCTCTAAAAGACAATGTTTTAGGCCTGATCTGATCACCAGTGCAGATCCAGCATGGGGTCGTCCATCAGGATGGGGGGTGCTATATATGTCGTATCCTTTGATGCAATATGCGCTATTGATGGTAGAGTGTGATTCAGAGATTAAAACGACGTCTAGTCTGTTGCTATCGATTATGGTTTCTAACTCAAGAATGTTCGGAGATAACCCGTTTATGTTCCATGCAGCAATCCGCAACGATGCCATTATTTTGTGAGTTGTGGTATAATAGCGGTAAGAAGACTAAGCAAAGTGCTGATTTGTTGTAGGAGAAGGTCTATTTTTTCTGATTGTTTGATCAGTATCTGTTCTACCGTAGAGGTGGGTTGATTGTGGACAGTGTCACATGAACTTGAGAATATGTCACGGGAGGTCCTGGAATTTTTGGTTACTTCTGCAAAGGTGTGATTCACGTCAGTCTTGCTTGATAGCGGCTGAGGCAGTGCTATGTTACTAGTTGTAGGTGCGTGATTGGCTTTAGTCTCTGTAACTGAGTTGGTAGTGGGCGTTGGGTGCGTTCTAGGTCTAAATTGTTTTGTTTTTCTAGCTTGAATCTCTTCATACACTTCGCAGCCCTTGTGGTTGGCAGGATGGTCACCGCCACACAGAGCACATTTGGCAGGGGTGTTTCTGTCTTTTTTTAAGCACTCAGATGTTTTATTCCCTTCACCGCATTTTACGCAGCGATATGGCCTCATACAATTGTTTTTAGAGTGTCCGTACTGCTGACATCTGTGACATTGGACTACAGTTTTAGGTTTACGAGGATTTTCAATTTTAACCTTTTGGTGGAAAATATATTGAATGTCCTTGACAGCTTTATTGGTGATATTTGGTTCCAGATTTACAAAGAATGTGTTGGTAGGGGTTTTCTCAGTCCCATATCGGGAGTTTATGATCTCGCCACAAATTTTGTTCCCTGTTTTCTCTATTTCTTCAACTATATCTTCACGGGGTGTTGTGTGATGGAGATTTTTTATAACAATTCTGTACGGTTTAGCGTCTTTCCGGGTAAAGGTGTGCCCTATTAATCCTTTTTGTCTGGCTAGATCCATGACTTTTTTATAGTTTTCTGCCGTGTTGACCATCAAATGTAAAAGGTTTTTATTGATGATTTTAATTCTGAAGTCAGCGGATAAAACACCAGATTCTATTAGATTTGATAGCTCATTAACATCTTCAATGCCATACAGGACTATGGGCGGTGGTTTGTTTGGCCGACTAATAGTTGGAGTGGAGTCACCCATTGAATCTAACGGCAAACCACGGAATCTATTTTCAGTTTGTGTAGGTGACGTTGGAGAGTCCTCGCGAATCTTGCGCTTCTTGTGCACTGGCGCTCGCTGCCATGGTGGGTGTTGATGTGCCTCACTTGAAGGTTCTTGAGCGGCTGGCGGAGTTTCATGGTCTTGCCCGTTTTTTGAACTTCCACTGAAGGATAAGGATCTTGGTCTGTGTTCAAACATGCCTCGGTGAAAGACTTGTTGGGTATATGTCTTCGTCGTATCATTTTTGGTTTTATCGGTTTTGGTTTCACTCGTATTTATTCCCACGAGTGTGGATGATATAAGTTGACGCTCACAGGGTGACGCCTTTCCAGTAGAATTATCTTGTCCAGGGGCCTGGGCAGCCACCCCTGGCAAGATCATATTTTTGGGGTAACTCATGTCATGACCCTGGCAACACTATATTTGACATGTTAAATTTTACCACTGAAGATTGTGGGTATGCCGATATATTCGGGTCTGTGCCACTGTCACTCGCGTATTTGGAGACACCAGTGTTTATATTTTCCGGTAATTCTGCATTGAGATAACACTAGCACACACACAGTTAAAAATTATAGTTCACTTTTTTTGTGTTTTTGGAAAAGAATTCACAGTATTTTACAACCAATCTATAAAAACTTCAAGAGCACACTCGCGTACTAATGACAGATGACAGCAGATCAACTAATACATAGTTATAATTGAGCTTGAAGCGACTTCCGGTTCGTGTCCCAAGATGGCCGCATGCGTTTAAGTTTAGTTGTTCATTATTTATTCATTTTAGTTGTTCAATGTGTAGTATTGATAGCGTATTGTGCAGTGATCTAACGTATGAGTGAATAGCTAATGAAGAATTCAACTTGAAGCGTTCATAGCCCTTCCTGGGTCAAGGCCCGATAGTCCGCGTGGTTTTTTGTAAATCGCTATCACTTTACAAAAAGCACGATTTTTTCAACTCACCGTACAACGTGGTATCAATCCTCTATCTAGTCGCCTAGTGCGATTGGCAACGAGACATTGGCAGTAATGGTCGCTTAACTGTGACCGGTTGCCATTTTTAAAAAAATAGAATAGAATAGAATAATTGCGCTTAATTAATATTTAATACTAATATAAATTAACGATTTTATTAATAGCGACGCGGATTATGTAATATATTTATTTTTATAATGTAGTTTTATTTGAGTTATTAATTATTAAGTTATTTTTTGTAAATTATATATTTTAAAACAATTAATACATAATTGTTAACACATAATTAAAAATTTAATTATATGTTTACTTCGATATTACTAATACATTATTAATTAATGTAATACGTTTCTGCTTATCTTTAATGGGGAGATTCTTTTAATCCCCTTCTAATTATAATTCAACTTGAAATTTGTACCTATAATCCAGTAAATAAAGGGGTTTTACCTTCCAATCGGTCCGGTGGTTCTGATTTTTTCATATTAGAGCAATCCTAAGCTTAAGCTTTCCTACCGCTGGTTGCGCAAAGTCGAGGTTGGGCTGTTAGCGGCAAAGCGGCGCGGCGCGCGATACGTGTCTCGCTCATCCGCACCCGCTCAACCGCTCGCAGCGCCGCCACAAAGTCGCGGCATCACCGATAAGATTGTACAACCCGGTTACAATATCCGTGGACCTGGCGTCGATGACGTCACGTCGGCGCTCTGGTACGGGGCGAGCGCGGGTAGGTACAAGGGTAGGGGGAGGGGCTTCACATTCCAGCGAGGTCCACAGATATTGTAACCGTGTTGTACACGTTCCCAGGCGCTCTGGCAGCAGATGCGGCCCGACGTGGTCCGCGTGGCGGCGGCGCGCGACGAGCTGGCGGCCGGCGGCAAGCTGCGGCACGACCAGAACGTGCTGCGCACCGCCGCGCCCGACACCGCGCCCGTCGCCGTGCCGCTCGCCTCCCGCGGCCTGAGGGACTACGTCACCGACTCTGGGACACGCCTGCCCAGCGTGACAGGTGAGCCCCCGACACTACTACAAGCTGCGGCACGACCAGAACGTGCTGCGCACCGCCGCGCCCGACACCGCGCCCGTCGCCGTGCCGCTCGCCTCCCGCGGCCTGAGGGACTACGTCACCGACTCTGGGACACGCCTGCCCAGCGTGACAGGTGAGCCCCCGACACTACTACAAGCTGCGGCACGACCAGAACGTGCTGCGCACCGCCGCGCCCGACACCGCGCCCGTCGCCGTGCCGCTCGCCTCCCGCGGCCTGAGGGACTACGTCACCGACTCTGGGACACGCCTGCCCAGCGTGACAGGTGAGCCCCCGACACTACTACAAGCTGCGGCACGACCAGAACGTGCTGCGCACCGCCGCGCCCGACACCGCGCCCGTCGCCGTGCCGCTCGCCTCCCGCGGCCTGAGGGACTACGTCACCGACTCTGGGACACGTCTGCCCAGCGTGACAGGTGAGCCCCCGACACTACTACAAGCTGCGGCACGACCAGAACGTGCTGCGCACCGCCGCGCCCGACACCGCGCCCGTCGCCGTACCGCTCGCCTCCCGCGGCCTGAGGGACTACGTCACCGACTCTGGGACACGCCTGCCCAGCGTGACAGGTGAGCCCCCGACACTACTACAAGCTGCGGCACGACCAGAACGTGCTGCGCACCGCCGCGCCCGACACCGCGCCCGTCGCCGTGCCGCTCGCCTCCCGCGGCCTGAGGGACTACGTCACCGACTCTGGGACACGCCTGCCCAGCGTGACAGGTGAGCCCCCGACACTACTACAAGCTGCGGCACGACCAGAACGTGCTGCGCACCGCCGCGCCCGACACCGCGCCCGTCGCCGTGCCGCTCGCCTCCCGCGGCCTGAGGGACTACGTCACCGACTCTGGGACACGCCTGCCCAGCGTGACAGGTGAGCCCCCGACACTACTACAAGCTGCGGCACGACCAGAACGTGCTGCGCACCGCCGCGCCCGACACCGCGCCCGTCGCCGTGCCGCTCGCCTCCCGCGGCCTGAGGGACTACGTCACCGACTCGGGGACACGCCTGCCCAGCGTCACAGGTAGGGTAGGAGCCACGACCAGAATGTTCTCTGAACTACTATTCTATTCTAGACTCTCCTTTCTAAACGTCCAGCGTTGTGAGAGTTGCGGGATAATGAGAGGAACTCGAGGAACCGCCTGCCGGGTGTGTCGAGCAGGAGTCCCCGACACCGCTGCTACAACCATGTAGACTATACAGGACCAAAATGAAATATTACTTGCTTTGCTGTATACATCTTGGTACCTTATCTCGGAGATGACGGCCAATTTAAGTAGCTGTCATGCGGTTCCCGAGGAATCCTACCACGAACGCTCCGCATGTGCAATTTTTCACGGGGGCTTCAAACGGGCATTAAAAAAAGTGTAACGGGAATGTCGTCGACCTTTGGCCAAAATCCGCCGCAAACGGACGCGTAGTACACGAATTCTCTGCTGTGATTTGTTTGAAAAAAATAAGCAGTGGTGCTTTGAATGATTGTGAAATTAGGAAACCCGATTCTCATTTAAATTGTTTGTTTAGGAGCGCTTCGAGCCCGGCTGTGGACGGGGCTGCGGCAGTCGCGGCACGTGGCGCGCGCGGCCAACTCGCTGCTGGCGCGCGCCGCCGCCGACGTCGCGCTGCGGCTCGTGGGCGGCGGCCGGAGGTGGGTCTCCCGGGCTGGCACCTCGCGCACCGCGATAATATTAGTTTTGGGTTCCGTACCTCAAAAGGGAAAAACAGAACCCTTAGGCCGTGTTCAGACCGGGCTGACTGTCGGCCGCCGAATGTGTGAATATGTATGGAAACTGCGTAACGCTCGCTCACTTTGGGCGGTAATGGGTGGCCGACAGTCAGCCCGGTCTGAACACAGCCTTATGGGATCACTTTGTGTACCTCTATCAAGACCCTTTTTCTCAGGAACGCGTGGAGGTATCAAGCTGAATTTCATATGAAACACTCAGGTCTACTGTCCCCTTGGAGTTGTGAAAAAATCGAACCACTCGCTAGGGGATCAAAACCTACAGGGTACTTCCCGTGAACTTAGAATCTTGAAATTTGGTACGAAGCAACGTCTTATAGCATATGTAGATAAAAGAAAAATTGCGAAAAGCATAAATTTCCTTCATATCTACAGGTGTGTGTGGAATTCTCGGTGCGCGAGTCCGACTCGCACTTGGCTGGTTTATTAACTACAGTATGCTGTAGATTTAACATCATTCGTCATCCTATATCTTGATAATTTGTTACTCTGCACCGATGCATCATTATCGGTTATTGTATGGTCAGGTTGGACCCTCGCAACGCGCACCAGCGGCCCCGCGTGGGCGTGGCCGCGAGCGCCGGCCAGCCCGCCGCCGCCGCCGTCAGCGCCGCCCGGCTGCTGCAGTCGCACGGCGTCGACACATACGTGCTATCCTTAGATGGTAACTATTACAGCCAGCGCACACTACGGCTCCTTGTGGCCACGACCGTAATAGTACATTACGTCACAAGGGTGGTAAACGAGGAATTACAGACGAGTGTCTATTAGAAGCCCGCAGCCGAAGGCGAGGGCTTTAATGACACGAGTATGGAATTCCTTTACCACCAGTCACGTACGACGTTTTTCATCACACTTTAGAGGAAATAAAACAAAAGTAGTAGTAGTCAATACTAAAATTACTTACCGCCCTAGAGCGTAATATACGACTTACCGCCCTAGGGCGTAATGTATGATTTACCGCCCGGTTTTCTAGCATGTAAACCCTTAAAGTGTGATAAAAATTGCTTACCGCCCTAGGGCGTAATTTACGACTTACCGCACGCTTTTATAGCATGTAAACCCTTGTTTACGAGCAAGTGTGATGAAAATCTCTCTTTCTCTCACTTCGAGCGTGCAACAGAGACGTGTACTGTTGCGGCCACAAGAAGCCGTAGTGCGCGGAGCCAGTTAGAGATGGACCGACTATGTATTTTTTAAGTCATAGGGGGCAAACGAGCAAACGAATAGCCTGATGGTGCGCGATGACCGACGCCCATAAACACACACACACACTTAAACACCGGCTACACGAGAGGAGTCACAAGTTGCCGGCCGCACAGGTTGGAGTACGCTCTTTCTGCCGACTATGAGAAATGCGGCCAGCCAGGAACGGCTGGAAATCCGGACATATTAAGGATTTTGGCTTAAAAAAGCCGGCAAGCCCTATTCACGGCTAAGGCATGTATAGTGCTTTTCTACACGTTTTCTATCTTTCTTCTTTATCTTTTTCTGTTATATTCCAGACGGGTCATGTTCGTGGGTAGCGGAAGCGTTGTCCGCGTACCGCGAGTGTGGCGGGCGCGTGCTGAGCGTGTCGGACGCGCGGCCCGCCGCCGACCTGCTGCTGCTGGCGCTGCACGACCCCGAGGCCGCGCTGCAGCACCCCCGGTAAGGATACCGCGTACCGGAGTGTGGCGGGCGCGTGCTGAGCGTGTCGGACGCGCGGCCCGCGGCCGACCTGCTGCTGCTGGCGCTGCACGACCCCGAGGCCGCGCTGCAGCACCCCCGGTAAGGATACCGCGTACCGGAGTGTGGCGGGCGCGTGCTGAGCGTGTCGGACGCGCGGCCCGCCGCCGACCTGCTGCTGCGGGCGCTGCACGACCCCGAGGCCGCGCTGCAGCACCCCCGGTAAGGATACCGCGTACCGGAGTGTGGCGGGCGCGTGCTGAGCGTGTCGGACGCGCGGCCCGCGGCCGACCTGCTGCTGCTGGCGCTGCACGACCCCGAGGCCGCGCTGCAGCACCCCCGGTAAGGATACCGCGTACCGGAGTGTGGCGGGCGCGTGCTGAGCGTGTCGGACGCGCGGCCCGCCGCCGACCTGCTGCTGCTGGCGCTGCACGACCCCGAGGCCGCGCTGCAGCACCCCCGGTAAGGATACCGCGTACCGGAGTGTGGCGGGCGCGTGCTGAGCGTGTCGGACGCGCGGCCCGCCGCCGACCTGCTGCTGCTGGCGCTGCACGACCCCGAGGCCGCGCTGCAGCACCCCCGGTAAGGATACCGCGTACCGGAGTGTGGCGGGCGCGTGCTGAGCGTGTCGGACGCGCGGCCCGCCGCCGACCTGCTGCTGCTGGCGCTGCACGACCCCGAGGCCGCGCTGCAGCACCCCCGGTAAGGATACCGCGTACCGGAGTGTGGCGGGCGCGTGCTGAGCGTGTCGGACGCGCGGCCCGCGGCCGACCTGCTGCTGCTGGCGCTGCACGACCCCGAGGCCGCGCTGCAGCACCCCCGGTAAGGATACCGCGTACCGGAGTGTGGCGGGCGCGTGCTGAGCGTGTCGGACGCGCGGCCCGCCGCCGACCTGCTGCTGCTGGCGCTGCACGACCCCGAGGCCGCGCTGCAGCACCCCCGGTAAGGATACCGCGTACCGGAGTGTGGCGGGCGCGTGCTGAGCGTGTCGGACGCGCGGCCCGCCGCCGACCTGCTGCTGCTGGCGCTGCACGACCCCGAGGCCGCGCTGCAGCACCCCCGGTAAGGATACCGCGTACCGGAGTGTGGCGGGCGCGTGCTGAGCGTGTCGGACGCGCGGCCCGCGGCCGACCTGCTGCTGCTGGCGCTGCACGACCCCGAGGCCGCGCTGCAGCACCCCCGGTAAGGATACCGCGTACCGGAGTGTGGCGGGCGCGTGCTGAGCGTGTCGGACGCGCGGCCCGCCGCCGACCTGCTGCTGCTGGCGCTGCACGACCCCGAGGCCGCGCTGCAGCACCCCCGGTAAGGATACCGCGTACCGGAGTGTGGCGGGCGCGTGCTGAGCGTGTCGGACGCGCGGCCCGCCGCCGACCTGCTGCTGCTGGCGCTGCACGACCCCGAGGCCGCGCTGCAGCACCCCCGGTAAGGATACCGCGTACCGGAGTGTGGCGGGCGCGTGCTGAGCGTGTCGGACGCGCGGCCCGCCGCCGACCTGCTGCTGCTGGCGCTGCACGACCCCGAGGCCGCGCTGCAGCACCCCCGGTAAGGATACCGCGTACCGGAGTGTGGCGGGCGCGTGCTGAGCGTGTCGGACGCGCGGCCCGCCGCCGACCTGCTGCTGCTGGCGCTGCACGACCCCGAGGCCGCGCTGCAGCACCCCCGGTAAGGATACCGCGTACCGGAGTGTGGCGGGCGCGTGCTGAGCGTGTCGGACGCGCGGCCCGCCGCCGACCTGCTGCTGCTGGCGCTGCACGACCCCGAGGCCGCGCTGCAGCACCCCCGGTAAGGATACCGCGTACCGGAGTGTGGCGGGCGCGTGCTGAGCGTGTCGGACGCGCGGCCCGCCGCCGACCTGCTGCTGCTGGCGCTGCACGACCCCGAGGCCGCGCTGCAGCACCCCCGGTAAGGATACCGCGTACCGGAGTGTGGCGGGCGCGTGCTGAGCGTGTCGGACGCGCGGCCCGCCGCCGACCTGCTGCTGCTGGCGCTGCACGACCCCGAGGCCGCGCTGCAGCACCCCCGGTAAGGATACCGCGTACCGGAGTGTGGCGGGCGCGTGCTGAGCGTGTCGGACGCGCGGCCCGCCGCCGACCTGCTGCTGCTGGCGCTGCACGACCCCGAGGCCGCGCTGCAGCACCCCCGGTAAGGATACCGCGTACCGGAGTGTGGCGGGCGCGTGCTGAGCGTGTCGGACGCGCGGCCCGCCGCCGACCTGCTGCTGCTGGCGCTGCACGACCCCGAGGCCGCGCTGCAGCACCCCCGGTAAGGATACCGCGTACCGGAGTGTGGCGGGCGCGTGCTGAGCGTGTCGGACGCGCGGCCCGCCGCCGACCTGCTGCTGCTGGCGCTGCACGACCCCGAGGCCGCGCTGCAGCACCCCCGGTAAGGATACCGCGTACCGGAGTGTGGCGGGCGCGTGCTGAGCGTGTCGGACGCGCGGCCCGCCGCCGACCTGCTGCTGCTGGCGCTGCACGACCCCGAGGCCGCGCTGCAGCACCCCCGGTAAGGATACCGCGTACCGGAGTGTGGCGGGCGCGTGCTGAGCGTGTCGGACGCGCGGCCCGCCGCCGACCTGCTGCTGCTGGCGCTGCACGACCCCGAGGCCGCGCTGCAGCACCCCCGGTAAGGATACCGCGTACCGGAGTGTGGCGGGCGCGTGCTGAGCGTGTCGGACGCGCGGCCCGCCGCCGACCTGCTGCTGCTGGCGCTGCACGACCCCGAGGCCGCGCTGCAGCACCCCCGGTAAGGATACCGCGTACCGGAGTGTGGCGGGCGCGTGCTGAGCGTGTCGGACGCGCGGCCCGCCGCCGACCTGCTGCTGCTGGCGCTGCACGACCCCGAGGCCGCGCTGCAGCACCCCCGGTAAGGATACCGCGTACCGGAGTGTGGCGGGCGCGTGCTGAGCGTGTCGGACGCGCGGCCCGCCGCCGACCTGCTGCTGCTGGCGCTGCACGACCCCGAGGCCGCGCTGCAGCACCCCCGGTAAGGATACCGCGTACCGGAGTGTGGCGGGCGCGTGCTGAGCGTGTCGGACGCGCGGCCCGCCGCCGACCTGCTGCTGCTGGCGCTGCACGACCCCGAGGCCGCGCTGCAGCACCCCCGGTAAGGATACCGCGTACCGGAGTGTGGCGGGCGCGTGCTGAGCGTGTCGGACGCGCGGCCCGCCGCCGACCTGCTGCTGCTGGCGCTGCACGACCCCGAGGCCGCGCTGCAGCACCCCCGGTAAGGATACCGCGTACCGGAGTGTGGCGGGCGCGTGCTGAGCGTGTCGGACGCGCGGCCCGCCGCCGACCTGCTGCTGCTGGCGCTGCACGACCCCGAGGCCGCGCTGCAGCACCCCCGGTAAGGATACCGCGTACCGGAGTGTGGCGGGCGCGTGCTGAGCGTGTCGGACGCGCGGCCCGCCGCCGACCTGCTGCTGCTGGCGCTGCACGACCCCGAGGCCGCGCTGCAGCACCCCCGGTAAGGATACCGCGTACCGGAGTGTGGCGGGCGCGTGCTGAGCGTGTCGGACGCGCGGCCCGCCGCCGACCTGCTGCTGCTGGCGCTGCACGACCCCGAGGCCGCGCTGCAGCACCCCCGGTAAGGATACCGCGTACCGGAGTGTGGCGGGCGCGTGCTGAGCGTGTCGGACGCGCGGCCCGCCGCCGACCTGCTGCTGCTGGCGCTGCACGACCCCGAGGCCGCGCTGCAGCACCCCCGGTAAGGATACCGCGTACCGGAGTGTGGCGGGCGCGTGCTGAGCGTGTCGGACGCGCGGCCCGCCGCCGACCTGCTGCTGCTGGCGCTGCACGACCCCGAGGCCGCGCTGCAGCACCCCCGGTAAGGATACCGCGTACCGGAGTGTGGCGGGCGCGTGCTGAGCGTGTCGGACGCGCGGCCCGCCGCCGACCTGCTGCTGCTGGCGCTGCACGACCCCGAGGCCGCGCTGCAGCACCCCCGGTAAGGATACCGCGTACCGGAGTGTGGCGGGCGCGTGCTGAGCGTGTCGGACGCGCGGCCCGCCGCCGACCTGCTGCTGCTGGCGCTGCACGACCCCGAGGCCGCGCTGCAGCACCCCCGGTAAGGATACCGCGTACCGGAGTGTGGCGGGCGCGTGCTGAGCGTGTCGGACGCGCGGCCCGCCGCCGACCTGCTGCTGCTGGCGCTGCACGACCCCGAGGCCGCGCTGCAGCACCCCCGGTAAGGATACCGCGTACCGGAGTGTGGCGGGCGCGTGCTGAGCGTGTCGGACGCGCGGCCCGCCGCCGACCTGCTGCTGCTGGCGCTGCACGACCCCGAGGCCTCGCTGCAGCACCCCCGGTAAGGATACCGCGTACCGGAGTGTGGCGGGCGCGTGCTGAGCGTGTCGGACGCGCGGCCCGCCGCCGACCTGCTGCTGCTGGCGCTGCACGACCCCGAGGCCGCGCTGCAGCACCCCCGGTAAGGATACCGCGTACCGGAGTGTGGCGGGCGCGTGCTGAGCGTGTCGGACGCGCGGCCCGCCGCCGACCTGCTGCTGCTGGCGCTGCACGACCCCGAGGCCGCGCTGCAGCACCCCCGGTAAGGATACCGCGTACCGGAGTGTGGCGGGCGCGTGCTGAGCGTGTCGGACGCGCGGCCCGCCGCCGACCTGCTGCTGCTGGCGCTGCACGACCCCGAGGCCGCGCTGCAGCACCCCCGGTAAGGATACCGCGTACCGGAGTGTGGCGGGCGCGTGCTGAGCGTGTCGGACGCGCGGCCCGCCGCCGACCTGCTGCTGCTGGCGCTGCACGACCCCGAGGCCGCGCTGCAGCACCCCCGGTAAGGATACCGCGTACCGGAGTGTGGCGGGCGCGTGCTGAGCGTGTCGGACGCGCGGCCCGCCGCCGACCTGCTGCTGCTGGCGCTGCACGACCCCGAGGCCGCGCTGCAGCACCCCCGGTAAGGATACCGCGTACCGGAGTGTGGCGGGCGCGTGCTGAGCGTGTCGGACGCGCGGCCCGCCGCCGACCTGCTGCTGCTGGCGCTGCACGACCCCGAGGCCGCGCTGCAGCACCCCCGGTAAGGATACCGCGTACCGGAGTGTGGCGGGCGCGTGCTGAGCGTGTCGGACGCGCGGCCCGCCGCCGACCTGCTGCTGCTGGCGCTGCACGACCCCGAGGCCGCGCTGCAGCACCCCCGGTAAGGATACCGCGTACCGGAGTGTGGCGGGCGCGTGCTGAGCGTGTCGGACGCGCGGCCCGCCGCCGACCTGCTGCTGCTGGCGCTGCACGACCCCGAGGCCGCGCTGCAGCACCCCCGGTAAGGATACCGCGTACCGGAGTGTGGCGGGCGCGTGCTGAGCGTGTCGGACGCGCGGCCCGCCGCCGACCTGCTGCTGCTGGCGCTGCACGACCCCGAGGCCGCGCTGCAGCACCCCCGGTAAGGATACCGCGTACCGGAGTGTGGCGGGCGCGTGCTGAGCGTGTCGGACGCGCGGCCCGCCGCCGACCTGCTGCTGCTGGCGCTGCACGACCCCGAGGCCGCGCTGCAGCACCCCCGGTAAGGATACCGCGTACCGGAGTGTGGCGGGCGCGTGCTGAGCGTGTCGGACGCGCGGCCCGCCGCCGACCTGCTGCTGCTGGCGCTGCACGACCCCGAGGCCGCGCTGCAGCACCCCCGGTAAGGATACCGCGTACCGGAGTGTGGCGGGCGCGTGCTGAGCGTGTCGGACGCGCGGCCCGCGGCCGACCTGCTGCTGCTGGCGCTGCACGACCCCGAGGCCGCGCTGCAGCACCCCCGGTAAGGGCACACGCTTGTGTCCACCAGCCGACGACTTGAAACAACGTTGTAACATTAACGAGCGTATAGACAACCCTGCTAGGATCTTTAACAGCAACTTTACTAATGATTTCAGCACCCAGCAAGTCCTGGAGTGGGCGGGTCAGAGCCGCGGCGCGGTGGTGGCGCTGGAGCCCGGCGCCGACGACTCCGCGGCCGCCGCCTGGCCGGCCGCCGTGCTCGGCGCGCGCTGCCTGCTGTGCGCGCTGCTGCCGCCCGCGCTGTACGCGCCGCAGCCGCAGCTGCTGCTGGCTAACATAGGTAACCGCCAGCAGCCTGGCCGGCCGCCGTGCTCGGCGCGCGCTGCCTGCTGTGCGCGCTGCTGCCGCCCGCGCTGTACGCGCCGCAGCCGCAGCTGCTGCTGGCTAACATAGGTAACCGCCAGCAGCCTGGCCGGCCGCCGTGCTCGGCGCGCGCTGCCTGCTGTGCGCGCTGCTGCCGCCCGCGCTGTACGCGCCGCAGCCGCAGCTGCTGCTGGCTAACATAGGTAACCGCCAGCAGCCTGGCCGGCCGCCGTGCTCGGCGCGCGCTGCCTGCTGTGCGCGCTGCTGCCGCCCGCGCTGTACGCGCCGCAGCCGCAGCTGCTGCTGGCTAACATAGGTAACCGCCAGCAGCCTGGCCGGCCGCCGTGCTCGGCGCGCGCTGCCTGCTGTGCGCGCTGCTGCCGCCCGCGCTGTACGCGCCGCAGCCGCAGCTGCTGCTGGCTAACATAGGTAACCGCCAGCAGCCTGGCCGGCCGCCGTGCTCGGCGCGCGCTGCCTGCTGTGCGCGCTGCTGCCGCCCGCGCTGTACGCGCCGCAGCCGCAGCTGCTGCTGGCTAACATAGGTAACCGCCAGCAGCCTGGCCGGCCGCCGTGCTCGGCGCGCGCTGCCTGCTGTGCGCGCTGCTGCTGGCTAACATAGGTAACCGCCAGCCGCGCTGCAGCAACGACGCTGACATAGGTTACCTAATAAAAACTTGTTAAAAGTGACATATATATCTATCACTAGTGCAGACGCATCCCAACCTGGACGTCTATTGCTGCCAGTGTAGTATGTAGCTAATGTCTACATTTAGTATGGCGCTTCGCAACCACAACTACGGTTAGCTGACATAGGTTTGATTGTCATTCACACTATTTTAAATCGAGTCATAACATCTCCTACAACTACTGTAATTCTCGATTATTAAATAAAAAACGACTCGTTAATTTACTCACCTTAAAAAATCATTCCGAAAAATAATAGTGTTTGTGCATAAAATAAAGTATATGTATGTATTGCAGCGCCGCCGCCCTCGCTGTTCGCGGCGCTGGGCGTGACGTACCGGCCGCCCTTCGGCGCCGCCTCCGTGCTCGCGCTGCACCTCGCCGACGACGACGACTGACCACCACGCCACCACAACCACACGCACACACCGCCTGACCTGCGGGGCTAGCATATCTCGCCGCAGCTTCGCTTGTCGCCTCAGCGTCAACTGCCTGAGGAATGTAATTGGTAAATTCTTCACATCCACTCCGCTTCAGTGGACAAGCGGCCTTTTACCATTTGAGACAATTCTACACCTTACTATGTCGATACCTTAGTTTACACTCGTACTAATTACTTTTTTTTTTGCCAGTTTAATTTTTTTTTTTTTATTTATTAAGAAACAAACAGTCTTAAAATAATATAACATTGGTGTTGTCATAGGACTAGAAATCACCTTAATTGTAGACCTATAGTTTCATACATAGTATTATAGTGTTGAAAATTTTACATTACACTGACCAAAAGTTTTACTGACAAATTTGTTGCCAACAGAAAAAATAAAAAGCAATTTACTCAACTACAAATTAAACAATAAAAACCAAAAAACAAGACATTTTTTTTATACATAAATTAAATTTAAACCACATAGAGTTGTGCACGTCTTAATTGCAACAACTTCTTCCGAAAAGTTAGTACGAGTGTGAACTAAGGTATCGATAACCAGCGCCTCTATCACAACTGTGATACGCGACTTATCTCGCGCGAGATATTTATCTATCTCATTTTGTGCAGTACTGTGAGATAGTGACAGGTAACGCTATGCCGCGCGAAAAGAGTCGTGAAGCATAGTTGTGCTAGACGGGCTGGATTCCATCCGGTTTCGACTTCAGTGATTCTAGCAAACCTCTGTGATGCCAAATTATATGGATTAAATTGTTATTGGGGCTCCACACTACTCGCAAAGTTGACCGTAGTTGGCCGAGGCGAATTTGACCGAAGTATGGGTTTCCGCAGCGAAGTGCCTCGCTAGTAGTGTGAAGCCGGGGTTACAAAAACTTGTGATAAAAGATTAGCGAGCCCGAGGCTCTACCCATTGAATATATTCATAAAAGAAAATACTAAATTATTTATTTTATCATGACCATGCTATTGTGAAAAGTCGTTGTAAGATACACTTGGACGTACATTTAAATAGTACAAGTAGCGAACTTAATCCATTGGGGATCAACCACTTGGAGCTAAACAAAAAGTTATCCATCCCCATACAACTTCGGATGTTTCCATAAAACTGTTTCAGCACTATTGTGGTATGACAAAATAACTGTTTCGCATTTTCATATATTTTGCTAAATAATAATAATAACTGATATTCAAATTGTTGTTCGCCCAGTCAATTTAAAATTTTAACGTTTTTTTTTAAGATTTTCAGTTGAGTAAATAAAGAAATCAAACAGCAACATTCAGAACAAAGAAATACAATCGTGGATGTCACATTTCCTTTTACAATAACAAAAATAACGCTTTCGTCTTTACATAGTCTTTGGTAGGACTGGGTTAAACTGTACTTTATGTGTGTGTCAAGATGGCTGGTGTACATCAACAAATGGAGCTGCGGTATAGGTCAGGAGTTAGTGCTAGCAATGTGCCAAATGTGCCCCAAAAATCTTAAACTCCAGAGATATTTAAGAAATAAAGGACGCCCGCCATTCGGACGTCAGGTTGGCGGGCGCATTTCCAGTTCTAGCTAATGGCTGCCTACTCAAGGGTGAAAGAACTGCCTGAGGTTAGTGCTTGCAATGTGCTTCTAGAGTTTAAGAAGCACATTGCTCCAATTTTGGCGCATATTTGGCACATTACTAGCACTTACTCCTGCCGTATACCGCAGCTCCATTTGTTGATGTACACCCGCCATCCTGACACTCACTACTTGAATGTCTATTATACAAAGGTAAAGTTATATATGAATTATTTCATTTTGTTTCAATATATTTTTTAATAACCTACAATTACGCTTAAGTTTCGGTATCATTGTAAAAAATAACTTAACAATTGTCAAAGCATTCTTAGAGCATTTATTTTGTATATGACTGAATAATGTAATTTGTTATTTGTATAATTCGCATCCACATTGTTTTTATTAAATATAATTTTGACTCGCATTCTTTTTGTTTCGTTTCATAGTCACCTGCATGATTGGGACCTAGCAAATTCGAATAAGTACTGTTGCTGGCTCTGTAGGCTTTTGAATTGGCTGATATGAATATGACATCATTATAAGAGAGTTGACGCCATTTTGAAACATTGCCAAAATGGGGGTATTTTTAGGGTTCCGTACCCAAATGGTGAAAAACTTTACTGTCGGTTTGTCTGTCAGTCTGTCACTAGGCTATATCTCATGTAACGTGATAGCTAGACAGTTGAAATTTTCACAGATGATGTATATCTGTTGCCGCTATAACCACAAATATACTAGAAACAGAATAAAATTAATTTTTATACAACGTGATCGTTCGCGTTAACGTTGCACCTCATTTGTATCATACCAGCATCGATGTACAATACCCGTACAATACAAGTATTCTACATCGATGCATACCAGGTGCAAACTTAACCCAGCCAGTTAAGATGAGATAAGTGTTGGTAGAACAAAAATATCTGAACACGACCCAGTAGGGACAGTAGTCAGGAGCATAAAATCGTGTTCAGATATTTTTGTTCTCGTAAGTGTGTATATGTAAATGAACTCGACTGTACTGTACGGAACCCTCGATGCGCGAGTCTGACTCGCACTTGGCCGGTATTTTTTGAGTTAGGGTTTTTAAACATGAGACAGAAGAAAAAAATGCATACTCCAGTCCATCAATTTTATTTCGGAAATAAAATACACGAGTAAAAACCGCTTTTTGCGGCGCTCGCGCTTCGCTGGTTAAGTATGCACCTGTCTAGAGTCAAGCCACGCTGACTCTTCCAAGCAAATGAACTGTCAAACCATACAAACCTTTGTATGGTTTGACAGTTCATTTGCTTGGAAGAGTGGTTTGACTCTATGACGTCACGCATTTGAGGTGCAAACTTAACTGGAAGTAAGAAATAAGGATATCGAAGCGTTGAGGGCACATTTACGAAATATAGTCGACCACAAATATTTCTACCCAAATGCACAAAACAGATAGGTACAGAAATCAATCTACATACAAGCGCGCTCGAGCAAACGCACACATAGACATTGTTTGTCCGTGGCGTCAAGCGGATGGCACTCGCGCTCGCACTGGTCTGAACTGGTCCGAGATATCGTGTCCGTGAGCAATGTCTGTGTGTGCGTTTGCTTGAGCGCGCTTGTATGTAGATTGATTTCTGTATAAATATACCTATCTGTTTTGTGACAAATGTGTAAAAAAAAAATATGAATCCTTTGTGTAGACATATCTGTTACCGGCTGTACATTTTACAATATTTCCGAGTGCCTTAATGTTGGTTCTCTGAATTGGCATTTGGAACAAACTGTTTATCTGAAAATAGTTCTATACAAGTTTGTTTAAGTCTTTACAGTGAGCAGCTGTCATGTGATTGGCGTTTTATACCTGTCTCACTCCCTCTTACGCGATCCAGATAAGAACCTCTCAGACTTCACCAAAATCCCAATCTGAGAGCTGATGGACCTGAGCGAATCTTTTTTACCGACACTGAACTGTCACCGGCGTTAATTTTTTTTATTCATAAACTGACCAGCGATTGACCTCAGTAACACCTCATGGTACGTGACTATACGGGGTCGTAGATGTAGCTCGCTGGTTCAGCAACAGCCTATTCACTCTTGTCTTGAAGAGACCCCAAGTTATATAGTCAGGAAATACACGCGATGATGATGGTACTCAAATATCTCAGCATGTCTGGCACAACTTTGTTTCGCGACTCTTGTCGCGCGACATACCGCTACCCGTCACCCTCTCACATTACTGCACAGAAAGAGACAGGCAGTTATCTCGCGCGAGAAATAGACAGTTGTGCCAGAGGTGCTGGAGCTCTCAAGATATCGGGCTTCCAAAAAACGGTCGGTTGATTAAAGTACAAACGAGGTGCAAATTTTTTTTTTTTTTTTCTCTATTGTTTAGGGGCATTTAATCCAACTCATATAAAGTATGATAATATGAGGTGCAAATTTAAATTGATAAATTTTTTACCCGACTACGTGGAAGCCAAAAGAAGGGTTATGGGATTTGGTGCTTTTTTGTTGATTTCAAATAAATAATAAATAAATAAATAAATATTAAGGGACAATCATACACAAATCGACCTAGTCCCAAACTAAGCAAAGCTTGTACTATGGGTACTAGACGACGATATACATAATATATAAATACATATATAGATAACATCCATGACCCAAGAACAAATATTTTGCACAAATATTTGCCCCGGCCGGGATTCGAACCCGGGACCGCCGACTCAGTAGGCAGGTGTCTACCAACCGAGCCAAACGCGTCGTCAAATGCCAACACAGATCCTACAGAGCGCCCGATAACATGATTATACGATTTTATTTACACAAATCACATTTGCAACAAGAATCGGGCATAATCTAGACAGATTCCTACCACTTTTCTTACAATTCCTAACACTACTACTACTACTTAAATAACCTAAAACTTGTGCGAGTCAGGACGACGCCGTGCGGCACGCTGCCGCATGCGACACGTGGTAACTTGCCACTTCATACGAGGGGCAAACCGAAATGATCGGGAATTTAAAAAACTATGTGCACTATATACATAAATTATATTTTATTGTTTTTCGAAGTATTCTCCGTTACATTCAATGCACTTTTGCATTCTTTTAAACCAGTCATTAAAACAATAATTCCAGTTTGAAGTAGGCATTGCCAAAATGGCCGATTTATAGGCTTCCACAGCGGCTTCTGGGTTCTCAAACCGCTGACCACGCAATAAATCTTTAATTCTAGGGAACGTAAAAAAATCATTTGGACTCAGGTCAGGGCTGTATGGAGGATGGGACATCAACTCAACGTTTTCGTTGTTCAAAAATTTAGTTGTTTTGTGGGCGGTGTGGGAGCTCGCATTGTCGTGGTGTAAGATGACGCGGCGTCTCGGGTTCCCTTGGCGAAGTTCGGCCAGCACCTCCGGCAAACAAACTGTGATATACCAATCAGCGGTAACGGTTCTTTGTTCTTCTAGAGGAATTGTGGCAACATGCCCCTTTTTTGAGACGAACGAAGCCACCATCTTCTTCGACACGCTTCGAGAACGCACAACTTTCGTTGGTTTGACCTCGTCATCGAAGACCCATACTGCCGACTGGTGCTTTCTTTCAGGCTCATAAGAATAAATCCAGGATTCGTCACCCGAGACCATATTATAAACGGCTTTTGACTTTCCTCCATTGTAGCATTTCAGAATAGATCGGCACCAATCAACACGAGCCGCCTTTTGCTCTTCAGACAAATTATGGGGTACCCATCGGGAAATCAATTTTCTGACACCCAATTCACCATGCAAAATAGTGTGAATTGCAGTCATTCCAATGCCTATGGTTGCCCGAATCTGCTCGTATGTCACATGTCTATCTTCTTTTAGTAGTTTTTCCACAGCCGCGATGTTTTCAGGCGAAACCGCCGTTTTCGGCCGACCTGATGAAGGTACGGTGCCAAGAGAGGCACGACCCCGTCGAAACTCAGCATACCACCGATATATTGTCGTCTGACTAGGTGCTTCAATGTCGTATATAGTAACAAGCTCATTGCGACATTCATCTGGAGATAAGCCACGACGAAAGTTATGGTAAATAATTGCACGAAAATTTTCACGCGTCAGCTCCATTTTGTTCATCGAGTTGTCAATTTAAAAATGGAATTAAAAAAATATATCGTTCTTTTTTTAAATTGTAAAAACGGCATCGTGATTGTAAGTCGCCAGTATGCATGTGACAAAAAAGGATTTAATGTAACTCAGTTTAAAGTACTCTATTCCCGATCATTTCGGTGTGCCCCTCGTAATATCATTGTTTTGTATAATACTTTATAATCTAAATTTTTGTGAGTGAGAAGCACAATTTCTGAACTAAAATGTTTCTAAACTGAACTTTAAGAAGACACTTTTCGACGACGCATTTGGCTCGGTTTGTAGATACCTGCCTACTGAGCCGGCGGTCCCGGGTTCGAATCCCGGCCATGGCAAATATTTGTGTGATGAACTCGAATATTTGTGCTTGGGTCATGGTTGTTCTATGTATTTAAGTATATATTTATCTATATAAGTATGTATATCGTCGTCTAGTACCCATAACACAAGCCTTCTAGAGCTTAATTTGGGACTAGATCGATTTGTGTGAGGTTGTCCGATATTTATTTATTAAGAGAAAACTAGTCGTTTAGTTAGATATCAATCTACAGTCCGACAAAAAAGTGTAATAAAAAGTGGCAATACTATGTGTCCGTCCCATTTTCTTAGATTGATTAGAAAGAGACGGCACTACCGTATTGCCACTTTAATTTTTACTCTTTTATGTCGTACTGTAACTAATAACCTGCCAGTTCAGCGACGGTAACCAGTTCACCGCCAGAGTCGTCATACTCATATGAAGACAGCGGTCAAAGTGCCCCACGTGTTTTGGAATATCCCGGTCCGTTATGATGTTTCAGTGTTTCAAAGACATCACAGAACAATAGGTTCACTTACGAAAAATACCTACGATCCGACAAGAAAGTGCAGAAATTAAAAAGTGGCAATACTGTAGTGTCGTCCCGTTTTCTTAGATTGATTAGAAAGGCATATTGCCACTTATTAATTTGTACTCTTTTATGTCGCACTGTATATTAAATATCTGAGAAGAATAAGAAAGATGTAATATTGTGGCATGCGGCATACGCATGCGGCACGGGCCGGCTGTTCGGAAGAGTCGTTTGCGTCACGGAAGCCCAGCGCGGCTGCGTTAGTGCCTGTAAGTCCGTAATTTACAACCATAGGGAAAAATCTGTAGTAAATTATATAGTTACTTATTATAGTTCTTATTTTTTGAACTGAACTTAAGTTACGTATTTTTTTTAGTAAACTAAACAGGTAGGGTAAATCGCCAATAATTGGCCACCTCAAACTAAAAATTAACTCTGTTCACCTACAAACTGAATTCACTTTATTATATCGTGGCCAGTTATTGAAGGGCGGCCAGTAATTAACAGCTTATACTAAAATTAATTATATTTATAGGTGAACAGAGTTCATTTTTAGTTTGAGGTGGCCAGTTATTGAACGGTGGCCAATTATTGGCGATTTACCCTAAATGTTTATTAAGTGCATGTTTTTTACAAGTGGATTCAAACTCTACTGTCCAAATCACACTAGAATTATAGGAAGTTTGTGAGTGTTTTTGCATGTTTGTTACTTTGTCACGCTCAAACGGCTGGACCAATTTTAATAAATTTTGGTACGCAGGTAGTTGACACCCTGGATTAACACATGGGCTACTTTTTATCCCAAAAAAAAAAATAGAGTTCCCATGAGATGAGCGGGTAACACCGCGCGGCGCAGCTAATAGTATAATATAAATACAATTGAATTTATTCGGGTAATCCCAACTGGCCGCAGGTTGGGAGCAATGGAAAAAAATAAAAAATAAAATGGATATTGTACTGTTTCAGTGGATAAGCTCAGTTGAAAAAATAAACCCTATAGTATCTGTGCCAATTCGATCAAAGTGCTGAAGATCGAAAATAATGGCGTAAACGAGATGACATGACCCGCACACAGCAGTGGGTCAAATGAAGACGGAAGACAAAGAATTTATTGATATGGTAACAAACGTTAAGAAATGTCGCAACGTTCCAAGCGATAGAAGTATGGTGTCAATAACTGGAAATAGATGACGTGGCAATTTCAGTGCATGATTTAACCTTTTGAACGCCAAGGCGTGAAGTAAATGACCATGCCCCTGGTCCCAGAAGAAAAAAATAAGAAGTGCTCCAAAATCAACAGGGATTGATACTACATATAGTGGTTTGAATTACAAAGTTTTTGATCATTGAAATTTGGATGGTTGTGGCCAACATGGCGTCAGTGACACGACTTTTAGCTGTCGGCCTCTGCCGTCTTTGGCGCGCAAAAGGTTAATATTACAGCAGTAACAATAACCTTTACTTTAGAGTTGAAAATTACGGCTAGACAGGGGCCGCGCGCCGGCAAACTAACTTACTTAAAATATAACATCCCATAGCACTTCAACATAGGATCTTAAATTACGTGTTAATACCTAGGGACTCAATTGCGACCTTAGAACAGCGGAGGCTAACGGACATGCAACGTTTTCGGCGCCAGCGGCGAGCGGCGGCCTTAGGTGGGAGCGAGAGGTCGAAGCGCGGCTACCATACGAGTGAGCGAGATATGCTTGCCACCAAAGTCGTGGCTGGTCGTAAAACTGTGTCCCTATCTGGGTAGCGTACCCACGAGTTTCGACGGGACTTGGAAGCGCGTATCGCGTCACCTCACCATAAACTCGTTACAAATAGGTACACTGAAAAGATAAAGGGCTGTTTATCTACACCCATATTGTTAAATTAGATACTACAGGCGAAGACATTACTTGGCAGCAAACAAAATCAGAGATGTAATTTCATGACAGTACCGTAGCCCCCGCGTGGTCACCGTAACAGTATCAAATATCGTCGGGGATAGTGCAATACCGCGTAAATAACACCTGTCGATAAAGTTCTCATTTCAATAAAATGCTTAGCATTTGTTTGAATATTGATTCGTATCTACACTTCGCGGCTTTGCATTATCCCCGACGATATGTAGATGTTGTATGGCGCGAGGTCACCTCATTCATTTCTCTGCTCCGCGGACTGACTCGCGGTACCAAATACTTCATATCTACATCAAAGAAAATCTATGATAATGATGATATCCTATTATGGAGCTCGCTTCCGGCTCGTTTCATAAACTACTCTCGTGTTTTAAGACCTCTTATTATGTAACAGTTGCATAAACAACTATAACAATAGCCCAAATGTTAGCTAGTTACATAAATCGGAGGACTGACAAACTGCGGCCAAAATAAGTTTTTCACTTCTCATGCTCTAAAAGTTCGACTTTATGCTGTGCGTAGGCGACATAAAGTCGCTTTTTATGCTCTAGAGCATAAAGTAAAATCGTCGTCGAAGACCAAGGCGATCGGTCCAACAGCCACACGAACAACTTAAAACTTCATAGATTTTTTTTTTATTTCGTTTTGTTAGTATTCTAAGACCAAGGCAAAGATACCAACAGCCAAAGTACACAAATTTTTTTTTTTATATAAATTTGTAATTTTTATTTACTATCGTTTACTACTTTTTAAATTAAATTTTTATTTTATTAAAAACTATTACTTTAAATGTTTCTCATTGCTCTAATGTAACTTTAAATTTTAATTAAATTTGTTTTTAAGTATAATATTTACATGTTGCAGTTTCATTTCCTCGCAATCGAAGTGAAAAGTAGAGTGTGCAACTCGTCCATAAAACGCATTTTACACTCGACTTTATATTCATCCTCGCTCGCAAGCTCGCTCGGATGGATAAACGTCTCGTGTAAAATGGTGCGTTTTATGCACTTGTTGTACAATCTACTATTTCACTTCTCATGCTCTTAAAATGTTACTTTAGTCTCTGCATATCGGGACTAAAGCTCCTTATTAATCTCTAGGGATTAAAGTAAAATTGTTTTAATTTACTTTGGAAACCCCTAAACAGCCAATCACGATGTTTGTGAATGGAGGTTTGTAGCCATTTTCAGTGATAGGTATACAAACTTTTTGGTGCGTGGAAATAACCTCAAAATTTCAACTGCTCATAAATATAAAAATAAAAGATTATATTTCATGAAACACGATTAATTATTAGGAATGCGAATGTATTTAATAATATTAAAGATGAGTTAATTTTATCATGCATGATCCGTAAGTCCAATTAGTCTTAAATAAAATAGTTTTTAAGTTTGAATCTGTTGGCTAAATATGCAAGCATTTAAAACGTCACTTTAAAAAACAAAAGAAACACTGAACATTTTAATTTTCTATTAGAATTTTAAATGATAATTACCATTACTCGTATTAAACTTGAATTGTAATCACCAATTAGACCAATTAATTGTGTCACTATAAATTACGGACAAAATAAGTTATCATCATCTTCCAGTGAATAAGAATTAAAGCTGCTGGCTATGTGTATAGAAGAGTCAATCCAAAATAAATACAATATTTATCGAAGGAATATATTGAAGGAATTAAAATATCCTCAAAGTAGAAATCACAACCAACATTTGACCCACGCCCATCAACATGTGGGATGAGAATGAGCCTAATGAAATAACCATCGGCAGCCTTTTTGAGGAAAGGTCTGCGTCTCTACTATTCTCTCCAACTTTTTCTGCGATTTCGAGTGAAAATATTGAACATACTTCTCAAATACAAACCACGCCGACCCAGCTTAATTTTGAGAAAACTATACGTTTATGTGAAGAATTGTACAAATTGCCCTTTGAATTTTTCTGAGGTTGGATTAACGACTAGGTACTACGTAATTGTAAGAAACTTTGTTATAATAAATATTGTAATTTCTCGCATTCAAAGTGAAAAGTAGAGTGTTTAACGCGAGACTAAACAACCAAAATGACACTCGAACTATTAGCCACCCTCGCTTAGCTCGGGTGGCTAAAACATCTCGTGTCATTATGGCTTGTTAACCCCCGACGAAAAAAGAGGGGTGTTATAAGTTTAACATGTGTATCTGTGTATCTGTCTGTGGCATCGTAGCGCCCAAGCGGATGGACCAATTTAAGTGCGGTTTTTTTTAATCGAAAGACTTTTCCGTCGAGATGGTTCTTAGCTATGTTTGGTAGAAATAGGACCAGTAATTTCCAAGATATTCAGCTTTAATTGGAACAAGTGACGAGATCTCAGCCAATAATGAAGTCAATAATTCGAAATATTGGCTAAATGTTAAGTTTTATTAGCATTTTCTATATGACTCACTAATTGAGGGTCTCATGATGACCAGGAAGTTGTTAATGGATCTCAGCCAATATTGAAGCTAAGGATACCAAATTTTGGTTAAATGTTAAGTTGTATTAGCATTTTCTATATCACTCAATAAATAAAGGTCTCATGATGACCAGCTAGTTGTTAATGGATCTCAGCCAATATTGAAGCCAAGAATTCCAAATTTTGGATAAATGATAAGTTTTATTAGCATTTTCTATATCACTCAATAAATGAAGGTCTCATGATGACCAGCTAGTTGTTAATGGATTTCAGCTAATATTGAAGCCAAGGATTCCAAATTTTCGTTAAATGTTAAGTATTATTAGCATTTTCTATATCACTTAATAAATGAAGGTCTCATGATGACCAGGTAGTTGTGAACGGATCTCAGCCCATATTGAAACTAAGGATTCCAAATTTTGGTTAAATGTTAAGTATCATTAGCATTTTCTATATCACTCAATAAATGAAGGTCTCATGATGACCAGCTAGTTGTTAATGGATTTCAGCCAATATTGAAGCCAAGGATTCCTAAGTTTTGGTTAAATGTTATGTATTATTAGCATTTTCTATATCACTTACTAAATGACGGTCTCATGATGAGGCCTGACAGAGAGTTGTGAAAGGATGTAAGCCAAGATTTTCTAATGTTGGATAAATGTTAAATTTTATTAGCGTAATCAATAGATTAATAAATTTTTGACAGTACAATAATTTGGTACCTTGGAGCTGAAGATGGCCGTAGGAACTCCTAAACAGCACAAGATAAACCCACGGTGTTTGGGCTCATCTGATTGTTCTTGATGAGCAATTAATATTTGTGTAAGAAAGTACAGCCAATAATAAAACCGAGTCCCAAAAAAACTGTTTTGACAAAAAAAACTCATTATAATTTCTGTCACAGTACTGGGTCACTATTTTTAAGTTTCGGAATTCTGCTAAAGCTGAATTGTTATTAGGACTATTGAACAGGTTCCTTTGATTGAGGTCACAAATAGCAACACCCTGCAAGATTTTAACGCGACTAAATGACACGTAAGCTTTAGCAAAAGTACTCTTGCCTAAGTGAATAACAGCTTATTAGGATTTTGTAGTTTGTGTCAGTCTATACACAGCTTAGCTCAGAGACAAAGTGGTTGAATACATTTTTAAAAACATTTGTATGTTTATCCCATGGTGTGGGGTATCGATGATTAGGTCTCTCAAAACTAAGTCGTTACCTAGCACCAACTGCATTTTTTTATGGAGCTAAGTAAGCCACCCGTACCTACTATTTGGATCCTGTAGAATAGAAACCTGGTTCTGTTTTAGGCCATAAGTAGCAGGTTCTTGCGACTGTCTGCATGAGCAGTGCATTTAAAGTATATATTTTGATTGTCTTGGCTAATAACTTCGCCATTTTTCCATTATAAGCATTGACTAGTCTTACTTTAACGGTTTTTTCCCAGAATGTTGCTTAAGGCTATTGAAATCAAAATATATCCTAACTTCAATCTTAGAGAAGACGGCATTCATTACCACTGGCTTGGGATCCTGCTGTACCTACATAATTATAGTCCAGGATCAAGCTCGGCGAAAGATTGGAAACCCTGGACCTTAAACGGTGTAAAACAACAATAGTGTCAAAAGAAAAAAATTCCGGGACGAAACTTCTGTTTGTTTAAAAAATATGAAATAAAAATAAAATTAAAAATTTAAAAAACCCCCGACATGACAACCAATAAAAAGAAAGAAATAAAATCTACGAAATGTGCCTATACAATGAACAGTAGAAAAAGAATCCAAGCTTCGTTGCGTCGGGGGACCGCTAAGTAAATGAAATGCAATGTACTGAAAATCGTAAGGTGGGAAGCCCAAATGCATAATACATGCAATTTTGCGTTGAAAAATATATTTCATTTCATTTGGGTAGGTACTTAGCGGTCCCCCGAACGCAACGAAGCTTGGATTCTTTTTCTACTGTTCATTGTATAGGCACATTTCGTAGATTTTATTTCTTTCTTTTTATTGGTTGTCATGTCGGGGGTTTTTTAAATTTTTAATTTTTTTTTTTTTAGTCCCTTTTTGAACAATCTACTATTGTAAAATTTGCATAATTTTGTTTACTACTAAGCACAATTTGGCTATTAAACTAGTTGACCTAGTTGCTAAACCAGTTGAGCAATTTTTTTAGGGTTCCGTAGTCAACTAGGAACCCTTATAGTTTCGCCATGTCCGTCTGTCCGTCCGCGGCTTAGCTCCGTGATCATAAGTGCTAGAAAGCTGAAATTTGGTATGAGTATGTGTATGTATTACGCCGACAAAACGGTAAAATAAAAACAGAAAAAAAAATGTTTTTTTCGGGTACCTCCCGTACACCTAAAGTGGCGGTGAATTTTTTTTTTCGTTCCAAAACTAGCGTGTGGGGTGTCGTTAAATAGGTCGATACATTCAGCAGTTTTATAAATATTCGCTAGGGAAATCCAAAAAATAGTGTCCCCCCCCTCTAACTTCCTAACCACGAGTCAAAAAAATATGGGATAATTCATGAACATGCGGCCTTATTACTTTCAATGAAAACTATATTGAATAAAATCGGTCGAGCCGTTTTTGAGTTATCGCAAAATTTCATAATTTTCTTTAAAATTACGTAAGTGCCGCGTGGTATTCTTGTACTTCGAACTTTACACATATTAGTTAAGTGCCATACTGCATTAAAACATTTCGCTCAATCTGGCGCTTATAATCGATAACTCCCAGAAGGTAATAAGTAATTACAGATACTTTGGCGTTTACGAGCTTTTTATAGAGCTTGAAATCTTTCTCGAAATTTAAATTTTATTTTATTGTCTATTGTGAAGGATGCGCAACTACGGAACCCTACACTGAGCGTGGCCCGACATGCTCTTGGCCGGTTTTTATTTAATGTATAAGTCGAGTAGTAAGCTGTCACTTTTGAACGCCAAGCTGTGTAGCGATTCATCGTGCCACCGACGCAAAAAACAAAGAATGCAAAATCAACAGGAATTGAACCATTTAATTTAATGTTGGTGCTCCTGTTGTTTATCTTGGTCAAGCAACGCCTACCGCAGGTCTGTAAATAACATTCAAACATATCAGATATTTACATGATTTTAATTTGAAAAAAAAAAAAACGGTCTCATAGAATACATTTCAAAACGTCGCTATAAAAGGTCTTTGGTGCAGACAACATGGCGGCTGCAAGCTCAAGAGACGACATAAAACATGTAAAATTATGACAAAAATAGGGTGCCTGTCCACTGTACTGGAGCGGAGAGAATGAACCAATCAGGCTGCGTCTTTGTGAAGCTCTAAAGAAGTGTATTTAAATCTGAGGAACGTGATTGGTCAATTTTACACAGCTCCGCTCAGCTCCAGTGGACAGGCAGCCTTACTATGTAACAAATACAACTACCCATTACGTAGTTCTACTAAAGATATGCCCGTACCAAAGTGTACTAGGACTAAAGCGACACACATCTTTATCCTTACTTTCGCATGGGGTTAGAGAGAGCGCACAAGAGCTACTCCAAAGAATACTATTAAGTATTCTTTGCCAAAAATCGAAACTCGAAGTTTGTACCGATACCGTGCCATCCCCCTCGATCTTGTGTCAAACACTATTTGAATGAGCGGGACGGCACGATACGAAGTTCGGATACCGGGACCCTCCTGTCGCTGTATTTCGTGGTATGTGAATCGCCGCGAAGCAAAAAGTAACATAAGTTATGCATATTTTATTCGTCTCATGGGCTTCACAATATAACGGCACAAATGTAGTGCTGTGATGAGGGTAAACTTTCGTAGAAAATACTTTTAAAACGTCCATTATAAAATATTGTGACGCTTCGAGAGAACGGGCCGCCATTATCTAACTTCGTCGTTGCGTTCCATCCACTAGTTCGCTCCAGGATGAAAAATTTACACACTTATTTATATTGATTTAAACTAAGATGATTTTCACGCATTATTATAACAAAACGGGTCAACAAAAATGAGTCTTTTCTAGAACATCACGTTCGAAACGTCAAGATAATTAAATAAATACTTTTTGAACGTGATTGTTACTGCTGTTTGCATCTTGGTGAATGTTGTATAAACTAGACCTATATTGGATAAATCGAACACATACCTTATTAGTGTATGCTTGTAGGTAGGTATTCATTGGCACTTGGGGTTACTGCTTTCACCGTAGTACAATCAATATAAAGCCTCTCACGAAAGTGTATAAATAAAAAACCGGCCAAGTGCGAGTCGGACTCGCGCACCGAGGGTTCCGTACAAACACTTTCCATCCCTAAGTGGTTAAGTTAAGTTTGCACCTGGTATGTATAGCGCCCCATATAAATTAGGTGCAAAGTTAGGTATTAAAATTTTTTTTATGGTTTTCGTAATTATTCCTTTATCTATGCTATAAGACGTTGCTTCGTACCAAATTTCAAGATTCTGAGTTCACGGGAAGCACCCTGTAGGTTTTGATTCCCTTGCAAGTGTCGAAAATATGCAAATTAGGTGCAAAGTTAGGTATTCAAAACAAAATTTATGGTTTTCGTAATTATTCCTTTATCTATGCTATAAGACGTTGCTTCGTACCAAATTTCAAGATTCTGAGTTCACGGGAAGCACCCTGTAGGTTTTGATTCCCTTGCAAGTGTCGAAAATTTGCGGCATAAACGGCTGTATCTTTTGATTGCGTTGGCTTAGAAGTTTGATTTTTTCACAGCTTCAAGGGACAGTAGACCTGAGTAATTGATATAAATTTCAGCTTCATACGTCCACGCGTTCCTGAGAAAAAGGGTCTTGACAGACGGACGGACAGACGGACAACAAAGTGATCCTATAAGGGTTCCGTTTTTTCCTTTTGAGGTACGGAACCCTAAAAAGTGGCAATGCTGTAGTGCCGTCTCGATTTCTTAGATTGATTAGAAAGGGACACTACAGTATTGCCACCTTGGCGGACTATTTTTTTTCCGGCGGTCCCGGGTTCGAATCCCGGCCAGGGCAAATGTTTGTGTGATGAACTCGAATATTTGTGCTTGGGTCATGGTTGTTCTATGTATTTAAGTATATATTTATCTATATAAGTATGTACCTATATCGTCGTCTCGTACCCATAACACAAGCCTTCTTGAGCTTAATTTGGGACTAGATCGATTTGTGTGAGGTTGTCTGATATTTATTTATTAATTGCGTTCAAAAACAGGTCCTTCGAGACTGTGAACGTAACATCACGTTCAAAACGTCGAGGTAATTAAAGAAACACTTTAAAACGCAATTAAGTCCCGTTTTGCTATAATAATGTAAAAATAACGAATACGGAATCTATACAAAGTGTACCCCTTCACTGCCATGCTACGGTAAAAAGACGTATCTTACTGACATCCGTATAAAGATACGACCTTTTACCGTAACACGGCGGATTTGCTTTTGACTGTACATTAATACGGTATTTGATGACCGCTCAAATCAGCTCTTTATGAAACGTCAAAATTGATTTGTTAGTATGAAGTTTCTATGAAGATACTGATTTGTGACGTAATAAAAATCAGTACTCAAAACACATCTTTAAGTTTTCGTCTAATTAAATATTTTTTAACACTAAACACACATTCACGGCCAAGCGCCCACTATACGCCAGGCCACCATACAACCATTTTTTTGCTAAAACAAGTGACTCAACGTATCGTATGGGTCATGACCCCGGCGCGAACGCTAAATAGACCGCCGCTTCTGAAGTCAGGTAGCTATTATAATAATACTATTAAGTCATAGTAAGATTCCTTTTTTTTATTTGGATTTTGTCATGACTCACATGCGAGTCACTGGCCCTGCGCGACCGTTTGAGCATGACCCATACGCTGAGTCACTGGCCCTGAATGGCCTAATAAATACGCTACTACTAGCTTTTGGACATTATACTATTATTGCTTTCAATGATATAATTTATTTTCAATACAGTCAAAATACCGGATTAGTCTTGCCTTACAAGTAAATGGGAAAAATACAAGTATGTGTAACATCTAGTAAGTACGTGTTTTGAATGGAGCGAACGTCTACGATGTCAATTTGCCTTACGCCCAAGAAACAAAGAGTATTTTCCTATGGCCACTCCAATAATGTCCCCGTTCCGCTATTTTGCAGAAAGAGCAATTTATTCTTCGAAGAAATTCGAAAGATTGTCATATCAAAACTTTCGTGAGCTATCTCTCTGTTTTTGAACCATTATAAAGTGTAGTCTTAGGTCGATATTTTGTTAGTTAAGTTTAGAACTTAAGTTTGCCAGTGCCTTGACGTATTGCTGTAATGCTGGTAAATTTATTAATGCAAATAAATAAAATAAATCTCTTATAATTATTAAACGATTTGGAACTCACGTAACGTTCAGTTTTAAACCGTTTATAATAATTATTCGATAGATTGTCTTGGCCACTGAAACTTGGAAACGTCATCATTTCTATGATATTCGTCTGTTGACAACCAAAACTAAGTAACAAATACCTGAAACAAAGCTCGTATCTGTGTCAATATAGAAACTAGATACGAGGTTTTGAAGAGCAATGATAGACATTTCAGTGAGATTTGGTCACCAGGCGATAATATAAAACTACACAAATATACATCTTTTACAGCCAGCGTACGAACTAGTTCAATTTCTTTCGACTTGTAACGGTCACGTTTATCGCTCGATGGATGATAAAATATCCGTTATTTTCCGACCCGCATATGAGTAACAGAGAGATGGTTTGTTTATTACTTATTTATCTGATAAGACTGCTTGTCGATTGAAGCGTGCGGAGGAAATTGACCAATCAGGTTGCGTCTTCGTGAAGCCCAAAGGCATTTATATCTGAGGAATGTCATTGGTCATTTTGACAGGGCAGGCAGCCTAAATACAACCGGAAAATGCTTTCATCAAACAAAATTCGGAACGGGACATTAATTTTTGTAATCAACACCTTTGAGTTGATACGCAGCCGACACGACATACACGGATAAGAACACACACCGATCACAGACGACACATACACACACACACATACACCCGTCACACCGGCGCTGCCTATGATGATCGCGATTATCGCGCGATAAATGATCGCGTGACGCTATGCCGCGTGACAAGAGTCTGTCCGATCTCTAAGATAAAATGAAGTCACTTTGGCACAACGTACAAACAACCGTATAAGTGTAAACTCAAGGTAATTTTTCATTTGTGCCACTTTGACATAATTCGATCTTGGAATTCCGGATAGACTATACTATGCCGCGCGACTCTTGTCAGAAAGAGACACACACATACTTTACAGAGAGAGAGAGATAGATAGATATCTCGCACGAAAAGGTCGCGTGTCACTTGTCGACAAATATGAAACAGCGAGGAATGTTTTAGGGAGAATCAACTTTTCTTAGTTATAATTCTGTCCCATGACAATAGTGATTATTTCTTAGAAAACTGTTGATCAATTATATTATCGGTATTGTCAGGTTATAGGTCTTATGTAGGCATAAGAATGGGCATATGACTGGCAATTACAATGTTTTTGGTAATTTAATCCTCGAAAACCCTAATTTTACAGAGTGACCCAGGGGACGCCACCATGACAACGAACAACAGAAAAGTTGATTGAGCCATTATTTCAACGCTATTTATTTTCTCGTTTTCTGTTTTGAATAAATAATGTTTCTTTCTCTCGCGATAAAAACGCCCACTTTCCGCCCGCTAATCGTTAAATCTTCAACTTTGTCCATTTGTTTATAAACTTTGTTTCACAGTTTTTCTCTACATTTTTTTAAAACAGCCTTCTGCATACAATGTTCTTACAGAAGACAGCCTTTTAATAAATGGCTATAGGGTAGCTTTCTGCACATAATGTTTAATAAGCGGCGACAGTATTGGTTACCCAACGTTTCAAAGCAGGACAATAATATCCATTAATCCATTACATTAATATACATTAATCTATTCCACTCGATTCAAAATATAGTAAAATTTATTGTAAAACAAAATCAACATGTTCAGACTTTTCAACGTATAAATTCACATTCTGATAAACAATTGTATTTTATCTATCCAAATATCATATCATAGACCCTCCATGATGCGTTCAGGAGCCGCACATTATGACCACCATAAAAATAGACTGTTTTGTTAGAACATATTTCTTATCTGTTAAAATGTTATTTATTGCTAAATGATAACATCGATTTCGATAATATTATTTCATTCAAATTTCGAACATCTCTGAAGAAAGAAGAAATTTGATTTGACCTCTATTCTAATATCAGTCGAGATGACGTTTAGTTCGTAATGAATTGTCAAGTAAGATATCGAACGGTATGATAGTTGGGGCCGACTCTAGTTTGTCTCTGAATTAAAAAAAAAAACTATGACAGCTGCCAGAAAACTACTATAGCCGCCATTACCGTGTAAAATTTGTCGTAATATGCGGCTCGTGAATGCATCATGGACGCTTATGACATATGGGTAGATAAAGTAGTGTATGTAACAGTACATAATTAGGCATTAAAACACTCGTGTGATGTTATTATGAAACTCGCCTTCGGCTTGTTTCAGAAACCCACACTCGTGTTTAAGACCTTTCATTATGTACAGTCACATAAAGTACTATTATGCATCGAATAATAGTACATAACATACTAGGGTGGTGAATTCGTGAATGTCGCAGATCGCAGGTGTTTGTGCCATAAATATGCGATCTGGGGCTTTACAAATTACCGCCCGTGGTTTGTCTAAAGTTTTACGTCGTGGGTGAAGCCACACGAGTGTAATTTGAGTCGCGTAATTTCGGTCGCGCCATACTTAGTGTAAAGTGATCACGTGACAGAGTCACGTCACACTAAGTATGGCGCGACCGAAATCACGCGACTCAAATTACACTCGTCTGGCTTCACCCTTACGGCCTAGGGTGACGTATAGTCAGTCACACGTGGGCAAAGTTGGAACATTTCACGACATTGTTCAACATGATAATACGGTAAGCAAAACAAGTACAATTAACTTAACAATTCCTAATTAGCCTTAAGGAAAATTCACCTAAACGAACAACAACTCTCACCGCCCCAGGGACCAGTCACGTATCTACGAGTATGACGCAGGCTACTGGTCATGGTTACGAGACAAGGTTGGGTCATACACAGATTTAGGTTAGTAAACAGATAACTTATATAATGTCGGAAAAGTTAAATCATTGTTACAACATTATTAACTTTCATTCTGAGTCGTTTTTTACGTGCTATAGTGAAAATGGAGGACGGGTTTTTGTTTTAAGTACCTTAAGGGCCACAGTCGTCAAGTGATATAACAAATATATTAAGTATATTATACTTTGACTTTAGTATACCATAGGATAAAATATCGAATGAAGAAGTCTTTAATAGGGTAGGAGAAAAAAAGGACTTTTTCCTCAGCAATATCATATAAGGAAAAATCTAGGGAAAGCCTGGCAGAGGCAAAGACGAAACTACTTTGAGCAAATGTAAGAAAAGGTTAAAGTCACGACTTACCAAGAGAAGAAAGCCTAAAAAGAAACGGCTGGCGAATGTTACACCAACAAAAGCGTTGCTCTTAAATTGTAAAAGAAAAAGCATAAAATATTCATTTGGCTTAATAATCTTATTACACACACATACACACATGTCGTGCCGTTCCTGACAATTTCACGTGAGTGTAAACCGCTTAATACAATAATTATATTCCTTAATATCATTTTTACTCCGTGTATGACCAAGCTAAGGGCACGTCTCGCTGCGAGCGGTGAAGTAAGGTCGCAGCCGATCCCAATTCCTACCGCCGGCCACAGCCGAGCGGACTATCTAATAATACTTAACATAAGGCTACTATTGCATCGTCCAGAGTCCACCGATATGCAGACATTTAACCCTTAAATGCATATGGTATCAAATGACTTAAATAACAAATCTAATCCATGTATTCTACATTTTCAACGTGTGTCATTTTCATTTCAGTAGTATTGTTTTTGATGCTTCATGCGCCTAAGGGTTGAAACCTGATGGTATCAAAATGTATACATATTTGTCGACAAAACTGTTATAAGTTAACATTGTAAACTTCGTATAAAATTGGCCTATTTCACGGGATGTTGTACAAAATTGATATGGTTAGGTCTACATTCTACAGTTCATAGTAATGTTCGGAGACTTCTTTGGGACGTATCCTTGACGTATACACATACGGGTACGAATTGCGGAGGACGAAAAGGGTTTTTAAATGGTTTTTACTTACTCTATGGCGATTACGATTACTGGAAAATCTGTGGCAGAAATGCCGAACACTAGACGTCATCATCTATTAATTTAAAGGGGCTTCAAAACGGGCCATGGTTTGCAATTTGTTGCCGGAAACTATGGCCGTCCTTCTCTGACACCCTACGCTAGAGCAAGTAAATAATGGCCGGCCACAAATTGCAGCAAAACGTGGCCCGTAGAAGCCCCTTAATGTGACAGTTTGAATAATAGCAACTTTAGCGTCATTATCCTTCTTTATACAGTCTGACCAAAAAGAGTAGAAATTAAAAAGTGACAATACTGTAGTGTTGTCCCTTTCTAATCAATCTGAGATAACGGGGACGACACTTTTTGGTCAGACTGTGTTTATGTTCTTTGAATGTGCAAAAAAATCAACTAATTTCTTACGCCCAAACATTACCATATAGGGTCTATTCTTTCATTACGTAAGGAAAATTTTGCTCATTTTTAACGTCCCCTACTCCCATGTAAGAGAATCCTCACACTGTTAGACATTTCAGATAGGACATGTACAGATTATGACACCCCTACCCCTAGGGATCCTTACGTAATGAACGAACGGTTCCACACACCCACGATATTCGTACTCGGATGATATATTCGCAAGGAGCGTTCAATTCGGAAGCATTCTCACGGAAGGACACCCGGCCATATTGGACACAGCTGTGCCATGGCCACTTATATGCCGCCAGAAAATTTCCAAAACTGCTCCACATGAAAAGATCACGGCGATTCTCGAAATTACTTGGGAATGTTGCCTGAAGTTTTCGTGAGGTTAGTTAGTTTTTGGAAGGTTTCCGCTCGGTTCACGTCAGATGCTAGACTTGCTTGTCTTTCCCGTTGGAGTGCTTGTGTGAGAGCTCATGCTCCTCGCCGTGTGCGTCCGTCGGCTGCGCGAGAATGTCCGTCCTGGAAGGTAACGATAAATAAAAATAAATATTAAGGGACATCTTACACAAATCGACCTAGTCCTAAACTAAGCAAAGCTTGTGCTATGGGCACTAGACGACGATATACATATACTAAGCTCCATGACCCAGGAGCAAATATTCGGGTTGATCACACAAATATTTGCCCTGGCCGGGATTCGAACCCAGGTCCGCCGGCTCAGTGGGCAGCTGCACTGACCGTGTCGTCAAAATTAGTAATAGGGATGACGACAGCATACTGTAGTTATATGAATACAAGTAGCTCAATGTGTCCTGAGACAAAAAAAATTGAAATATCTGACTTCAAAGGTACGCAATTTTAATGTTTGTTTTCTTAATCCAAAAGAAATTTTGAAATGTATGGTGATTTTGTTAACAAAATTAACTAGTATGCCAGCAGACTCAACAGCTACGGTACTACAAATAAACTGAACTAATACTGATGATGGTGACATGTATTGTATATAATTATAATATAAGGTGCTTACAAATTAGATGCCAATATTTTGAGAGCTGATAGTACTCGCCTTTAGGAGTATACTTATTAAGTATAAATCATTTAAAAGTTCATGTTATTTTCCAGAGAAAACTGTGGAAACAAATTTGGTGCGTAAAGACACCCTGTTAATGAGTTGTTCAATAGTCTGTAACTAAGGCCTCTTTGTTTATTCCTATTTAAAGTAAATTATTTTGATGCAAATTCAGATCTCTTAAAGTAGGTATTGGCATATTATTTGTCAGCACCTTAAATATGAACGTAACTATTTTTTAACCAATTAAGGCACTCCTATACTTAGTTAATATTCTAAAGCTCTACAAGGAATACAAGGATAGTTCGACAAACAAATACAGTGGAACCTGGTAAAATGGAATAAACGAAAACTATGTGAAATACTAATATTAAATTGATACAAAGATCAAACTCATGGTTTACTAATATATTTATTTAAATACATTACATAACAGTTTAATTATATTTAAAATAATAATTAGAGTTACGTTTAAAACAGCAAATATAATATTGTGCAATGGAAAACGTTGAAACTTAAATATCTGTGAGGACCACAGTACCTCTACATTTGAGATCAGTAGCGGGCCGGCGTCTGTAAATGAGAACCTCTGTGAATGGTACTATCGCTTTTGTACCCGATCAAATGTCTTTTGACAGATTACATTTAACCAGGTTTTACTGTACCTATACTTCTTCGCCATTAAAGATGGTTATATGATTTAGAAGAGCTCAATCTCGATTTAAAAAACATACAGATGAAAGGAAGAAAACGAGAGGCGTTATAGGAAAATGGAAGTAGCTCTGCTGACAAGAAGTATCTATTAAGTTTTTTTTTATACTACGAAGGTGGCAAACAAGCACGCGGCGGACTGACCTGCCAGCCAGGAGCGCGGGCGCGGCGCCGAGCGCCTTGCGCAGCGCGTCGTGCGTTTTCATGCGCAGGCGCACGAGCTCGTTCTGCACGCGCTCCGTAATCGCGCGCCGCGTCTCCTCTTCGCTCGCGTTCGATTCTTTTAACCTGGAATATAGATACAAATACCCCATTTAGAGCAGGCTACAAGGGGATGTTCGTTTGCAAAAATAGCGGACCTCAATCTGACTTCTGATATATATTGTATAGATCCCAGACATCCTACAAACGAATGTTGCCAACCAGTTTTGTGGTCCCCCTCCCCCCACCCCGGCAATTAAAAATGCCATACATTTTTTTTTTTTAAAAGTCATCAAGCCATGCCGTGTGGGGTATCAAATGAAAGGGCTTATTGAGTAGATCACGAATATATAGCACACTATAACATTTCTTACACTTTCTCTAAGATTTTTTTGAAATTTTACTAAAATGCTCCATTTTCGAGTTAACTTTAAACCACTATAGATTGAAAACTAATGAATATATTTTTATAATTATTACTTTTTATAACTAACAATAGTCCATTGTTTACGCTCCAACAGTTCATACAGTGAAAAAGTTGCACGGGGGAGCGGGGGGAGCAATCAAAGATGGCGAGTTTCGATATTTCAATATAGTATTTCTTAAAATTTACAAGTTTTTACAATTCTTATTTACACATTTACACAAGGATATACATTTCAGGGCTGCTTTTTTGCAGGTACACGACATTGTGCGACAGTTGGATTGACATTTACACGGTTTTATTAAAGAGTCAGGTACAGATTTTTTTGTCATTTGCTTTGGGTAAAGGTTTCCTTCGCGTAACTCGTAACCAAATTGAAAGAAATCAATATGCTCAAATATTGGTTCAGAAGAGCTTTTCCATATATAAACTTGAGCGGATGCTCTCAAGCAGTGTAAATGCAATGCATCAGAGGTACATAATGATTCTTGTCAAATTTAAGGCAAAGCCTATGTTTTGGCACAACAATTTGTGTCGAAGATCATCTGCTGTTGTTTGTTGCTTAGAAAGTAAGTAACTGCAAACTTTTTCGAGATCTGTAAATTGCTCACTAGTTAAAAGCCCATTACCCATAGCAGAAACTGCATCCTGAACAAAATCCAGATTCGCGGCGTTCAACATTTGTGTTTTTGTACCTATGCGACTTGTGGTGTCGCAGCCAGTTAAAGAGTGCAACCCTGGTAAAATATCACATATTTTTTCGCCAAGACTTCGTGCAGCTAAATGGCACCCAAGAAAACGGTTTTTCTTTCGTGATCCCTCAAACCACAAAGCGCGGCAACCTAAATTTTTAAGTTTATTCCAGAAATAAAGGCCTAATACAAAGATATCGGTGTCAGGGCTTAGAATAATTATCTGTGCACTGTCGTTGTGTTTGACAGAATGAAAAATATGGCAGAACATTCTTGAATCAGCCTCTGTGTGATTAGATTTCAAATTGGTAACTTCAGTGAAAGTTGCGCCTTGCAATTTAAAACATTTTGTGGGGTCATCGAATCCGCCACATATATATAGCTCGCTTTTTTCATTGACTTCTGTATAAGTCGAGGCATTCTTGCATAGAAATTTCACTAGCTGTAATTTGTTTTCAGTACTCACGAAAAAGTCTTTGCAATTTGGGACTTTTGTCGAAGGACTAGTTATGACAACTTGTGTTGGATTTTGTCCTTTACTTCGTAACTTTGATTCAAGAAACTTAATAGATATATCATCATAGCGATCAAATACAACATCAAGTCGTACAACAGAATCCTGAGACAACAACATCATAATTTTTTGGAAAAACGCAGCTGCAAATTCTCCGAATGTACGAAAACTTTTCAGTTGTATTTGATGCACCAGCGACATGCCATCTACAATATAAACTTTAGCATTACTATTTGATCTTATTATGTCTTGTGAAGTGTAGTTCCCACACTCATGCTTTTTTTCAATTTCAAGAACCAAACTTGATTTCACGGACTTTTTGTAAAAACCATCTTCATCGAAAAGAAATTTTGGATATTCCAATATTTCGTGAGAAGCCAGTGTTTTAAGGTCAAAATCGCGTTGTGTAGCTAACATAAAAGCTTGTTGAATATCCCTGACATCTTTTGTATCTTTTAATTGTTTGTTAGAACTTGTGGTTTTGCACTGTTTTTGACGGTGACCAAAGTTTAGAAATTGAGTTCTTTTTATAGTATCAAATACACTTTTTTGTTTCAATTCCAAACGTTCTTTTTCAAATTCTCTGAGCAAACTCTCGCCACATTCTTTGATATTCAGGAGACAATGTGAGGTTGTTTTTTCAGCCAGTGCACCAGTATAGATGTTGTAGAGTACATTGGTCTCGTCATTTGCCTTGAATGGATTATAATCATTCAAATTCGAGATAAGATTTTTGATATCTTTTTCATCCTTAGCAATCCTTGATTCACTCCATTCAGTGTGTACTTTTGAATCAATATCGCCTGTACCATCTGCTTGAATTCCAAGATATGATAGTAGTGTGGAATGAATTGAGTTTTTAAACGGATACAAAAGGACCCATCGCTGCATGGCTTCTATGTTTTGAGTAATACCAATCAAACCTCCAGTTACAGCTGAAGACCGGTTCTGAGACTGCTCCAAAGCCAAATCACAGCCAACTGAATTAAACTTTCCAGTTCCTCGCTTTACTGAAAGCATTCCTCGTCTTAACTCATCCACAACATCTTTCGGTAGTTGAATCATATCTTGCAAATAGAGTGATACTCCACGGACATAATTTGTGTGGTTCATTGAAAAAAAAATAAGTCAGCATTTGCCTTGTAGTCTGCAAATGTAAATCATAATCACTTTCTCTGTCCGATTTTATTGAATTCAGAAGTATTTCTACCATTTCACAATAGTCATTAAAAAACTTGAATGTTTCGCTTTCTTTGCACATACTTCTTAAAAAGGAGGAAAAATTGGACAGCAAAATTTCAATAGTGTTTTCATGTCGCTGATATTCCTCCAACAAACTTTCGTGGTCTTTATCTACTATAGCCTCTCTTATATCTTGAAGACACAATTTAATAGCATCCCCTTCGGAAAACTCATTTTGATCCATGAATTCAGCAAATTGTATGTTTCTAATTGCTTCATATAAAAGTTTGTGTGCTCTTATGCCTCTGTTGTATTGTACACCGTTTAAAATATAAGCAAGAGTATTTTCGCCATATATTTCTGCTTCGATTAAAATCCTATCGAGCCCACTTCCATCAATAAATTGGCCCAAGCATCGTAAAAAGTTTTTTTGTAAATGAAAGGAACCGATACGTAATATCATTTCATAAAGTCCGGACAGGACATTTGGATCTGTTTGGCTAGCAAGTATATTGACATATCGCACGAAAGGACTGCAGTTTCTTTATTAAGTGACTGACATATGCTAATAAAGTTTTTCATTGCGGTATATACAACATCTCGTGAGGTGGGTGGGAAAGGGATAAGAGGACAAAACCCAACAGTTGACCTGGGTAAATTTTCTGATGACAGAAGTTGTTGGAAAGGAGTCCATCCAGGAATAGCGTTGATGGAGGGTCTCACAAATATATTTTTATCTTCCTCGTACTGCAGTCTGCACAAGACCGACAAAAGATTAACACTTTGTGATTTTGTTGGTCTATCTAACAAACAGCTTGTTTCGACATAATTTGTTGTGGTAATCGGTTTTGCTTTTTTTGTTTCGTAATGATCAATTTCTTGACAGGTCAAGTGTTTTAAGTCACAATTTTCGTCGACAGCTGCACGCCTAATTTGAAGGAAACTGTCGTTTTGTGAAGAAGTTTTTTCTTGATATACAACCATAGCTGTCACGTGTGTAGTGTTTTTACTACTTAACGTTTCTTCATTAAAATCATTGTTGTCCACAGCTCCATGTAAATACAATGATGGATCATGTACAATGTTCTTAGGTACAATCACTTTTTTGTTTTCATTTTCACTCAAAATAGCTCTTGTAATCTCTGTGTCAAGATCTTTTACTGCTTGATAGCTAATACAATGCCCCAATTTATTTAACATTGTAATTAAATGTTTTGATCTCGAAAGATGATGAACAGACTCGGCCAGTGCTACGTGTTTAGGAGTCTTCTTTTCTGTGATACAGTATACAATGTCACAAAATATTGACTTTGCCCTCTGAAGAGATCTTTCTCCCAATTTTTGGTTCTTCGCACTGAGTAATGTTTGCATGAAAATAAGCCATGTTGGAGGCAATTCAGTTTTATTAATTGCGCTTTCCAGTTGTGCCTCGTTACATAAATATTCTTCCGGTAAAAGTGTAGCAGCTGTTGCCTCAACTCTTAGTTGTTTTGCGCACATTTTTATTTTATCTGCATCCAATTGACGGATACGTTCTACTACTTCAGTTAAGGAGATATTTGACAAAAATGCCATTGCCGATTTTGATTTGTCAGCAGAATGTGAAAACAATACTTTTTCACCGAACTTATCAATTAACAAGGCCTTAACTGTTCGATTTTCCACGACTGCATCTTCCAACCCCGTAATTTCAGCTATTCTTGTTGCCAGATGAGACAGTTCAAAGGAAGAAGTACAAAATTGTTCTTTTATTTCGTCCATTAATTTTTCAAAGGAAGCCTGTAATATTTCTGAGGGTATATTTGAAGAAGGACGCCCTCGTTTATTTTCAGTCACTCTCGGCATCCGTACATAATCCCGGTAGCAAGACTTGTGATACTTTACTTCTCTGGCTAACAAATCCTGAGGTACCTGACAAGTATTTATAGCTGTGAAAACGTTATCTTGTTTTATGTGTGCGGTATTAAAAATATTTTGAGCCGCCGACAGTTCTGAACATGTATAAAGGCTTGTGATTTTATTTTTTGTTTTCTGGCCACATATTAAACAAGTTAATCTTTGCTCGGTATTTTCAGGATTTCTCAGAGATCTGCGGACTTCTGTACTGCAATGTGCACTATGTTCTTCCTTGTTTAATGCTAATTCTCGTCGCCGCAATTTTTCTTCACTTACATAACTTGCCATACAACTTCTATGCCAGGAAAAGCATTGAGCACCACTGCACTCTGGATCGTACAGTTTATCGAATTTAACACTTACTTCGTCTTTACGTCTTTCTGCTGCCCGTCTTATAGTTAGAAATGACTCTGGCTTTGGATTAATCACTAACTGATCTGGCGAATCACAAAACAAACAAGCGAGTTCAAAATGTCTTTTTCTTTTTAAGTTCACGACTTTGAGTGCCATTTTTTACACAAAAACCCATAAATTTACACTAAAGATGATTTTAAAGAGCGTAAACAATCTAAAAGTTATAAGGAAAATAACCTGAGTTACTGCAATTTTATTATTGACAGTGACAGGCTGACAGCATTTGCTTGTCGGACGTCGCGTGCAGGTTAAATGCAATCTGAGCGCGATCAGTATCTGTACCTGACTCTTTAATAAAACCGTGTAAATGTCAATCCAACTGTCGCACAATGTCGTGTACCTGCAAAAAAGCAGCCCTGAAATGTATATCCTTGTGTAAATGTGTAAATAAGAATTGTAAAAACTTGTAAATTTTAAGAAATACTATATTGAAATATCGAAACTCGCCATCTTTGATTGCTCCCCCCGCTCCCCCGTGCAACTTTTTCACTGTATGAACTGTTGGAGCGTAAACAATGGACTACTATAAAAAGTAATAATTATAAAAATATATTCATTAGTTTTCAATCTATAGTGGTTTAAAGTTAACTCGAAAATGGAGCATTTTAGTAAAATTTCAAAAAAATCTTAGAGAAAGTGTAAGAAATGTTATAGTGTGCTATATATTCGTGATCTACTCAATAAGCCTTTTCATTTGATACCCCACACGGCATGGCTTGATGATTTTAAAAAAAAAAATTGTATGGCATTTTTAATTGCCGGGGTGGGGGGAGGGGGACCACAAAACTGGTTGGCAACATTCGTTTGTAGGATGTCTGGGATCTATACAATATATATCAGAAGTCAGATTGAGGTCTGCTATTTTTGCAAACGAACATCCCCTTGTAGCCTGCTCTAATTCGTAAAAGCTAAACAGGTTTCAAAATGCTCTAAGCTCTTCTAGTTATCCGATTATAGACCTAGCTGGGTTGAATTAACCCTATGAACTTTAGCCCTATGAAGACCGTGAGTGTATGTAGTACAACAACAATACATTAATAACAAATAAATTTTTCTTCTTCTTGAGCACGGGGTGTTTCGGGAGCGGTTGGTTGACCCAAGATTGCGCCCACTGGCTTATATTCTTATATTCAGCAGCGGATGTTAAAAGCTGTTGATAATGAAACTATACCTATTGGCACAAAATAGGGTACAGAAATCAATGTACATACAAGCGCGCTCGAGCAAACGCACACATAGACATTGCTCACGGACACAATATCTCGGACCAGTTCGGACCAGTGCGACCGCGAGTGCCATCCGCTTGACGTTTCCGTGAGCAATGTGTGCGTTTGCTCGAGCGCGCTTGTATGTACATTGATTTCTGTACCTATCTGTTTTGTGCTATTGGGATGTGTATATATATCTATACTTCACGGCCGCTTTCCGCCACAACGACTGCTGTTAACTCCGATTTTGTCGCTGGTGAGAACGCATGTGGCTCACGTAGCCTACCTTATTGATGAAGCTACGCGAACACTGCGGACATGTGAGCATACCATTGACATAATTATAAAATTCTGCCACAGGTGGTCGGGCTTTTACGTGGTCACGTTTAGTGTCCAGATGAATGCGCCGTTGGTGGTTGGTTCTCGAAGTTATTGGGATGTATTCACCTGGATAATAAGCTGGCGAGCGGCACAGGCTGTCCGATGGCGAGCCACACTTGGTTGCCGGCCCGCAGCCGGTAGGGCTCCACGTTGGGCAGCACGGAGTCCATGCCCTCGTGCCACACCGGCAGCACGAGCGGCGCGCGCCCCGCCGCCGCGCACTCCGCGATCATGCGCCCCACGCCCCACTTGAACCTGATGTGTTCCTGGAAAACAATAAGTCATTGTCAGAGGGGTGAGAAGAGACGTCGCGTCGGTTAGATTATTAAGTTTACAATTTGCTTACAAGGAACGGTACCCAACTGTCAGACTCCGATTTGATTTATATTGATACTAGCTTTTGCCCGCGACTACGTCCGCGTGGAACTTGGAAATATGGAAGCAACCTCGTACAACACGATAGATATACACCTAATCACCTTAATTAATAAAAGGGATTATTAAAAGCGCCTAAGCAAATGTAAGAGCAGTTGTGCTTTTGGTCAAATTATTACATTTTCTACAGGATCATCAATGTCACCATGAATTACTTACTCACTTTTCAATCTTTTTAGGGATAATTTCCAAGATGAAAACTATCCTATGTCCTTCGTCGGATCTTAAACTATCTCCATGCCAAATTTCATCAAAATCGATTCAGCGGTTTAAGCGTGAAGCGGTAACAGACAGACAGACAGACAGACAGACAGACAGACACACTTTCGCATTTATAATATTAGTATGGATATGTTATAGAGTAGTCTAAAATAGCAGACATGTATTTTTTTTAGCTGCCCAAATTCCACCTGTTAGGACAAATTGTCCTTCGAAGTACTGAAAATTGACCAAACCCCTTTAACTTCTTCAGAGAGATTGATAATTAGTTACTGCTTTCATTATATGTTGGAGAGTTTAAGTACAAAATTTGTGAATCCTAGCTTCGATATTGGCTGAAATCTTGTTGGAAAATAAACTGGTCAAGTGCGAGTCACACTTATTGCATCTTAACTGGCCGTGTTAAGTTAAGATTGCACCTGGTGCCGGATACAAATGAGGTGCAGAGTTAACGCAACCGATAACATTTGTTGTATTGGAGCCCCACTTAAATATTTATTTGTTGTAATAGCGGCAACAGAAATACATCATCTGTGAAAACTTCAACTGTAGCTGTCACGGTTCATGAGATAGTGACAAACAGACAGACGGACAGCGGAATCTTAGTAATAGGGTCCCATTTTTACCCTTTGGGTACGGAATCCTAAAAAGAAACAAAAAGAAGAGCTAAAAAGACTAAAAGAATGTAGGTATTCAACAAGAGGGCGCCATCAAATTGAGGGAAACAGGGGGCGGCACTTGTTCATATCCTCGATTCCCAAGTTGTGGGCATTAAGTTATATGACCGTATCGACACAAAACAGATAGGTACAAAAATCAATCTACATACAAGCGCGCTCAAGCAAACGCACACATAGACATTGCTCACGGACACGATATCTCGGACCAGTTCAGACTAGTGCGAGCGCAAGTGCCATCCGCTTGACGTGCCCGATCCATGAGCAATGTCTATAGATGTGTGCGTTTGCTCGAGCGCGCTTGTATGTAGATTGATTTCTGTACCTATCTGTTTTGTGGTATCGATGCCGGCTGCCGACGTTCACGACAATCAGCAATTCGGCACAATACATGCTTCCGCCACAAACCATCAATGCCGGACGATGATTCACGGCTTCAATGGACTGTAGACCCGAGTATATAGTTTTAATTCCAACTGGATATCTCCACCCGTTTCCGAGACCCATTATGTCTTGACAGACGGACGGACGGATAACGAAGTGATCCTGTAAGGGCTCCATTTTTTCCTTTTGAACTACGGAATCCGATTAAAAAACAGTCAGTTTCAAAGTTGTACTTCATGATAATTATGTGTACTGGGTGTGTCTCTTGGCAATTTTGAGTACAATATCTGTTAGAGCAGCAAAGCTAAGTTTAAATTACTTACATTGAACTTAAATTTAATTACAAAATATGAGTAAGGGGACAATAATTGTCACCAATTCCGAAGTGCCACTGAAGCGCGGTAAAATGTTCGTGTTATTACATTGATGGTCAATTTCTCTCTAGACTCTTTGAAGACTAAGGATGCGTTTGACCAAAATTTTACTTCACTTTAATAAAAGTTTGATTAAATCCAGCCTAAGTAGTAGAACATTTTAAGACAATAATGGGTAGCGCGTGACGCATGCGCCGGCGCTGACCTCAATACTCGCAGGAGCTACGCACGCTGACGGCGGCGTCTGCGCAGCGCGGGAGACGGAACGGAAATAAACAAAGGACTGTCTTCGACGGGTAACGTAACGCGGCAAGTTAGGTTTAGACTACGACACTCACTCTCTAAAAGGAATAATTTGGCGAATGTTGATGGGCTGGCTGCACAGCGCGGTGTTACCCGCTCATCGCACGGGAACACTTGATTTTTTCCGGATAAAAAGTAGCCTATGTGTTATTCCAGGGTGTCGGCTACATTCATACCAAAATTTGTCTAAATTAGTCCAGCCGTTTCCATACAAATCGAGATCTCCACAAGTTAAGGTGGTTGCAGAGGTGTCACTTTCATACAAATCGTTTGATCAATACACACTTAGGCGGTTATGGCTTTAGGTTGTTAAACATTCTTAAAAAAATCTTTAAGCGATCTTATACTCGCCAAGGAAATCAGTTTTGCTATAAATCATACAATTATAAAGTTATTAAAGCTTTAAAACCCGTTGAAATATTGTCCATATATGTATGTGTGCGTTGCTTTTACACATATACAAACGTAAGCGCACGTAAAGCTATTCATGAACAGTGCGTTCTGAAATATAATACTACTTAACTTATGATTTGGGATAATAAATTTAAATTGATGTTTCGATATGAATGCAAAACAGTTTATTTTTAAATGATTGCAGCTTTCATTAAACATGTAACAAATAATTGGAAACATTTGGATTTTAAAGATACCTATTGTGTTTATTTGCTCATAACAATAAAGTGGAACAGATTTCGAACGCACTAAATCTTGTGAATGAAATAATGAATTGTGTCAATACTGTCATGTCAATTGTGGAAATTCGTATAAAATGAATCATGTTTGGTTTAAATTTTTTTCGTTTCGTGAGTTTTTACTTTATGCAAAGTGTGAATTATGAAACGTGCATATAATAATAATAAACATGTGAACTCAGGACATAGTGATCCCTAAACGATATTGCGATATCATGGGTCAGAAATTGCGGTGAAAGTATTGTGTTTGAAAACATTACAAATCTAAGCGTCCTGCCGTGAAAGAGGTGTCTCGCGCTATTTTCTTTTTAGGCGAAGACAAGCATGGCGTGATGACAACCGTAACCAACCACAAAAACTGAACGCAATCGCTCGCTTTGGGTGATGAAAAAAAAACAAAGCTGTTCATAGTGGGTTCATATAGGTAGTTTCTTCTCTCTGACTGAATTGATACCAAGACCTAGCCATGTTTTTCAATAGGTGTGGGAAACCAAATCCTTTTGGGAATTATCGATTCAGTGACTAAGTTTCCTCCTTGAAGGATACCCTGTAATAACACTAATTACCCTAACACCCTGTAAGATAGGACATGCATGCAGCCGTTTCCATTGCCGGCATTTTTGTGACGTAATAAATAATTTCATTACAGATTCAAGGCCAGCTTAGAGCTTCATCAAAAGGGATTACTGCAAGATGATTTCCTTCATTGAATTATCAACAAAAATAATGTCAATTAAAGTTCAAACAGATGAAGGCTTCATCCAAGAAAAGCTGCAGAAACTTATAATTTTCTACAAAACATGCGTGTTGCCTAAAATAATATTACAACGTATACACCATTTCGAATTAAAGCGACGTCTACAACTCACGCAAACACTAGTATTATAATAAAACCTACACGTAACAAAAATTGTTTTATTTTATTTAGTGGTTGGTGATTCTAAGATCCATATATGTACATAATAACAATATATTGTAATATATTTTTATATGGCGCGAGCTAGCTCGGGGTCGTGAAGCGTGGCGCAAACAACTGGTGCTGCGCTCAGTTAGTAGTAGTTCTAGTAGTTATATTTAGAATCACGAAAATCCCAACCCTAACTATACTTGATGTCGGGTTTTTGTATATCAGGTCAGAGTATAGAAAAAGGGCCCGATCTTGTCATTAGGTAAGTAATAAAAAACAGAGGTATACTTGAGTTTTTTTTTCATCGTAAATTTCTAAGTCCATCTAGAATGGATGATAGTACAAGTAGTCCCAGGCTACGTAGTAATTCTATGGCAACTTAGGACCACTCTAGTTCTTAAACGGGCAAGTTAATCAAACAATTGTAATTTATAAAAGATACTTATTTTAATGTATTCTTTAGTTCTAATCAAAAAGTAACAAAAATGTGAAAAATATTTTTCAACAAAATATGTGTCCTAAAATTGGGCCCTTTTTGCTGTAACCCAATCTATCAATCATTCAGAAAAACTTAGTACAAACTCAATAACATCACAAATCAGAATCACAATATATCAGAACAGAAACCCAACAAAAATACTCATTTAATTTCACCACATACTTAAAAAATGTAGAACTGCCAAAGATTTGTAATTTCTTCGTATTATTTATTTTGACAATCCAGCCCGTCTAATACGACTAGGCTGCACGATTCTTGTCACGCGACATAGCATCGCCCGTCAGTCTCCTACAGTACCGCAAAGAAAGAGATAGGAAATATTTTTCGCGCGAGAAAGAGTTGCGTGTCACAGTTGTGCTAGAGGTGCATCTTTACTTCATCATCAAAATCAAATATCATGCCTGCTTATTTATTCAGCGCTTACTATCAAACTGACAGATGATACGCGACCCTTTAATGAATGAATCACCCGCACACACTCACAATTAGTGTCTATTAGTGTGAGTACTTGCTGATTTTTCACAAATTGCCAACACATGGGAGAATAAAACAATTTATGACGTGCTACTAATACTACATGAATAAAAGACTAATACGCGGACTCGCCACTATACAAATTTTACTTCAAACTAAAGTCACATACGAAATAATACACAAAAACTACAAATCTTGCTTCCCAGCGCCATCTAGCGTGGAATGTCTAGTTTTGTTTCCTCTGCAACCACCTTAAGGCCGTTCCCTGAGCCATAGCCCCGAGCCCCTCCTCAGGCCACCCGTCCCTGTCCCATAACAGTCACATTTCAAAAGAGTGACGGAGATAGAGCTTGCGGGCCGTAAGGCGATATCTTTTTACGATAGAATTTGTCGATGATTATTTATTTTAAAAATATTGCCTCAAATTATTGAAATTCGGAAGCTGTCAAATTACTATTTTAGTTATGATTGATTTTTCTCCTTTTTTGTTTCATAGTGTCACGTAGTGAAAAAACAAGTAAAGTTGGAGTAAACATTCGAATTGGAGGTTACTTTGGGAATTAATTGTATCGAGCGAAGTGTTATGAATCGTGTATCGAATGCTGTGTTATTAAAGATAATATAATCAAGAATGATATATATTTTTCCCTCGTTTACTAATATCAACGTTTCGTAGAAAAATAGGATAATTTTTGGGGTATTTTTGCATTTCTGGCTCAGGGAACGGCCTTAACCAATTTTAGGAAATTTTAGGAGCTAAATGGAAGGCAATGTTCTGGACCGTTTCGTTTTTTTGCGCTTTTATAAAATTTGTGTACTAGGCGCCTGTTTATGGCCAAAGATCCGCCGTAAACGAGCGCCTAGTACACAAGTTCAATTCAAATGCGCAAGAAACAAAACTGCCCGAAACAGCACTTTTCCTTTTTCGTTTCCTAAAATTTCGTAAAGGTTGATTAAGTTATTGAGAGGAAATAGACCTCAGAGAGTGAATGAAACCTCGATTTGTATAACCCGGTCACGGAAAGTTTGGACCTCATTTGTATGAAATGCCATAGTTACCAGGTGCAAACTTACGTTAACTGATAGTACGGGAAAAGCAACACTTGTACTTCTCCTCTAACATGTATCAATTACCTATTTATAATATAATTGTATTAGTTTTTAAGTAGTGATAGGTATATTTTCTCAATACTCACAGAAACTATAATACTCGCGCCGAACGGGCGACTGCAATAAACAAAGGACCACCAGTTGACTCATTACCATTAGCTTTACTTACACGTAATAATGTACTGATTCCAGAGATACAATACAATACAATACAATACAATACAAGTACTCTTTATTGCAACCTCATAAGCATACAGGAGAAATACAACGCAAGCAGTTACAATAATTAGAGATTAGAGATAAACGCGGTATTATTGCTAAAGAGCCATCTCTTCCAAACAACCTTTGGGTAATGGAGAACTTAAAAATATATTTTGTTATTATATACACTAAAAACAAATAAATACATACATACAATAAATAAATACATTATATATATATATATATATATATATATATATATATATATATATATATATATATATACTTACAACCTTGTTATTTTTATAATTTCGTTTTAATTGAGTTATTAACTATTAAGTAAGTTTATTTGTTTTTATTTCACTATACATGTTATACTTACATACAGCCAAAAGATAATAGGACCAGTTGAATAAAATACGAATTATGAATATCTCTCAGGACGGGAATATTCCCCAACGGGTGTCAAACGAGTGGGCAAATTACTTTTTCTAAACTTCTTGAATTTCCAGTATTAGTATTACTTATTCGAAAATTATGCCTGAACCCATAGGTTTTACGTAGGTGTTTAAGAATAACAAGATTTTCGGTGTAGGAAAATGTTCATGAGTTTCGAAAATAAGACAGTTGTGTAGGCATAGTTTGAAGGCCGGCAGTACCCTAGCAGATACTCGAAGGTGTCATATCTTAAGGTAGGTAATATAGGACAGATGAGTAGGGCAGTGCTACTTCGGGTTTTTGACTAATATCTTAGGGAAACGGCAACTTTCGTTTTGGGCAGGCTTTTTCCTAGTGCCTTTACAGAAAATTGATCTGATTTACAAGATGTAAGAAAAAAACTAAATTGGCGCTGGTTTCCGAAAAATCGTCAAAACGCTCACTATAGCGCTTCATTCCACTGTTCAATAACTAATGAAAACAGCTTTAATGGATTGTCATTTCTGACAAACCGGTACATTAAAATGATGGATTCGTGCGCCGGCGCCGGTCTATTTATTGTGTGTGTGGCAGCGCGACACGCGCACAGTCCGCGTGAGGTAGGAAACTGGACGGAAATAAACGAAACTTGGTCAGTTGACGGGCTGCGCGGTCTAACACGGACGTTAGAAATAGTCTTAGACAAAATGCTCATTATCGACTTATTGAACGAGCGTCTCTGTTTCAGCTTGGCCTAAATTTCTTTCGCATTAAACCATTAGTACAAAGATCAAAGCTTAAAGAAAAAAAAATTAGAACAATGCAAAGATCGACAGACAAAGCATTAGGAAAAAATCGATAGAATGCTTGGGAGTTAGGGTGGCGGAAAGGTTAACGCACTGGACCGGCAATCTATGCCGGGTTCGATTCCCGGTCTCTTCAACCACGTAACTCGTTAATTTTTTTCTTTAAGCTTTGATCTTTGTATCAATGGTGTTTTATAAAAATTGTGGTGTGTACTTAAAGAAAATTGATGTTTCATAAATTTATTATTTTCGTTTCCCAACCGATTCACAATACATCTTGTGCGTACCACTGCGCACAAAAGCGTAAGCCTTCTCATCTTCATTTATACAATCACATTTCTCTCTTTTTGGCGATTCAGCTTTTCGAAAATGTTCACAATGGGGGAGATATTGGGGCTGAACATTTAAAAATGGCAAGTTTCGGCAATTTATAAACAAACTCGCGACGTCGACAGCGCACAGCGACATTAGTTTTGTATGCCATTCGAAAAATCCCCCGAAACGCCCAGAAAATAGCTACAGGCCTTTAAACTGAGTTTAAGAAAATCTACGATCAGATGGACTTACGTATGCTCGATAACACTTTTTGTCCCTTCTGAAAATACTATAGTCATCAGCCACTTTTTGGACTTCAGGCTTTTCCGATGAAACGGTCGATAGTTTTTTTTGTGCGCGCACATAATGCTGTCGCTGCCGTCAACAAAGAGGCCGTCTCCTCACGTGTCTAATGATAATGGCCCGTCAATTAACAAACGTCACTGCAGATGCTGGTAAGTAATATTTTATTACCTACTAAACAATTAGGTTCCCGCTACTTCGTCCGCGTGAATCTTTTTACGTAACCCAAGGCCGTAAGTAGAAGCGAAAATTTGAAAAATTGCTGAACATAAATACATAATCTTAACGGTAGATGGCGCCACGATGCCACCCTAAGGCATTGTAGGAATGAAGCAACTGGTTGAAAGATTCGATGCTTTGGCTAGTGGGTTTGAAAGCCGTGGGGACGTGGGTTCAAATCCAGTTCAAGGCAATAATTTTGAAATTTTTCGCTTCTATATAAATATTTAGTTTATTTATTAGCAGACGTTAATGCTTTAATAAAAAAAATATTATCATCTTATATTATCTTATCTATATTATCTATAATTATTATAATTTATAGTTAACCTTCGTGTTAATATTCCGTCGGTTGACAACCAAAACTCACTACTTGAAACAAAGCTCGTATCTGAGTTTCAAATTACTGACTAGATACGAGGTTTTGAAGAGCAACGACAGAAACTTTTGTGACTTTTAGTTGTCAGAGGGCGCCAACGCGTTGGCTAGTTCTCTCTCTTACTGAGCGTAAGCGTGAGCGAGATGGAAGTGCGTGCTCTCTCTTACTGAGCGTAAGCGTGAGCGAGATGGAAGTGCGTGCTCGGAAGCGAGGAAATCATGTTTTTTTGATATTTGTCATAAACGTGTGCATTATATATTGAAAATAGTTTTACAGTTTTTGAGAACTTATAATTGTGCATCTATAAAGCTAAAAAACATTGTTAATAACATTTGTATTTTTGTTGTTTTGTAATAACGGAAGGGTTTTGAAGATCCAACCGAAAATATCTAAAAAAAGGGTTATGTTTGAGATATCGAGAAAATTATTACCAATCGTGTTTTCACGTTGACAAGAATGAAGAAAAACTGTTAAAGTTTCTTATTTCCAAGGGACAGATTTTTAATCACTATGGATGTTGAGATCATTCACCTGACGAATTTTGCATGGGTGGGCTCTTAATGTCGGCATACCTTGTTAACGTTGACGCGGCCCTCGGGAAAAATGTGCACCCACTCCCCGCGCGTCAGCCGCTCGATGCAGAAGTCGATCGCCGGCTGAAACATACTACAATTAATATACTTATCCTTTCTGAAACAATATCGGCCAAGTGCGAGTGTTCCGCGTGGGTTCCGTACCATTATCTGTAAGTTTGTTGTATGGGAGCCCCCCTTAAATATTTATTTTATTTTATTTTTAGTATTTCTTGTTATAGCGGCAATAGGAATACATAATCTGTGAAAATTTCAACTGTCTAGCTATCACCGTTCTTGAGATACAGCCTGGTGACAGACGGACGGACAGCGAAGTCTCAGTAATAGGGTCCCGTTTTTACCCTTTGAGTACGAAATCCTAAAAATGACTGACTGTTGAGTTTCTTTTGGCGTTTCTTCTCAACAGTGGTCTCCTCTTGTGAAATGCCGGTAGACTCAGACATGTAAAAGTCCCTTGCCCTTGCGGCCTACTTGCAGAATAAAGTTCATTATTTCATTATTATAGAAGCGCGGGAAAACCAGCATTAATTTCTTCACAAGTACCTAGCACACAGCTTCCCAAGTAGCCTTTATACAGCTTAAATTAGAGTTATAATGTCTGTAGAAGCCCTTATACAGCTTGTTTGCTACCTGTGTTGGCTAAAACACGGAACAAAAGGAATAGTACATTACTGCAGATGCCGGGAAAGAAAGCTCTTCACAGCTAGGCATGTATAGTGCTTTTCTCAAACATATGCATAAAATGCTAGCGTAAACCAAATGTTATTTACTTAATTTGATTCTCAGTGTGAATCTTTACGGTAGATGGCGCTACGATGCCACCCTAAGGCATGCAAGAAGTAACTGGTAGAAAATGCAATGGCTCTCGCATTAGGTTCAGTGGTCCATTAGGTAGGGCGAGCGTCTGCGCTCGGAAAAACGTTGGAGAGGCAGGTTCGAACCATGATTTATTAACATTTTAAATTTTTCGCTTCATTGTAAACAATAAGTTTGTAAATTTATAAATCATTGTCTCATTTTAAGGGTTCCGTAGCCAAATGGCAAAAAACGGAACCCTTATAGCTTCGTCATGTCTGTCTGTCCGTCTGTCCGTCCGTATGTCACAGCCATTTTTTTCCGAAACTATAAGAGCTATACTGTTGAAACTCGGTAGGTAGATGTATTCTGTGAACCGCATTAAGATTTTGATGCAAAAATAAAAAAATAATAATAAATATTGGGGGCTCCCCATACTTAGAACTGAAACTCAATTTTTTTTTTCATCAAACACATACGTGTGGGGTATCTATGGATAGGTCTTCAAAAATGATATCGAGGTTTTTAAAATATTTTTTTTCTAAACCGAATAGTTTGCGTGACAGACGCTTCCAAAGTGCAAAAAAGTTGTCCCCCCCCCCCCCCCTCTAACTTCTAAAATAAGAAAATGAAAAATCTAAAAAAAAACATATGATGTACATTACTATAAAAACTACCAACGAAAATTGTTTTGAACGAGATCTAGTAAGTAGTTTTTTTTAATACCTAACTTTGCACCTAAATTATATGGGGCGCTATACATACCAGGTGCAAACTTAACTTAACCACTTAGGGATGGAAAGTGTTTGTACGGAACCCTCGGTGCGCGAGTCCGACTCGCACTTGGCCGGTTTTTTTAATTTGGGCACACACCATATTTTTTATATTAAACCATTAATACAAAGATCAAAGCTCAAAGAAGAATTAAAATAACGTATTCACAAAAGCATAAGGAAGAATTCGAAAGGTTGCTTGGGCGTCAGGGTGGTGAAAAGGTTAACGCGCTGGACCGACAATCCAGAGGTACCGGGTTCGATTCCAGTCTCTTCCACCAGGTTACGCATTTAAATTTTTCTTTCAGCTTTGATCTTTGTACCAATGTTTTAATAAGTATGAGACGCATGCGCGTGTCAACCGCGGCCGCAAATTGGGGCAAGTGGATCATTTGCAACTTATGTCATGCTCACGCAGACACGCTTCTATTACGTCTGGCCTGCGCCGGCGAGTTTAGGAAGAATGTCGTCCATACTGATGCTAGTGCGGACTCGGAGTACTATAAATATATTTCACAGCAAAATAGCAGAAAGGCAAGTTCAGGGATTTTCGCCAAAAACGTTCGATATTTTCAGTCGAACTCGAATAGATTGGCTAGTTTGTTTGTTTTACTTTACACTTTATCGTCATACACCTGGATAATTAACTTGAATATAAAAAAATGGTTGCCTGTAAAGTCGGTTTTACGGGCGAAGGAAGATTTTACGTGACAACGTCTTATTCTCTTCCCTCTTCCGCCCTCTTCCCTCTTGTTACAGTAATGCTCGGTGAATGAAAATAACAATTGCACAAATTTTAACTATAGAAATATATTTTGTCTCTCTCTCTCATCAGACGTGAGCGGGCGTTACACTTTTTCATGAGTGACTCCCAGCGCAACCTAATTTAAGACCCTTATTTAGTCTAGATCTACATGTAATTATTCTAAAAATACCGAACCGACGGAACAAACATCATATGTTTGACAGGTAAGTACGAACAGTTTGTATTTGTATGGGAATATAAAATTATCGTTTTTATTATTTTCCACTCATTTATTCTATATTTTCTCACCGTTTAAACCTTCCCTTGACTTCCAAGAATATTTCAATACTAAAATTAGCCAAATCGGTTCAGCCGTTCTCGAGTTTTAGCCGGACAACCGGCCTTCATCAGACGCGAGCGGGCGTTGCACTTTTTCATGAGTGACTCCCAGCGCAACCTAATTTAAGACGTTGTCACGTCAAAAGTAAACATAAATTACACATTGTGCCGGACAAAAGTGAGCTAAAACGGCAGGTTTGTTATTTCTTTTGCGGAGACGCGATAGATGGTGTTAAAGTAAATTGTGACAGAACAAATATTAACAGTTTAAACATTTACGTTATAAAAGTACTTCTTATTTCTCTAGGATAGAAACTGACCTAGAGCCAAAATACCTGGCGCCCATATTTTCCTAGGAGCTTTCGATCGAACCGCCGGTTTGCAGTCCAGAAATTTTTGGCCGAGAGCAGCGCATACAACATACGTTAGTCCCTGTCAAACTCTTGTGTCTCCTTTACCAGGCGCCCATAGAAGTTGACTTGATATGACGTCGGTCACTAGTGCAAAATAGTGAACTGTTGTTTAACAGAGGTACGTCTGTGTCGGCGGCCGATCGTAAAATCCGGCAGATCACAAAATTCCTAGGCATATCGTGAAACGCCGCCATTTCATGATTTGGCTAAATGACATCCGCCATATCGTTCAAGACATAACGTTTAACGATTTGCCCAATGACGTTTAGGCAGATCATGAAATTCCTAGGCATATCATGAAAGGCCGCCATTTCATGATCTGCCTAAGTAACACCCACCAGTGATGTTTAGGCAGATCGTGAAATTCCTAGGCATACTCTGGGAATAGTTTCAGTACTCTGGAAGCAGTTTTGTTTAACGGGTCACAAAAAAAAATAACCCTAACCTAACCTATCTCTGGGAGCAGTTTAGTTTTTAGGCTCATAAAAAAAATAACTATCTAGGTTAGGGTTTTTTTTTATGACCCAAAAAACGAAACTGCTCCCAGAAATAGTGGTAGGTTAGGGTTTTTCGGGCGGCGTTTCACGATATGCCTAGGAATTTCGTGATCTGGCGGATTTTACGATCGGCCGCCGACATCTCCAAAACTAACCAGGCACTCATAGCTCTCTACTTCTCTAGGAAGTATCCGATACCGATACACACTTATCTGACACGACCAGGTTTTGATGTGCGTCAAAAAGTACTAGGCGCCCAATAGCACGCTGGGAGCTTATTAATAAACATCGGTTAATATTTCCAGAGCAGGGTTTTGATCTGATTTGTCTCCGAAAGTACCAGGCAACCATGACTTTCTAGGAGTTCACCTAATAGGTGAACTTCTAGAAACTTGTTCAAGACGCTAAACTTTTTGATAGAAGGTTGCGATCTGTCTCCAGCAGTACCAGGCGCCCATATCTCTACAGGAGTTCACCTGGTCGACCCCAGCGCCTCGCTGCACCAGTACACACTTACCGAGAGCGAAGAAGACTGCATGTAAGGCATTAGTTAAGCATGTCGTGCGCGACGAGTGACCAGGGCATGCGCTGCCCCATCGAGCCCGCTGAGTCTCTGATGTGTCTATCACTCCTGTATCATCGGTACCAGGCGCCCAAATGTATCCAGGAGCTCACCTGGTAGACCCCAGCGCCTCGCTGCACCGGCACACACTTGCCGAGCGCGAAGAAGGCTGCGTGTAAGGCATTAGTGAAGCATATGTCGTGCGCGGCGAGCGACCAGCGCATGCGCCGCCCCATCGAGCCCGCTAAAATCCCCGTGTCTAGGACTCCTGCGGACAAAACAGACATGGTGAAAAAACAGCTAAACAAGAACATGCCGAAAACGGAATAAGGCTAAACATGAATGTGCCGAAACAAGAATATGTCCAATCAGGAATACGACGAAAACGGAATCCATCGCTATGAAGCTCGACCTGGTAGCGTCTAGAATGGGGTTAAAATTTGTGAATTTTATTAGGAGTTTTGAAGCTCATTTATAAGGCTACACAGTTTAAACTGTCAGCCTAGGTTGTATAAAACAAAACCGTTTGGTCCATAGCCTATATACCTATTATTTCTAAACAAAACAGGGTTCTAGAATTATATTAAAAAACTTCCGCCAGAATTCTAATCTCAGTCGTACTTATTGACCGAACGAGGGAAGCGTTCCTGTTTCAGCATCGGCATTATTTTATTCTGGCTTTCGTTTGTCCGGATGTCCAGTTTTCCGCAGGTCGTATTTCTCTCTTTTTTGTCCATTCAGTTTCCTCGTGAAATTCTCAAAATGGCGTTGATTTCTGGATATTGGGGATTGAAAAAGTAAAAACATATTTCAGGCATTTCAAAAAATGTTCGCGTGTAGACATCACAGGGACTGTTAGAGCTCACAGAGACACTAATAATTATCGCTTTTGTTCTGTTCTCAGGTCAGTTGCCTAATCGATGTGACGTCAGTTTGGAATGGGGCCGATGCTTCGAGCTGATAATGATAAAGGAGGCCCGTCTCAGTTAGTTTCTTGGTCGCTGGTTTGATGCCTATTTACGCTGTACTTGGGTGTGACCCAGCGATTTGTTTTTTTTTGTTAAACAGGAGGAACATCTTTTGATTCAGCCTAAGGAAAGAGGTTTACAATTTATACATATATCAACGGAACCCCTCTAGTTAATATTTTAATAATACATTTATTATACTATAGTATCATTATTAATAGATCCGGGAACTTGGCAGCTGTTCAGCGGTGAGGGCGAACACTCTCTCGCTCTCAAAAAAGGTTGGTATTTTTTTTTGTCCGCTCGTCACACCGAAACCGCTGGACAGATTTAACCAATTTTGGTACCTATACTTTTTACCCTACTACGGTTAATAAATGAGTTTTACGCGGACGAATTTGCAGGCACCTTCTAGTATATATCTATATACAGGGTGGAACAGATCGAGGGACTTTTAAGCAAACAGGGAATTGTTCAGACTGAGTACTTCATTTTTCAACATTTTTAGGGTTCCGTACCCAAAGGGTAAAAACGGGACCCTATTACTGAGACTTCGCTGTCCGTCCGTCAGGCTATATCTCAAGAACGGTGATAGCTTGACTGTTGAAATTTTCACAGATGATGTATTTCTATTGCCGCTATAACAACAGATACTAAAAATAAAATAAAATGAATATTTAAGGGGGGCTCCCATACAACAAACTTGTTATAGATTATGGTATAAAACCCTTCATGCTCGAGTCGGACTCGCACTTACCCAATTTTATTAAGATACAGTTTGTAAAACATTAGTGTAAAAATCTGCACATATCCCACCCTAGCATCCTTTGAACATCGGTTAAGTTAAAGACAGGTGTCAAATTTAAAACGTAAGTAAAACCTTTGATTAGTAGCGTTGTCACTGATATTAAGATATTATATTTTGATTCCAGCGTTACAATTATAATAGGTTGGTTGATCACTCAGATGACACTATCCTGTCAGCCCAGTCTTTAGAAATGTTCCTCCCTATATAAGACAAGTTACAAATACTCTTTATTGCACACCTCAAACATCAAGGAACACACAAGACATCATGAGATACTTATTACAACTTTCGAGAGACATATTAAATTATTGTATTAAGTGGTCTACACTCACTTGAAATGTTGAAATTGTCAGGAACGGCCCGACATGTTTCGAACTCGTATGGAGCACTTCGTCGGGGACTGCTACCCGTACACCATCGCGGCAGCTTTGTCACTGCAAAGCTCCATACGAGTTCGAAACATGTTGGGCCGTTCCTGTTAATTTCACGTGAGTGTACACCGCTTAATACAATAATCATGAGATACATTATAATAATAGGCAGAGGTAAACAACAGGCTGTCTTATCGCTAAATAGCGATTTCTTCCAGACCTTTAGGTTAAGTAAGTTGCATCATATTATAACTCTCGTATCGTCTGGCAGTGCGTTGGCAGCTGCGATCTCGTCTCTCGCGTCATATCGTGTGACGTCTCCTCGCCCGATACCACACGTGCTGATTAGCTATTTGGGTCAAGATTACTATATGTTTATGTTACTGGACCGCGTGGATACGAAAGTTGAGTGGTAATTTTAACAATACTATACATAAATATTCGGTGGCCTATCTATTTGTATCTAACGAAAATTTGGAAAGGAAATCATTATTTTAGTAAATTATGGTATACATGCGAAACGGGTTACTAATCGATTGGCCGCGCCGCGACTGCGACTGATCATGGAGCTATCAGTCGCGGCGCGGCGTTGAATCGTGTACCGATCCGAAACATGTCGAGGGAATTCGGCTTCTACGATGTGGGTAAACCCGTTTAGTTTGTATTGCGCTGTAGTCGAATATAGCTCGACACGTTTCGAATCGGTACGCGATTCATTATCAGGAGCTACGATCAGTCGCGGCGGCGCCAATCGAAGACCAACCGGTCTATGACGCGAGTAAACCTGTTTCGCATTTATGATTTATGATAAAAAGCGGAAGTGCGAAATGAAATGAATAACTTATTTATTTCAGGTCTATATGTATTTATGAATGAAGGAAGAAAGAAAGAAAGAAAATAAATTTATTGAGACAAACTAAACAGCACCAAAACCATAAATCATAATAATAATGACTAAAGACAGATCATACAGCTAAAACATACTTAATCTAAAAAAAACATATACAAATTTAAATCTAAACAATGGGTAGACAGAAAAAGTAAAACAAAGTAATTTGAAATAACGAAATATAGATAAATGGTGCTGTCATGTCAGATCCCAAAAGGACACCACTCAGCATATGGTACGGCATCCAGGAGATGTCGCAACGCTGGTCTTCCGTGGCACCCAGAGGGCGAGCAGGTAGGTGGGAACAGCAAATGAATTCATTCATAAATGGGTCATGCATTTGTGCAGCCCATAGTTAAATTCTAAATTGCTTTACAAGTTACAAATTTATCTGGTGTCTAACCTCTAATGTAATTTTAAGTATTTTTAGGGTTCCGTACCTCAAAAGGAAAAAACGGAACCCTTATAGGATCACTTTGTTGTCCGTCTGTCCGTCCGTCTGTCAAGACCCTTTTTCTCAGGAACGCGTGGACGTATGAAGCTGAAATTTATATCAATTACTCAGGTCTACTGTCCCTTGAAGCTGTGAAAAAATCAAACTTCTAAGCCAACGCAATCAAAAGATACAGCCGTTTATGCCGCAAATTTTCGACACTTGCAAGGGAATCAAAACCTACAGGGTGCTTCCCGTGAACTCAGAATCTTGAAATTTGGTACGAAGCAACGTCTTATAGCATAGATAAAGGAATAATTACGAAAACCATAATTTTTTTTTTTATACCTAACTTTGCACCTTATTTGCATATTTTCGACACTTGCAAGGGAATCAAAACCTACAGGGTGCTTCCCGTGAACTCAGAATCTTGAAATTTGGTACGAAGCAACGTCTTATAGCATAGATAAAGGAATAATTACGAAAACCATAAAAAAAAATTTTAATACCTAACTTTGCACCTAATTTATATGGGGCGCTATACATACCAGGTGCAAACTTAACTTAACCACTTAGGGATGGAAAGTGTTTGTACGGAACCCTCGGTGCGCGAGTCCGACTCGCACTTGGCCGGTTTTTTTTTCTATGTTTGTATCTCTTTCGTGTCAAGATATACAATAGAGTATTTCTATTTAGGTAAGTATCTAAATTATAATTAAACAGTTAAAATATGAAATGTGATAAAAGTAAGTAGTTAAGTATACGAAATGTTGTTTAAAATTATACTTAGAAATTTTGTTTCGAAAAACAAGAAATGCTTATTTCTGCATGGGTGTCAAGTAGCGTCGATGGCGCAATGTTTAAGTAAAATAATTTAAATAATCATTTATCACGGTCGCATAAATATTCCGCAGTGTAAATATCGGGGTGTTGAATAACTGCATGCGTTGCGAGCAGAAACCGGTCCATAATAGCACATAAGTACATAATACTGATCTAGCAATACTAAATAGCTGATAACACATAATTGTTGCACATGCACAGAAAAGTTGTCATCGCAAAATATATACTGCATTTCGAAACTTAGTAAATCTAATTCTAATTAACCCACAACGAAAAAAGGGGTGTTATAAGTTTAACATGTGTATCTGTGTGTCTGGCCTCGTAGCTCCCAAACGGATGGACCAATTTGAGTTCGGTTCTTTTTAATCGAAAGACATGTTCGTCGAGATGGTTCTTAGCTATGGTAGGTAAAAAAAATTGAACTGTTTATTTCCATACACGGACATTACATTGCAGCTTAGATTCTGATCTTAATTTTTTAAGATTATATCGAACCTAAGTAGAGGAAAAAAGAATATGTTGACAAATTTGCAATATTCTAAGTATAAATGGTGGAAATAGGACCAGCTTTTCCCAAGATATTCAGCTTTAATTGGAACAAGTGACAAGCTCATAGACAATATTGAAGCTAAGAATTCCTGATTATGTAGTTATGTTCAGTTTTAGTAGCATTTTCCGTATAACTCCTTGAATGAGGGTCTCATGATGACCAGCTACTTATGTCGGGAGTGTTATTATCTATATATATAAAACTCAAAGGTGACTGACTGACTGACATAGTGATCTATCAACACACAGCCCAAACCACTGGACAGATCGGGCTGAAATTTGGCATGCAGGTCGATGTTATGACGTAGGCATCCGCTAAGAAAGGATTTTTCAAAACTCACCCCCTAAAGGGGTGAAATGGGGTTCCAAAGTTTGTATCGGGAAACAAGATTAGTTAGACTATTTTATACGAAACTTCACAGGAGTAGTCCTAACGATAAATGAGTAAACACGTGTTTCAGGTTTTTGAAAATTCAACCCCTAAAAGGGAGAAATGTGGTGACAAAGTCTGAAAATCAGCATGGGTATTGTTTTTATGGTTTATCGGGTCGCTGATTACAAAAACCGCAACGATTTAAAAATCCAACGTGGCGGACGTGAGTTACCATCTCCCCTGTTGGGGTGAAATAGGGTTGAAATGTCTAAATACTAAACCGCTGGTTCTAGAGAGTTCAAATTTGGCACGTAGGTTTCTTATAAGGTGTAGGGGTCCACTAAGAAAGGATTTTTCAAAATTTACCCCCTAAAGGGGTGAAATGGGGCTCCAAAGTTTGTATGGGGAAAAAAGATTAGTTAGACTATTTTATTCGAAACTTTACAGGAGTATTTCTAACGATAAATGAGTAAACACGTGTTTCAGGTTTTTTGAAAATTCAACCCGTATAAGGAAGAAATGTGGTGACAAAGTCTGAAAATCAGCATGGGTATTATTTTTATGGTTTATCAGGTCGCTGATTACGAAACCCACAACGATTTTAAAATCCAACGTGAGTTACCATCTCCCCTGTTGGGGTGAAATGGGATTGAAATGTCTAAATACTAAACCGCTGGTTCTAGAGAGTTCAAATTTAGCACGTAGGTTCCTTATAAGGTGAAACGGTGCACTAAGAAAGGATTTTTCAAATCTCACCCCCTAAAGGGGTGAAATGGGGTTCCAGAGTTTGTATGGGGAAACAAGATTAGTTAGACTATTTTATTCGAAACTTCACAGGAGTATTTCTAACAATAAATGAGTAAACCCGTGTTTCAGGGTTTTTTTAATTCAACCCCTAAAAGGGAGAAATGTGGTGACAAAGTCTGAAAATCCATTGGTAATGCTTGTATGGTTTATCGGGTCGGGTCGCCTGTTGGGGTGCGATGGGGTTGAAATGACTAAATATGTGTACGGGTGTAATTTTTATGGTTTGTTGGGACGTTAATTACGAAAATGCCACCGATTTTGAAATTTTATTTGTGGTCATGAAAATTCTTGAAAGCATTTGCGCCAAATAGCAATTTAATCGGTCCAGTAATTTTGCAGCAAATCGATTGTAACAGACGGACTGAAAGACAGCTACACGTGATCCTATAAGGGGGTTCTTTTTTTGCTTTTGAGGTATGGATAGAGACCCGCGTTATCCTAATAGATTAAAAAAATAGTATTTGGTGGCATCTCGACAACGTCGTCAATCGGTACCTATAGGCGGGCGGTGCGTTGGGACGGGATACCTGCATCCGTAATAAATACATTCAAGCTTTTCAATAATAAGTCATTTCAGAATTCTGAATTACGTTTATCTGGCTCAGAATAATACATTTTTTATTCATCAACGAAGAGAACCTCAATATCTTACAATAGAACATGACGTAACTTAGAACATGGCTTAGAATCATTAAACCAATCTCGAATATCCCAAATCGATAAGCGGAGGCTCGGGACATTATAAAAGCTTTATACAAATAAAATGCACACATATCCCGGTGTCTTAGCTTCACTTCGAGTTATGAATTTTGAAGTGAACTTTATTTGGTACAGTAAAAGCTGAGATCGCTTGATTTGAGTGCTTGAGTTTTCGGTTTGATTTGATAAAGTGGAGTTATGATAAAATAAAAAGTATTTCCCAGTAATATTAGAAAAGCAAAAGTCTGTGTATGTTTTGTTACTTCTTCACGCTAAAACGGCTGGACGGATATGCATGAGGGAAATGCAGATTGCAGATTATACCCTAACTTAACAAATAGCCTACTTTTAATCCTGAAAAAAAGAGCATTGTTCCCGTAGGATGATGAATATTATATAGGCACGCGAGCGAAGCCGCGGGTTAATGCTAGTCTAAATATATAAAAGAAGAAACTGACTGACTGACTGACATATCAACGCACAGCCCAAACCGCTGGTTCTAGAGAGTTCAAATTTGGCATGAAGGTTCCTTATAAGGTGTAGGGGTGCACTAAGAAAGGATTTTTCAAAACTCACCCCCTAAAGGGGTGAAATGGGGTTCCAAAGTTTGTATGGGGAAACAAGATTAGTTCAACTATTTTATTCGAAACTTCACAGGAGTATTTCTAACAATAAATGAAAAAACACGTGTTTCAGGTTTTTTTTAAATTCAACCCCTAAAAGGGAGAAATGTGGTGACAAAGTCTGAAAATCAGCATGGGTATTGTTTTTATGGTTTATCGGGTCGCTGATTACGAAAACCACAACGATTTTAAAATCCAACGTGGCGGACGTTAGTTATCATGTCCCCTGTTGGGGTGAAATGGGGTTGAAATGTCTATATACTAAACCGCTGGTTCTAGAGAGTTAAAATTTGGCACTTAGGTTCCTTGTAAGGTGTAAGGGTTTAATAAGAAAAAAAAATTCAAAACTCACCCCCTACAGGGGTGAAATGGGGTTCCAAAGTTTGTATGGGGAAACAAGATTAGTTCGACTATTTTATTCGAAACTTCACAGGAGTATTTCTAACAATAAATGAAAAAACACGTGTTTCAGGTTTTTTTTTTAATTCAACCCCTAAAAGGGAGAAATGTGGTGACAAAGTCTGAAAATCAACATTGGTAATGCTTTTATGGTTTATCGGGTCGCTGATTACGGAAACCGCAACGATTTGAAAATCCAACGTAGTGGATGTGAATTAACATATCTCCCCTGTTGGGGTGAAATAGGGTTGAAATGTCTAAATACTAAACCGCTGGTTCTAGAGAGTCCATATTTGGAACCTACGTGTCCTTATAAATTCTAGGGGTGCAATAAAATAAGCATTTGTCAAAAGTCACCCCCCAAAGGGGTGAAGTGGGGGTCGTAAGTTTGTATGGGGAAAAAAAGATTAGTTAGACTATTTTATTGAAAACTTCCAAGGAGTATTTCTAACGATAAATGAGTAAGCACGTGTTTCATGTTTTTTGAGAATTCAACTCCTAAGGAGGAGAATATGGTGACAAAGTTTGAAAATCAACAAGAGTAATGTTTCTATGGTTTATCGGGTCGCTGATTACCAAAACAACAACGATTTAAAAAAAACAAATTTGGTGGACGTGAAATACCGTCTCGCCTGTTGGGGTGCGATGGGGTTGACTAAATATGAGTATGGGTGTAATTTTTATGGTTTCTTGGGACGTTAATTACGAAAATGCCACCGATTTTGAAATTTTATATTGTGGACATGAAAATTCTTGAAAGCATTTGCGCCAAATTGCAATTTAATCGGTCCAGTAGTTTTGCAGCAAATCAGTTGCAACAGACGGGCTGACAGACGTGATCCTATTAAGGGGGTTCTATTTTTGCTTTTGAGGTATGGATAGAGACCAGCGTTATCCTAATAGATTAAAAAAATTGTATTTGGTGGCATCTCGATCGTCGTCAATGTACCTAGGCGGGCGGCGCGTTGGGACGGGAGGAGTCATGATCGGGAAACTTCCTGCATCCGTAATAAATACATTCAAGCTTTTCAATAATTATGTTAAGTGATTTCAGAATTCTGAATTACGTTTATCTGGCTCAGAATAATACATTTTTCATTTATCAACGAAGAGAACCTCAATATTCTTACAATAGAACATGACGTAACTTATTTAGAACATGGCTTAGAATCATTAAACCAATCTTGAATATCCCAAGTCGATAAGCGGAGGCTCGGGACATTATAAAAGCTTTATACAAATAAAATGCACACATATCCCGGTGTCTTAGCTTCACTTCGAGTTATGAATTTTGAAGTGAACTTTATTTGGATACAGTAAAAGCTGAGATCGCTTGATTTGAGTGCTTGAGTTTTTGGTTTTATTTGTTAAAGTGGAGTTGTGATAACATAAAAAGTATTTCCCAGTAATATTAGAAAATAATATTAGAAAAGCGAAAGTCTGTGTATGTTTGTTACTTCTTCACGCTAAAACGGCTGGACGGATATGCATGAGGGAAATGCAGATTGCAGATTATACCCTAACTTAACAAATAGCCTACTTTTAATCCTGAAAAAAAGAGCATTGTTCCCGTAGGATGATGTTAGTATATTACATAGGCACGCGAGCGAAGCCGCGGGTTAATGCTAGTTTATTATATTTTTAATTTTGGTAATTTTAAATTAAGTAAGCCATTTAAAGAAAAATCTGTTATGGCAGCTGCCGGCGAATGCAGAAACAGGAACCTGATGACAATACGTACCGTTTCCAGGTTGACTGCCTTCTATAATGTCCATGTTCTAATTATTTTGTTCTAAATTTGGATGCATATAAAAAAAGGCACTATAATGTCGTTTTCATCACTTGAAATGTGTCTAAGCGGTGATTAGATCAAAGTCAAGTTATGAAAATATGTGACCATTCCACCATAAATAAGGGCCTCCGTTAACTCACGCGGGTGCACATCTGCAGGTAAAAGTATAATGCTGGCGCTACACTACTCGCGAAGTTGACTGAGGTGTAGTATCTGTTTGTGCAGCGTGCCTCTCCACACTACGTATCATATTCACTGAACCTCGGTAAAGTTCGCGAGTAGTTTAGGTATGCTTAAGAGAAATTCCGTCGCACGCATCCCGTCCATGTCATGATATATACGCCGCTTATACTATTTTTGAATAAATAAATAAAAAAGATTTATTGACACAAAAACGAGATTAGAACAGCAGTTAATGTACCTATACCTATACTACAGATTATGCTATGTATAATAGGCGTGCACCTGCTCCAAGCAACCAGCGTGACTTAGCGGAGAGTCGGAGACCCAAGGGACCAGCCACGGCTACGTGCGATCGGCGGCAGCGGTAGTAGCGAGTGGTAAAAAGAAAATCATAGCGATATATGAAGCCGGGAGTCGCCGCCCGTGGTTGCCGCTTCATTTGCTCCCATACCGCCCCGCTCATCGCTAGCGGCCTGCACAACTACGCTCCTCCTGTAGCGCGACATAGCCTCGCCCGTCACACTCTCACAGTACAGCGAAGAAAGGGATAGGTGATATTTCTTGCGCGAGAGAGTCGCGTGTCTCAGTTGTGCTAGAGATGTTCACGAATTTCGCGGGGAGGCTCCATAGAAGGGAGCGGAAGGTCCGATCACGGGGTCTCGCCCTCTCCTATGGCCGCCGCTCGTCGCTCCGCTGGTTGCACAAAGTCGTAGCCAGGTCATAAGCGATGTAGTGGAACGGGTAAAATATGCAGAATATCTTGAGTCACATCAATTTCACATCAATGGAATAAATGCGTTAGTTAAGTGATAAGATGCGCTGCCCGAGGTAGCTACTCGTATGGGAGGAAGATGACTCAACTCTGAGCCAACGCAACGGCGGCGTTCTAACTACGCAGTACACTACTTGCGAGTACCTAGCTCAGTTCACTAGACCTCTTTAGCCTAACCACCCTAAGCTTGTATCTGTAGCTCGATCTTTAACGGACCGTAAAACTACCCAAATATACTACAGTCCACACAACTATGGTCCAATTTAAACCGAAAATTACTCGTTAATACAATGATAATTATAACAAATAAACTGTAAAGTGAACAACATAATTAAACAAACTTAAATAAAAACGTATAAAATCACTGATATAATATAGATTGTTATAACAATAAAGGGCAGTTTTACGGGACATGCCACGATCGGCGGCAAGCGGCGCTACGAGCGGTTGAGCGAGCGTGGCGGCCATACGAGTGAGCAAGACACACGTACCGCCCACCGCTGCCGCTAAGACCGAAGTCGCCACTATTTATTTATTTTCGCGGGCTACCGACGTAGGTCGAGATCGAACGCAATGAAATGAAACTCATGCGAGTTCACATCCCCTCTAAAGGGGCCTATCCTCGCTTCCGTAGTTATAAGTTTAACGTGTGTATCTGTGTGTCTGTGCGTGTGCATGTATCCGCGTGTCTGTCTGTGACATTGTAGCTCCCAAACGGATGGTCCGATTTGAATGCTTTTTTATCGGAAAAGAAGGTCTGTCGAGAAGGTTCTTAGCTATGTTTGGTTTAGCAACCCTTTAAAATTTGCTTTACCTAAGCTTTAATTCAGTATATTAAAAGCTAATATGAAATAACCTGAGGCTAATATTGTCTGTAAAAACAAGCGGGCTGTAACAATAGATAATGGTTCAGCTAAGGGACGAGTCATAAAAATAACTAGGTTTAAATGTACGGTAGCAGGCGAGGCCACGCCGGCGTGTCACGTAAATAGGTACGTTCACGTAAATCACAAAGAATGACATGCACGAGATAAAATATGTTTTTATCCATGCCCACGCGATACGGTGTCGATGCCCACAATACAAACACTTAAGAAAAATAAACTTTTTGGTTGATCCCAATTCGAGTGTTCACTATGTTGAATTATACAAAATACTATAGTTATATAAATATTTGCTCCACATGTCACGAAACAAAGAAAAAGAAAGGTTTTTTTTTGTTTTTGAAATATGAAGTCAAAGTTACGCAAATTTGATCTCATTACCGTGACCACTATATTTTGACGAGCCCCGTATGAATAAAGGCGTCATTTTACGTTGTCTTGTAGAAGACAACATGATGCCGATTTCTTCTATAAGTTGGCCAATATTGCGGTTACGGTAATGAGGCGGTTAAAACACTCCGAATAATTAGCGATTTCCTCCTAAAATATGAATAAGTTTCGCTCGAGTCGCTTATTTATTAATAAGTGATTATTACTCGATCTTATTTAAGTACAATGAATCACTTCGTAATCCATAATCACGATGACCCGCTATTCTGCTATCGACTGTTTATTAACCTCTGCAATAAATAGCATGTTTACTAATATAAAGGCGTGGCGCTATCTGAGCGGACAGGGTCAATGACGTCACGCTCACGCCATCTAGGGGTACATACCGTTTATTTCTAGAATAGGCAAAACTGTACGTTAAGCATAACTATGACACGCGACTCTTTGTCACGCTTTCCTTTCATAGAGGGCAAAAGAGCAAACGGATTGCCTGTAGGTGCGCGATTACCGTCGCCAATAGACACCTGCAACTCCATAGGAGTCACAAGTGCGTTGCCTTTCAGGTGGGAGTACGCTCTTTTTTTACCGGTGTTTTTCCTTTAAATACTCTGCGAGTAAGACAGGTGATACTGCGAGTCACGCGACAAGTGAAGTCACCTCAAGATATGCTAATGGCTGGCAACGCGCCGCGGGCCGCAGTATCAGCCTGTTCACCAGCGCGCACTATAAAAGTGCAACAGTCCGCATTCGTAGCCAGTCGAAGCAGTGCACACGGGTCGTTGCGTCACATTTTACACAAACAACCAATAAAATACTGTTGTCAGGAGACTTTTCCGAAGATCAAAAGATATATAATTATATTCTGTGAGTTTATTTCTAGAGTTGATTTGAAAGAAAGAAGTTTAAAGAAACTATAGTTTAGCCAACACGTCGAGGCGACGGCACCATGGCCCACAATACCGTGACCCATGGCCAAAATAGGAATCGAAAACAAATTTTGAGGTCCGTTTTCCCACGAGCCGTAACGAATGCGATTGTTTTATTCATTCATACGTATTTCCTGACTCAGCCCCGAATTAACATGTTTATTCAACGTTGCTCAAATATACACAACCGTCCTCATATAATTAAAAAAAACAATAGAAATAAGATAGCCTCGCTCGCGATTTGCGATTCACTAAACGCTATCAATCACAGATTACAGTATCAGGTGACAAAACGGTCGGGGACCACCGAATATGTGGTGTAGGTACCTATAGCATATATACTTCTATACTATTTATAATAAAAATCTAAAACTGTCTTGAAAATCAGTTTTCTAGAATATACAAGTTCTAATCGATGTCTCCGGAAATAACGATAAGAATGAATCACATTACTTACTTACTTTTATCAATAACACGATTTATCGTAATTTATTTTTAACAAAGCAAACGTGTACTAGCTTAAAGCCAAATTCAATGGTTCGCGCATCGGTTTGTTGCTTCGGTGGTCTAACAGGAAAGACATCGTTTTTTTCGCTTGAATACATATGATGTATCGTGTGTTTACGTCAAAAAAGTCTACACCAAACTTAAGATACCACTTTAATTTAACTCAAGATTCACCATTAAGAGGCCTTATTCCTATTAATTTTTTTTTTTCATATTATGACAAATATATTGATTATTTCAACCAACTTTTTGAAGTGACTAATACTTTTCCCTGACTTCTAGGTAGTAACATAGCTATTTCATGCTTTTATTGCGTGCAGTAGAAAATAAGTAAAAAAACTAATTTCCCTCGACAAAAATTATCAATGAAAAATTCAAACTGTAGGTTTTTAATATATACCAATAAATCCCAATAGCCCAGTTCTAGGTAGTAACATCAATAATATGTTACGAAACATGTTTGATCTTAGAGAAAATGTCTGAAACAATCAGAATTTTAAAAGGAATAAAGGCCTCTTATTTTATTTTTTAATCGATACGATTTCCAAAATCGACCCTGTTCGGTTAAATTTCTGTCGCAATCGCAACCGACGTCGCAGCTAAAACTGCACTCAATAATCGGCGACCAACTTACGTGTGCCGTGCAAATTAAGCAAATTATAAAATTATGCACACAACATTTGAATTCGCCCTCGTTGCCTCACGTGCACGTGTCAATAACCTGCAGAATCAGCACAACACACCATAAAAAGTTTGATAAACCCAAATTATATAGTGGAAAAATATTCCGACGTCATAAGTTATACTAGAAGACTGGTTTGCTATCTATTTTAATCTGCTATATACAGGGTGGAACAGAACGAGGGACTTTTAAGCAAACAGGGAATTGTTCAGACTGAATACTTCATTTCACTAATTAACTATGTAAATATTTCTATCCATTTTACAAGCTTTTATTTAGCTTGCATGGTATGTTTAAAGTATGTATGTTCGGGTGAAATCTTGCAACTCAATTTTGAAGCAGATATCGTCAACCGATTGAGCTGAAATTTTGCATACTTACTTAACTTTGATGACAATACAATAATATGGTACCATGGGGCTGATCTGATGATGGAGCCGGAAGGTGGCCATAGGAACTCTATAATAGAAAAAGCAATCCTACCGAGCTTGGGCTCTTTAGAATTGTCTCAGTGAGCATTTGATGGAAATCCAAAGAAAAGTACAGTCGGCTATAAAAGCTTGCCACTAAAATGTCATTTTTGACAGAAACTTATTTGAGATACGGTTTGTTAAACATTAGTGTAAAAATCTGCACATATCAACCCTGGCATCTTTTGAACATCGCTTAAGTGAAAGACAGATGTCATATAAAATGTAAATAAAACTTTTGAACTAGTAGGGTTGTCACTGATATTAAAATATTTTATTTTGATGACTATTTCTACTTTTAAATCCAGCTTTACAATTATAATAGGTCCATTGTAGATCACTCAGATGACACTATCCTGTCAGCCCAGTCTTTAGAAATGTTCCAGCCTGTATATTTATTATGTCTAAGTATTATACATATGTAGGTATATTTAACTACCCAAAATATTAAAAAACTGGAAGTCTGTCAACACAACATAGAAAGAAGTTTACTAAATATAAAACAAAAGGATAAAGTATCCCTAAAATGTATACGAGGGAAGACCAAACTTGCCGATGTATCCTACACAATTAAAAAGTTGAAATGGAGATGGGCAGGACACCTAACAAGAAGTAAGACAGAAAAATGGGCAAAACTAGTTTCTGAATGGTATCCCAGGGAGGGCAAAAGAAAGAGAGGGCGACCGTTTCGAAGATGGGACGACGATCTAAAAGCCGCCGCAGGGGCAACGTGGAGAAGAAAGTGTCACGATCGAGGCCTGTGGAAGAATTTGGGGGCGGCCTATGCGAAAGCAAAACAATCTTTACCGATGTCTGGAAATTAATATGTTAAATAAAATAAAAAATAGTGAATGTAATGTTTAAAAAAAAAAAAAAAAATATAAGCACTAGATTTTAAGATTGTTAATAAAGGCTATTATTATTATTATTATAGGTATATCGGCTTATTGTTATTAATATATGTTTATTGTAGTAATTTTTTGTTGCTTAAAGTTGGTTTGCATCACCTACTCAATTCTAACTTTTGTTGATCTACTCCGCTGCCTAAAGGTTGTCTGGAAGAGATCGCTATTTAGCGATAATACCGCATGTTTATTGTTTACTGTATATCTTTCAGGTTCTGTATCCCAGTGTATTTGAGGTGTGCAATAAAGTGGATTTGTATTAATCGTAGCACACAGGGACTGAAAAACCGCAAAAGACCGGTACCCTTAAATAAAGGTATCAATTGAAGAGGTATCCAACAGTAACGGTACCCAAATAAATAAATTTATTAAAAGGTACCCTTTTAAAACGGCACCGTTAAGGTTGACCGTTTCAAGTAAAGGTACCTGACCGTAAAATGAACTGTACAATCACGCTGGCCGATAAAACGGATACCTCGATGATTTTGGTTCGAGTATTGGGTACCCATAAACGTGGCAACGTCATGCATTAGTTAGTAGTATTTGTTAGGTATGCAGCTTTTATTAAGCTGCACTTTGTGATGGAAGCAAGCCGTTTTGCATAACTACTTGACCGAGCGAGCGAAGCGAAAAGTAAAAGTGGAAAGTGAAGCGTGAAGAGTGAAGTGAAAGGAGTGAGGAGGGAAAGGAGTGAAAGGGGAGGAAAGGGTGAAAAGAGTGAAAGGAGTGAAAAGGGTGATAGGAGTGATCAGGGTGAATGAGGTAAAATGGTGAAAAGGGTGAAAGGAGTGAAAAGAGTGAAATGTGAAAAGGGTGAAAGGGGTGAAAGGGGTGAAAAGAGTGAAAAAGGTGAATGGGGTGAAAAGGGTGAAGAGTGAAAGGAGTTAAAAGGGTGAAAGGGGTGAAAGGAGTGAAAGGAGTGAAAGGGGTAAAAGGAGTGAATGGTGAAAGGAGTAAAGACGTGAAGAACTGATGATGAACCTTACGTGCAAAATTGCAAGGTACCGTTTATAATGTGCTTCAACGTAGAAAATCGACATCGCTTAATGACTACATCCGAATTTGACTAGATTGCAGTGAACTCGATTCCCATCAGCTTGCCCGTATTAGAAAATGTCTAACGTTAAACAAAAAAAACAGCCAAGTGCGAGTCGGGCGAGTGAAGTTTCGAAGGCAAAGATTCCTTCAAAGTATCAAATTGACAATTTCACAAATCATTTCGGAAAAACCATGGTAGAGATAGAGAATAATTAATGATCTGCAGCTAACCAGCTTGTAGATTCTTACAGCAAGGAGTGTACGAAGCCTATGGTACTCGTAGTCAGTCTAGTGTACAGATGTGCCGTTCTCAAGAACTGGATTTGAATGGGAAGGGAAGTAAACAACGGCTTCGCACGGGTGCATGTATTATACATATAAACCTTCCTCTTGAATTTGAATCACTATCTATTAAAAAAAACCGCATCAAAATCCGTTGCGTAGTTTTAAAGATTTAAGCATACAAAGGGTCAAAGGGACAGAGAAAGCGACTTTGTTTTATACTATGTAGTGATGATATATTTGCAATCGATCAATGTACAAAAAACTAAATGTATCGAGATGGGGTCATTATCTCGGGGAAAATCTTAACAGCGTGATGCAGCCGATTGTACCAAAGTAACAACGCCATCTAGCAAGCAATTTTGTTATTACGTTAGGTATATAGAAACAAAATGTCAACACACCGTTGAACAGGAACAGGTTCTCGACAACGTTCTCTCCCCATACACTTTGAGAAACGTTCTCGAGAGCAGCATATCTCTAGTCTTGAGACTCGGTGCGTCGGCTACTCATCATCATCATCATATCAGCCGATAAACGTCCACTGCTGGACAAAGGCCTCCCCCAAAGTTCTCCACAACGATCGATCTTGCGCCGCCCTCGTCCAATTTCTACCCGCGATCTTAACCAGGTCGTCGATCCACCTAGTTGGAGGTCTTCCAACGCTGCTTCTTCCGGTCCGCGGTCGCCACTCAAGAACCTTTCTGCCCCAAAGGCCATCGATTCTACGAGCAATGTGCCCCGCCCACTGCCACTTACATAAGTTTGGCGACTGTCTGAGCTATATATACAAACTTGGTTCTCCTAATGCGTCGGCTACTACCGCGGCTCAAAGCGCGTAATAAGCCCGTCTCGGTGTAGTGACGGTTACTCACCCCAAAGGCCAGGGTCGTCGAAGCAGGAGTGGTGGTTGGAGACGGTGATGAGGGGCACCCCCGGCGGCCTCTTCATCGCCTGCGTGAGCTGCTCCTTGTTTAACACCGTCGTTTTGTTCAGGAACTCTGCATAAAACACATTGAAATAATTATAGCAATCAAAAAAAAAAGTAGTAGAGGGTTCCGTACAAACACTTTTCGCAAGGCTATGTTTCCACCAGTGCGAGGATGCGTAGCGAGAGCAAGGTATGTGTTTTTGTTAACCAATAGAGTCACTTGCGCTGAGCGAGGTAAATGAAGTTATCCAATTGGTTAACAAAAACATATCCTTCGCTACGCATTCTTGCACATCTCTGGTGGAAACGCAGCCTTACAGACAGGCGGGCGGACAGAGGAGTCTTAGTAATAGGGTCCGGGCGTTTTTTACCCTTTAGGTACGGAACCCTAAATGAATATCTGAATACTCCAGACAATCTACCAACAGGGAGATGGCGGGAGATTGTGTGGAGAGCTGTGTCCGCCGCTTCCAACGTCGTGGACGTGAACGCTTCGAAGTGACCACGAGCGCTCTGCGATACGACTGAGAAAGAGAGTTGAAGATGTTACGGGCGGCCGGAGAGCTGGTTTCCTCGCTCAAATACCTATTCAGTTTGGCGATCGTCGAAACGTCACCAGCCTCTTCGGCACAATGCCGCAGGGATCATTTTCAGATTTAGTTTAAGTAGCTTAATTTCTTTTTAGTTTACTTTTATTTTTATTTTATTTTTTATTAGGTAGCAAATAGGCTTACGGCCCGCCTGATGGAAAGCCGCTTCCCATCAGGCGGGCCGTAAGCCTAACCGCTGCGGTTGCCGCAGTCTATGTAATACGATTGCAACTCCAGGGGATTCGCATGCGTGTTGTCGACCCTTTAAAATATGTACAGTAATTTTTTGAACAACTTTATTATTTTATATAGTTTTTCTTTAAGTGTTTTTGGTCACATGTACCTATTGTAATTGGTATAACTATGATAAATATTAGGACTTTAGTGTACTTGTATAACCATTTATCATTTGTTGATTACATATGTAAGTATACATATTATCATGTTACGTGCTCGCTATCACATATTTGATTGTAATGCATTGTTTTTATTTTCTTTCGTTTGTTATAATATCCTTTACAGACGGGGTCATTGCTTTGAGGAACGTATTATTTTTCCTTTAAAAATCCTTTTAAGTCAGTGTAAAATTATTTTTAAGCTGTGGGAACGACAAAAGTAATGTTAATTAACAATACAATTTATAAACAATCGTAAATAAATTTATATGTGAGAAGCCAACTCTTTGCTTGCTTCTTGCATTCTTAAATCCCGACGCGAAAAGTTAAGCTTGCTCAATTTTACGTGTGTATTTCGGGTTGTTACGCATGTTTTATGTTACTTAATATGCACGAATCACGTAATAACGATTGTTGTCTTAATTAACATACAAAAAAGGTTACTGATTGAGAATGTCCTTCTTGGCAGTCAGTTCAATGTCAAGGAGCTAACGAATCCTATTTGCATACTATGAATACGGTAACTAGTTCTAGGTATACAAATATAGACTAATTGAATCAAACAATGCCATGTAGTGAACCGGGAAACAACAGTATGGCACAGAATACTGAATGGTAGGTACAAGTATAGAAGGCTATCTTTGTTTATTCTCCTTTGCAGCGACGGTATTGAAGCAGGGAGGACCAAAATCAGAGACGCTATTTCATAACATTACGATATAAGGAGGATGGGCAGATTTGTATGGACTCTGGCCTAGGAATCAATAAATAAATATAAATATTAAGGGACAATCACGACAACCCATATATCATTGGAAAGGTCTTTTCATTTTCTACAACTTTTTGTACATATGGCGGGTAATCTCGAATCGCTGTGTAAAAAAAGTTGATAAAAAAGCGATACAGGAACTTAGTATCGAAAATCCCTACATAATAACGTTTCAACTCAAACTTCTTTAATGCAGCGATAACTTTATCCACTTCCTGCCATAGTTAACGTTTTAGAACTTAGAATAAGCTATCCAGTGACATATCGCTTGTCCTTATTGGTCATATAGGCCAATTAGCCCACCTTCCTTTATGATGATGTTATGGCGACCCCGCGCGCCGCCGCCTCATTCATTCCTCCGCTCCGATGGAGTTACTGGTCGTACTGAGTACCCTATTTCATATCTACATAAAATAAAATCTATAATATAATAATGATTACGTGTGTTGATAAAGTAGTGTATACTGTACATAATTAGGCCTTAACACACTCGTGTGACCCTATCATGAAACTCGCCTTCGGCTCGTTTTATTAAATATTCGTATTTTAAGTACTCTCATTATGTAACAGTTGCACACACTACTATTAAAGTAAGCCACGCTTGCGTGCGGGCAAGACCGAACTGCAGTAAACGAGATGATGATGATGAGGGTACTGGAGGCTACCGTCAGGTACCTTCTCGCCTGAGTATCTATAGGTAATCTCAGTGGGATGCTGAATGCAGAGAACAGTGGTCATCCAAAAATACTTCCTACGTTTTCCATCATGTTTAATTCCATACACCAAGACTCCCACAAGTCTGGAAAGTCAGTGTTCAGAAAATTTAACTTAAAGGAAAATTGATCTGTTAAGTACTCAAGTACAATGTAGAAACGTAAATATCAAAGTTGATAAGTAATTAAACAAATGGCTATGAATCTTTTGCCAATAAAACGAAAGTAAATCGTACCTATTAAATTATAAGTACTTATTTATTACAATGTATAACGTAATGTATTTATTTCGATGCTTAAATGGTTTCAATGACTAGGCATTTAACCGGAAATACAATGGTATTAGGTATATAACACTAATGGTATATTAGCACTATTTCATAATGCACATGCGAGTTATACCTACCTAGCTATTGCGTGGGTGTGCATATCAAAGCCCACATTATTAACCACTAAAAATGTTATCGAGACTACATGATAACCGTTCATTTATACGGTCAGTAAGTCTCGTCTGGGGTTAAATATGCCAAGGAATTTTACTCAATTCAACACACGGATTTTTTCCTATGAGTAAAGGTACTTTTTCACTAGCCTAGTGAGTCGGGAAAGGGTAAAAATGTTTTTGTTGAAATCATTAATTTTTTGTACCTATCAGAACTTGGCATTAATAGAAATCGGTAGTTACCTTGCTGTTATTCGGAAAATACGATACCTTACTTTGAGTTAATTTTAAATTCTGAAAAAATATCCGTGCTTTCATTTATTAGGTGCTTATAGGTTAATAATGAATACATCTTCTGCTTATGAATTGGCAAGTCAACCATAAATCAGCAACGTGAATAGTTTTAGACGGCGCGTGCGCGAAGTAGGTTAATAAATACGAGTACACAACTACGGTAATTTGATAAGCTCTACTTGAGTTCACTCATTAATATTGATATTTACCAATCCATAATCAATCAGGTTCGGGAAGTACAGTTGATGGCAATTCACAGCGGGAGACTTCACAAAAATGCCCACATTTTTTTTAATTACCACTTAAAAACTGACTAACTGTGAGTTAGACTCGCGCTCAGAGGGCGCCGTACCATTGTGCGCAAAATAACCAAAAAAACATGTCCCTTGTAATTTATATTCATCATCATCATCATTATCAGCCAAAAGACGTCCACTGCTGGACATAGGCATAATTTATATTACGGTTTATATTATACACTTATTAATTTATTTTTTGTTACATAAATATTAGAGACCAGTCGTACACAAACATGCTAAACTTTTCTTATATCTGCAGACTTGGTTAGGTTAGTTAATAAACCAATTAATAAACAAAGATATTACCCATGTAGAAGTAAACCATTTTTTTTATGTGTCCAATAAATAAAACTAGCTGCGCCCGGCGGCGTGACATACCTATTATTTGCTATTATTTCGGGATAAAATCTAGCCTATGTGTTAATCCAGGGTGTCAGCAACGTTTGTACCAAATTTTATCAAAATTTGAGCGTAAAAAAAGAAACAAACTTACAAACACACTCACAAACTTTCGCCTCTATAATATTAGCGTGATAATAATGCCTATATAATAGCGCCTATATAATATAATATTATAGTATGTAATCATTACTTATTTACTATTATTATATAAGAACCTAGAGTATCCTACGGCTCGGCAAAGGCCTCTCTCTCATTCTCCCACATGCCCCAGTACTATTTAGAAATTACTTGTTGGTGTAGATTGACTTTTGATGAAACACTGCACTTCAACCACAATCATCCTCTTATATGTGCTACTTCTTGCCTGGATAATCTGCTAAGCAAATAGTTAATTGCTGTATCACATTTTTCCCTATTGTTTCCGTTTGTAACATAATTTTCCTTAATAAGTAGGTATTAAATTAACCACAATTCTGTGACCACAAGATTGCTGAAAGTGTTTTGTTTCATATCAATGGCAATAGCTTGAATATCACTACAAAATATCTTATCTTTAGAAGCATCCAACAATATCTATAGGTACTCATAGTTGTCTAAACAAAACTTTCTGCACTATTTTTGTGTGAAAATTACCTGAGTACTGATAAATTACTGGCAGGTAAATCGCCAATTACTGGCCACCGTTCAATAACTGGCCACCTCATACTAAAAATGAACTCTGTTCACCAACAAACATAATTCATTTTAGTATAAGGTGTTAATTACTGGCCAACCGTCAATAAAGTTTGTAGGTGAGTAGAGTTAATTTTTAGTATGAGGTGGCCAGTTATTGTACGGTCGCCAGTAATTGGCGATTTACTAATATCCATACAAGAAATTACCAGTTTGCATTCCCTGGTCAGTATATCAATGTAGAATTGTAGATAAGTATCTGAGTTGTTATCAAAAACATACATTTTACTACTCGCTTATGTCAAATTGCATACCAAATTGACAGCAATTTTTGATGCTGACTGTACACAGTTAAGGGCTTTAGTCGAAACAAAACTTAATTGATCCATATTAAAATACTACTCACGTCGTAGAAGTCGAATATCGTTCGACATGTTTCGAATCGGTACGCGATTCATCATCAGGAGAGCCGATCAGTCGCGACGGCGGCCAACCAAGCACTCGATTCGAAACATGTCAAGCGATATTCGACTTCTACGACGTGCGTAAAGCCGTTATGTATTTTAATGTCTGAGTCTCAAGTAGTTTTCTTAATTGATCCCTTTGTGTAATGAAAGAAAGTTACCTATATTACATTTTGTATGGCTAACTTCAAAATCAAAATATAGCGTCAAGTTATATAAAACTCATAGGCAGCGTTTATCAAAACAGTACCGCAGCCATAAAGCTGCAGTCTTCTGGCCCGTCCTTCGAAATACAAAGAGGGGTTAAACAAGGAGATCCGCTTTCGCCGAAACTCTTCACCAGCACTTTAGAGCACGTCTTCCAGAAACTTGCGCCGCGTTGGGAAGACAGGGGACTGGTCGTCGGAGAAAAGAGATTAACCAATCTCCGCTTCGCCGACGACATAGTTTTTGTTTTCCTCAACTATAACCGAGCTACGTCAAATGCTAGAAGACCTTAGCAATGCGAGCCTCGAGGTAGGACTGAAGATGAATATGTCAAAGACCAAAGTCATGACGAACAGCACAAAATGTAGGGTAGAGATAAACGGTGAACTTATTGCATATGTCCCTGAATACCTGTATTTGGGCCAATTAGTCTCTTTCCAGGCGCGCCAAGAAAAAGAGGTCGAAAGACGGACCGAAAACGCCCGGAAGAGCTATTGGTCCATAAAACATTTGATGAAGGGTAACCTACCATTGTCGCTAAATCTTAGGCTCATGGACATGTGCATACTTCCAGTTCTCACCTACGGTGCTCAGACTTGGTCTTTGACAGAAGCACAGAAGTACAAACTCGGGGTTTGCCAGCGGGCTATGGAGCGTAGCATATTAGGAGTAAATCGGATGGACCGTATCCAGAACACCACACTGCGCTCACAAACCCTAATAGTCGACGTAGCTTGGAAGGCGGCTAAGTTGAAATGGGACTGGGCTGGCCACGTTTGCCGCATGCCAGATGACTTGTGGGCCAAAAATACCACAGAGTGGACGCCACACAACTCAAGACGGGGACGCGGCAGACCTCGTCGGCGATGGCGCGATGACTTGGACTTTTTCCTCAAGGACTGGCCAGATAAAGCACAGAATAGAGAGCAGTGGAAAAAAGGGGGGAGGCCTTTGCCCAGCAGTGGGACACAATGGGCTCATAATAATAATAATAATAATGGCTAACTTTAGTTTCACAAAGGACAAGATAATTTTGTCTATTAAGTCTGCATTTTTTTAAATAACCCAACACTACTGATATGTAATTGAGTTTCTATGAACTGTCACAAACTTGATCTAGTCATAATCGAGCTTCGGACTTTTCGTAGCATGGTAGTAAGTTAGAAAGCTATGGAGCCGACATTAACATTAAAAATGTAATTAATAATGATAAAAAAAAAATACGTGGAGTAAATGGTTTCAGAGCTACAACTAATACATTTTTGACAAACATGACATTATGACTAGATTTTGGTTCACAGGTAGAGAACACCTTGTGGCATTAAGGCCGCCAGTATCATTTATCAGTCATCCAACGGTGCAGATAAACTCAGTAAGTACACAACTCATTATTTCCATATCCCGTATTGACATTCTTATCATGCCTATTGATAAATTCATTCATGAGGAAGGAAGGTGTAATTGTGTTTGTGTTTGGAAAAGCAAAATTTCACACAGAGAGTAATGGAGTCACCTAGACATTTTTATGAATAAATTAATAACAATTAAATTATTTTTTTCTCATACACTATATAATTTGCGAGTATTACCTAAGGTTTAGAATAGAAAATATTAAATTATTTAAAATAATGTCAAGCTGCAAAAATATGCAGTATCTTGATTGAGAAGCACCTAAAAATAAATAAATTTTATTAATTAATTTGTGAAAATTGTTAATATACCTAATTTGGCTAACAAAACCTAAAATTTAATGGTCTCCCTGAAATCACTCCTATAATATATAGGCACCTGCATTTTATGAGTTTTTGTCATATTAATTTATGTAAATATACAATTTATTATATAATATTTGTTTTGAATTTATTATTTTATACTTTTTTATTTTTTTGATTTAGAGAAACTTCAACAAAACTTAGACACCAAAGTTTGCACCTAAATAAGTAGAATATGTAACAGCGCTTAAAGTAGGTAAACATTGTAATACCTATACCTACCCATATTCCACAAACTAATAAATATATCTCATATTTAATTTCAATATTTCATATTTATTCATTCAATCCTTAAAAGTTAATAAAGAATAACAACTCCATTGCTCTTCTGTCCATAATTTGCCACCACTTCTCCAGCCCCTAGTAGTACAGTATCTGTGCCGCTGCACCAATAGGCTTTCAGTGGCAACCTATTGTGTCTGAAAAGACTAGTTACTGCACAATTCAAACTTGCTCTTTGACCTCTTCAACCTTCAGTAACTATTAGTTTTACAAGCACAATGTTTGGTAACAAATGTGCACATGTACCTATTGTTAAGTAATTTAAATATTACGTATGTAACGTAAAACAGGTTGATGATTATTCATAAATTAATATTCAAACTGTGATTGTCGATTTATCAACTAAGGATTCTTTTTAAAACATGATACAAGGTCACTAACCTCAGTTTCTTTGATTATAATTGATCTGAGATAGTCTGAGATCGTATACACAAAAGAGTTGGTAAATATTAGCAGTCGTAGCGACGTTCGCAAACGCTGATGCAAGCACTTTAACAACCAGTTTCGACTTACAAACTAGTTCACGTATTTCCGGATCACGTCACTCAAATGCAACCAGGTCACTAGTATGTCCAGGTTGGAGTTAGAGTAAACCTTAAGGATACCCACCTATGATAAACTTGCTGAATAGACCCACGACCGCCACAGTAATGGAACTCGCACACGTCCATAGCCGTCCCGGGCTTCGCAGCCGCGGGATAATCCAGGTGATGTCGTACCCCATGTTCTTGACACCTCCCTCACACGATCACGCACTAATACAACATTGTTACTGTGAATAAACTTGACGAAAATCAATTTCTTGGGTCGCGACACTACACTCGTGCATACGAAGTACTGAATGAATGACAATTGACAAGGCAAGGCGTGCCTGACAGCTCGAACGGTGTTGCCATACTGAACGGTGAAGCGTTTTTCGTTCGCTAACCAACTTATTTTGAATCTCAATATTAAGCGAAGGATTGATAGGATGCTTCTTGCGTAATGTTATTGGAAAGTAGGCTATGAACTCACATTATGTCCTATTTTATTTATTTATCGTTCAGACGTGCATAGAATTTTTATTATTTGGGTGCGTGGTTGTTACTAAAAACAAGAATTTGATGTTCCGTCGTACAACCGGTTACTGTTAAGACCCGCATGTGATGTGTAAGTGGTTTAGTAAAAAAGTAATTATGTAGTTACTTACTACAGGTATGATATTTTATTATGATACGACAGCAACAGTGCCGGTTCACCTAAGATGAATACAGGCAGTGACAAAATGTATGATTATAATCCTATTTCAAACACGATTATGAAAAACAATAGGTAAGTACCTAGTTAGCTACTTTATTATACTTAATCCTTTGATCATTTAATTTTTTAACCAACTTTAAAAATAACAAAGATTCACTTAGAGCGCTATTGCCATTTTTCATTCCGCCTGGCCGTCTTCTAGGTCACGAGGTCAGAGAGCCAATCAGAGGAATCGTTAACGTAATGAATAGTCAACAAAGGTGTAGGTATTGTAGATAAGATAATGAACGGATGCGGCGAAGCGCAGTTGTTAGATAATAATTTGGGTCTCGATACGCTACAATAATCTTATCTACTGTTCAATGTTGGGAACTGGGAGCATTGCTATACAGTTTAAATCAGGCACTGGGAGATTTCATAGGATAAGTTTGTTTTGGTTTGGAATCCAAACCTATTTATCTTTTAAAACTTCGCAATGAACTTAAGATATATGTGTTAGGTAGGTAGGTTTTTAGAACACAAGTGAATTATAAAATAACTTTTATTGTTCACATTTGTACACTCAATAGTTTTGTTTGATTACAAACGATTTTATTTTATTAAAACTAAATATCGTGAAAACATAATTAATTCAGAATGCACTCATCCCCTCATATCTATCCACAGTAACTGATAGATAATAAAATCACTGTACAGTCATATACATTAGTCTAAAACACCATTTTTATGTTTAAATATTACCCAGTACCTAAGTCTATATTGATAATCAGTCTTTCAGTTTGCTAATTGCATCTAATTGGCTAACAGAAATGTGTGAAGTAAAACATGTGAAAAGCCCTACTTTTCATTCCTAATGATTTTTGATGGCCAGCTACACTCATTCATGCAGAAAGATTCGAAAACTCGTCACTGCAGTATTAAATTGTAATAAGTTTTCGATTCAGAAGCACACCCACAGCTCAGCGTCTATCGAAAACCCAGGAGCGTTTCATGCTGCTTCTCTTCTAGAAATTTCTATCAGTTCCGTCCACTACGTAGCACAGCTAGGCATCCCAGCCTGGCGGTTGATCAGCTACCGGTTGGTTCTAGCATCGTCTCCCCACAGCACAAACTCGTACACATCCGATCGACACGCGCCTGCGCGGCGATCGCACGGAGCCGGCGCAGACACAACGATGCGCTTGCGACTGCCCCGCTTGTCCTTCGAAGCCTGTGGGGCATCCTGTGACTGAAGTCCTGAGAATGCCTGTTGAAACTCCCGCGATTGTTTGCCTGTATGTTCCTCGAGCCTGCCAGTTTCGTGAATGATGTCAAAATCCTGCACGTTCATCTCTGATGCTTGTGGAACACCCTCTGATAGTCCACGGTTGGTTGAAGCCGCTTGAAAATCCTTTGAGTCTGATGGAACCTTGCGTCCGTGAACATTCGAATGAACTAGCATATCATCTGTATCAGTTCCTTCAGGTGCTGTTCTAAGTTTGTCGTGTGACACATTGGTTATGTCAGTGGGCGCAGCGCACGCGCACCCAAGCAGCAGCAAAACAAACGCGAACGCGACGCACATGCTTAGTCCGGATCGAGTAGGTACTGACATGGCGATGCGCTGTTTGCGGCTTATATTGGCATCGATAGCGGGTGCAATAGCCCGCATGATTTTTTAAATTTTCGAGGAAATTGGGGCCGGGTTTTTACTGATTATTTTAATGGATTCACTCAAATTTATGTTATAATATGGGCTTGGTTAATTTTTTGATTAGATACAGATACAGTTACTGTAATTTTGCTTATTATAGAATTCTGATGCATTACCAGTACATTATTGAAGTAACTTAAACAACAAGACTTAATTCTTTCGGAAAAATCTAGTGCCGATTTTGAAAAAATAAATAAGTAGGTATATAGGTAGTTATCTATGCCTACATTCGTTATAACATTATCTCTTTTCTATAAAAGCAAACAAACTTAAACCTTAAAAATCTGCAGGTTACACAAAAAACAAAAGGACCTTTCGACACTTTCGATTTTCCCAAGTACCTTTGTCCATAGCTTTATTTTACAGTTGTGCTCTATGGGAATTCCCGCTTGCATTAATCGCTATGAATCGAGGTTGAAGGTGACAACTAATGTGGTAGTGTTGAGCAAAAAAAAAGCGCAGGATTACTAAGGCATGTGCGCACAATAGACTCTAGGTTTTGCCAATTTTACTAAGGTTTATCTTAGAGATTTATCTAATGCCGTTGTCAGTTAAAAATACTGCCCGTTCCTGGCATTGACATGTCTTTTGTGGCACGCAAACTTGGAGACATAATACTCTGCGTCTTGTGTTGCCTCGCCTCTCGAGCGGAAGAAAACGTGAAAATATAATAAGTTGGCACGTTGTTATGTAGAATAGAATCTGATACGCTTATTTAGACGTCACACATCTCGCGAGGTTAGTTGCATTGTTTACGCACTCCACATCTGCATTATTTAAATTCGAGAACAATCGAATGCATCTGAATAGAGCATTACCTTAAAGATGGTTGCCATGTGCCAAATTGAGCATAAAACATACTAAGGACCTCTATATAATAGTGGTGAAAGAATAAGTAGGAGAACTGACAACTGTACCCCTTATTGGATATCGTCCAGGAAAATTTCCTCATTGCTGAGGGTCGTGATTCACTGATGTCACCCATCGTATAAATACCGGGTGGATGAAATGGAGAGAACTATCTGGCGTGTTATGCGACAGCCGAATGCCCGTGCGCATAAAAGGACGAGTATACAGAGCAGCCGTCCGACCGGCCATGACATACGGAGCCGAATGCTGGCCACTCAAAAAGCAACACGAAAATCAGTTACACTGCGCAGAAATGAAGATGCTCAGGTGGGCAGGTGGTGTAACTAGGCTGGACCATGTCAGAAACACGCACGTAAGAGGCACCTTCAAAGTGAGACCTATCCCAGAAAAAGTACAGGAGAGCCGTCTGCGGTGGTACGGACACGTTATGAGGAGACCATCCGACCACATGACCAGAAAAGTACTGGATATCGAAACTAAACCCCGAGGACGAGGAAGACCCCGAATCACATGGATGTCCGTAGTAAATAAGAACCTCAAAGAAGCCCAAGTGAATAAAGAGACGACCCAGGATCGAGCAGCCTGGAGACGCATGATACGGAGGGCCGACCCCAAATAAAATGGGAAAGGGCCAGGCAAAAGAAGAAGAGAAGAAGCTAAGGGTCGTGATTCCCCCCGTTGCTGGGTCATCATACGTCTGACAGTGTTCGCCACTTAGATCAGTTCTTGGCTTCATAGAGAGCGTTGTGCAGCTTGATGTCCAACGATGAGCGGTTTTGGTCAGACCATCTCAGCGGTGATCGGCCCCTAAGGCGCTTCCCATCGTCCTTGCCAGTGACCAGAGCTGTTCTATATCGTGTATTTCCGTTCTAGCTATATAGCCAAAAAACTTTGATCTACGCAAACATATTGTGGAAAGACGGGCCTTTATGTTGAGTTCACGTAGAATGGACTCGTTGGTGCTGGTTGGTGTTTGACGTAGGAAATCTATGAACCAGTAGACCTGTTGTCGTGGAGATCCTTTGGAGAGGATTTTGTCCAGCAGAATATCTTCGGGTGATATGATGAAGAGAACGAATTGTTTGATGTCGTACTTACATTTTAACTAGAGGACCTAAAGCAAAAACCATTTTTTTTGGCGTGGCTAAGAACGAAATCAGGCTTTGATGAACCTATTGTAATCACTGGCCTGTTTAAGCTAGTCATACATAAGGCAAGTTGCGGTGATTTCGGCATATTTTGCATCACTGTCCAAATGGGAATGCAGCCTTATGAATCACACAGCGATCAAAACAATCGTCAGTGGGATAACCCGATGACTTGTATTAGGTCATCGCGGTCATCGGTGTGCATTGCCGACATCCAGTGGCTTCCGTTGTAGAGATCCGTAAAATAAAAGTTGTTGCAGTTCAAATGTACTGAACTGGTCAATTGATAAGCAGCTTAGAATTAGCCCTTTACAATTACACCCCTTTGTCGCCATAACCCTGTGGCTCTCTTTAGCCGCGGTCGAGTAGGCAGTTTTAACGGTTTTTAGCTCCGTTCGAGGTGCACGGTGGGGATGGGACAGATTAAACAATCACAGCGCACGCCGTAGTATCGTATGTAACATGTAACTTAGGAGAAATGACAACTTATTGGATTAAACACAGATTTAGATTTGCACCTTTAATATACCTAGACATAATTATGGCAATTAATTTTTTATTTTTTTTTATTAAAATCGTATCCGAAACATCCCTCTTTGTATAGTTATATGTGAAAAAAACAGAACCGAAGACAATAGATTCATATACAAGCTGTTAACTTCATGCCACAGGAGAGGCGAGCTTTGTTTAGGGTTCCGTACCCAAAGGGTAAAAACGGGGCCCTATTACTGAGACTTCGCTGTCCGTCCGTCCGTCCGTCCATCCGTCTGTCACCAGGCTGTATCTCAAGAACGGTGATAGCTAGACAGTTGAAATTTTCACAGATGATGTATTTCTATTGCCGCTATAACAACAAAATACTAAAAATAAATAAAATAAATATTTAAGGGGGCTCCCGTACATTAAACTTACAGATAATGTACGAAACCCTTCGTGCGCGACTCCCACTCGCACTTGGCCGGTATATTTTTTAATGTGTCTGTGTGTGACCCGATTGTCATTGTCTAAATTAGTTTGTCATTTCTGCATAATCTCTATTTGAAGGTCCCTAGTTAAGAACTAGGGCAGGTGTGCCGGTAAATTTAGAACATACCTAGTTTAATAGATCACACAAGGCCTAGCTAAAATCACGCTGCCTTTCACACCCCAGGTTTATCGCGTGCCTCACGCAGGGCAGATCTGACTTCCGAAATAAAACAACGTATCTGTTTAGGAAACCGACCAAATTTAATGATTTCTGCTTCTGAAGTGATAGTGCTCATCCACACCTTGTTCGATGGAACACCTCAGTTATATTATCATCCAGAAGAAGAAGATCATAGGTATATTCCGGTTTGTACGATACTTTGACGGTCATGATTTGGTTAGTTATCCACAAACGGTAGCGTTCATTCTGTTCCAAAGCCATTTTATCGACTAAGTGGTCAATTTATTTGGGTTTCTCCGTTTTTCTAACGTTTTCCTTATGGTTTGATGATTATAATCTTTATCTGGCGACTTTGAATCTTTTCAACGAATTGCTATAAGTCATCTAATGCGAGTCAGTGCGGAGACTGAGGTGGGTAAAATATTTGTTTTATGAGGCCAACGGAACTTTAGTGCAGGGATACCTGGACTTCCAAAGATAATCTCACTTCCCCATTGTCACGTAGCGGTGAAGATTCCTTGCTCAGTATGAAAGGTTAGGTTATTTTAAGTTAGACCACTTTATAGTTATTTTTCTCAAACATTCAATGACAAATCGTCATAACGTGTGTTATAACAGGCTTCGAAGTATCTCGTTTCGGGCGGAACAACTCGAGAGAACTGTATAGGAATATCATAGAAAATTGAAGGCTTTGGCCGGGAAGTCATTATTTTTAAACATGGCGTATGTATTAGGGCATGCTCCCGGTTCTGATTTTGTATGGCGAGAACCGGGAATTCCCGGTTCCGGTACTGGATTTGTATAGAAAATGAGTACCGGGAGCACACCCTAGTCTGTATGCATGAAGAGGCTAAACAGCTGATTCATATATTTTATTTGAGTGGTGTATTTTTTTATTTCTTATCTTATGTTTGAGAAAAGCAGGCTTAGTCGTAAAAAGTAGTATCGCTATCCAGCCGTCTACTCTACTTATACCTAGCTACTCACCCAAGCCCTTCTTTACCGGCGTCTGTGGTAATAAAATAACTATGAAATGGTTTAAATGGTTTAACTATAATCTCCACTTTAATATAGTTTTCCTTATTGTACACGTGTACAATGTTATCTGGTGAACTTCCAGCTGATTCGGCGAATCCTACAGACATTAAATAATAACATGTGTGTGTTAATCATAATCGATGTAATACGTCAGCATAGTAGGTCAATCTCAATGTCAACTCGTATTCAATGTTGATGAACATTTTGTGAGGATATTTCTATTAGTGATTCACAGTAACTAGTTCGCTTTTTAAGGTTCTGTTCGTACACAAAAAGTATCAAGGGATCCAATTACCTACTAAACCACAAACACGGATTCAGTAGTACTTATTTAAAGTCGCTACCTTCTGTCTGTCCCCATGTTCCTTAGATCTTTAAAACTACGCAACGGATTTTAATGGGTCGATTTCACGTTACGAATTAATATGACACTTTTTGGTGGATTTTTTTAAACTCCCTTTTTTTTACTTCCAACTGCTTTTACTGACTAGTCTAACGCAGTTTTAAATTCACAGCGTAAAAACATAGTGCTCGTCACGACATATTAGCAGAAAATCGAAATTTGTGTGACACGAATGAATTTATTTTTACACTAATGAAATTCGTTTGATTACGAATGAAGTGTTGGTGACACTAATGACGAACTTTTCAGATCACGAATACCTTCAGTTCCGCATATGTTTCTCTAGGTGGTTTCTTAAAAGTATGTAGTAAAGCTAATGCAAAGCAATGCATCGAACACGCGTAACACGTCGCTGTTGAAAAATGTGACCTAGTAAGTAAGTAAGTAAGTAAGTAAACGCTTTATTGTACACAAAAACAGTTAAAAATACATCTATTACAATTAACATATAGGTACAAAGCGAACTTATCCCTATAAGGGATCTCTTCCAGTTAACCTTTGAGCAGTTGAGTGAGTACGAGAAGAAGATAGACAAACTAACACCGTGTACAAAAAGGTATTAAAAATAATAAGACTACTAATAATTACACATATAAACTATTAATACATACATACATATATACATACATACATATAATATAATATAAATATGTATACATATAAATATAAATACATTGTAGATCCAATTCACAAGTCATTGGAAAGCCATAACTTCTTAAGATTCGTCTTGAGCGATGCTACAGATGGAGACTTCCTAAGGGACAGTGGCAATTCGTTCCACAACTTCACAGCGCTTACTGTGAAAGATTTGGCGTACGTACGCGTCTTGTTAGACGGTACAGCCAGAGTGAGATTGGCAGACGACCGCAAGCGGTGACCACTGCCATCGGCCATATATTTAAACCTTTCACTGAGGTAAGGAGGTGAAGCAGGGTTGTAGAGAACATTAAAAAGCAATGACAGGACATGCAGGTCTCTACGCTGACGTATTGGCAGCCACCCCAGCTGCGCTCTAAGGGCGGACACGTGATCGTATTTGCGCAGTCCGAAAACATATTTTATGCACACATTTTGTAAGCGCTCGAGCTTGTCAAGTAGTTCCTCTTTGAGATTCGTCATAGCAATGTCACCATAATCCAGAAGGGGCAGCAAGAGTGAACTGGCAAGAGTAAGCTTGGTGGATATAGGAAGGAAGTTCTGCAGGCGCCTAAGTGAGTGAAGAGATGCGAAGAGCTTCCGGCTGACCTCCGAGATATGCGGAGACCAAGACAATGTCTGGTCCATGATGATACCTAAACTCCTAACAGTAGAGGAAAGAGGGATAGGAATCCCACCAAAAAGAATATCAGGCACCACCATTTCCGCCAGCTTGTTCACAAAGTGAGGACTACCGATGACAATCGCTTGCGATTCCTAGATTCCTAGTTTAGTTGCTTATGTTTTTATTATTTAAATATTTAATATGTATGTTAGATTGTAAGGTATTTATCTATGGGCCTTTGATGCCTGAAATAAATAAATTATTATATCCTTTATTTATTTTAATTCTTAGGCTAGGTTTTTACAATATCTGCATATAAAAAAAATATTATTAATGCTAATGTCATAAAAATAATTAGGAAAGGTATGAATAAAAATAGAAACAACATTTTGATTAATACATTCACTTGTATCTTAGATGCTTTCCGAATGATTAATTTTCTTCTCTGCACCCTCTGTTTAGCCCTATGGTTGACTGGTAGAGAATGCCATTAGGCATAAAGTTCGCCATTTGTACTGACTTTTGTTTTGTGCAATAAAGTTTAAATAAATAAATACTATTTTTTTTTTAATGATCACAAGTTTTTAAACATACATATTCTCTCCCTCTCTCTAGTAATTAATTAGTATATAGTAGATAATAACCCTTAATTAACAATACAATTATACCTAATATTAATATACAGAATTCGGGAGATGCGAGTTAGATTGTTTATTTTATGAAATATACTAATACACCTTCCTAAAACAATTACGTTAAAAAATATATATAAAAAAAACCGAATTCAAAAACATCTATTATTATAGGCATTTATATATTACGTGAGATTTGGCACTGACTTTAAAAGGTGATTCAAATGCAATCTGTTCTTGTTGGGTTATTTTTCGCTTTTTAGTTTCTTTAAGTCGGTTCTTTTTATGTTAAAAAATATTTTTTTTTGATTTTTAGTGATTCATATAAAATACTTATGGCGGGGTGATCGGGAAGGTCTTCAAGGCATGCACCTCGTTTGAGTTCTCGCCTATCTCCTAACCGTCAAGGAGTTATATACCGTCCATCATCAGCTCAACATAGGAAGATGATGACTATCAGCCACAAATTAAAACGTTGTTCATTCAAGATTAGGTTGTCCAAGATTATAAAGCTGTTCGTGAACAAATTCATAATCGCCGACAAACACACGTACTGTATGCGAGTCAAACTGTGAGAACCACTTTTTTTGAAGTCGATTAAAATACCAAAAACCTTCTCCTAAGTGTAACAAATACTATTCTGAAAACCGCATCAAAATCGGTTCAGCCAAACACGAGAAAATCGCGGACAAAGATACTTACTGGATGTTTCATTGGTGTACAATTGTTTTTCATTAGTGTTACTCGAAAATTGACACGAATGAAGCGTCATGAATGAAGTTTTGAACAAAATGTTAAATTTAAATAGTAACGGAGTTTTCCAGAAACTGCCGCAAGGACACAAAATAATGCGTGCACATACTACCTTATTATTGCATACTTGATTAAATCTCTAGTTAAAATATTTATAGCTATACCACTTGGAACACGAATGATTGGTTTTTTGTCTAATGCACAGAAACTCAAGTAAATATAAATTTCTCACCATAATCCGAGCTCGCACATCGGCCAACACCAAACGTTCGTGGGCTACCGGGGCCCCTCTGTGACGCGCGGGGGAAAGGATTTCACTAACTTAAGGGTTAATACTTATTTGTCTGCATTTTGTATACTCGACACTAATGATGGTCCATTTTTGTCTATGAAATGAAACCTAAAGAAATCGTATTATTCGTTTTGAGATTTAAAACCTATAGATGCCGGTTGGTTTTATTGTTATTCTCGCGTAACCGAAAGACAAAAGATTACAGTTTCTTCAAGTGTTTTTTTTTATTCACGTTTATTTATGAATAGTCAGGAATGTGACCATTACCACGAATGAAAAACAGACACTATTTTTGCAAATACTAAACAATGTAACATAATCGCATAATCTTTATTGTTGTTACAGATAAAGAAGTATCATTATCATTATTTCTTGTACAAATTATTACGGTTTTTGCAATATTATCGAAATTATTTCACAAACCAACTTTTGACGTTACGTCTGAAATCGACCCTATGCGGTTTTTTTTTAAAGATGGAATGGTTCAAGAGTATAGTTTATATTATGTATAATATAGCATTGCACCCGTGCGAAGCCTGGGCGGGTCACTAGTTGATCATATACAAATCTTTTTCTGTATACTCACTGACGATTGTCACTGTGTTTACTTTACTTCTGCTGCTATTTTATATTATTTGTATCTTCTTCTTCTTCACCTGCCATCTCCATCCCGGAGGTCGGCGACCATTTGTCCATATATCGATCTATCTTTAGTCATGCGAATTAGTTCTTCCGGGCTCTCCGCCCCCAACCATTCCCTTACATTCTTCGTCCATGATGTTCTTCTTCGGCCTCGGCCTCGTTTCCCCTCTATTTTACCCTCAGTTATTAGCTTCAACAAGTTATATTTGTCATTTCTGTATATATGTCCGAAATATGATGCTTTTCTCTTTGTAATAGTTACTATGACTTCCATATCTTTCTTCATTAACGACATAACTCTTTCGTTCGATATTTTGTCTGTCCATTTAATTTTGAGCATTCTTCGGTAAATCGACATTTCAAAGGCGTTAAGTTTATCAACCAGATTCTGCTATAGAGTCCAGCTTTCTGAACCATACATTAAAATGGGCAAGACGTAGCACTTCACCATTCGCCACCTCAGATGTAGATTGATTTTTCTATTGGTTAGCAGTTTCCTTATACTCTGAAAGGTAGATCTGGCTATTTCTGTCCTAGTTTTAATTTTCTGTTCCGGTTCTCATGTTTCATTTAACCAACAACCAAGGTATTTGTATTATTTGTATAAAAATTTTAATTGCGGGGAGCTCACGCATGGAGCACATCTTTGGAAAGGTACTGTGAAGGTTGTACTTCACTCTCGATGGTGTTGGCCACCGACATAAAAATAAAGTCATTTTTATGAATTTGAATCAGCGAGTGACATCCGTCATAAATATAAAATATATAGTTAGTCTTGTATTGGCCTCCGGGCAATAAAGTTATTTACGTAGTACCTCCGCTCTTTCAATTACTCCATCTGAGTTACGTCGCCCCACAGTACCTACAAATGGCACAACGCTCAGTTAATCCGGTGGCGGATGGGTGGCGGATAAAAGGTTGATAATGACGAGGCTAAGGTAGCTGACCTGTCAGCTATCTTAGCCTCGTGTTGTAAAAACAGCTCTCATTGCCATTACACTATGCTGGATGCTATTGACACATAAATAGTTGTAATCGTGGCGGGAAAAACCGCGCCTGCGTGCTGCGGGCATTGTCTCATGACGCTGATAGACTTGCATTATGGTTTTTACCACAGAGCCTTTTACTATTAAAAAAGTAACTACTAACTATTAAAAAATGGAACCGTTTGCCAGCTCATGTGTTTCTGGTGTCCTTCTTATAAAATGGGATCCTTGAAACGAAGCGTGAAGAAGCATTTCTCGGGCCAGCATGGCAGTGCCAATGTCAACTGACATGGCACCGTTTGTTTCTTGTCAGTTGCCACTGCGACTTTTGGGCTCCCCTTTTTGCAAAAGTGGAATGTGGCAAAGTGGAGCCACTAATATGTTGTGCCGTTATAAAAAAAAAACAATCTCTGGGTAAGCTGAAGCTAACTCTACAAAACTATACCCTGTAGCTCAAAGCAATTGTGACATGTGACTTGTCGCGCGACAATAATAGTACATTACGTAACTAGGGCGTTTACGAGTTACCGTGGTTGTCTTAAGTTTTACCTCGGTTTTGCCTCGGTCAGCAAGTGAGATTTTCTCTCCGCACAGCAGGCAGAAAATCGCACTTACGGCCCAGGGTGACGTAAAGTTTCTTTCCTTTCAATACCGCGCGAGCAAGAAGCGCGTGAGACTGCCCCTCTAGCACAACTAGGCTTCGCGGTTCTTGTCGCGCGACTTAACGCCACCCGTCACCCTCTCACAGTACTGTACAGCAAGAGATAGGTATAATATCTCGCGCGAGAAAGAGTCGCGTGTCACAGTTGTGCTGGAAGGCCTGGAAGTGCTGATGTCCTAATCACGTTCAAATGTCGCGTCCATAGGCAGTAGCATGAGTTTACCCTTAACTTATCTACTATGCCCAATGATTGACTGGTAGAGAATGCTCTATGGCATACAGTCCACCTTTTTTACGTTTTGTATTAATTTGTGCAGTAAAGATGAAATAAATAAAACATATATATTGATGAGATTCAGACAAACGTCAAATTAAATGCTGAACTTACCCGCTGATTGTATACAATTCGTTCAGCCCAAATGACTAAAAACTAAAACAATAGCCTCGTTATTTATTACACACTTTCAATTGACTGGAGCTGTACTCAACCTATTTCAAGCGTTGTTTTGTAATGTAATAAACATACTATTAGTACTGTGCGTACGATAATATGATATCTGTATCAAATCGCAACATAAAAAAACCGTCGTTAATAGCTAAGTATAATTTTATACGAGGTGGGCCCTGTAACAGGAGCAATAAATTAAAACATAGATTCTACTACTCAAACTGAACTGAACCACATTTATTATTATTAAACAACTTTTCAAAATAAATCAATTTTAATGTAAACCTTTAACATAAAGTTTATTCAAAGAAGCAATGTATTGCGAAACATTTGATATTTAGTAAAGTGACAGCTATGTCAATGCTAAGGGGATGTCATCATGTTAATGTTGGACGGCGTACATTGAAAATGCTATTTACCTACTTTGTTTGAAATAATAAATATGTTGTTCAGTATGACGAGTAAAATCTATATTTCAATTTTTTGCTCCTGTTTCAGGACCCACATGGTATAGAAAACTCCCGTGAGTCTTAGACGAATTAAAATACGTTCGAAACGCGTTTACTCACATCGTAGAAGTCGAATATCGTCCGACATGTTTCGAATCGGTTCGCGATACGTCATCAGGAGCTACGAATGGTTACGATCAGTCGCAGCGGCGCCCAATCGAACATGTTCGATTGACCGCGTACTCTACTGAATCGCGAACCCATTCGAAACAATATAGAGCGATATTCCACTTCTACAACGAGAGTAAGCCCGTATCGAAGTATAAGTACATATTGGTCCTAATGATATAGGTATATTAAAATACTAGAAGGCGCCGCCCGCAACTAGAGATGCGCAGAATGTGTCACTAAAGTGAAAAGAGTGATATGTTGTCTTTAGCTTACCGAGATATGTATCACTCATTTAGCTCATTTAGCGCAGTAGATCTTTAGACTATATCGTTGACGAGTGAGTAGATAACTAGAGATGTCAATCAATTAGATTCACGGCAGCATGGCAACATTCCTTTCATGAGCGAGAGAGAGTGAGTACCTAATACTGAGATGATAGATGATATACTGAGCTACTTGAATCTTCAGTGAGCGAAAGAGCTAGTGAGCTAAACCAAATAATATAGCTCGTTTGAATCACTCACTCACTCGCTGCACATCTCTACCCGCAACTTCAACTGAGTATTTTTTTTCTTCACCGTAGACGGGTAAAAAGTATCCTTTAACCACCTTTGGATGTCCAGCTCTCGCTGTTCCAAAATTGGTTAAAGTTCGTCCAGCGTGATGAGAGGACAATGGAAATTATGACCAACAGATGGCGCCATCAGACTGGCATGGCGCATCCATACAAAACTGACGAAATGACGATCCTGCATCACTTTTTTTTTTTTTTTTTTTTTTTTTTTTAATTATGTCATAGGGGGCAAACGAGCAAACGTATCGCCTGATGGAAAGCGATTACCGTCGCTCATAAGCACTTGCAACACCAGAGGAGTCACAAGTGCTTGCCTACCCGGAGGACGAAGATAGAATGCCTCTATGCTAGTAATTTCACCGGCTGTCTTACCCCCACACCGGAACACAACAGTGCGAACATTGCTAACATTGCATCACGCTAATAAGATTTTTCACTGAAATCATGAACCCTTTCCATAGAAAACGATTTTCAATACAAATCTAGAACTTTCTAATAGTACCTATAGATGTAGTTTACCTAAGTGCGAATACAGCTCTGGCACGATGGGTTTGATGCTCGGAAAATGCAGAGAAGAGAAACAGGAGCCGCCCGGGTTCCCGGCCCTCATCCTGCAATCCTCTAATCATCTCATTTGTGACGAGGGGCCCCGCTGGTTCCGATGCAACCCTGCTACTTCTTGGTGTATTCGATTCGAAATATATAGTGTATCCTTCTTTGTCGCCACTACCATGGCAGAGTGGTCGTGGCTGTCATTCCTTGTGTAACAATAGCAAGCCTAGCCGCGCATCTGGTACCCTCGGTACGGTAGAGGGGTCAGTCTAACTCATCTACATATCTAGGTACCTATCAATGGTCTATACATTGAGGCATAGAGTAAGGAACTTTTCCATAAAGTAAGTGAAACACGCTATTTTGAGGCCGTTGAATCTACTTTTCGGATGAGTGTCTGTCTATGCGGTCTCATAGGTATGACCAGCCCTGAGAAGAATGGGGTAGAGCTGTAATTAAGTGCATGTAAATTGCTATAAGGTCAAACGGGAAGCGTACATTATAAAAATAATATAAAAGTACACGTGTTATACCAGTTGCTAATGCCATCTTACAATCAGCTATAAATAATTACACGCGACTATAATATAGTTACTAGTTAGAGGGTTTCATTTCCCTGACACCCTGACTGACCTTATACGAGTAGCATTAAAGTATCCACAGGATATATATTTCATAGAATAAAGTTAAGCAGTCCAAAGGGCGATTCACCCGTCTTCTAGTAGTTTCTTATAATCTCATCACACGATCAAAGTTAAAATACAGTGGAAACTGGATAAGTGGAATCGCAAGGGACCGGCTGTTTAGTTCCGCTTATCCAAGTTTTCCATTTATCCAGTTTTCCACTTAACCAGCTTCAAATAAAACGTTTTCTCACTAGCAGAGGCTCTCGCTAACAGAGGTTGTGGTTGCTAGTAATGTCGCTTATAGATCAAGTATACATACTTGATTAGAGGAATGCGAAACACTTGTAATTAAAATTAATCAAGGGTGAAACTGTTACCTGCTGGTGACAGTTTCACCCTTGATTAATTTTACCCATCAGTGAAATAATACAAAATGTATTTGTCAGTAAATGTTTTATTGAACGGCCATTATACAAATGTATGTCGAATAAATTTCCCCATTTCAATCACTGCAATACTTATGTGAATTACCCATCTTGTGCCAGCATTTGGTAGGATATTCAGGTGAATCTGGAGTGTGCAGTCGTATTTTATATTTGCGCACCATAGGCCCCAAACTATGGTGGGTATACCTGTGTTTCTTCATTTGTTCTTTAGATTGGGGGGTCCAGTAGTGGGGGCGGGGGTAGGTGAATAAAGAGCGAGATTCTGAGTGTCCGTAGCCAGAACCTAATGAATCCAGGTAGCTAGAGGGAGGGTCTATTTCGCCTGGTATAGTCCACAAGTCCAAATCGTTTGAGGGATTATGTTCCAATGAGTTCAAGTTGTTTAACGGTGGTGACCAAGAGTCCAAATTGTCTGAGGGATTATATCCCAACGAGTCCCATTTCTTTGAGGGTGGGGAGACCCAAGAGTCCAAATTGTTTGAGGCATTATCTCCGAATGAGTTCCAGTTGTTTGAGGGTGGTGAGACCCAGGAGTCCAAATTGTTTGAGGGATTATCTCCGAATGAGTTCCAGTTGTTTGAGGGTGGTGAGACCCAGGAGTCCAAATTGTTTGAGGGATTATATCCCAATGAGCCCCAGTTGTAAAAGGGCGGTGAGAACCAAGGGTCCAAATTTTTTGAGGGATTATATCCCAATGAGCCCCAGCTGTGTAAGGGCCGTGTGAACCAAGGAACCAATTTCTTTGAGGGATCAAATCCCAATGGGTCCCAGTTGTACAAAGGCCGTGAGAACCAAGGGTCCGACCTTTTTAAGGGATTATATCCCAACGAGTCCCAGTTGTCTGCGGGCGGTGAGAACCATGAATCCCATTGGTTTGACAGCTGAGTTCCCCACAGACCCATGTTTTCTGAGCCTGGTGAGGACCATGAATCCAAATAGCTTGAGGGAGACCCCTGTGAGTCCAAATTGTTTGAGTCAGACCCCTGTGAGTCCAAATTGTTTGAGTCAGGGTCAGCTTCTGAATCCAGTTTATTCGTAGCTGGAGTAAAGCCCAAGTCTTTCAAGTTCGGTCGACTTGAGTGTGGAGTATCTTTCTCCAAGGTAATAACTGCGACAGGAGGACTATTCAAGTTCCTCAAGGCAGAAACCGTCGCCAACCCGCACAGCAACCGCAGTGCTATCGCAGCAACGGCTGTTCTAGACTTTGACGACGACATCGAAAACAACTACGGGTTATGCAGTAGCTCTGCTATAGTAACTACCTAGTTCGGACTATTGAGTGCAGGTTTTATGTAAATGTTACTTATTTATACTATATTTAATGTGAACATTATGTTAGAATAAATTAAATATATGTATTGTTTAAGATAAGACCTATATTAAAAACAACACTACGCAATATACTGCGTGACGAATGTTACCATAATGGGAATTATATTGTTTTTTTAGACGACATTTCAAGCACTGCTACAATATTAAAAGAAAAGTAATGTGTGACCACTAATATTCAGATTATTATAACGCTTTTCTGCCATGCTAACGTAACAGGCGATATCTTTGTATGGAGCTCCATGCAGAGATGTCGGCTTTTCCCTTAGCACAGCAAGGCTCCTTGTCCGTTCAAAAATGCTGATTGTAATAGTGATTGTTAGACATCTTTCTTTATGATCAGACATGTTTCTTAATATATAATCAATTTTAAATACTACTTAGAACGGCTATTACGATTTATTGGTATAGTACATTTGAAACGTCTTCTACAGTTTGAATTTATCATTGATAATTTTTGGTTCAAAAGCTACTCGAAATTGACAACATTCACGCAGAAATCTTGTTTTTTTTCAAACTTATTTTAGACTGCTCGCAACGAATTATGAAATAGCTATGTTGTTATCTAGAACTCAGGGAAAAGTATTAGCTAGGTAATTTAAAAAGTTGGTTGAATTTATCAATATAAATATGTCATTTAATATGAAAAAAAAAATACATTGTAAAATTTGTAAGGCCGGAAACTTCCTTACTCTATGCCGGAAACGCAGAGATCGCAGGTTCGAGTCGTGCTTAGATTGTAGTGGATCGCATTAAGTTCTTCTTTCTTAATTAACCTTTGTGTCATTATTTATATTTATAAGGCCTCTTAAACGGAAACATGTAGTAGACACCTGTGTGTATGTAAATTTGACTTATTTGTTTAAATAAATAACTACTTACCTACTTACGCTTATTTTAAAGTGTGTAGGTATGTTTACATGTCCATGCTTCTTTTTGTAAGTATGTGTATACAGTAATTATATACATTTTAAAATATTTGGGGAGGCCTTTGGCCAGCAGTGGGACGTACATCATGGGCTCATCGACTTCAGCTGTGCGCCAATTCTAGTACATAGGTATCTTAGTTTGATCTTATAATGGGCTGGCAGGCCATTAGACATTACGCTCGCTATTTGTACATTTTGTAATGGGTTAACAATAAAAAATTAACATTTATCATGGGTTAAAAATAAAACATAAAAATAACTAATTTATGGGATTAAAACTAAAAATTAAACCAAGACTAAAATATATTTATAAAACTAAGACCTCTAGGTAGGGTGCCCATGACGCAGGCAGCATTCCCAATTTCCCACGCTGTATAGCCATACAGAAAAGCTGCTGCGCTGGAAAGCCTTTGCGCGAGAAAACTGCCCGCGCGTGGGTCCCCTGTTGCCTCCCTCAGGCGCATTTACAGGTAGGCAACAGGGGAAATACTTAAAAAAAACCGTTTAGAGCTTGTCACAATGAACGTCAAATATGAAAGCTGCTTGAGATCCCATATCATTGTCATTGTGACGAGGTTTAGCGGCCTAGAAATCAAATTGGCTGACTGTATACCTTTCTTATAATAAGTATCAGAAGCAGACATTGCGCAGACATTGTTTTGTTGCGAGGAAAACCTTACAATTTGAAGCTATTTCCTACTTTCTGAAGTCGGTTGAAAACAAATGTTAATTTGAATTACTTTTCCCGAGTATGTTGATAGTGACTCATATACATGCTCCATTGCTCATTCTCACACGTGCCGCGTCACTCAGTCTGTTACCACTTATGTAATATGTATTACCATGATGTAGTGTTGCTATCCTTATCTCGTGCGCATACGTCAGACCAACGGAGTGGGGTTACTTGCTACCCGACCCTTGCCGTGACTGGTGGTGTGTTGTCGAGCTAAGTTCTAGCATAGTGACCTATATAAACAGCTGTACTGTGCCTGGCATAGGGTTAGGTATACTACAAGTGGCGACGAGGATAAAAGTGAGTAGAAATCTAATTACGCCTTCAAAAAAAAAAAAGAGAATAGGCGGGAACACGACAAAAGCAGTCTCACGTGTACTTGCACAGTAAATGTATAATAAATACAGGGCAAGCTCGATAGTGATATGATACATTGTCATTGAAGTTAATTTATCCAAGTTATAGTTCCACTAATAACTGTGGAACAAAAGACATCTACCTAGTGGGTAGCGGTGCACTGCTCAACTATCCCAGTACAGGGATCGACTCGTAAACAAGTTTTAGTTCGTAATGGGTCATTCGTTTAAAAAATAACGGTTATTGCACATTAGCAAATAACTCCTGGCGAATCATGCAGTTTTACTTACTTATAGATATTATTTTTGTCCGATATTTACTAACGGTATTAATGTCTAGTATTTTTACCGGAAATGCGTCGATACCGCGACTCGTATATAATAAAAGATGTGTAAACCATAATAATTATGTACCTACCTAGGCACAATAAGGAGGTATTGTTTAATAAGCGTAACGTATCTAAGTACCTATCTACTCGCGCCTACAACGTAAAATTAATACAATTGTACAGTTAAAAACCATTGGACAACATATAATAAATAAGAAAAATAATAATAAAGTGTGATAACATGTTATATTAGTTATGAAATAACGATCTGACTTAGAAGTGCAAGTTTATAGTCATTTATAATAACGGCTTGTAGGTAGATATATTTGAAAGTTTGCGATGGCAAAATTACTCAAGTAAACCAGCTTTAGTAAACAGTTCAGTTGTCAGAAACATTATCATTAATTATAAATAGACTTCGGTTGCTTCTAACGGCATTTGAGGCAGATTAGATCGGGTGCAGTATAAATTGTTTACGGGGTTGATAAATAGGTAACTAACTAACTACATTGTAATAATACCTTACGCTGCGGGGTCAATATGTATGAAAGTAAACATTGAAGTGTTTAATGTTTATTTCACTTAGTTATTTACGGGAACGTAATATGTATGATGAAATATGAGTGTAGGTATATGTGTTTATGAGTGGTTAAACTGTATGATTGGTTTTGTAAATAAACTTGTAAGCAGAGTATATTGTACCTGGTTATTTAATTGGCAAGAATAAAATGTTTACTAGTCATTATGGTATACTGATCATTCAATTGATGAATAAGACAACATGGTCGTGTACACCTAGCAACTGAAATCAAAAATGTTGTGTCATTTAATTGACATATTGTTTTAACACTTCTAACATTGACCAAGGTCATGGTATAGCAGTAGTTAAGCGGTCGTTAAAACGACTAATGGCTAAAGGGCCAGTACGAACATTAAATTGTTTAGCAAGCGGTTAGATGAATGCTCCGCTTGAATCATTTGATTGATTGGTTCCGGGACGCTCCAAAAGTACCCATGGCAGCCATAACTTTGGAAAAAATCCATTGCGAAGGCGAGACCTCTTCGATCGGTCTGAGATGGAAGCGTTCGAAACGAGCACTCCATGTCTATTTGGAGGTGTCAGCTATCACAGATAGCCAAAAGAAGAGAACAAGCCTCTTGCATTTCGGAGGAATTGAGCTCTAAGAAATATATTACAATATCCCTGGAGCGGACGCGGAGCCAGGTGTCGGCACAGATGTATTTGCGATAGCCTTAGCAAAATTCGATGATAACTTTGCTCCTGCAAACAAAGTACGGTCTATGAACGCCACGTATTCCGTTTGATGAAACAGGAACAGGACGAAAAGTTCGAAAAATTCCTTGTACGGCGGCGACAAGCTGATAAATGCAATTATAAAGATGAATATGAACACATCATTGATCAGATCACGGAAAAATGCCTAACAACAGTTACGTAAAAATAAAAAATAAAAAACTATTAAAACACAAGTTTTCGGTTGCTAAATGTAAGATAATTTTATTGTGGGTAGTGTATATTAGTCACGGGGTTCGTGCTGAGGCCTACCCACGACATGAGGCTGAGGCCTACCCACAATGCACCACTGGGTGGAAAGTTGCTTAAATAAATAAGGAAACGGCCAAAGTGTATTATTTTGAATATTAATTAGTAGTTGTGCACTCGAGGAATATGAATATTTAGTAGTTTAGCGTTATTCTCGAATGGGTCGTGTTACTAATCTTCGACTGCGCAGTGGCGCAGTGGATGACGGATCACAATATAATAATTATGAACAAATTGGGAAAACGATTGGACTGCCTAGGCGTCTATTTAATTTACACGACTTTTCATTTGTACGTGCGTAATTGAATACGCTACTTAATACTTTCCTATGGAGTGGGCTTGATTGTTCGGAATTCCAAAATATATTGACGGGTTAAATATTATAGTGTGATAAGCTTAATTTGTCTTTATTTTGAAAATGTATTTTTTTGGAATAATTATCTAGAGTATCTTGTATAGTTGATAAACAGTATGAACATCCAGCTTAAGGGTTGTGCATTAATAGGTACATATGACACGTATAGGTGCATATGTCACATGTAGTCAATTGGGTATAACAAAATCAGTAATTAAATAACAGCAGATACGTCTTGAAAGGTATAGTTTAATATAGGTATAGTATTTGATAGGCCAAACGGGTTTAAAAGTGATATGGAAGACTCATAAGTGCAAAGTCATTAGTCAATAATGATAAGCTCTGACTGTATTGTTACTGGAAACTAATAGCTTTATGTCAGGGGTCAATTTGATTTATTTATTTATTTCAAATAATTACACAGCTTTACAGTTAGTACTAATGCACTGTGAATTACAAGAATAATTTAACATAACATGTTTTACATATTCAAATTCAAAGTCAAATTCAAATAGCCTTTATTTCTGATACATTATCATTCTGTACTGCAGTTTAAGTGCAATTTAACTTATTAAAACATTAATTATTTGATTTGACATGCTACCTGTTCATTCGTTATGAATGTACAGTTTTTGAATTATCTATCATTTTAAATAGAATTAGTTACAATTAAAATATATTTATTTCAATTTGATATATTATCATTTATGTAATTCATTTTAATTTAAATGTTACATATTAGGTAGATTCAATTACTGAAAAATTACATCCATCCATCGCCTTACAGTACCTTAAACATTCACGACACACAATTATCCAGCTACTTCCAAAAAACCGTCCAAATCCGATGCTGATGCGAGAAGCGCATTAAGTTCTCGTAAGGCTCGAACTAGAGGAGAGTTTTCCGCGCTATGGTTCGCGCCTCAGGAGCAGCCAACAGTAGCCGGCAGCGTGGACGAAAATTGAACCTCGATTTAGAAGGGACGAACAATCGGATAACCTGACTGACCAGCTCTGGACAGTCAGAACATCCTCTACACAGCACATAATTTCGTCTAACCTCGAGGAAATAGATTGATAGACCACGCTGAATTGCCAATATGATAGGCTAAGGCGTTATGAGGTCAATTTGATAGACCACGCTGGATTGCCAATATGATAGGCTAAGCGGATTGTTAAAGCAAGCGAAAGGCATTATGAAACGTCTATTTAGTAGACCGCGGGAACCAAACTATTCGTAAGAAAGATAGTAAGGCTTAACGGCTAAGCAAATACAATTGCATGGAAGGTCAATTTGATAGACCATAGATATATTATAAGCGGTATGTAAAGTGCCGCGTTCGTGCTGAAAGGTCAATTCGAAATACCATATGTATTAAACCTTCCTTTAAATTTATATTAAATAACTCAAAGCGTTCATAAACTGGAGTATGTGCTTTTGAGACTCCCATTAAAACTTGAATATCGATGGCTTCGACGCGTCGATTAAATTGAAATATACTGTGCTTTAAAGCTTTCATTCAATTGGAAAAGGCTGTTGTTTTAGGACTTCCATTAAATTGGAATATCTCAGGTATCAGAGGGCCGGTAACATGGGAATATGACGTGTTCTTGACTCCCATTCAATTGGGATACTCGAGGTCTCAAAGCCTCCAGTAAATTGGAATTGATTGACAACCTTAATTGAATTGACAATAATAGTTTGGTACTTCAAATTAATGCCTGGATAAAACTGTAATAGTTTGAAATCATTTTTAAATTGTCAAAAGTGGCATTTATAATGAATGCCTATATTAGGTGGGATTGTTTAACAACCTCCATTATATTGACAAAAGTTTAGTATTTCGAATAAGAGCTTCCATTAAGTTCGAATCGTTTGAAAACATTAAGTAAATTGACAATAGTCCGGTATTTCAAACGAATGCCTCCCTCAGATAGGAATTGTTTATCAACCTTCAATTGAGAATGGTCTGGTATTACAACTAAATGCCGGAATTAAATTGGTATTGGTATACCACTGATTTAAAACCTTGACCCAATTAGAAATGTGGCGGTTTAAAAACCTCAATTCAATTGGATTTGCAATTTAGTTTAGTATCTCAAATAAGTGCCTTCATTAGGTAAATAGGAATCGTTTCACAACATTAATTAAATTGCCAATGATGGTCCTGTATTTCAAATGAATGGCTCCATTAAACTGGAATTATTTATCAACCTTATATTGAGAATGATCTGGTATTCTTAATTAATGCCGCAATTAAATTGGAATTTGTTTATCTGTGATTTAAAATCTAGATCGAATATGAAAAGACGCGGTTTCAAAATCTCAATTGAATTGGACTTTAGTTGCAATTTCGAAAATTTATTTGGATTCTCATATTCTTTTGAATGGTATATATCGTAATTTCAGATGACAAATTATAATGATGACTTTAGTGAGAATATTGACACATGGTACATGATGACGTGTAAAGCAAGTTAGCTACTTATAATAGAATAGAATAATTTTTATTTTACCAAAATAAACATTTCTACATTTAACATAATTTAACAGTGACTTCCACACTAGGCACAGCCTGTATCGTGGAAGTCGTATCATACACATCAGGTTCGTTAAGAATGCGGCTATAGACATGCCTTAAGCAAGAAATTAAAATTAACAAATGAACAGTACTATGATAAATACATATATACTTCAGTTTCAGTTTCATGAAATAAAAAATTTTGAAGATGGTAAAAGGGGGAAAAGAGCAAGCTATAGTCCTTAAGCGCTTGACAAAGTGGTTGTTGTGAAATAATTATCCAGATAAGGCTACATGTCACAATTCTTAAAAAATCTAGAATGAAGTGTATAACCCTTGTTTTGTATAATTCATTTATTTTTCAAATAAGTTACACAATATTACAGTAATATAACCTACATGCTTTGGAACTACAAAAACACAAGCAGACCAAACTGAAAACTAGTTAGATTTAATTCAATAAGCGCCTTAATGGCTTAAGCGACATAATGGCGTGGCTCCTTTATTTATTTATTTATTTAGTGGTGTGAGGGAATGACGGCTAGCGCTGTCGCGCGACGGGAACCGCGAGGCGTGGTTATGCTAGACAGGCTGGCGTAGGATTATCGCGAACCCGTACGGGGCCGGTTAGCTGCGACAGACTAACCGGCGACTACAGCATATTGCACGCTGAAGCGACTTCGTATCGGTATCCTTTGTGTATCCTCGATGTATCCTCTATATTGTTGTGTCAACAAGGTTCGCGGCAAGTTTATATTGCAAAGCTAGTTCTAAATCAAATGAGATCACAAATTAAACTATTAACCGGTCTAGATAACATAAAACAAGACTGATTAAATACTTTATGGGTTTTGAGTGAAACAACCTTTTTATTTAAATAGATAAACATTCACATATTATTATATATACGATCACCAATTAATCTAATTTTAATTAAAATAAAAAAGGGATGTAGTGTTGCTATCCTTATCTCGTGCGCATACGTCAGACCAACGGAGTGGGGTTACTTGCTACTCGACCCTTGCCGTGACTGGTGGTGTGTTGTCGAGCTAAGTTCTAGCATAGTGACCTATATAAACAGCTGTACTGTGCCTGGCATAGGGTTAGGTATACTACACATACCACCTTTTATGGCAAGGAATCCAACAGTGATACTCTGATCATCATCCTCCTAGCCTTTTTGTCCCATTTTTTGAGAATGAATTCTCAATCGGGGTCGGCTACCTAAATCCCAAGATGTGGCGTAGGCACTAGTTTTTACGAAAGCGACTGCCATCTGACCTTCCAACCCAGAGGGGAAACTAGGCCTTATTGGGCTTAGGTGGTTTCCTCACGATGTTTTCCTTCACCGAAAAGCGAATGGTAAATATCAAATGACAACAGTGATACTCTGATAGGTAAATAAAATAATTGGAAAACAATTTCCTATTTCGTTGAGTACTTACTTTAATAATACCCAAGTAAATAGTAAACACTGCGCAGAATTCTTTGTATGGAGTAATTCAAGTACTTAGGTTATGTAAGCGAAAAAGGGGATGATAAAGTTTCTTGCTTGGTTATTTTTTTATGACACTGTGGGCTCGAGGTGTGGGGTGGTAATTAAGTCAGACATATACGAGTATATACTTTTTAAGTATAAAACCCGATCAATTAAGATGGATAAGTATTTCTCCGGAACCCTCGGTGCGCGAATGCGACTCTCACTTGACTTGGGTTTTGTTTGGTATTACGGTACGGTATTAGGTAGGTACTCGGTTTTCTATCGGGTAATACTTAAATCATTAAAGTTACCTTTAATGATTTAATTATAACAGTCAAAAATAAAGGTACTTATAGTCTGTTATAATATATATTTATTGATCGAAAATGTACAATTGTTGTATATATGTATACCGTTAATATCAAAGATATCGAAAATGATGTAACGTTCCTCAATGTTTTAAAGAAATGACTAACAACCAATGCTTTTTACAACATGGACGAATTTTACCAATTTAATATTTAAATAATATAATAATACCAATTTGATTAATTAATAATAAATCAATTAACTACCTCTTCCAATTTGTATTTAATAATTAATATGTTATAATAATTTGTATTTTAAATTTAATAGTAATAGAAATGATGTTTTTATAATGTATTGACTTGTAAAATGTTGACATTTTATCAATAAATGAGTATGAGTATGATATAAAAGATAAAATTATACGATTAAATGGTTGTACGACTTGTACGTATGCAAACTATTCTAAATTTCAATACCATACGAAATAATGCTCGTGTTTCTTGCTCTTATTTTAGTGAATAAACCACTCTACCATATAAATTTTATGATGTACATTTTTGATTTGTACATTATATCTAATCTACAATAGTACAATATATCTAATTCTCCACTAGGTGGCACTAGTGGTAGTCTAATATAATGTCTATTAAATTCGCCCGATGTCACAACGACTCCGTGGCGCAACGGTAGCGCGTCTGACTCCAGATCAGAAGGTTGCGTGTTCAAATCACGTCGGGGTCAATCAGATGTGTCTTTTTGCATGTTTTTTAAGATAATGATTAATTGATTATAATTATTCGTATGTATTTTTTTATGTGTCGTATTCCTCCTATAATAACAATATCGAAATGTTATTTTGTTTTGTAATGAATAATTAAAAATTATAAACGAAAAATTAAAATATATTGTGAAAATAGTACCAAATCAAATTATGTTCAATCATATTTTTCTTATTTTGTACCTTACTAAATAGCAAATAACGAAATAGCAAAAATATTTAACTATTTTTTTTAGATAGTGCATTACAAAAACCAAAAATTGGAGATGCCGGGGATCGAACCCGGGGCCTTTCACATGCAAAGCGAACGCTCTACCACTGAGCTACATCCCCGCTTGATGTTCACATGCGAAATTGATGGTTGAGCTATAAAACGTCCTTTTATGGCAATTTTCATCAACTTATATTTATTTTAAAAGCTTTTATTTAACTTGCATTGTATGTATGTATCGAAGTATGTTTGTTCGGGTGAAATCTTGTAACTCAATTTTGAAGCAGATATCGTCAACCGATTGAGCTGAAATTTTGCATACTCACTTAACTTTGATGACAATACAATAATGGTACCATGGGGCTGATCTGATGATGGAGCCGGAAGGTGGCCATAGGAACTCTATAATATAAAAAGCAATCCTACCGAGCTTGGGCTCTTTAGAATCGTCTCATTGAGCATTTGATGGATATCCAAAGAAAAGTACAGTCCTATAAAAGCTTGCCACTAAAATGTCATTTTTGACAGAAACTTATTATTATTCAAATAAATTATACAGCACTGTCTTGCTACGCCAGAAAGTCGTATCTTACTATGAAACTCATTTATAGATACGACCTTTTACCGTAGCACGGCAGAGCAGCACTGTGAACTAATACTACCTACTATAACAACATAACAACACATTTGTTCGGTGAATAGAGTAGAGACTCAACGACTGTGGGTGACCTTACAATCGATCGGTTGTAGGATTCCGTAGATTGCCCCGGAACCGCCGAAACACGACACCCTTCGGCCAGAAGTCTGCACTTGCGATAGTGTCCAGCAGCGGCCGCGGTACTCCCTCATAGTACGAGAGCCCACGACCAAAACCATGTCTCATAGCAATACGGCAAAAACCCTATAAAATCGTTAGATTGTATGATTCTGAACCCGACTAGGTGTGTAGTAACGGTCGAAAGTGTAGCAACTGCGTGGGAGGCCATTTCTGCTGTGTCAAAAAAAAAGACAGTCGGTATTATAGCAATACGTCTGATAGTGAAAATGTACATAGATTTTATAATTGTATTACGAAAAAGTTTGTTTTCAGACATTTTGCGCGTAGCATATAGCCTGAGCGCATTTTTGAAAATGTCAACAAATTTAGCCGACCTGTATCATAGCAATACGGATAATTTTTTTTTCAACTTTTCGTATTGCTGCCATGATTACCAAAAACCTGTTTTCAGACACTTTAAGTGTAGCATATACTCCCAAAAACGAAAATAACGTTTCGGAGTCGCCTGGCCGACGCCTCTGTTAAATGTTTTTTTAAATTTACAGCCTTCATAGATATTCAAGAATCTCCCTTGTCTATTATATGTACTTTGACAGATGACAGATGTCATTACTTATTTCTTTTGTAAAAGTTACTCAAGTGTGCTTTAAATAAAACCAAAACTATCAAATCAATCAGTATTTAATTTCAACAGCCTCGCGCTTGTTACGCTCCTGCCCCTATCTTACTATTATACAGCTCACTCGCCAGCTGCTCCAAACGTTGGAACCATGGTATAATAATATACTCCGACAGGTATTCCATTCCGAGACTCGCGAACCACGTGACTGACACAAGCCTACGTCATCATGCTGTTCACAGATTCTCAAACTTTAAAATGTGGGAGAATTTTAACCAACGGTGAAAAATATTTAAACGGCATTAATTTTAAGTTATTCATGTAGAAACATAGGTAATACAATAAAACAAATCTAATATATTAAATCAAAATTTTATTTATCTATACAAGAGAAACTTTTGAAAAACGAATCCACATCTAATCAATAAACGGTATTCGACACTTTAAGCTATTTTCGTATTCATTGGTTTGTAACAGAAAATTCAAGATGCCTCAATACGATTTTTAAATGATATCTGAGTATCGAAAAGTTGTCTGATAGAGAAGATGCTACACTTAATTTGTCTGATATAATTTTTTTGCACATGTGGACAACTTATTTTATCATGTCCAACAATTTTCAGACATATTGCTATGATACCGATCGGTAAAATTTGTTAACATTTTCAAAACGGTCTCAAAATTTAATGCGTTCACATTTCCGTCTGAAAATTGTTTTGTTCGCATCAAATAACCAAAATTTACTAATAAAAAAGATTTTCAGACGTATTGCTATGAGACATTTTTTTTGTCTCATTTTTAATTTTTTTAAGTGATTTTACGGGTTTGCGCTACACCACTAACGTCTGAAAAATATGTTTCCGGTATCTCAGAACTATCATTCAACTACAGTCTGCAAATCAGACATGTTGCTATGATGCAGTTCGGTAAAATTCTTTGACAATTTTGAAAATTCGGTCAGATCAAACGCTACGCGGAAAATGTCTGATATTGGTATTTTCGAGTTCAGGATAATCGTATCTATCGATTTGATGCGGTTTTGGCCGTATTGCTATGAGACAAAAATTTTGGTCGTGGGCTCTCGTACTATCAATGAGAAGCTAGTCTTTTGGTTTTGAAATCCACATCGTCGGCCACAGGAGTAATGCAAACGCGACACGTATGCGATCTTTGCGCGACCAGTAGCGTGGCGAGCGGTTGAGACGAGAGATCCGAGCGCCATACGAGTGAGCGAGTCAGACGAACCGCGCACCACTGTCGCGCCAAGGGCTTGTGCACAAATCACGTGAGATTTTTTAGGCTAGTTTTTGACCCCACCTCCCCTCCTGGTTATATTTGGTGGGGTTCTTTGCTAACCCCCCCCTCCCCCTCACTACCTCACGTGTATTTTTTATCCGCCAAAATTTCGTAAAATAGACTCGCTATTTTGATGTATTTAACAAGTGAAGATTTTTTTTTAACGAGACCGAGAAAAAAAAAACGATTTTTTCTTAGTTTTGTTCACCGTAGAACAATACACGTGAGGTTATACCCCTTCATCCCCCAACGTGATATATCGTGATTTTTTCGTGACCCCCTCCCCCCCTATTGAACCTCACGTGATTTGTGTACAAGCCCCAAGTCGTGGTATCTCCGTATCTTACTCGGTGTAGCAATTCGAAGACCAATAATTACCTAACCGGCTCGGTAGCACACAGTCTGCGGGGTGCTTTGTGCTTGCTCCTCCTTTCCACCAGCCACCAGTGTGAATCGGACACCCCATGAGACATAATCAATAATAATAAAAAATTGGTTGCCTGTAAAGTCGGTATACGGGCGAAAGTTTTACGTGACAACGACTTTGAGATTACTACAACATAACCTATTCACTTATGTCTTAGTCATTTATTTCATCATGTTATATTATCAGTCTGAAATTATTTACCTTTGCTGTTTGAATTGTTGCGATGGACGAAACTACCTTCACATTATCACTACACAATCGTTTTACAATTAACTGGCAACGTGTAAACTTGTATGCAGGCGCCTAAGCGAAATAGAAGCGCAAGACATGAACCGGTGTGTATGCCTATCTCTCTCACTCTCTCCCTCTCACTCGCTCTCATTGTGAGCGCATAACGTGAGCGGAGCGTAACGCAGTTTCTTGAAGTGTCACCCGGCAAACCAATTTATAAGACGTTGTCACGTCAAAAAAAATGAGAAATTGACGATCGAGCGGTAAAACCCTCCATTTATGGTTTCGGTCTCTTTCATGTATCGCGACGCGAATATTTTTTTTATTGAGCAAATAAGAATGTAGACATACTCGTACAGTCAACCAATTTCATTTCTAAGCCACTATAGAACCTTGTCACAATGACAATGATATGAGATTTCAAGCGGCTTTCATATTGACGTTTACTGTGACATAAGGTACGAAATGGCCTAGGAATTAAATTGGTTGGCTGTACCTAAACGTACGTAACGATAAATAAGTTTTTATTTACAAAGAGGTAGAACATGGCAGATACATTATTGGTGCCGGATTTTTGCAAAGCCAAAGATGCTTTCGTATGTTATCGGGCTGTTCTCGTCTACAGGTTGCATTTCTCGACCGATTCTGGTGGAAATTTTAGAGCAAGTTCAATAATTAAATAGATTTTTGTTCTTCTTTTGTCAATCCAGTTTTTCTAGGATGAACACGTGTCATTTTTAACAGTGAAATATTTTTCAGATTCAGTAGAAGGTATAAAGGGCATTTGCACGTGCAGTGACACAGGTTTCAAATAAAACAAGCATTTTTATTAATTGAATACAGTTTATTGTATTATAAAATAAGTTACGTTTAACAGTGCGTACCAAGGGATAGCCTAGTCATTGCGTAGAAAAATACGCCTTATTTATTAACCGTTAACTTATCTTAGCTATTCTATATATCTTATTACTAGTAGTATATAATTAAAGATTTTACTTAATTTCGGTGAATTTAAACATGATAAAAATAACAAATTTCCATTTGACAATATCTATGATTATTGGCCTTCTAGCCAGAAACTAAGAAAACTTTGTATATTCAATATTTACCTACCAGTTTTCTTAGGTAAATTATTAAGTTAGAAACCAACACTAACGTTTGCCAATTGTAGGTAAGTGCGAAAGTAAGAACATTAAAAAACAACCAGCAAATCTGGTAAGTTCAAAACTTGTCACAGCCCTTTAAGAATACGATATTTCTCTTAATTTTAATTCTATCTTTGAATCTATATCTAAAGACCTTCTGGCAAACAATATCATAAAAGAAATTCACTATATAAATGTTTGCGATCCTCTAAGTCCATTATGTAACCGCCACACGTCACGTCTCTCTAATCAGACCAAACGTTGGGTAACGAGCTACACGTGGCAAACCAGTTATTCTGTTATAATTATTTTTTTTCCGTTAAGTTAAGTCCCTAGAACAGCCTTTTTGAAAGTGTGGAAGGTTATTTTTTTATATTTGCACAACGTAGCGGCTTCGCTTTGATGGTAAACAAAAAGGGGGGGCTACTCCTAGTCAGGGCTGGCCTTAGCCACAGAGGTGTCCTGGGCGAGTTATTCATTGGCGATGTGGCATCCTGGGCGTCCTGGTTAGAGAAAGGCCCTTTAAGGGCTAGCGCCCCGTGCGGCCGCCCCGGTCAACCCCCTCTAATGCCGCCACTGGCCCTAATCGCAATAGCAACTGACACCAACGGTGCCTTGTCAGTTCGCACCGCCATGGCGGCCCGAAAGATCCTTCAACACGTTTCGTTTGAAGGGTCCCATGTTGTAAGAAGGAAAACACATGTGCCGGCAAAGCGTGGTTCATCCTACCAAAGGTGAACTTCCGATCTCGTAAACAAACACCGCAAGCTACTATAAATTGTTGTTAAAACGTTTGTGAATAGATCATGAAATGGTATATCCCAATTATGAGACCCTAGCATTAGACATGTGCGTCTGTCTAACGCTACTTTTAGCTAGTAAGTGCTTTTGCAGCCTGATTGGGCGTTGACAACAGTACTCCAAATGGCTGCGAGTAAAATAGTTTCCCAATTATGAGACCCTGTATGTAGGTGCTTCTGTCCAACGCTCAAGTAGCAAACATGCTTTATAAGAAGCCTATACAGCCATTATAAGTCTAATTTAAGCTGTATAGCATTACCTGCTGTTTGCAGCCTTTGTGCTATTTTGGCGTTGACAAGAACACTCCAAAATGGCCGCGAATAAAATAGTTTGCCATACTTGCAGATCATTACCCACGCCTAACTACAGACCCTCCTTCCTCGTCTGACTACGACTCTGACTCCATGATGAACTCTGCCATGATCATCTCCATGGAGGGCGCGATGCCCTGCGCCTGGCAACCGATCTTGAAGCACTCCGCGACCCTGAGGATGCGCCAGCAGTGGTCCTCCATGTCGTCGAACTGCTGCTCGCAGGAGTGGATCAGCTTTACCATCTTTTGGGATATCACCTCACCTGTCGATCGATTTATTATTAAATACGATTCAGACTTGGTTATCGTCGGGTAAAACGTATTCTATAACCATTCTTGTATGCTCATACAAATGTACAAAAATGGTCAAGATTCTTTTAACCGTTTCGAGGTGATGTTGCTACAAATATTTAAAGATTTGGCTTTATTAAAAATGTTTTTAGACTCAAAGCAAAGCTTTTTGCATTGATCAAATGGCCTACTTATTGAATTTTATTTCGTAGGAAAGGACTTGACGAGCTTGTCTGTGTTCTCGTGATGCATCCTCTCCCCGTCCGTCAGCAGGCTGAAGTACCTGGACATGCACTGGACGGCGCAGTCGAGGTCGCGGTGCTCGAACTTAAACCGATCTTGAAGCTACATCCTTGACCTCGCAGTCACTTACCATCAGCTGATACTGAGGTTAATCGCTGGTCAGTTTGTGAATAAAAATATGTTGAAGCAAATAAATGACTGATTCTGGTTCCTCACCGTTATGGAAGGACTTGATGAACTTGTCGGTGTTCTCATGATCTCTCCATCCGTTAGCAGGTTGAAGTACCTTGACCTCGTAGTAGTCGTAGTTACTTACCATCAAGGTGATACTGAGGTCAATCACCGGTCAAATTGTGAATTAAAAAAAATTTTTTTTTTGAAATGAAGCAAATAACTGATTGATTCCTCTTCTCACCGTTAGGGAAGGGCTTGATGCACTTGTCTGTGTTCTCGGGATACATCCGCTACCCGTCTGTCAGCAGGTTGAAGTACCGAGACATGCACTGGATGGCGCAGTCGAGCTCGCGCTGCTCGAACTTGAACCGGCCAGCTATATCCTCGACCTCTTAGTCACTTACCAACAGGTGATAGTGAGGTCAATCGCCGGTCAGGTTGTGAGTTAAAAAAAAATATGTTGAAGCTGAAGCAAATAAATGACTGATTCTGATTCCTCACCGTTAGGGAAGGACTTGATGAACTTGTCTGTGTTCTCATGATGCATCCTCTCCCCGTCCGTCAGCAGGTTGAAGTACCGGGACATGCACTGGATGGCGCAGCCGAGCTCGCGATGCTCGAACTTGAAGTCGTCGCGCCAGAAGTGGAAGAACTCCTCCATTTTCTCTTCGGTCAGCTGGCTCTGTGGTCAGATCCATGTAAGGTACATCAATAAGAACTGGTACATGTGTATTTTCATTGACAATCACACTATTTTCTCATGTTATTGTAACAAAATTGGACTTTATTGCGTTTAAAAAGGTGTTTAGTAATTAATCGCACTGCTCGCCATCGACACGGTGTTCCTCCTCACATACTGGGGCCTAAATGGCCGAGAACTGTGCGGTTCCAGAGGAATTCCGAACTTCCCCGCCGTGGTTTTCCCCGGGGGCTACAGCATGTGGTTATTCAAGGGAGGAGTAAATAGGCTCTTAAAGGGTCGGCAACGCGCGTGTGATGCTCCTGGCGTCGCCGGGCGGGCCGCATGCTTGTTTGCCACCGTCGTATATGTATAATAAATAATTTGACGTTTCTGATGTGATTTTACGCCCATGATCTCGAGAATGTGACACCGTTTGGACCCGATTAAGTTCCGTTTTGGTATAATAAAAAGTAATGTTGGGAATTTATTTAGGAAGAGGCCTTTTTCCTTTTAAAATGCTGATTATTTAGGCATTTTTCCCTATGATCAAACATGTTTCTTAACATGTTATTGATGTTACTACCTAGAACAGGGCTATTGCGATTTATTAATACCTAGAACTCGGTGAAAAGTATTATTCACTTCAAAAAGTTGGTTGAAATTATCAATATAATTGTCATAATATGAAAAAAAAAACTTAAAAGGAATAAGGCCTCTTAAGACATTTTAAATTAGCTGTATAAGGGCTGTATTAGTGCTTATGCAACCTGTGTGCTACTGAGGCTAGAGTCCGTTGGCTGCGAGTGGCGTCATCAGAGTGGACATTCCCGGGTTGACCCTAGATACTCACGCTCTCTCTGCACTGCTTGAGCGCCTCCCCGAACCCGAGTGTGACGTCCTTCATGACGTCCACGCTGGCGTGCGCCAGCGCAGCGGCGGCGAGCGCGAGCGCCACGCGCACCAAGGGCCCCGACATGGCGAATGATTACCACTGTTACTTAGTAGCGGGATATATACGGAATTTACAAGTGTCGTAGGGTTGCCAGGATCACAAAAAAATACAAGTGACTTTCGGTGATTACCCTTTTTCTGAGTATGTCATAGGGGGCAAACGAGCAAACGGATCGCCTGATGGTGCGCAATTACCCCATAGACGCCTGCAACACCAGAGGAGTCACAAGTGCGTTGCCGGCCTTTTTTAAAGGCCCTATCCAACAAGGAGGAATTATGACTGTATCGGATTCATATCTGTCGCGTTTCATGATCGGTATACTCTTTGTGATTTTCTGAGAGTAAATACATAAGTTGTAGTTGTATATATACTGAGTTTACGGGAGGGGGGCGAACAAAATATGTAGGCAGTAGCGGGGCGCGAGGTCTTGATCATTATGCTTTACTTCTGAATTACATTATCAATGCCTTTGATAGTATTGTAATGCTATTTGAGGATCTCCGACGATTTCTGTAGGATAATCAGAGCTTTATTTATAAATAAATGAAATCCCTATATGGATGATTCATCTTTCAAGTAAAATATTAACATGATGATACTAAAATGATATTTCAGTAACTTAAAAACATTAAAATAGGATCTTCTCCATTTTGATGTTGGTAAATAACCGAGTCTTAACCGAGTAATACTAATGTGGGTCAATAAACTTTAACTTAGTTTTAAAATAATTTTGAGTAGGTATACATTATTTTGGCTTATTTGACTAGTATCGAGATAATCCTAAGCCCTGGCCACTCAGTTAAGTAGGATCCGATAGAGTCATAAATCATAATGTGTAGTATTATCTTTGTGAATGAAAGAGGCTCGGAACATTGTGTGTTTTTATAAGTGCTGGGTTTGGCGCGGGCGAGACCCATGCATTGTTGCAGTTCTTAATTAGGTCTTGTCACTCAGAATACACTTTATGTACACTTTGTTTAAATGTGTATACACACTGCTGTGAGGAACGAAAGGCCAGGAACGAACCATGTCAAGATTTTTTTATGTTTACATTTGCAAATGATTTTGAGATAATCTTATTAAAACTATTGCGATTAAAAAAAACCCGGCCAAGTGTAAGTCGGACTGGCGTACCGAGGTTTCCGTACTAACACTTTCCATCTTAACTGGCCGGGTTAAGTTAAGTTTGCACCTGGTATGTGTGGCGCCGCATGCAAATGAAGTGTAAAGTTAACGCAACCGAACACGTTTGTTGTATGGGAGCCCCACTTAAATATTTACTATATTCCGTTTTTAGTATTTGTTGTTATAGCAGCAACAGACATAGGTACATCATCTTTGATAATTTCAACAAAACAACGTGATAGCTAGTCACGTAGTTTTGCAGTTATGAGAGGTACGTGGATGGGCCGTATGTCATAATGTGCGTCTACCAGGGGGCTTTCAAGTGCAATTTGAATTCTCAAAATCGGTCGGTTTCTAAAAATTTTCAAAATTTCAAAATCGCTGATTTGGATCGAGAATTTCCCATTCTTTTTTATAAGCTCGCTATTTAACAAACGGAAAAATATCTCAGAATTGAATTAAGCTACAGTTTGAGCCATCTTAGGAGGCCTTAGGAGGCGGGCGGACAAAAAATGTAGGCGGTAGCTTACGCGAGAGGTCAGAAATGCGTCAAATTTTATCATAATATATGATTTATTTCTAAATTACATTTTCAATGCCTGATAGTTGCGCGTAATGTGAGAGCTGTAGATTATTTACAGATCACTACATAGTATAAAACAAAGTCGGTTCCCGCTGTCTGTCTGTCTGTCCCTATGTATGCTTAGATCTATAAAACTACGCAACGGAATTTGATACGGTTTTTAATAGTTAGAGTGATTCAAGAGGAAGCTTTATAGGTACGTATAATACATGCATAATATGGCATTGCACCCGTGCAAAGCCGAGGCGGGTCGCTAGTTATCTATATATATATTTTAATGTAGATACTGGTTAAGCATGTGTGTACCCATCCATTAACAAAGTAGTGCCTCTTGAGCGTGACGATAATCCAACTACAGTTTGCACAGGCTCCAGAGCTGTGGTTAAAAAACTCGTAATGACAGTTTACTCTAACGAGGGCGGGAACCTGCCAACTGCAACAAGCACATAGTTGCAGACATTTTTTTTTTTCATGATTTTGCACTTTCAGTAAACAAGTATGTCAGGGGTATTTTAAGACGAGATTTTTTATAACAAGCAGACGTTATGTTTAAAAAAAAAACTAAATCGTGACTGTATACGTTTAGTTGCGTCTAGTGTGAACCAGTGCCCTGCCCAGCTTCTACGACAACCCAATGTTGTTGCTCCGTCGGGTCGCTTGCCATCGTCTCTTGCCATACCCATGGTTTAAGGACCACAGGCACAGAGACGTGGCAAACGAACGGCGAACCAAATCGTTAATGGTACCCAGGCGGTGTTATAAACAAAATATTCGTTTATGATTAGTTTTAGGGTTTGCAGCCCTGGAAAAGTAAGGGCGAGGACTGATAGCCCCGGATTTTTTGGGACTACTAAATACTAAAATTTAATACAACACGCAAACCTGAGTTAGTGTTAGCTAAACGCAACGGTAAAGTTGCAAGTATAAATACTCATAAGCTAACTAGCTGGCTTTCATTAAAATAATGATACCAAAAGCTTAAAAGGATCCTGTTACCACATAACGTTTAAATGTAAAATTCTTATTTGCATATATGTTCTGAATGAATCTGTTTCAATTTGGGAAATAGTGAGTATGTAGATGAGATAGACAGACTGAGAGGAAATTTATTTATATTACTTACAGGTACTTATAGTTTTGTACAAAATGTATATACGTTTTCAAAACATTTTATTAAAATTAAGTTAGGACGCCTGACAAAATGAAATAGCAATATGTTCTCAGAACGATAATACGTGTGCGTCGATGTAAGGCGCTAAATTAATTTTACTGTTAATTTTGAACTAAGCTTTTAACTAGGTATGTACAATTTTTTTGCAATCGACCCGATCTATGAATCTCATCTATATTAATTAAGAACCCAACCTAAAGCATTAGTTGGCCCTTTTACGTTCCCGTACATCGGGAAAAAGAACCTTTAAATATTTTTCGCTTCACTTACATACTCGTATAGGGCAAAAGGCAATGTAACGAAATGTGTTTTATACTTCCCTAGAAAAAAAAAAACGTTCAATTCATTACATTTACGATTGGGTATGTACGACAATATAATACTTTTTATTTACGACTTTTGATTTGGTAAGGCACTTAACAAACTGTTAAACTACAAAAAGACGCGCATTAATTTAGGCTTCTTTGAACACCTATTATGTATTTAAAACCCCAATTTAAAATCCTCAGAATTATTGAGTCAATGCCAATTTACTCTAAATTGGCTTCGATTATCGGCTCGGGTGCTCCTTAATTTAATTAAGTACAATTCGTTAATTGTCTGAAATTGGCAACACTGTCCTTTAAAAAGCGTTTCTTTGGGATAAACCACATCCTGCTTGAGGATTTTTGTATATAAAACTTGAATTCAGCAAGTATCCATTACGCTCTGTAATGTTGCCCCACGGTTGCTTGTTTCGGCAGCTCTGATGTTTAGGTATTTGTTTCTCTTAAGGTGCCATAAGCACTAACTAAACATCATAAGCTGGAGAGGCTTCGCTGACTGAAATAACGTTAAAATATTGGGCAAGTGCGAGTCCGACTCGCGCATGAAGGGTTCCGTACCATAATCTATAACAAGTTTGTTGTATGGGAGCCCCCCTTAAATATTTATTTTCTTTTATTTTTAGTATTTGTTGTTATAGCGGCAAAAGAAATACATCTGTGAAAATTTTAAATGTCTAGCTATCACCGTTCTTGAGATACAGCCTGGTGACAGACGGACGGACGGACGGACAGCGAAGTCTCAGTAATAGGGTCCCGTTTTTACCCTTTGGGTACGGAACCCTAAAAACCGTTGGTAGTAGAAAGGATGATGGTGTGATACAAGTTTTTTTAAGTTGGCGTGTTGAGTACTATTTTAATTTCACGGGTTCATGAGCAAAAAACTTGTCTCTAAAACTATAACTAGGTACCAGGAATTTTGCTTTTTATAAATTTACTGTTTATAAATTTATCATACGTGTAAAAAAACACATACAGGCGAATTGAGAACCTCCCGTTTTTCAGAAACAGTCATTTATTCGCTCAAACATGATACATACAGGTGGTCTTAAATCTACTTAAAGAACTACATGTTTCGTCACTGAGTCATGTAAAAATATCAATATGTTATGTGATGTGTCACAATTGTAATGGAATTTTGCAAGTTAAATTTGACACACTTTCCGGTTTCCGATTGAGCTGAAAATTATAATAATTATTATTATGCAAATCGCGTGACAATGCAATATTATGATGACGTGGAGCTGATCTGATGATGGAGCTGGAAGGTGCTCATAGGAACTCCGTAAGAAATAAAGCAATTATATCGAGTGTGGGCTCTGTGAGCAATTGATGGATGTTCATAGAAAAGTACTACGGCTATAAAAGCCTGTCCCATAATAAAAAAAAAATAACAGAAACTTATTGTCATTGTGACGAGAACGAAACAGCACGTGTTTCAATTTCCTTGGCTGTTCATAAAGATTTTGAAGATACTATCGTAATACCGTTGTTTATATATGGAGATGCCACGACTTTGCGCGACACCGGCAGCGGTGCTCGGTACGTGTGTCTCGCTCATTCACATGGCCGCCGCGCAAGGATCTCTCGCTCAACCGCTCGTAGCGCCGCTATTCGCTAAAGGTGTCAAAAGCGGTGTCTTAGGCTACCTTTCCACTGTAGCGGAGCGGAGAAGACGATTCAATTGGCTGCGTCTTTGTGAAGCCCAAAAGAAGTACATTTAAATCTGAGGAATGTGATCGACTGGTGGATTGTGTGGCTCCAGTGGACAGGCAGCCTTAATGAGAGCGCCATAGTAAATACGAAGAGTATTTAAAGATATCTCACCATAAGGGCACTTGTCTACAACAGTCGATGGCACTTAGTTGGTATTAGGCATCAGCTGTCTTCTTGAATGACCCATTGGTTCAAACGTATCCCTTTAACCGGTTTGACAACCGTATAATGATTGCAATCGTGAGCCACGGGTAGCTCTGCTGCCGAATTCCCCAAGCCGTAACGGACTCATGTTAATTATACTAACCGATGATTTCCTATACTTCCGTCGGCCCCGACCGGCGCTATGGCAGGATTTATGTCTAATCGCTTTTGTATCTTTATTATAACCATTAAAACGTACTTTATTACTACATGGCCTAAACTACTTGGTACAGTTATTGTCAATCGTTGTATGTTCATCCGGTTTACGGGTCATGTATATTTTTTGAGTAAATGAGTATAGTACGGCTCTTCCCACGTGAATTTTTCGCTTCGAGCCCTAATCTTTCAAACAAAGGCCATTGTTTCTATTATCGCAAAGCCACTAGCTACCGAGTTAGCACGTGCCACTATAACATTCATATTAAAAACAAACGGTATCGTCATAATATTAAGGTTAGTCAAGTTAGTTAAGTATTAAGCTTAAGAATCCGTGTAGCGTTTTGGTGTACAAACTGTCATGTTACATTTTATATGATTCGATAAATAAATAAATATTAATTTATCTCAATGAAGTCTATTAAACCATGATATAAAGATCAAAGCTTAAAGAAAAATTTAAATGAGTTACCTGGTGGAAGAGACAACGACGGGAATCGAACCCGGTACGTCTAGATTGCCGGTGCAGCGCGTTTCCGATTCGCCGCCCTAACTCCCAAGCAACCGATCGAAATTTTTCCTTATGATTTGTGTGTCGATCTTTGTGACATTGTTTATTTGAAAGGCTTACAAATTTAGGTTTGGCTTAAAAAAAGAGACATAACATGTTTCATAAATTTATCAATGAAGTATAGTCTATCCCAATTATCTTTCCATAATAAACTCGCACTCTGACGGTATAATTTGCGCCGGCAACGGACGTGGAACAAACAGAACGGTTCACACAGGTCAGGGAGAGACGTATATGGTTAGCTGATGGTATCGCAGGGAATTAGATTAATACGTGCTGGAATGTGTTGGACGTGTGAAGTTATTTATTTCTGAGGCCATGCACCACATGCCCTCTTCAGGAGCCGTCGTTTCTTTAGATTTGCCCGGTTTTTATTGTAAACTAACGTAGTGATGCGTGAGGATGTGCAGAGGAGTATGAAATGTTGTGCGCATGTCTACCGAGGATGTGTTGTCTTCCTGACTCTTTTTTTAACTGTACTAACCCACTAAGGGTTATGTAACAAGGGCGTTTTAGATTAACCACGGCAAGTAATACCTACATTATGGCATATCTAAGTTTTTTCTGTAAGCTGAAAGTTTTCAGAATACATAGGTAATTTGATCTTAAGGTTCTGATGAACTCGTTCATTACCGTAAACTCTCAGATTGCGATTTGATTACAAATAAGGCGAATGACATGACTGCTTTCGTTTCTGCAATGAACGTGGCTTCAAATTGGCCATAATTCGCTGTGCTCCGTTCCTTGCCCCGACTTGCAATTCGTCCATCATACATCAACCTAATGCAATCAGACTAATTCTACCGTTTATACACACCTTACTCACAAAACGACGTAACCGCCACGAATTACTAACTAGTATACACCTTTTGGTATCTAAGAGAACATTGTATCATGTTTCTAAAAAGACTTAGCGGCCATAATTTGCCTATTAACCGTTCAATTTAAGTATGCACTCAGTTTGTACCACGGTTCAAAGAAAAGTGGTGCAAACTTAGCTGAAACGTGCAATACAGGCGAAGTCCTTGTGTCGGTTAGTTCCCAATAGATGGCGCTCGCGTGCACGGCGCGTTCCCATGCGCCGGAGCACGATCCACTGATCATGCGAGGATTAAACTACAGACATTAAGACCGGACTTCTTTTCTCGTCTTGACAGACTGTAGTCGTGGTTATGCCCTCTAATGGAGATGAGATAATTACTGTCAATTCCTTATGACTGTGAGTCAATGCTGAAGATATCAGTTGGCCCGTCATTTAAGCAAAAATTAAGCATTTGTATTTTTTTTGTTTGTAAGTAGAGTAAGTATAAAGAAAACGAACGTGGTAGCTACTTATTGCCCTGGAATGATCATCAGTAGGGGCCGGATTTTAGGGTGGCGCGCGCAGTATGGACCGCTGAAAAGAGTAGGTATGCGTCATGAGACACAAATAAAAAAAACCATAGATGAGAAACCATTGATAGCATCGATAAACAGTGTCAAAAGCTGGCTGAGTCCAAAAATCGGGGCCCTAATCTTCAGTTTGCGTTTTATTTATCCAGCCAGAGTGAACTAGACTATCACAATTTTGGCCAAATCATATTTGATGATATCGTAACACCCTCCTGAAGTAAATCAAGAAGTCTCCTAAAATGTTTTTTAGGGTTTAAAACGTTAAATCTGCCAAAGTAGATCTCTCGATCGTCTAGTGCCGTAAATTCTTTTTTTTTATCTTTATTAATTAGAAATATTATCAGAGTTCGTGAAATGCGAGCAAAATTCATTAAAGTGCTGTCGTCACGCAATTTACGATCCCTTTATTATTAAGGTGAACACTGGCCACTATAATGCTAAATAATATACAAGTATATCTATTTCTAATCAATGATATAAAAGTACAAGGATGAGGTGCAGAGGGGAATACCTAGTGAAATGAAAAGGCTACACGGGACGAAAATAAACCTAGTGCACTTGCGCATCATATTAATAGAACACATTATTAACCGCCAGTTCGGTTCATTTGCCAACATTTATTTAGTTTATGTTGTTTATTCACGTAATTTATCCCCTTTAGATTTCAGCGAGCTATATGTCCGACGTCGGCAAGCGACGCCGTGCCAACTTAATTGGTGGAGGCGTGAGATATCGTTGCTCGGGCGCAAGGTCACAGGGCTGTCGCTCTGGACGGGCACGCTGGAATAATTCTTATTGCATACTTCGTAAACCCCTCTGGTTCTCATATCTTCATCATGTCAGCAGGTGCGATGGACTGGTATTTACCGAACGATATGCACCGCGACCGGTCATCTGCCTCCATTATCCATTAGAGTTTCTCTTCTTCTTCTTCTTTACAAGATCACAGTTTCCTGTGATCTTGAGAAGAGATGCGTCGTTGTCGAGAATGTTTCTCGATTTGTATGGGGAGAGAACGTTCTCGAGAACATTTCCCATATAAGATGAGGAAAGTTTCCGGAAATTATCGGGAACGGCACAATACTAATCTTGACCAGGCCACAATTGTACCAGATCTGCTGCCTGGTTCTACAAGCAACGCCTCGTGTGCTCGTGCCCTCAGAGCTAAGGCCAAGAATTATGTTTTCGTGGCTGTAATTGGCTAAAGAGTTCGAACACATTGACTAATACCGAAAACACTTCGATCAAAGTTATCAGATGCGGTTATTAGCGTATGTGGACTCACTGGGCTGTGACCCTATCATTTATTAAATCTTTATTGCACAAATGAAAAACAGATCGTACAAAAGGCGGACTTAATGCCATTGGGCATTGTCTTCCAGTCAACCATCGGGCAAAGCAGATAGGTTGTGGGCGGTGCAACTAACTTAAATAGGTTTTAATAGATACACACATCATGACTAGTCGACTGTCAATTCGGTAAATGAGACATAGACATTGGAATTACTATATTAGTCAGTGTAGACAGCCCTGTCTGGGCGGTGCGTGTGCGTCTGCGCAGATCGCGATGCGTGCGCCGGCCGCTATTACTGTGCTGCAAAAATGGAGATCCTTGGGACGCGGTCTACGGTCTACATTTTTGTTACATCACTATTATGCTGCAATACGCCTTCTGCATCCATTAGCTTAAGTCGACGGTTCATACTGTGGATGGCCACTCAATCCTACGAGTTAATGCGTAATTTCTATTGTAGATCTCCTTTATGCTACAGATTATATTTAAGCTACAGAAAAATATGCAATTTATCAAATATGTTTTCTTGATAGATAGGAATCTATCAAGAAAAAATAATTTTATCCATTTCCCATAACCCTACTGTGCAGTGTCCACCTTCTTCATTGCCACATATCGGGTTTGCACGTGTACGGAACCTCAGCAATTCGTGCGGATTGCGCCTGACCAACCATAAGGCTTGCTTGCGACTATAATTACCCCACTGTATAGCTCGAGAGAGCAGGATGGGGCGGGCAGCGCCCAACTCGCTAATTCCACTCACTTTTAATCTATGGGCGCTTATTTGAAATAATTGTTAAAACAACGACTCTTTCGTTTTGTTTGGAATAGCGGTGGTTAATGAAGGTTTCATGGAACCGATTATTTGCAGTTTCTTGAAAATACTGTCTTGAAATTGAAGTTACTCAGTTCAACATTTTGAAAATAGCTTTACTTCATTTATATTTATCTAAACGAATACACCAGTATTCGCCCGGTTTAAATTATCGGGATATGAACATTTTGAGTGTGAATATTTGTACTGCAAACGCGAGAAGGATTTATAAAAGCCAGCCGTTATTATTAAATAATTGTAAGTAAACATAAAAGTGATATAAAAGGTAGCCTCTCAACAGAATTAAAAGGTCATTACAAGCCAATCTGCCGAGATACCTTCGCAATTAACTTAAACTGCCGTAAATGCATGAAGAGCGATAAGCCAAGTTCTGGGCGGTCCGCCACCGCTAATGGAAATTGCTTCGATTAATTAATTTACGCTAATTCCGAGATACCAAGGGATTTAAAGGTCAAAGGAAGAATGCAAATTGAACATAGGCTATAGCCTATAGATATTATAATATCTAGTATTTATTTGCACAGCCGTATTACGACCTATCATAAAAAGCGACAATATTACGCGACTATACGGCAAAGCTACAGGAGAGGGTTATGATGCGACTTCTGCAGCCTAAAGCCGTGTATGGACGAACGAACAGAAACATGCATCGAACTCTTTGTTCGAACGTGCGTACCGCTACGAGCAACGATCTGCGAACATCAAACACAATAGGACGGTTTATACGATTAAGTGTTCACCATATGTTTGTTCGTTCGTACGTAAACGGCCTAACCATATACAATTTTGTTATTATTTATGTTCATCTTTCGACTCGAATGTTTCTTTCGGCTTTCTTCTCAACAGCGGTCTCCTCTTGGGAAATGCCGGTAGATTCACACTCTGGCTTGTAAAAGTGCCCTTGTGGTCTACTTACTGAATACATTATTTCATTTCATTTTACTGATTTTAATTTATAAAGTGCTATTTGATCGTATCACTCATATATAAGGCCCGGGTGACTTCAGCCATATTTTTGCTCAACGAATCAAGGAATCCAAAGTCTTGGACTAACTCTTCAATTTTGAATTTTCATATATTATTGACTTACTTAATTAATAGGTGTACCGGTAGCAGTCCCTGATGAAGAACTCCAAACGAAACCTTTGATACAAAGATCAAAGCTCAAAGAATCAAAGCTCCTTACGAGTTCGAAATACGTCGGACAGTTCCTGACAACTTTCATGTTTATTTTTTAAATGAGCTTTAAGCAATTGTAGGTAGGTACATATAATTATCCATTCTTTTATATTTATCTATAGTTTTCAGTATAATCATTGAAATTTGAAATAGTTACCAGCAGATGACTTCAACGATAAAAATGCACGTTCTTCTCGCATTATTTTATGGTTTATTTTAGTGGCTAGATAAAAGTGAGTCTTACACGAAATTACTTTTAATTTTTTACTTCTGTGAGGACACACGCAGCCGACAGATGGCAGCAGCGCGATAAGGAAGCGACAGCCCATCCACTATGCCAATCAGGGTATGTTACACCAGTCAATGAAGTTAGTACAGTTGCCGAGAAACTTCTTGACCCAAAATGGCGGATCTGCGCATGCATATTTGTACGTAAATCGGCTACTGCGCAGTCAAGGTTAGGCTCAAGAAGTTTCTCGGCAACTGTACCTATTTTACTTAGAAAACTACCGTGAGTCTCAGACACACTGAGTCACGGACAGGGCGCGTGCCTGCAGTGTTCGGGTTGGCCGCCGCCGCGACTGATCGTCTCTCCTGATGATGAATCGCGTACCGATTCGAGACATGTCGAGCGTTATTCGACTTCTACGACGTAAGTAAACCTGTTCAAGTATTTTAATAAGTTAGTAGCTATGAGTACTTTGAGATTACAGATTGATCATATCTAACGTGACCATATTTTTTTTTTGTCAAAGCGGGACATCCGATGCGGAAATAAGTAAAAAAAAAAGTTTTTTTTTACAAGTATTTTACTATAACAAAAAACGATAAAATGTTACACTACACTATAAAATCTAGCTAGACCTAGATTTTTTTATATTTTTCAGCTGAGCAAATCTTTTTTAAAATCTCAGGTTTCGTTTTTAAGTACGAATATACCTCTGTACACGATTTATTTATGTTAATTTTAGTGATTAAAATGGCCTTTAATACAGAGATGCTCAACTGAGTTTTTTCACTCGTCCATGTTTTGTTCATTTGTGAAAATACTCTTTCGACAGGTGCGTTACTGCCAGGCAGACACAAAACGTACTCAATAATTATAGCAAAATTCGTTAGGTGGATATCATTTGCACGAAAGTGCTGGAATAATTCCACCCAACGGTTTTCAGCAGTCAAATTCTCAGCATTCCAGCTAGTGATTTTTTTGGTCTGTCGTAAAGCTATTAGACACAAGCGAAAACTCGTCGAAAACTTTGGTGTCCTGGTCTTGACTAATAAATTCTCGCGTGATCAATAAATCCATGACAACTTGTATCTCTTCCCACGTAGGTTTTTTCGTTAAATTTACCCATTCAAATACTTCCAGTTCTGTGTTAAATTGACCCCATTGTTCCAAGTATTGTCTGCTGGTTTTATAAAACTCAGCTGCCGCAGTTTTGATATTCTTCTGTTCAGTAGTTTCTAGCTTCGACTCGAACGCTGTAAATGTAGAAAAACGAATACGAAGCCACGAGTTTGTGATGTACAAAATAACTGTAAATTAAATTATCAGTTGGACAGTGCGAAAGCGGGACATTTATGCCTTCGCTGGGGACAGCGGGACGGACAGCCTGAAAGCGGGACTGTCCCGCCCAAAGCGGGACGTATGGTCACGTTAATCATATCAAGTATGTTAATATGCAACACAATATAGAATTTATCTGCTTAGCCTAGTTGACTGGTAGGTATAGAGTGCCTTATGGCATTCCACCTTTTATACGATAAGTTCTTTCTTTTGCGCAATAAAGATTAATGAATTGATGTTAGTGATATCACAGGTTATATACCTATCCCATATTTTATTTTAGTGATAGTTTGCCCAACTTTTGGCAATTCGTAAAAATAGCTAAAGATTGCACACCATTAACGCCAAATTACAAAATCACGGGGAAGGTTTTATAAGTATCTTCTTAGGTTTTAAAGAATACTAATTTACTTTCACAGTTCTCACCGAACTGAGTGCCGAAAGTGCCGATCTTGTTTATCGGGTTGAAAAGCTAGCATAAGGTTTTTCTTTTGATTCAGTATTGAGCTTTGGGGTATTGTCATTATAAAGCGTTATTGATTGGAGTAAATCGTATGGGATGCAAATTCCGTACATTGACTAATCTATGTTGCCAGCAAAATGAAACGATATGAATGGGGTACAAACCACCAAGCTGTGGCTATACCGTGAGAAATGTGATAAATTCTTGATCTAGACGTGATTCGTAGAAAGTAGTTAGGTAATAAATAGACAGGCAATAGGGCTGCTAGGATGTTCTCTCACCGCCATCATTTGCCCGACAGCACACATGCATTATTTATAAAGTAAATATGACCATCCAGGCAATGTGGTCATAATTCTGCCACCCTTAAAATTACAGCAACAGTAAATAGGGGCTTGCCGGGTAAGTAGGTATAGAGGGCCGACCGTATGGAGGCCGGATAGTGATACGAAATCGGCAAACATATATGCAATGAAATAAATAAAATACTCCACTCTAAATATAATTCAGCTGTTTAGCTTGTTCATGAACACAGACGCCACGTTTAAAAAAAATTCTTCCCGGCCTAGGCCATCAATTTTGTATGAAATTTCGTTACAGTTCTCTCGAGTTGATCCGCCCGAATCGTGATACTTCAAAGCTTATAACGCACATTATGGCGACATTTCATTCCATTTCAAAAGCTTAATCCATTACAATTTAGAACCCAATATTTTAACAGTTCAACTTGCAATTCGTAAATTAATCTTGAATTTCAACGATTATAATGAATACGGTATATCAGTATAGGTAAAAAAATAAAAACTGTAAAAGACATAAAACAGGTCATTTATGAAGTTTTCATTAAAACTTTAATTAAAACCAATCCGGTAGTTAAATATTCGTCACCCCATTAATATCAAGCTACATCATAATTTTGATAATGTAAACCAATGGCTTGTGATCAATTTAAGTAGCTAATGACCCCACAAATGACTACCGACTCCACCGACTAACGAGCTTCGGAAATCTCTTTAATAAGTTAAAAAACAAATCGATTCTAACCAGCTAGTTATTTATGACAGCTTCATTTCAAACATGACCGAAGTAACGGATCCAAGTGAGATGTACCGCGAAATAAAACCGGTCTCCACAAAAAGTAGCTACTGGGACAGGATTGTGGTGACGACGACAGTGTTTACAGAAACGTACGTTCAAGAACCAAACTCTCCGTGTGTTTTGTGACCCCTTTAAAATGTGAATTTGTGTTATAAATATAAATGTACAAGTATACTTTTTAACCCCCGACGAAAAAAGAGGAGAGTTACGAGTATAAGTTTAGAGACGTGCATGCATGCATGGGACGTGCATGGGAAACGGTCTCGAGAACGGCACATCTCTATACAAGTTTAACATGTGTATATGTGTAGCTGTGTGCCTGTCTGTCGCATCGTAGCTCCTAAACGGATGGACCAATTTGAGTGTGTTTTTTTTAAATCGAAACTTGACCGTTGAGATGGTTCCTATAGCTATGTTTGGTGGAAATACTTAGGGCCAGCAGTGTCCAAAATATTACTTTAATTGGAGCAAGTGAGAAGATCTCAGCCAATATTGAAGCTAAGTACTCCAAATTTTGTAGTTGTGTTGCGTTTTAGTAGCATTTTCTATATCACTCATTAAATGAGGGTCTCATGAAAAGCTACTTTGTCGGGGGTGTTTTAAATTTTTAATTTATAAAGTTGTAATATTTATAAAGTTTTCATTTAAGGGTGCCGCGCCGTTTGATGTAACGTTTTTTGACCTAATGGTATTTATATATTATGTATATCGTCGTTAGTATCCATAGTACAAGCTTTGCTTAGTTTGAGACTAGGTCGATTTGTGTAAGATTGTCCCTAAGTACTTAATGTAATGGGAAGTCGTCCAAGATACTAGTAAGAACTATAGAAATAGCAGTTCTAAGTTACAAAGCGTTATGCCCTTGAGGATACAAGTCTACCATTATATTGATGCTAAACAAGGAGCTACTCTGACTTGCGGGTGGGCTTCACACTCGTCCACTTTCGCGTTTAATCGTAATAACCACCCATAACCGCATAACGGGCGTCGGTGTATCACCGTAATTGTTTCATACCGGGGAACTACCTATTATTTTACTATTAACTCGTTAACTTACATTAATTGCAGATTATGAATTTTATACAGGGTTGAACGGACTGGGGGTCTCTCCTACAAATGCTGCACATTGCTTTATGTTATACAAGTAATTTATTTCAACACAAGAAAAAAGGAAAAACAAAGAGATATTAAATAAAAAAATTAAAACATAAAAAAGAGGAGATACTTAGATAGTATAGCAATAGCACATTACAAACCTACATACGATTCGTCAATGCCCCAGACCGCAGGTATTTGTGCAATCTGGGGCTTTACGAATTACCACCCGTGGTTTGTGTAAAGTTTTACGTCTTGGTTTAGCAAAGTGAGATTTTCTCTCCACGTAGCGGGCAGTAAATCCCACTTACGGCCTAGAGTGACGTAGAACATGTTCACTTCAGTATATGATACCAACAGTGCGTAATGGCAGTTTATGTGTAGATCGCATCATGATTATTCCGGTTTCTTGGTGATAATTATGCTAAATTTATTGACATGATTTATCATTGCTCTGTGAATTACCACGACCACCCACGAGGATAATCTAATAAAGAACGATTTAAGAGGTCATATATTATGAGAAATATATACATGTAGATAATTTCAACCAACTCTTTGAAGTGAAAAAAAAAACTTAGCTATAGTAACATAGCTATTTCATGCTTTCATTGCGTGCAGTCGAAAATAAGTTAAAAAAAAACCGTTTTCTGCGTAAATTTTGTCCGATTCGAGTAGTTTTTGAAACAAACATTATCAATGATAATTTCAAACTGTAGGTTTCAAGTACATATATACCAAGTAAATCTCATTCGGGTTCGATTATCGGTCTCTTTCACCAGGTTACGCATTAAAAATTTTCTTTCAGCTTTGATCTTTTGTATCAATGGTTTTATATAAAAATTGTGGTGCCTCACATAGAAAAATGAGACATTATATGTTTCATAAATATCGTTTAAAGCTTTTTCTACTCTAGTATTACAGACTGCTCCTTTACGAAGAAGCACAAGCCGCGGTAGCTCAAAAGCCTAGTCATCGGAGCTCCCGTTTTTACTTGTAAAATTGTAACTTAAGTAATATCCCTAGGATCCTGGAGGGCTGTAATTGAAGACGTGAGCGTTTTACCGCCCAGTCGCGCACGTGATGTCATATGGATCGTGCTACTATAGTGTCTTCAACTTGTGATATAAACACAAAAAAAGTACAAAATGTTTCAGGGTCAGCAACATGCGTGTGCATACCCTGGAGTTGCAAGCGTTTATAGGCTACGGTTACAGATTACCTTGAGGCGGGCGGTACGCTTGTTTGCCACCTCCGTGATATATAAAAAAATAGGGAATTCAGAATTGTACTATATGTGTTACTTGTTCCATTTCGTCCTTTCAGTTCCCAAACTCACCAATGATCTAACACAAAAATTAAAGGTTCAATTTAACATACATACAACAAAATTTACTCCATCATCAGAGGTTAGCGCCACGGTTTTGGTAGTGGTATACGCACAGAACAGAAAGACAAAAAAAATATTCCGTGGGTATACGAGTATTATTTGTCACTTTGTACATGACCCAGTTCGCAATAATTTAATTTTCTACGTGACTTGACTTTGAGGGAAGTTGACACCGAGTCGCTTCGAACATCGAGTTACATAAGAATAAGACGAGACATGTTTCCTGCTACTGTCCCCGAGCAAATGCTTATTGAATTATCCCTCCATCCGCCGACATCAGACACTTTTAGTTAGCTTAGCGCCATGGACCGACCATTCCAGAAGATTGCTAACACATACCTTATAAGTACGCCTAGAACGAGATTCTTCATACAAAAAATTAACGAAAAATTAAGCCGTTTCGGATAAATTTTTATTACAGCAGTAACGTAAACTAAATGTCTATATAGAAGCGAAAAATTTAAAAATGTTATGCTTTGAGCGGGATTTGAACCCACGGCTTTCCGATCCACGTAAACCACTTTCGGTTTCATATGTGTCTGTGTCTACGAACCAAGCATAGAAACGTTTTGCTTGTGACAAATGCGCACGCGGACGAAAGTTAACCAAAGGCGAACCAAAAGTGGATTCTTACGCATTATCGACTTGTATTAGACGGTGCCATTGTAGTCGGGTCTTTGTACCTTACTTATTTTATGCTGTTTAAATCTCGCTTAGCTAACCAACGCCATCTATTGATCTATTTACAAGATCTAGATAGTGGGAGTGTGTTAAAAAAATCTCCACTCTACATACCAATTGTGAGATTCCTTACCAAGATAGAGTATGGTAGAGCCACAGCCGGTCGGTTGTGTTACCGCGTCCCACGACCATTTTTTTCGTAACTTTATGGATCGCGAATTTGTATTAGTAGTCTTTTTGTATCTTTAGTCCATGCACAGGAATTAGGCTTCTGACCAAGATTGGGTTACATTGACACATAATTGTGGTTGGCTGTGGCTACTGAGTTAGTGTCGTTTGTGGTTTAGAGGGAGGGGGTGCTACCCTCATCACACTTGATATCTATGCCACTTGTGTGATAAGGATGGCAGTATGTGGCAGTATCATCTGAAGTTGTGACGTCACACATGGTTTTGTATAGCCTGATCAGATTTGGTTTATTTTCTTCAAGATAAGTAGAATAAGGTACTGAAATGCCTTAAAATAGGTAAGCTAAGCTAGGTCACATCGGATTGGGAGTCTTGCCACGTTATTGCCACGTCAATAGTTAGGAATGTTTAGTCAAATAAAAGTTCTGTTCGCCTTATAGTTGATTGGTAGATAATGCCTCATGGCACTAAGTCCGCCATTTGTACCTACGTGCAATAAATATGTCATTTCGAAATACAATTAAGTTTTTCGAAATATTTTTTTTAATAATGTGGGTAAATTAACTCCAATTTTTTTAATTACTTAATTACTAATTAGTAACAAAAAAAACTGCGCTCATACGTGGTCCACACCGGCCTACCACCAACGTCCAAGACGTTGGACCGGTAATCCATAGATACCGGGTTCGAGTCCCGGTGTGTGGACCATGTAATTATGAGCGCAATTTATTTTGTGTGTTGATCTGTATCTATATAGCATTGTGCAATTAAGTATAAATAAATAAATAATGTTTTTACAAAAATATTTTTTGGTTAAATCTTGTGTAAAAATAATTGTACAGGCATGTACACCATATGTTTATTTGCTGTTATCACTGCAAAACCCAGCAAGGTTAAAATTGCAGAACATGACAATTACATTTCTAGTTTCTACCAAAAAATGTGGACCAAAAAAATGTGGAAACGATTAGAAGTTTCATTTAATTCGAGGGCTACGCGGCGACATGTCTTGATAATCGATTCCTCATACAGCGTCCTGCGCCCGCGCAGCGCAGTAATTAGCTGCTCATTAGCGGAACTATGTCTTTGATGTGCCGCCGCGCAGAGCACAGGACACACACGGCACTAGGTAGGACTTTAGCCTCCGCTCCGCCTAGGCTTATCTATCCGCCGGGAACTTTGAAAGAAATATCCTTTTGCGTAAGAACTGCATTTCAAAATGTTAAAATTATGCAATGTCGTTTATTTCGGAAGTAAATCCATATTTTGTTAGTAACTATAGTGAACTCGGCCCCCGCTGTCGTCAGTTCAACGACTAATAGGTAGGTATAGGAGTATAGGTACCTATCCATTGCCAAGTCAGTTCAACGAGTAATAGGTATAGGAGTATAGGTATCCATTGCCAAGTCAGATTTTCAATTGACAACATTTCATATTTATAAGACTGTAATTTTATTACATTTCCGTATTTCGCTTAGGTACAGAAAGGTAATCAATGTTTTTATATTTTTGCTGAGATTACTAATTATTTTATTATTCATTTAATATATTAACATAACTTATTTAACATATTTGTGCCTGGGTCATGGATGTTCTATGTATTTAAGTATTTATTTATCTATATAAGTATGTAACATATCGTCGCCTAGGTACCCATAACACAGGGCCTTCTTGAGCTTAATTTGGGACTAGGTTGATTCGTGTGAGGTTGTCTGATATTTATTTATTTAAATATACCCATTCTAAAATATTAGTAATTCCAAAATTATGACACAATGGAAAGATTACTTTAGTCTGGTGTCATTAGACTAGTTTTTTTTTAATATTAATTAAATTAATAAATAAAAAAAATTAATGACGCTTTGGTTCATATTGTTGACAGCTTATTTTTTTTCGCGAATAGGTCGCTCTACTCTATCCAGGCAGAGATGTCGTTTTTTTCGCGAATAGGTCGAAGACGACAACTCTATCCAGGCTAGTTGTCGTAGATTTTGGTTATTTTACGTATTTTCTTATATTTGTTTACATACAGAAAAATAAATTCAAGTACATAAATATTTAAGCGTGTACACGAGGCAAAGCTGCATCAATCGCTAATTATGTACCTACATTTTCATCTGTTATAAATATATGAAATGTTGTCCATCTTATATATACATGATTCTGAGGACCTCCTTGCTGATTTGATTTCGCAGAGAAACTTACTTAACTTGAAACCAGTTCTCAGACGGCTATCGCAAAAATCAAATCTGTGCAACAGGTAAATATAAAGTAGTGAAAAACGAAAAACGCCTGAGCGCATACATCTGTCAAGACGTGTTTTGTTGTGTCTCGTAGAATTTAAATGAAAATAAATATTAAATTTATTCTGCCTTTGCAAAAAGGACCACCATATCGCACAGACATATTAGTGAAACAAATTAGTGCTTCTATATCCAACAATACACTGCGGAAACTGTGAGTTGCACTCAAACTATTTATAGGATCTTTCTACCGGTACAAAAGTTTAAATTCGCTTTGTTGTTTTGTGAATGGCATGATAATGACCCACCAATCAGCGCTTACGCACTGACGCACACATGCATATGCAGAGGCGTTTTTACGAAGCTAAACGCAAACATGTTTGTCATTTCAAACTGCTGAGGGAGCGTTCCAAAACACATCACACATATAGATTTTTAATTTTCATTTAATTAATTTAAATTACATAGTACGTAATGATGAGTTCAACGACCCGTAAAACCACCATTCGACAACTGGAAACTCAACTAAAAACCGTTCTAAAGGAACTAAAAATATCCAAAAGTGAATGCGACCAGCTTTTAAAGGAACGGGACGACAGCGAACTGGAACTACACAAAATATTACAGAAAAACACAGAGTTGAAAAATAGCCTTGTCGAACTTGATCTTAAACATGATATCACCACTGATAAGTGTGATCGTTTGCAGGAGTTAGTGGATTCTTTTAATAATTGTGCTTCAACACACGAAGTCGCACTGAAGCGCATCACTAATTTAGAACAAGAACTGGGTGATGCACAGCAGGAGCTAGATTTTTACAGAAATGAAGAAAAAAGACGAGAATCCATGCATACCCAAAACCTTTATCAGGAATTTGTAGACACAGGATCAACTAAAAATGCATTGTTCTACAGTAGTAATAATAAATTAAAAAAATATGTAAAAATCAACAGATATATACGGCGTACACAAAAACTTGTCAAGAAGAATAAGCATTTTAAGAACTATTTAAAAATAAAGCAAGATCTCATAACAATGAAAAACGCAGCAGAACAATGTAAAAAACAAATGGGAAACAATAAGACTGCATATGACCGAAATATGTGTGATTTACAGACCGAAATAAACAGTTTAAAAGAGAAACTAGAGGCTACTTCTCTTATCTATGCTAAATGTGTGGAGGAAAACAGTCAACATGTGATGGCCTTTTCCCAGTTATTAGAAAACAATAAAGTTATCGAAGAGCAATTCAACTCATTAATGGACAATCACTTTTGCTCTTGTTTAAAACCCACAACATCTGATGAGAAGAGGGGTTACGTCAACCTTTCAGCGAGTCCAGACATTGTGCCAACTACAGACCTGGACAATAGTGTATTAACAATTTCTGACATGAAAATTTGTGAAAGAGGTGTAAATTATAATAAAGTAGTTTTGTACTCGGACCAAATCGGAGCCGGGGTGGCTTCAATTCTGAACTATAGGCTAAGCCAAAAAATAATAAATAATTGCTATCCCGGTGCTAGTTTGGGCCATATTTGTGACTTGATCTCCAAAGATAAATTTGATTCTGATACTACTCTTATAGTCTTACTGGGCAATAGTCTTGGAGTGACTAGAGCAGATATTGACAAGCTAGTTCAAACCTTGGATACAGTAGAGAATTCAGGCATAGGTAAAATAATAATGTGCGCTCTACCATACTCCCAGACATTGTCTTGTGAATATAATTTTAAGTTATCAAAGCTTAACTCTTTTATGTATAACGCCATTTGCTTTAACAAGAAATATCACTTCTTTGACACCAATAAGTTTGTAGACTGTTTTGTGTTTTCATCAGATAAGATGTATATCTCAAAGAAGTATAAAATACTTTTAGTAACGTTATTGGCCTACAACTTAGAGCCAAACCGTTACAATAAAAAAAATGGAGCTCAGACTTATACTACTAATACTACTGTCACCACTACTTGCACGGCTACGACCCTTGCTACTACCACTACTGAAACTGGTACGAGCGCTGTTACCACTACGTCGCTTGCTTCGACATCAAATTTAAACTTTTAAATAAGACAACGGAAAAACCTCAGGATATTCAACTAGTACATCAAAATATTCGAGGTTTTTCCAGCAAAGAACTGGAAATAGGTTTATTTTTAGATACATATGACATACAAATAATGTGCATTACAGAACACTGGCTTAAAGAATGTCAGTTAACTGTAAATTTTGATAACTACGAATTAATTAGTAATTTTACAAGAACGAACGCAATTCACGGAGGTTCTTTAATTATTGTAAAAAATAATGTAAAATCAAAAGAACGTCTAGATATTGTAAAGCACTCGATTGAACAAGTAGTTGAAATAGCTTGCGTTGAATTGGAATACTACATAGTTATTTGTGTATATCGACCTCCATCAGCAACTTACTGCGAGTTTGAATCAACAATGGAAAATGTGTTAAGCTTAGTTTCCAAAAGTAGCAAACATGTTATAGTCTGCGGTGATTTTAATATCGACTTGCTGGAGACGTCACGTTCAAGTGCAAGGCTATTAAGCTTTTTTAAGTCTTTTCATTTAAAAAACATATTTCTTGAACCAACCAGGGTTTCGGCAACTAGTAAAACTTGTCTAGACAACATATTTTGTAACTGTAAATGTGTGGAGCAGGAAGTATTTCATTGTTTCAATTCAGACCATTCTGGGCAAAAAATTACACTTCAGCATACTTCTGAAAATGTTACTCAATGTATTACCTATAGACCCATAACTGATACTCGAATAGACAAATTCAAACATGGGATTCAATGCAAATTACCTTCCTTGTCATTATCTCAACACGATTCAAATAGAGCCTATAATGATCTATTTGACGTAATTTTAAAAGAATTTAATAACAATTTTAAACTAAAAACGATTACAGGTGGTATAGATAAAAAAAAGTTTAGTGATTGGGCCACTACAGGAATTTATAAGAGTAGGAATAAACTTTACGAGCTTTATGGTATGAAAGAATTTAACAAGGATGAAAATTTCACTAATTATGTTAAGAAATACTCACAAATATTTAAACAAGTATGTACAGTAGCGAAATCCATTAATATTAAGTCAAAACTTTTAAAATCCAACAATAAAGTTAAAACTACATGGAAAATTATTAACAATGAAACTGGTAAAGCCAAACCTCACAATTTTCAATTTAGCTTAGCGCAGGGTGGAAAAGTTATAACATCAGATATAGAAGTGGCATCAGAATTTGAATTATTTTTCTCAAATATAGCTATTACCACCACCAAAAATCTCAATTCATCTCCAGAACGAGCTGAATCTCTGTTAATGTCTAGCGTACCTAAATGCACAGAAACGTTTGAATTTTGCCCAGTTAATCCTGAAACCATATGTAAGACCTTTAAATCCATAAATAAAAAAAATACAGAGGATTTGTGGGGGACATCAGTTAACGTTATAGATCACATTATTAGTTTAATCGCACCTTATTTAAGTTGTATATTCAACCGTTGCATGATGGAAGGTGTGTTTCCAGATGCAATGAAAGTAAGTAAAGTTGTACCATTATTTAAATCAGGTGAAAAAACGAACATCACAAATTTTCGCCCGATCTCTATTTTACCAGTCCTCAGCAAAGTGTTCGAAAAAATTATGTTAGATCAATTACTTCAGCATTTCAATAGAAATTGCTTGCTTCACTGTCAGCAATTTGGGTTCAGAAAAGGGCGATCGACCACCGATGCCGCTTCGGAACTCATAAAATGTATATATGAGATATGGGAAAGTTCTTGCGATGCTATAGGCATATTCTGTGATCTTTCGAAAGCGTTCGATTGTGTGGAACACGGGACTTTATTATTGAAATTGAAACATTATGGGATATCTGAAAATGCCTTAAATTTGGTATCATCATATCTAAGCCACAGAATGCAATCTGTAGTCATAAATAGAACACAATCGGATGGAGCAGCTGTGACTCTAGGCGTGCCCCAGGGCTCGATTCTGGGACCCTTCCTTTTTTTAGTTTATATAAACGATTTGCCATATATCGTAGAAAATGATTGCAAGATTGTTCTTTTTGCAGATGATACATCCCTGATCTTTAAAATTAATCGAGCATTAGTGGACTACGATAGCATAAATAATATACTATCGAAAGTCTTAAATTGGTTCACTATTAATAATTTATTACTTAATTCTAAAAAAACTAAATGTATACGGTTCACATTACCTAACGTAAAATTAGATAGTCCTTTTTTGTATTTAAATGGGGAGCTCTTAGAATTGACTGATAAAACTACTTTTTTAGGCTTGATTCTAGATAAAAATCTTCAGTGGAGTCCCCACATATCATCATTGGCCAACAAATTGGGTTCAGCTGCTTACGCTGTCAAAAAAATCAGGCAACTGACGGACGTAGAGACAGCACGTTTAGTCTATTTTAGCCAATTTCACAAGGTCATGTCTTATGGAATTTTGCTATGGGGAAAGGCTGCAGACATACATACCATTTTTGTATTACAAAAAAGAGCAATTCGCTTTATTTATAACATGCGATCACGTGACTCGCTAAGAGATCGTTTTAAAGAATTTAATATTTTGACAGTGCCATCTCAATACATATATGAAAACATTATTTACGCGGTTAAAAATATAGATTCATTTAAAAAAATGCTTAGTTCTAGATACAAACACAAAATTGCTATCCCGAAATTTCGTGTGCGGAAAATATATAGGTCATTTATGGGTCAATGTATACTGTTTTACAATAAGTTACCTGCTGAAGCAATGGAACTACCCCTACCTACTTAAAAAAAATATTTGAAATCAGTTTTGCTGAAGAAAGCTTATTATAGTGTCGAGGATTATCTGAACGATAAAAAAGCTTGGCCTGATTTGGACAGTGCTAATGTTATGTGATGGTTTTTTTTTTTTTCTTTCTTTCTTTTTTTTTGTATAATTTTAATATGTCTCAATATTTTAAATATATATTTAATTTGGAACGTACATTTATATTTTTAATAATTTGTTCACTTTTGTTGACATTAACATTACTTTTTTTTTATATATACAAGTTTTTATTTTTAACTGTTAACGTAATGTATTTTATAAAGTTCATGGATTTAATTTTTTTTTACTTACTTTTAACGATGCGTTTGAGCTGAAATATTTGAATTTGTTTTCATAAATGTAAGTGCTATATTCGATTGTATTATATTGTGTGTAATTTATTGACGATGCAAAAGTGATTCCCATGAATCCTACTTGAATAAATGATTTTTATCTTTTATCTTATCTTAGTGCTTCAGCTGTGCGCACGCGCTGTGACGTCGTGTGTGTCCACTGCGTCGGCGACAGGCAGCCGTCATACCTGCCTGTTGCAGCTGGCTTATGGCAGAAAGTAATTTCTACAATTATTATAAAATTTAAATCAAAACTAAACAAGCCCCGTATGCTAGGATAGACAATTTTACATACAAACTGTTTGCCTACTGTGCACACACTAAGACTTACACATGACTTATTGTAGTCTATCTCCTTAAAGTAATTCGGTCTTGACCATCCTTCAGTGGGTTAAATAATTACTTTTTCACAGAAAATACCTACTTCAAAATGCAAAACGGGTATAAGTAGGTACATATATTTAATATGGTTGTTTTTTTTTAAACGCGCTTTTATCTACTAAAAATAATCATCAAAATCGATTAACAATTGGCGGAATAATCGCGTAACATACATACAAAAAAAACATACAGTGGAATTAAATACCTCCTCCTTTTTTGAAGTCGGATATAAAGTATACACAAGTTTGTACACCGATATATAAATCAAAATTAAAAATAAATTAAACTAAACGTGGCCTAGGGCTCCCTAGCGATGCCCAGCGCTTGGCAAATTGCGAAATAGCAGCCTCTGCCCTGAGCGCAGTGATCTATCAAAATCACTTTACGCCACTTTAAAGCGCAGTGAGATTCTCCTTAAATAATGTGTGGATAATTTGATATATCAGTGCAGTTTATTAGTACTATCAAGTCTCTAAGACTCATGAATGTTATATCCTAGGCTCGAGATCCATAATGTATGTTATTGAGGATTTTGCTACCAATTTTGTACCCTTACCATGAGTTCACAGTGACGGTATTCGCTAGCGACTGCGTAAACGATTTGTATCTATGGAGAATTGTAGTTCTACAAAGTAACCGCTAGAGGCGTTGTACTAATTCTCCAGGGTACAGAGTACGGTCGCGTTAACTCATAGTAAGGGTACAAGGGAGGGCAATACCGTGTCGCCAACACAAACAACAACAAAAAGAAGGACAACACTTATTACCTTTTTTCAAACAGTCGCACTACCGTGCGAGCAGCACAGGTTATGCTGACTCGCGCGACAAGTCGATGTTCCTCAGGGGTCTGTTCTGTCTGCAACTCTTTTTCTGCTGCATATTAACGACATGCTTATGCCCGGTACCTTTGGGTATGCTGATGACAGCACAGTTGTTGAAAGATACACATCCAGCGCAAATTCCAAGAGGGACGAAATCCAGTCTTGTCGAGAGGCGATGGTGGATCGATTGAACCAAACTCTCGTGGCAGTGTCCGAGTGGGGAGATGCCAATCTAGTTGGATTCAATGCCACCAAGACTCAGGCGTGTCTGTTTTCCGCTAAACGGAGTCCCTTTGACCTGACTCCCACTTTCCAAGGTGTATCCGTTCCGATTTCAGACCACCTAGAGCTTCTTGGGATGACCTTATCATCCAACCTGAACTTCGGCCAATACATTGAATCCTTGGCTACAACTGCAGCAAAAAAACTTGGGATCCTATCTAAGGTGAGGCGGTACTTCACGCCGAGACAGCTGCTTCAATTATATCAGGCGCAAGTCCGATCATGCATGGAGTACTGCTGCCATCTTTGGGATGGGTCCGCCAAATACCAACTGGCCGCCTTGGATTCAATTGACAAACGTGCGAAGAAGCTCATTGGCGACCCTGCCTTAGTTCAGGAAAAGCTGCAAAACCTCGAACACCGCAGGAAAGTCGCCTGTTTATCGGTTTTCTACCGGATACACTTTGGTGAGTGTGCACTAGGACTGCATGAATTAATTCCACCGTCTCCGTTCAGACAATACAGTACTCGGCGCGGACTTGGATTCCACCCTTATGTTGTCGATATACCACTGATTCGTACGAAACGCTTTGCGTCTACTTTCCTTATGAGGACAGCTAAGGAATGGAACTCTCTTCCTGCGTACCTGTTTCCTGAAAAATATAACTTGGATCTCTTCAAGTCGAGAGTGAATAGGCATCTTCTAGCCAAGCATGCTCCATCTTAGGCCTTATTGTCACTTAACATCAGGTGCAATCGAGGTTAAATGCATGGCTATTTGGAATAAAAAAAAAAATACACTCGCGAGGTTATCTGTGAAACTTGTCACAAATTCAGGAAAAACCTTCCCACATAGGTACAAAAACTAGAAACTCAATGCTTCCTAAGCCCTGATCGCCGCTAGCTGCCACCATTCGACAGCCCTTATCCGGCGATTCTTCGATACCTCCATTTCTCACCTGTCCCGGCCACTGCATCTAATTTGACAGGCTCTCTGTTGCGCAACAAAAACAGCGTTTACTTGGCGTCAAACTGTATTGTTACGGGACTAAGATTAATAAAGCTTACAGTTTGATGTGTAAAATTACGTCGACTGCAGTGTTGGATCGCGTAAACGCGAAATTTGATGTCGGAAATTCTGAACTTAGACTGGAGCGCTTTAGTAAACAAGCAGCCTTAGACTTGAAAGTAGAACAATTGAGGGATTCCTTTTCAAAAGGGCTTATTTTTGCACGAGTTTCATAGAGAAACATGCCCTTTTAAACATTCCTCATTTACTCAAGGATGATTTTCTGTCTACCCGATAAACGGTCTAAAGAAAATCCCTAGTATAGCTATTTCTTGAGAAAAGTCGACAGGAACGGAAATATGGGACGATTTCAAGGAAGGAATGCCCAGTTCAAAAGAATCCCAGTTCGAAAAGTGAACGGAACGACAAAAAGAAGGGTTCACTAAACGTCCACAATTTCTGGAACTCGCATAGTTCTGCTAAATTGTTAGTTAGGTACCTTTTTTGAAGGTATGAGGGTATTTATGAAGGTACTTTACTTGTTAATATACATAGTTGACCATGCTGGTCGTGGAAATGTTTCGTAGGAAATACGTATAAAACGAATGTCCATTGTATGTGTTCCAACCGACAAGATTAAGAAGCGAAATATAATTTTAGAAGTAGGTAATTATTAAACAAACTATTGTAACCCTTTAACCATTCAGCGTTCCCTTTGTCCGCAGACATTGGAATTTTACCTCTTTTCACTTTATTGCACGCTAAAAAGTTCAAATGTCGGACGTAATTCCATAGGGGCTTTTCTATCGGTCAACCATAAGGCCAAATAGAGACATAGTTGGTGCGGGATTGGTGTACAACAAAATGTGTAGGTATACGATGCAAATAATGAAACAATAAATAATATTAATTACCGTGAAACCGTCCAATTTTGCCCTAGTGAAAGAAAATAAAAATGTTCGAGTCATTTAATTAGCAAATAGATGAACATACGTATTTATATTTAGCTTAAAAAGTAAATCCTTAACCTATTTTAACATACATTTAAAATCGCGGCAACATTTACTGGAAGAAATCCCTTACAGGGATAAGTTCGCCTTTGTACATATCATTAGTTTAATGTCCTTATAATTATATTTTAATGTACAATAAAGAGTTTAAATACATACATACATACATACATACATTTACCCGCTAGCGCAAAATTGAACGGGTTCACGGTGCATTGACTCATAAAATAAATAAATAAATATCGGACAACTTCATACAAATCAATCTAGTCCCGCAGTAAGCTGTAGTAGGCTTGTGTTATGGACACTAGACGACGATAAACATACTTATATAGATAAATACATACTTAAATACAAATAACATCCATGACCCAGGCATAAATATTCGAGTTCACTTATTGTGTAAATTTTTATTTTGTTGTCGATTTCTTTTTTTCTCAGATTTCAATAAAATTTGGTGAGTTGGTAAATTGGCTTTCTTCTAACCATGGTAAGCCCAATCTCACGATATGTCCTACAAATTTTTCTCCATTGAGTAACGCAGAATGCTTGACAGAAATTGACTTACGGGACCATTTTTATTTTGTTGTCGAATTATTTTGTATTTCGAGCTCCTCATTTTCAACTAAATTTTAGTACAAAATACGAAATTTAAAAAATCAATACATATTTTGTAAAGTAACTCAATGGAAAATTTTATAGGACATATCGTGAAATTGGGCCTACTTTGTTCAGCATAAGCAACTTTACCAACTGACCAAATTTTATTGATTTCTGAGAAAAAAACAAAATCGACAACAAAATAAAAATCTGCCCTATTATGACTTAATTTTATGCTAAATGTTGAACTCATTCACGAGGCGCGGTGGTTGACGGATCTACACATCAGTTTGCAGGTTCGCGGAGATAAAATCTAAAGATAAAGATCTTTTTTCCTGTGTCTGCGTGCGACAGACGGTAATTGCTTCGATTTCCTAACTGATAAGCCCGTAGAGTTCACCTCAGTACGTGCAAGGAAATAGGCCTCATTTCAAGATTTTATTTTAAGCTGAGCAAGAAATAGCCGGAATCGTACCGTTCCGGATCTAATTCTAAAAAAATCTGGTCCGCAAATCTGAGATGTGGGTTTGAATCCAGTTTAGAGATGGGCGCTCATGGGGAAATACCCGATAGATACCGGGTAAATACCCAATCTACTAATACTACTGCCCGGTAGATTGGGTATTTACCCGGTATTTATCGGGTATTTACCCATGAGCGCCCATCTCTAATCCAGTTCGAAGAATCATCATATCAGGTGATAGATGTCCACTGCTGGACAAAGGCTTCCCCAAAGTTCTCCACAACAATTGGTCTTGCGCTGCCCTCATTTAATTTCTGCCCGCGATCCTATCCAGGTGGTCGGTCCGCCTTGCTGGGGGCCTTCTCACGCTGCGTCTTCCGGTCCGCGGTCGCCACTCACAAAAGGGCCTCACCTATTGCGATTGTACTGAAATTCTCCATGAATTGTTTTGATATCTGAACCTATATCGTAATAGCTATAACATTGTATTCGCACTCCAATCAACTGTGTTCATAACTTACACCAGATGCAATTCATTCCATTCTGGATAACGGGAAAATATTAACTAACGGCTTTAATTTAGAACAACACACTCACAAATCTACAAGGACGTAACTCCATTCGAATTGCAAATACGCGTAGATCTTTTCACTGTCAAGTAATATAAGTTTATGCGCCAGAGTTCCGCATAGCAGGACTGACAAACGACTTAGGGAGGTCGCACACGACAACGTCTTTTAGCGATACAGTGACGCGTTTTGATGTGGTGTGTAGCGTGCATAACGCATACATACTAACTCACCTCTATATTATATAATCGAGTCCCAATGTATTTTAATACAAAATCATATATCGAGACAAACATTTCTTTGACTCGGCGCTATCCTTATGTATATACGATCTTGCCACGTAGGTACAAAGTTGGAGACAAATGATAGTGATATTAGTGATAACAAAGAAGAAAAGATGTGGGAGCCGCTACTGTGCACTTGTGCAGTATAGAAACTGTATCGCGATAGTAGCGACGCAGAATCGTGTTCACCAGCGAGACAATCGACTGCATCACTACTGAATCGCTGAAAAGTCGTGTGCAAACTACCTAACATCGCCGTACAAAGACATACCGGCGACCTTATGTCCGGGCATTGAGGGGGGTTTTACGTCCCTTGTGCAAAAAAGCGGCTGTCTTAGACGTCAATAAGTTATTATAGGGATAGTAAATCGACCACCGCGGGAGCTGCGGGTTTTTGCGGGTGCGTAGGGTTGACAGGTAAAACAAGAAGTGACAGGGGTATTTCAAGACCTTAATTTAACGAGGCTTGGCAATACCCCAATTTAACAGTACGTGGGTTTAGCGAGGTGTTATACTTTTAACGGACGTATAAGTATTTTGTTACTGGACGGCTGTATAAAATCCTAAAATGCAGAATGAGTAAGTATTAAGATGAATACGACCCTTTTAGGTAGAAAGTCAGCCACCAAATTCTGGCATGTCTTGATAAACCCCCACGTTTGATAAAATTATAGCAGCTTTTCCAGAAGGATATTTCTTTGACTATTTCAACCTTCAAGATGAGACAAGCCCGCGGGCCTATGATGGTTGCTTTTATCACGCGATAAATAAGTGACAAAGCATCCGTCTCGTTTTGACAGATCCTTTGTCACTTATTTATCTCGTGATAAACGCAACCATCATCGCATAGGCGCCAGATTCTTATCAAATCGGTGGCAAATAAGCATAACGGCTCATCTGATAGGCAGTTCCCGAAGCCTTCGACACTTGCATCGCCAGGGGATTTGCATGCGTGTTGCCGACCCATTAAATTACTGTACAATTCTAGCAGGCTTCAATCAATCCTGTCGAACTAGCATAGTTTGCTACCTTAATTGTCGCGCGATAGAGTGTCACCTTTCTGTCCGTCTTTCTTGCACTCTACTCGACGATATTGCGTGGCAAAGGATCTTATGTCACAATTGTGCTTGACGTACACAAGTTTGATAACCTTGGTCGAAAGAGCCTTTGATTATAATCCGCAGCAAGATTAAACCAACGCTCTTAAAATAAATTATCTTCTTGAGCAAAGTCAATCAACCAAATCCTGTGAAATTTTGATAAAACTGGCAGCTAGAGGGGTTGATTTCGTTTAGTAGATTGATCCAATCTTCTTACACTTTTATCATGGTCCTGTGATCCCTTTAGGTGAGGCAAAGATGACCTAAGCACATGAAATCCTTCGAAATTGACAGGAAACGAAGATGCCCTGGCTGAGAAAGCGATTCGAAGAGATCCTGACGTTCCTCGAGATTGACACGAAACAAAGTTGACCTACTAAGATACTGTCTAACTGAGATCATGATGTCCTTCGAAATTGTCAGGAAGCGAGGATGATCTGCCGAGAAGGTGAACCGAGAACATGACCTTACTCAAAACGAGGCTGACCTGCCTCACCTGAAAGTTGTGATCTTCTTCCTTTTCTTAGGCAAGAACCCTGACATGCCCTACGCGTGTAGTTTGATAGCCCTGTCCTCTAGCCCTGATTATTCAGCAGCGAGATTGAATCGATCCTCTTAGTTTATTGGTCAATCAATTGCGCACTGGGACTCAATGGTAATGCAACGTCGAGTACACTCCATTACACCGTCTAAAACGACGAAAGCGTCATTCAAATTTCTATTATACCAAGCTCTTTTAGTGCCAAGGTGACAGGCAACGACTATGGTGCGATTGCGAATAATGATTTCGAAGTTCCAATATATTTTTTTGACAAAGATGAAGACTTCTGAGGTCTCGGTAATGAGGGAAACGATTAAGTTAATAAACGACTGTTTTTTAGACCTCACTGTCTTGGAAAGACACGAAAATAGGAAGGTAATCAACTTTTATAGATCGTTTACTTTATCTCTTTTTTGTTAATACTTTAAAATCGTTGTGATTGGGCTGAACCAAAAACAAACTAAATAAGACCATTTAAGGCATTGCATTGGTATAACATATCAGCTTGGCACAAAATGGTTTCAGGTCTGAATTCCGGATGTCCAGTTGTACCAAATTTCTGGCTGTCCTCGCCTACAGGTAGTATTTCCCAACCGATTTCTGTGAAATTTTGAGAGCAGGCTCCATAATTATAAATTATTATTTGTCGAATCAGTTTTACGAAATTTTTCAAAATGGTGGCAGTTGTAAGCCAAAGTAAACATATTTCAGCCATTACTAAACAGACTCACGAAGTCTACAGCTCACAGATTCGGGTAAAGATCTGGTGTTTTTTACATTACTTTCATCTTTGCAATGGAAAAGCAAAAGCAGCCTAATTTTACGGTAAACCTTAGAACAAATAAAAATGAATTGGTTTATGAAGAGCTTCAAAGCACCGTTAATCCTTCGTCACCGAAAGCCGGTTGTGCAGATCTTGCAGATAGACAAACGGATCAATTTTGCGCCTTGATTGAATGTGTTCGTAAATCAAGATAAGGTGCTTCCTGTCCGATAGCAGTAACTTAGACACGCGATGGCATATATTTAGACTCGTATTGAGGAAACATTGTATCCTTTTCCAATCGATAAAAAACTCATTTTAAGTATGGTTTGTCAATTTTTGATTTTCTGATTATGATTTACAGAAATTGCTCATATATTGTGTCAGCTTAGTAGCCTATCATTAGCGTCGTGCACAAATCATAAAAGTCACGTCTTTAAAATATTGATTGCAGGTATTTTATTTATTATAATTGTACCAGAGTTCACGTTTCGATTAACTTTATGGTGTTTTTAAAGTGTTACACATAATGTTTCTTCGTAAGTTACCATTACAAACGTGATCAGTGCCATTGGTTATCTAGTCGTCGACACGATCACTGGTAGAGGATATTTTATGGTGCGAGTTTTGCAGTGTTTGTTTTCTAACTAAACACTAACATTAAATACTAATCGAACCACGACTAGGCGTTGCTCATAAGTGTTAAAAATAATTCTAAAATTGTGCCTTACCAAAATATGTTCATATCAAAGTACGCAAAATATGTCCGTTCTCATGCAAAGTCGTCCATAACAGGAATGGAGAGACGAATTAGTAGTGACAACTCAGATGAATCTATTGTGCTCTTTGATAACTTGGCGACCACCGGCGTGATCACCCTCAATAGACCCAAGCGCTTAAACGTCCTGAACGACTACATCTGGTCGAAGGTTCTGGAATATCTGCAAGCCTGGGAGAGCACCAAGACTCGCGTGATCATCAAAGGTGCCGGAGACAGAGCCTTCAGCGCCGGAGGGGACATCAAATGGCTTCTAACCCCCGAAGAAGAAGGCCGAAAACGGGCGTTTGTAATAGCAATGAATAACGCCATAAATCTGATATCCAAGTATAGGATCCCGTATATATCTTTGATGGATGGTATAGCGTTCGGAGGAGGACTAGCATTAGCTAGGGGCCGGTACAGGATTGCTACGGAGCAGACTGTGGTTGCCATGCCGGAGACTCGCATCGGCTGGCTGGTGGATGCCGGCGCACCTTATTATCTGTCACGGTTGGCCAACCATTTGGGTTTCTATATGGCCTTGACTGGCACGCGGTTAAAAGGAGAGGACGTAGTCGCGGCTGGAATAGCGACACACTTTGTTCCAAGCAACCAATTGCAGAAACTCGAACCTGACTTGGTCTACTGCGAGGCTGAGGATATTGAAGCACGCTTGACCAAGTACAGTCAACCGGATGGGGATTTATCCCTTGCTGGTATCATGAAGGATGTCGACTACTGCTTCTCTGCTGATACTGTTGAAGAAATCATTGAGCGGCTTTCGAAGGTAAATAATCCTTGGTCTTCTAAAACTAAGGAGACGCTTGCGAAAATGTGCCCGACCATGCTTAAGGTGAGTCTTCGAGCGCTGCAGCACGGGAAGGATAGTGAACTGAAGGAGTGCCTCCGGATGGAGTATCGCGTGTTGTATCGCTGCATAGGTAGCTATAACGCTCAGGAGGGGGTGAGAGCATTGCTGGTGGGCAAAGATCAGCCGAAGTGGCGACCGGCCACTCTTAGAGAAGTCTCAGATAGCATGGTGCGGAGCTACTTCGATCCATTGCCAGTGGGACAGGAACTCAAGTTTTTTGATGAATAAATATCTAATTAAGTATGCAATCTTTTATTTTTATCTTTTGTTGGAGTCTCGTGTCGCGTGACTTTGGAAATTGTAGGCACTTCCTATGTCACCCTTGAACCACGGTGTTCTACATTGAGGGAAAATTTTAATTTTCATCAACGCCAGTATATAGAAGTTTATAATAAGTATAGCACAAAATCCCTCACATCATTTCCTGATGATCAAGATCTTACTTTTCAAGGTAATATCTCTGTTCCGAAACGTTTAAAAATGTTATAATTTTTTAACCCTTTTTCTAGTCAACAAACATAATTTCAATTTAATTCATTCAGCCTTTATTTTATTCGCTAATTTAATGATCAAATAATTTTATAATAATTAATTAATCGAATTGCATATTTTTTAAATAAAATATTCAATAATAATGTATTAAAATAAAATCAAATTCACAAATGTATTCATTTCTTATATGGTAACATTGTATACAAAAATTGCTCGTTCATCTATTCTTACCTGTGTAACAGAGCTTTCAAAATCCACTGACTCACGACTCTTGTAACGGACTTGCTTTCTTTGTACTCTTTGACTTCGAAATATTATACCAGTTTAAGATATACAGTCCACGATCATTTCACCACCAAAATACCAAATATCCCGAAGAACTAAAGACAGTTACGGAAACTTTTCATGGTCCTTACGAAGCCTTCGAAGGAAAGGAGGACTGGACAGTGAGAACGAGCAGAGTCGACAAGCGGCCCTGGTTATTCAAATTGGCGTCGGGCATATCCAGCTTCGAGGAAGTTACCGTGCTGACATTCGTCGTGTCCCATCAGCCAGGACATTCAACGGCGGGTGAACAAAGCCAGGACTTACGGAGCGTCCCAATTCATCGGGAGTCTACATACGTGACCAGCAGTCAGTTACGTTAGCCCATCCAGATAAATTGAACCAGGCAGCTAGCATTCAACGGGTCAAGACATTCAACAATAGAACCATTTTGAGCATTCAAGCGGCAACAAAGAAGACACTACAGAAGAACAAAGGATACAAATTAGTGAGATCGTTCCTATTCCTATTCATTCACATCACAATTCACTGTAGTTTTTCTTGCTTCTCATCCATTTCCATTCATTTCATCCAGTGGTTCATCACAAATTCATTATTTAGGCATTATATGACAGCCTAAAATTCATTCCATATATTCATTTGTTCATACAATTTCATTTCACAATTTCATTCATTGCCATAAACTGGTCAGTAGCGAGATATTCGTATTCATTACAATAATTCATATTAGTTATCAAGCGTATAACCTCGTTAATTGATCACAATCAAATATTTACAAAAATCAGCACATACTTTCACTTTTCATTATTTCGATACATCACATTCACTCATAATCCATTTCACTAGCCTAATTTATACCACGATTACTTTCTACAGGCATTAATATCAAGCAATTTTTATAATTTAGCTTAGCGCTTGTTGCCGTACGCGCTGTTAACTTGTAAACAAGTTGCATAATCAAGTACATACATAGCGGCCGGTGCAGTGCAGCGCTCGCGCAGGCATCAACGCCTATCGTAAAGTTATAGCAAAAATATTCGTATCGTACTTTACCCAATATTCATAGGAGGCTCATTTATATTGCTATTTTGCTATTGCTTTATTGTTGCATTTTAGTTTCAACGCATTCATAAGTGCATATTTTCACAATGTCGGCGGAGCAAGATTTAAAAAAGCTTAAATATAAGCGCGGTTCTATTAAGGGCAAGCTTACAGCGTTTCAAAACTTTGTGCAAAAGTCAGCTTCAGAGCCGCAACTTAGCGAACTGCAGATTGCCGAACTCCAGTTGCGTTTTGATAAAATAGTGCCTATATTCGATGAATTTGATGCATTGCAGACTGACATTGAGATGCTGTCGACGGCTGCAAGCGAGGGGGATGTCGGAGAAGAGCGTCAGCTCTTCGAAGATGCCTACTATGCAAGCATGTCGTCGGCGCAGGTTTTGATACAAAAGCACGCTGCGAGGCGTAACTCCGGGGCGAATGAATCTGAGGTAAGCTCTGCTTCGACAGTTGTTAAATCACACAATGCTAATTTTGTTAATTTACCCAAAATTGACTTGCCGCGCTTTGAAGGTGGTTATCATAACTGGCTAGCTTTTCGGGATACATACCTATCTCTAATTCATAACAACGATTCAATAAATACAATAAATAAATTTCATTATTTGCGTGCGTCACTTAAGGGCAGTGCCGCACTAGTAATTCAAAGCTTAGACTTAACGAACGACAATTATTCAATTGCCTGGCAGTTACTTTCGGATAGATATGACAACCAGAAACTGTTAGTAACTAACCATGTCAACGCATTATTTAATGTCGAGCCAATTCATAGGGAGTCGAGCCAAGCTTTGAGAAACATTCTTGATGTCACGAATAAAAACTTGCGTGCACTTCAGTCATTGGGTCAACCTACTGACAATTGGGATACTCTAATTGTCCACATGATGGCAAATAAACTGGACTCGGTGACGACTAGGGAGTGGGAAGAACGCCGTAATTCGGAGTCGACTGTACCTTCCCTAGAGGTTTTTAAGTTGTTTCTTTTGCAGCGGGCGGACTTTTTAGAAAGTCTTGAAGATATTAGGCACAATAAATTCAAACATGAGTCATCATCATTCTCACACGGTTCGTCAAAATCAAGAAACTTGGTAGCTACTACTTCATTTGACGCCGGTAGGAAAAATTCATATTCACATCAATGTCCGTTATGCAAGAAGGCTCACAATTTATATAATTGTTTTTTGTTTAGAAAACTCCCGGTAGAGGCTCGTCTACAAAAGGCCAAATCATTCAAAGTGTGCCTCAACTGTCTTTGTCACGGTCATTCAGAAGCACAATGTCGTTTGTCTCATTGTAAATATTGCAATAAAAAGCACAACACACTTATTCACACGGAATCGGTGCGAGAGGCAGGTCCTGCGGCCGATGTTCCGTTAAATATTGCTGTAGTAGCGGGACAGTCAAGCAGTAATCTTACATCCAATCATGTTTTGCTGTCTACGGCTCTTGTCAAGGTCATGGACAACAAGGGAAAATTGCAAACTGCTCGTATCTTGCTTGATAACGGCAGTACCACAAATTTCATTACGCATGCCTTATGTAATAAGCTACAGATTCAAACATATTCTGTTAATTCAAAAGTGACTGGAATCAATAGTCACATATCCAGTAGCTCTCAAGCATGCACAATTCAAATTCATTCAGTTGATGGGGGATTTAAAACTGACATTAATTGTTACGTTCTGCCTAATATCACAACAAACATACCTTCAACGTACATACATATACATGACATTCAAATGCCACGCGGAGTCCAATTAGCGGATCCTACATTCAACAAACCAGCATGTATCGATATTTTGGTTGGTGCTGAGGTATTTTGGAGCATTTTAGGCTCGAATCGAATTCAGCTGGGTAAAAATCAGCCGACGTTATGCGAGAGTCGGCTGGGATGGCTTGTGTCTGGAGGTATAACTCAGCCCAAACCACATACACCAATATGCATGTTTAGCCTCGAATCACTCTCTGATAGTAGCGTAGACATATCACGATTTTGGGAGTTAGATACGGTTTCTCCTAAACATAAAATGACGTCAGAAGAAAACGCATGTGAGGAACATTTTCTTAAGACTACTACACGCGATACTGAGGGACGCTTTAAAGTGTCTTTGCCGTTGAAGGAGTCGCCTGAGGTCCTGGGAGAGTCTTATCAGCGTGCTTTAGCGACATTTCTTTCAGTAGAGCGTCGGTTAGAAAGAAATTCGGTTTTAAGAAATCTTTATGTTGACTTCCTTGCGGAGTACGAAAGTTTAGGTCACATGGCCAAAGTCGAAACAGTTGATAGCAATTCAGTATCGTGTTTTCTACCGCATCATGGTGTTTTGCGAGAATCCAGCACTACGACGAAGCTGAGAGTGGTATTCAACGGGTCCTCTCCCACGACCACAGGCAAGTCATTAAATGATATTCAGAGAGTAGGACCTACCATTCAAGATGACTTAATGTCTATACTCTTGCGCTTTCGTCAACACAATTTTGTGGTGACCGCTGATGTAGAAAAAATGTACCGGCAGATTCAGGTAGAAGAGTCACAGCGGTCATTACAAAAAATATTGTGGCGGTCGCATCCGTCGGAGCCAATTTCAATTTTTACTTTAAATACAGTCACCTACGGAACGGCCAGCGCGTCGTATCTGGCCACCAGATGTCTCACTCAATTGGGACATGATTCAGATGACGAAAATGTCAAACATGCAATTTGTCACGATTTTTATGTCGATGACTTTTTATCAGGTAGGGATTCCATAGAAGAGACCATTTCACTATGTCATAACGTCACAGGTAGCTTAGCGTCTGCTAAATTCAATCTTAGGAAATGGCACTCAAACAATCCAGACATTTTACGGGCTGTGTGTCAAGATGGCAACAGTTCTGACATTGTTAATCTGAGTAGTGATGAATCGGCAAAGACTTTAGGTTTACATTGGCAGTGTTTGCATGATAATTTAACTTTCTCGATTAATGTTAATTCAAATAATAAAATTAACAAAAGGTCAATCCTTTCGGCCATTGCTCAAGTATATGATCCACTCGGTCTCGTCTCTCCCTGCGTAGCAGAGGCGAAAATGATCATGCAGCAGTTATGGATCAGCAAATGCTCTTGAGATGAGGAAGTCGCTCAGCCAATCAAAGACGCATGGCTGCATTTTGCGCGCACATTGCCGTACTTAAACCATTTGTCGATACCTCGGTGTATAAAGTTGCCAAATCCCACCGAGATCACTCTTCACATATTTACGGATGCTAGTGAAAAAGCCTACGGTACATGTATCTACGTACGCAGTGTTGATAGTGACGGGTCTGTTAGTGTCCGCCTGCTAGCATCTAAGAGTAAAATTGCCCCTATCCGACCACAAACCACGATTCCACGCTTGGAATTGAGCGGAGCGTTACTTGGTGCAAGGCTATATTCAAAAGTAATCTCCTCACTCACCTTGAAATTCAAGGACTGCGTATTCTGGTCGGATTCAATGGTTGCATTAGGATGGATTGCATCATCGCCACTTCATCTCAAAACTTTTGTTCGTCACAGAGTAAGTGAAATTCAGGAACTCACGGCTGGTCATCACTGGCGCTATGTGCCATCCAAGGAGAATCCATCTGACCTAATTTCTCGTGGCCTTAGTGCTGATCAGCTTGGTCAATCCACTTTATGGTGGTCAGGTCCTCAATTTATTCATCAGGATCAGTCACAGTGGCCCAAAAGTCCAAACAAAGATTCATTTGTAGACCTACCTGAAAAGATCGAAAAATCGTTCGTTGCTCATGAGCAAAGTGAAAACATGTTCACGAAACTAATTCAGGATTCATCTAGTTTCACAAAACTTAAGCGTGTCATGGCTTTTGTTTTAAGATTCATTAACAACTGTTCTAAAGGGAAATACAAACAATTAGGCAATCTCTCGATTCAAGAGCTAGAACGCTCTAGCAATTTTCTTTTGCGCCGGGCTCAAGAAGACTCCTTCCCCAAGGAGCTACAATTGCTCGCTGCAAATAAACAGTTACCTCGGAAATGCAACCTTCAGTCTCTTTCTCCTTTCCTTGGTGACGCCAAACTCATTCGTGTGGGGGGAAGACTGAGCAACTCCTGCTATGACTATGACGTCAAGCATCCAATATTGCTCAGTTCTAAGCATCATTTATGCAAATTAATATTTAGGTTTTATCACATCCTGTATATGCATTCAGGTCCCCAGCTTCTCCTGGCCACTACCAGGCATAAGTATTGGGCGATACGTGGGAGAGATTTGGCCAGAAGTACGGTCCATAAATGTGTCAAATGCTCTCGCTTCAGTGGAAGAACCATTCAGCCTGTCATGGGTAATCTACCAAAGGAACGTGTTGAATTAGAGTATCCATTTTTAGAGACTGGGGTAGATTACGCTGGGCCAGTTATGATTTCCAATCGGAAAGGTAGAGGCAGTTCCTTAGTCAAATCATATATTTGCGCATTTGTGTGTTTAGCAACTAAAGCAGTGCACCTTGAACTTGTCACAGATTTGACCAAAGAAGCTTACATTGCTGCCTTAAGCAGATTCATTGCGCGCCGGGGTAAGCCTCAGACCATCTTTTCAGATAATGCTACCACGTTTCAGGGTACTTGTAATGAATTTTCAAGGCTTGTCAGTCAAGCATCATCGGCGGAAGTCATGCAAGGTATCAAATTTTCATTTATTCCTGCTTACGCGCCACACTTTGGTGGATTATGGGAGTCCGCAATAAAATCCATTAAACATCATCTTCGGCGGGTCTTAGACCAAACACACATGACATATGAAGAGATGTCTACGCTGCTGATCCAGATTGAGGCGATTTTAAATTCAAGGCCTCTAACGCCTCTCTCAAATGATCCAAACGACCTCTACCCTCTTACCCCTGCCCATTTCCTCATAGGACGATCAATTAATTTTGTTCCACATCCACAGATCCAAGCATCAAGGGTTGGAGCTCTCCAACGATGGAAGCGCATCGAGTTGCTCAAGCAACAATTTTGGAATCGTTTTTCTAACGAGTATATTCTCTGGCTCCAACAGAAAACCAAATGGCACAATTCTGCAGGGACACTCCAAGAGGGAGTTCTCGTTGTCGTCAAGGACAAGATGCTGCCACCACTTCTATGGCAGCTAGGCAGAGTGATCCGCGTCATTCCTGGAGCTGACGGTGTCGCGCGCGTCGCAGACATCAGGACGAAGAAGGGTGTCATCCGACGAGCGTTCAACAACATCTGCCCGCTTCCTGTAGCCAATCATTAAATTCTTTCGTATTTCAAGGCGGGAGCATGTTCCGAAACGTTTAAAAATGTTATAATTTTTTAACCCTTTTTCTAGTCAACAAACATAATTTCAATTTAATTCATTCAGCCTTTATTTTATTCGCTAATTTAATGATCAAATAATTTTATAATAATTAATTAATCGAATTGCATATTTTTTAAATAAAATATTCAATAATAATGTATTAAAATAAAATCAAATTCACAAATGTATTCATTTCTTATATGGTAACATTGTATACAAAAATTGCTCGTTCATCTATTCTTACCTGTGTAACAGAGCTTTCAAAATCCACTGACTCACGACTCTTGTAACGGACTTGCTTTCTTTGTACTCTTTGACTTCGAAATATTATACCAGTTTAAGATATACAGTCCACGATCATTTCACCACCAAAATACCAAATATCCCGAAGAACTAAAGACAGTTACGGAAACTTTTCAATCTCTGATATCACTTAACAGAGTTTAATTACATAAGTTGATTACCACTGTTGCATAAAGATTTATTGAAACCCGTAATGCCGTGTTAGTTTGAAATGCCGTAGCAATCTGGAGTTTCAGCAAAACATAAGTCGTTCTTACAAGCCCGTATGATCGGTACCCTGATATGAATGAAAGATCGTGATGCGTACTCGCGGAAGTTGCGAGACATGGCTCTATCAAGTAATTAAAATCATAGTTGATGTGCACTAGTAGGTAATTCATTTTTGCATTAAGTTCAAAGTCACTTAAGTCTACTTAGCTTGACGCGGGATTCTATTGATAATTGCTAGTATGTATACTATAAAGGTATACACTTTTAATAAGTTATTGATTGGTGTTGAACTAAGGCTGGTATGTAAAGTAATCTTGCATTAGTTTATAAACTGGTTTTAACCGAGACGATTCACTGTCATTATTTCCATTATGAAGGTAAATTAACTTGCAAACGAAACCATCCGAATCTCTGAACTCATTGTTATAATGATAAGCCAGCCTCAAATCCGTAAAGATCCTAAGAGTCTTAATCTTAATGCCTTAAAACTTTTGGTATGTAAGAAAATCCTTCTAGCTACAGTATGCTGCAGAATGAATCCATTCATAAATGGGCCATGCATTTGTGCAGCATAGTACAGTCAAGGAATTTGAAACACGTACCTTTTTCGTTCTGCCAAAGGAGTCGAGGGAGTAAGGGGTCCAAGATCTCAGCAGAGACAGCTGAATTAATGCGACAGAGACGAGAGATGCCGGCTGATTCTTCAGAATGTCACCTTCTTAATAAGCGTATACAAAAGCAAATACGCTCTGACCTGCGTAAAAGCCATACTCGAGAAATCGAGGATGCAATCAAACGAAACAAAGGCTCAAAGGTATTTGCTAAGCAATTGGGAAGGAGTCATCTGACGAAGCTGACGACATCTGATGGTCGAGTTATGACATCTAAACAGGACCTACTCGTCGAAGCTGAGACCTTCTATGGACGTTTATACTCTTCTCACGCACCGAAACCCACAATGTCCGCCGTAGAAGATAAACGTGCCAAGTTAACCCGCCACTTTACGGACGAGCTACCGGACTTCGAAAATGCCGAAATTGAGAGGGCTCTCGTGCAGCTCAAGAACAATAAAGCCCCTGGAGACGACGGTATTACATCAGAGCTGTTAAAAGCTGGAGGACGCCCAGTCCTTGACCAGCTTCGAAAGCTGTTTAATACCGTACTCCAGAAAGGTACAACGCCCGAGGCGTGGTCTAGAAGTGTGGTTATCCTGTTTTTTAAGAAAGGCGATAAAACGCTCTTAAAGAACTATCGACCGATATCACTTCTAAGCCACGTCTATAAGCTGTTCTCGAGAGTCATCTCAAATCGTCTCGCCCGAAGGCTCGACGACTTCCAACCTCCGGAACAGGCCGGGTTTCGAAAAGGCTCAAGCGCAAGTCCGATCATGCATGGAGTACTGTTGCCATTTTTGGGATGGGTCCGCCAAATATCAACTGGCCGCCTTGGATTCAATTGACAAACGTGCGAAGAAGCTCATTGGCGACCCTGCCTTAGTTCAGGAAAAGCTGCAAAACCTCGAACACCGCAGGAAAGTCGCTTGTTTATCGGTTTTCTACCGGATGCACTTTGGTGAGTGTGCACTAGGACTGCATGAATTAATTCCACCGTCTCCGTTCAGACAATACAGTACTCGGCGCGGACTTGAATTCCACCCTTATGTTGTCGATATACCACTGATTCGTACGAAACGCTTTGCGTCTACTTTCCTTATGAGAACAGCTAAGGAATGGAACTTTCTTCCTGCGTACCTGTTTCCTGAAAAATATAACTTGGATCTCTTCAAGTCGAGAGTGAATAGGCATCTTCTAGCCAAGCATGCTCCATCTTAGGCCTTATTGTCACTTAACATCAGGTGCAATCGTGGTTAAATGCATGGCTATTTTGAATAAAAAAAAAAAAAAAAGGCTACAGTACCGTGGACCACATTCACACCTTGCGGCAGATTATACAGAAGACTGAGGAGTACAATCGCCCTCTTTGCGTTGCGTTTGTGGACTACGAAAAAGCCTTCGACTCTATCGAAACTTGGGCCGTTCTTGAGTCGCTTCAGCGATGCCAAGTCGATTGGCGATACATCGAGGTGCTGAAATGCTTGTATAGAGCCGCTACGATGACCGTCCAAATCCAGGATGTCCAGACGCGTCCAATCCCATTACAACGCGGAGTGAGACAGGGAGACGTTATCTCTCCGAAACTGTTGACGAACGCTCTGGAGGACGTATTTAAAACACTGGACTGGAATGGACGGGGCATCAATATAAACGGTGAATATATTTCACACCTTCGATTCGCTGACGACATAGTAATCTTGGCTGAATCGCTGGAGGACTTGTCGGAGATGTTGCGGTGCCTAAATGTTTCTTCCAGACGGGTGGGTCTGGGAATGAATGTGGATAAAACTAAAGTTATGTTCAACTCATTCGTAGACCCAATACCGATCACCGTCGATAATGTTAGCATCGAAGTTGTTAAAGAGTACACGTACCTAGGCCAGATGGTCCAGTTAGGTAGAAACAACTTCGACAAGGAAGCTGACAGAAGAATCAGGTTGGGCTGGGCAGCGTATGGGAAGTTGCGCCATATTTTTCAATCATCATCACTGCTCCAGTGCCTTAAGTCCAAAGTCTTCGACCAGTGCGTCCTTCCGGTCGTTATTTATGGGGCCGAGACGTGGATACTAACAAAAGGCCTCGTCCACAAATTCCAAGTTGCTCAGCGAGCTATAGAGAGGGCTATGCTCGGAGTTTCTCTGAAGGACAAAATCCGGAACCAGGAGACCCGACGGAGAACCAAAGTGACCGACATAGTCCTAAAGACATGCAAGTTGAAGTGGCAGTGGGCGGGGCATATTTGCCGTAGAGCCGATGGTCGATGGGGCAGACGAGTTCTAGAGTGGAGACCACGAACGACACGCCCTGTAGGACGGCCTCCCGCCAGGTGGACCGACGACCTAAAAAGAGTGGCGGGAAGCGGTTGGATGCGGAAAGCTGAGGACCGGGTATGGTGGCGCGAACTGGGAAGGCCTATGTTCAGCAGTGGACGACTCCGGGCTGATGATGATGATGATGATGATGACCTTTTTCGATCTTGTCACAATGAAAATAAGGGTCAAAAAGGTACGTGTTTAAATTATCAAAAATAATACACGATTTAGCTTAACTTTACTAAGCCATACAACTTCTTCAGTTATTCAAAACGAAATCTTATTAACATAAACACAAGTACGCGCTGTGAACGATCCCACGCCGAATTTGACAATGGACCATAATTTATGCGCGTGCGCCGGCGCGGATTGGCCCCGCCCCCGCGGCCACGCCCAGTGATCTACTGCCCAAATCACACAATTGGTAAAGATTCAAGTTAGGCTTGGTATAGAAGATACATTTACAAACTGTGCATTTTATGGCAAAAAAGAACAGTCGAGGAATAAGGGGCTCACCACTGTGAATGTCTAACCGCTCGCTGTGGTTGTGAAATTTTCTTTCTCGAAGGGATGAATATAATTATTTAGGTAATTAATTTTGATAGACGTAAAATTCATGGGGAGTCATGTAGTAGCTAAAATCAGAAAAAATTACAGCACAATTTTTGAAGGACTAGTTTTTTTTTCAGTCCTTGCTGTGTGGGTCTATAAACTGCAGGTCATAAATATTTTTTTAACTTGACAATTCGCAATAAATTTGGCTGAAGGGACCTTTGCCTTCCAAAGTCAATAAAAAAAAACTAGTATAAAAAAAAAATATTTCTCGACCAACATGGAAAATGGAGTATTGTCAATATCAGCCATAACACGCGACCCCGATGGGGCTTTCGATTTCGATAGCGGTGGGGATAAGGGTGGGTTCAAAATTCTGATACCATAAGTACTTAACTGAAGTCTGCGCTTAACTCAGTAGAAATTAAACTATAGTTTAACGCATAACACAACAAAATATGTTTAAACAAAAGGGGAAAAATTAGCGACTGTTTCTGACCACAGTCAAGGTTAAGGCACGTGTGTACGTTGATTGATACTTAAAAGTCAAAGGTCAAGCGACCGTGAAGAGCTCTCAGCCCATAATGGACTTCATGCGAAAGACTTAAGACTGTACAGAGTTGCAACTCAGGTGGGCCCTACGTGTGAGGTCAGAGCGGTCATGCGTGACACAGGTGATGAATAAACAAAATAACCTACTGGCAAAAAATAACTAGTTTAGTTTTTAACGCATATAGATAGTGGTAAGGTTCAATCTGCGTTGGCTGTGATAAGGTACTTATTTCTATGTGGTTTTAAAGACGTTTCTGGAAACGTGGAGTGGGTGTGGTCCTGTCAAAGGTAAGTCAAAGTCGCGTGTCGATTATAAGGTTAATGTGAAGCGAGCGTAGTTCATTTTACTTTTTGCTGCGAATCAAATTTCTCTTATCTAATGTCAGTTTTCTTCATTTTGGGTCTCTTAAAAGACAGATTACGGTCCGCAAGAAAGGGAGATTGAAACGGTGAGGCACAGACTGGAATCCGAACGTAAAAAGTACAGTGTAGCGCGGGGCGGCACAAAGTAGCGGCTTCAAAGTGGCCTTCCTTTATCAAGAATACACGTAGACACAAACTTAGAGAAGTAGACAATAATTTACGCCACTAAGAAAATAAGGACCATGAAGCAAGGGAGGAATGCGAAGAGGGTTTTGGCTGTTTACATTGCACATGGTAGAAGGAATGATATACTGTCCGTTTTTAACATTGACCACATTTGCCAATAACAGAGATGGAATGGTGCAAATGCGTTTTCGATGGTTTGAAGCTTTAGGCTGGCAGACAACAAAGCGGTACTAGAGCATCTACTGACGTAAACTATTTATATCTGAAATGCGGTCCACCGTGCCGTTCTCACATCGAAATACACGGTCACCAAAAATGTTGTCTCCACAGAACTGTATAAGATCGTCTGTAGCAACTGTAACACACGTAACGGCCTATGGTTCTTCTAAAGGAGGAGTGGCACTTATTGTTATATCTGTGGCAACTCACAATATTTATACCACTTGTTTCACTAAAACACGATCAAAGCTACAGTAGCGGCGAAGTGCAAAGAGCATTAAGAGTCCTATTCCTATTAGACCTCATAGCAATTGATTTATACCACAACCGCTCCTGCGCAGCGGATCGTAAATCAGACTGCACGCTGATCGAGCATCGCTGGCTTACGTTATAATTGTGAGACACCTACGCATCGATTATGATTTAAGGTAATAGGGACGTGAGCATGGACGTGCACTGAGAACTGAAGAAAAGATTTGAAACGTTCAGGTTCACTTCGTTCACATTCCCATTTCGTCCACATTTTCAACCCGTCCACATTCCCAAGTTCACATACTTACTTAATTACTCCGCTCTGGCTTGGACTCCTATAAGAGATGGCGCCCTGCTCGGCGCGATCTCCCAGTTTTCTGCATTTAGAGCGCGAACGTCCATGGCCATTATCATCCCCCCATCAGTATCTCGGTCGGTATTCGCTCTAGATCTCCGAGTCAACGGAGGTTGTTGTTTACATACCAATCGTAAATTACTCTCTTACTAAGTTTTTATACTCGCGTACTTTAATCTGTCAATTATAATTTCATAGACAAAATCACAATAACGCACTGTTTCATCCTGTACCAAAATTCTATACTCTATGGTACCCGCTACAGAACTTTAATAAAATAACTTTAAACATGTAATTCTGTAAATAGATTTAAGACCACCTGTATAGTTATACCATGTTTAAGCAAATAAATTACTGATTACTGACGATTAATATTCATAAGACATCTAATAATTTCAAAAAGTGAACATCAGCATATTTGATTTAAAAAAAGCACGCTACTGCTCACTGATTGGTTGAAATTACTTGTCACAGAATTTAACCAACCACGAGGCACCCGTCATGACCATCACGATCATGTTTTTTTTAATAGGTCAGTTTTAGTTGAACGAAAAAGGTTACATCAAAAATCATAGTGGGAAATGACGATTAAAGTAAAAAAATACCTTACTTAGGCCACTCGGCAAGCCTCGTGACCTAAACGCAGTACTCGACTTTAAGAACCTTCATTGTGCAACGATTGCATAAAATACTAATATCGTCCACATTTCCAACTCGTCCACATTCCCATCTCGCCCTCCTTGAGCGCCTCCAGGACTATTTTTGCAGAGCGGTGCGTCGCATCGCGCGGTCCATATTCCAGAAGCACTAGGCTGCTAACTAAATTTGCTAATAGCCTTACTAGGGGCTCTGTGAGCTCTGCCATGCTACGGTAAAAGGACGTATCTTACTATGACATCCGTATAAAGATACGACCTTTTACCGTAACACGGCAGAGCTTATACTTTACGAGTTTTTTTCTAAATGGTTGATTAATTTTTACGTTTTCAAGCTACATATCAACGCCATTAAAAAAAAAACTAAAAACTGACATAACAATTCTATATGATTAACGAGCACTCACAAAATTTTACAAGAATCGGTTGAAGGCAAGAACAGCGGAAAATCCGGACATACGAAAGAATTTTTGGCCAAGCTGAAACGGAGACGCTTCGCTCGCTCGGTCAATTAATTGTACCTAATTTGATAACATGTCTTGCAAGCTGCATATTTAATTTACAGTGTAATCGACGTTTACGACCGGTGGCATTTGCCACAAGCGGGGTTTGAACCCGCGACCTCTGCGTTTCCGGCGCATTGCTCTCCCAACTGAGCTATTCGACCGCTACGTCAGTCACACCAAATCTTTCATCCCTTAATCCTTTACGCTACTGGAGCGCCCTCTGCGTCATATATGTTTTTGAAATGCTTATTGCGCATTAGCCATACCCTTGGATGCGCGTTTTACACGCACGATCCGATTGTAGTAGATCGCATTCAATTTTTCTTTCTTAATTTACCTTTGTGTCATTATTTATAAAAATAAAAATGTGGTATTACCACATAAAAAATATGAATCGATAAAAAAGATTCTATACAAATATTTAGAACAGCGCCATCTCTCTCGCAGTCTTCACACTTGCTGTAAAGCAATGGGGATTGGGGATCGTGCGTGTAAAACGCGCATCCAAGGGTATGGCTAATGCGCAATAAGCATTTCAAAAACATATATGACGCAGAGGGCGCTCCAGTAGCGTAAAGGATTAAGGGATGAAAGATTTGGTGTGACTGACGTAGCGGTCGAATAGCTCAGTTGGGAGAGCAATGCGCCGGAAACGCAGAGGTCGCGGGTTCAAACCCCGCTTCGATTGTAGTAGATCGCATTCAATTTTTCTTTCTTAATTTACCTTTGTGTCATTATTTATATAACACTTCTAATTCACAACACTTAAGAAATTATGAGTCAGTACTCATAATTTCTTTTTAAATAGTATGTTTTTCATCGTTTTTTTTTTAATGTGGAATCACCGTATCGCCTATGATAAAATGTAATAGCTCAGTTAGGAGAACATTGCGCCGTCCGCCGGAAACGTAGGGTCGCAGGTTCGAATCCTCGCTGAGTCGCTGCTAACATTGCAGTGGATCACATTACATTTATATGTATTTCATAATTAAGCTCTGTGTCAATCAAAACGTCATTAACATGTTTAATTATTGCCAAGTGATTTAGAATGTTGAAAATGAGTATCTCCTATACGTAAATACACGTTAAAGATACATCCTGCTTTTCATCGGGAGTCCGAAATTATAAACAATTACTTATTGTCGGAGTAGCTATTTCCACACAGTCATCCTTGCGCGATTCTTATAAATCCCATTCTAGCCTCGAGTGCCCCATCCAGTCGCAGTGAACCCGGCCATTGCACATCCCACAGTTAGCGTTCATTAACACGAACTATTATTATTTATATTATCTTACAACCTCTACCAGCATGAGCTATGGCTCCTCCTCTACAATTATTGTAAAGGGGCAGTGAATTAGTGAAAGTGTACCCTATAATCAGTTCAGTGCCATTATTGCCGCGGCTTGGTTCGTGTGCTTAGTTATTTTCTAGGGCTTTAGTAAATATGAACGAAGACTAAATCTCTGGCTTTGTTTTAAGTCGTATTATGATCATTTCTGCAACTGCCGAGCTCTGCGCCTGGGCAGTATTGCCTAAAAGAGGAAACAACAGTTTCATATTTATGTAATCATGTTACGTTTGCGTCGTGACGTGGAAATTTACGTCCTAAAACGTTAATATTTACGGCACGACTGCGTAAATTGTTCTTTGGGTAAGCACTCACGGACATCACAGTCTCCTGGAAGGTCTCCTTGGTAACATCTGTGACAAATACGGACTAATTAAACTCTTTATACATGTATATTTGACTATTTAATAAAATCATTCTTCTTTTGCTCACGTATTAAATAAACAATTCAATCCATTCGTTCCAGCTCTTGTGAATTGACTACAGCTTGTTCTAGTTTAGCGGCTATCTGTCATATAAAAATAATCGAAGGTTGCACGCCCAGTAACAGTAATGATGCAGTGTCGCTAACGACTAGGTGGCGCTGTAAGGAATATCGGTTGTTAATGAGTTAACTGCGGCTTAGGGCCCAAATGACCACTTTCAACATAGCAATTCAATATATTGACTACCTACTGTGATGTATAGAAATTCATGTTAATGTAAGCATTACCGGCGCTGGTTAGTGGTATGGATTTAATAGAAACCGATGTCGAGCAAGCCTATTTTTTTCAGCAGTTGGGTACCTACTGTCAGCATCAAAAGTTGCTGAAAATTTTAGTATACAATTTGACATAAACCGGTATAAATATATATCAGCTACTTTAAATACTCGTATACTGCTGTTTTATGAAATGCCAAATCTACTCAAAAATTGTTTTATTTAATTTTTCATTGCAAGACGCAGCGTAGGAATGCCTGCAAATCAAAGTGAACTGAAAAGTCTTGTGAAAACTGTTGCGGAAATCTTACTCAAAACATCAATAAACGTTTTTCGTCTGAGATGGTAATAAAGACCAACAGACTCATGGATTTTTTTCTGTAGCCCACATGTCGCTTTATCCTCGAGTCTATAAACAACAAAACTTAAAAAAAAACAACTATCAAACATTTCACGGCAAAGAAAGATAACGTCATCCTTAATTTAACAAAATCCTTCGGTAATTCAATCCCCCTCCATTCATCACCTGTCTTGGCCGCGTTTTTACACGTAACCCGAGCGCCCCGTGCGTCTGCGCATATTAATAAAAAAAGGAGCTTTAAGACCTTATATAGCATAATTTTTATCGCATTTTATTTCTAGAGTCATGGGAGGGCTTAATTCGCTTTTAGTTTAAATTAAATAATTGGATTCATTAAATCAATTGCTTACTTTGTAATTAACAGCAGAAAGACACGCAATGACAATAACTTGTTGGATGTTAACGTTGGTCTGAACTAGTTCGACGTTTAATAAGTCGTCGATATAAGAGTAGAAAACAGTGACTATAATAAAAAATATACTGTAGCAATTTTGCCAAATCTTCCCGTAAAGATTCCCGGCCCGTGTCTATTCAAAATACATTTGAAACCAATCCTGGTGATGAATCGCGAACCGATTCGAAACTTGTCGAGCGATATTCGACTTCTGTGTCGTAATGTAAATTAAAATTTAAATATAGTGTAGTAATTGTTATAATTAATCGCTATATCTTTAGCGTCAAGAAAATTAAGTATTCATAATTCGTGAAACCGTGAAATAAGTGATTACTCTATCTTAATTTTTAAATAAATCCAATATTTTCTAGGCCACCTCTTGGCCTCTGGAAATTACGGCATCACTCAGTTACAGAATAAACCATAGATAACACACACAGCATATCTTTCGATAACTCGTGCCTTTTCCACGCAATTTCGAAAGTAGGTCATTATACCATAAACTATAAGGTTGTTTTTTATGTAAAACTTTAATAAAGTAAGATGTTCAATAAGTGATCAGGCGATTTGTATCTTTGTCGGATTGATGCGGTATTGGTTTAAACAAATGAGTGTTGTCTATGCTTTATTATTGTTTGTGGTCAGATATTGTAGAAGTTAACTGTTGAGGAATTGCTTTGTAACCTAATCAAACCTGTGGGTGCGAGTATGAGATTCGCATCGGGATGTATACGATAGTTCTGTGACATCAGTAGATGATACTTATCTACATATTAACTAACTTTAAACCATCAAGTGCTGCTTCTTTCGACACCGAATTTTGACTTGACAATAAAATATCATATGTGCGTATCGTTATATAAATGTCTGTGCTACTTAAGTGTAGGTATTGTTCTTAAGTGTGTAATTCAAGGCCCAGAAAGTTTCTGTACCGATTCAGAATGGAGAAAAAGCTGGGACGCACCTCTCTTAAGTAGCCCTGACCATGATCCAACTAAGGAACTGCCCGGCTTTGATGAACCACGAAGGATCTGGGTCACGCTTAATTGAATTAGGACAGGAGTTAGCTGTTGCAACTACAATCTCCACAAGTGGGGCTACAAGTCTTCTCCGAGCTGCGACTGTGGTGCTCCTGAACAAACAACTGCTCATATTGTGGAGGAATGCCCTGTGAGACACTTTACTGGGGAGCTAGGCGACCTGCATGCTCTGACTGAGGATGCCAGGGAATGGCTACCAAATCTAGACATTCAACTGTAGAGAGCTCCGTTTCTTTGTTTTGTGTTTGTCACTTGTACAAACTTTTGACTGAAAAAAATAATTATAAAGCCATACGATAATAATAAGTGTATTCTTCATGTTACAATATCTATTCGTGTTTCCCTATAATTGCCTTTACACTATATTTATTTATTAATTAGGAACTTTTACAATTTTTCTCTTAGGTCTAAAACAATGTCCCACAAATTCAGTTGTTGGTTTGACTGTGGGATCTCTTTTAGGTAAGTACTTAGAAGGTATGTTACGGTAGTAGTGTAAAAAAACTTTTTTTTTTTACATTCTATAGATTTTTTTTATATTAAAATAAAAAAAATAAAAATAAAAATCATTTATTTCAGACCAGTTTACGATCCATATTTTGTTTTGTTAGACAATTTAAAAACCTTATCATTAAGTTAGTGTCTTATTCTAAAATATTATATTAAGTAATATAAATTAACAAGGTCACGAATACGTTATCAACTTCAAATAGAAGAGACCTGTGTAATCGCAATCGCTTTTAATGTAGCTCAGAATGTATGCCGCAATCGTAATCGATTCAATCAGATTATCCCTGGGTCTGAGCTTGACAGTTCGACCATTGAAAAGCGCGTGCGTCACATTCCTCGGAGGCACGGCGTGCTTGACACGTGCTCGACATACGACGTGCAATAGAAGAAGGCAATATGTCGAAACCATGGTATAAAAAAACAAGGCACTCCGGCTTGTGACACTTTCTACGTCACTGATTAGTTTCTTTATAGTAACAAAATAAATAACGAAAAATGTGTTTGCGGCCAGTTTAAAAAAAAAGCATTTATGCATTACAAATTGTAATTACCATATTCTTGGATCGGAATAATCCATAGATTGATTTCATCATCACTACATAGTATAAAACAAATTCGCTTCCTTTTGTCTGTCCCTACGTATGCTAAGATCTTTAAAACTACGCAACGGATTTTGATACGGTTTTTTTAATTGATAGTGATTCAAGAGGAAGTTTTACATGTATAATACATGCATAACATAGCATTGCACCCTTGCGAAGTCGGGGCGGGTCGCTATAGTGATTGAAACTGTAGCTTAGAAACTGCAGTCCAATACAATTTCAGAATTTTACCATTGATTAGCACTTACGTCATTTTTCTTATTGGGACAGTAGAAAGTACAAACCAATCAGTGTCAGATGTCCGAAGCTGATAATTGTCAAACTAGTTCGGCGCAACTACCTCTTTGAACCGGTAATTGGAAGCATATCAACATATTGTCAAAAAAACGTGGACGGTGCATTTGTAATCGTATTCTAGAATTGTGTTGAAAAAAATCCAAGTATGGTAGAGGTTTCATGACTTCAGACATCATAATTCAGTTGTACTGCATATTTATTTGCGACCTGTGTATATTTAGATGGTATTTCTGGGAATATGGCTCTTATACCGCAAAATGAGATTGTGACAATATGGTATTTATGAAAAGTTGTTCATGACCTTACCGTTTTGCAGTACAAGCTAAGTCAATGGTGACGTCTCTACAAAATACTTATGAAGGAAAGAAACAATTATACGTAACTTATTGTCAAAAATATTAAATTTCGACCTATATTTTATGATATTATAAAAAAAAAATGTTCTTAATTTTTTTGGTTTATCCCAATTCTATGAGAAAGATTTTCTCGTAAGTAGAAAGCTTTTATCATAAGTAGAAAGCTTTTCTCATAAGTAGAATTGGGAAAATGAAAAATGTTTCAATAAAAATTTAGTTATGACGAAGAACGTTACTGGCGGATTATTACGATGTTCAACATCGAACTGCTTGTGTGTCTTGCTTATTCAAATATTTCACACGAGATCGAGAGGGATGGCACGGTACATTACTTCAAAGCTGGAGCATCGGAGTTCTGAACAAGAAGTTAATGGCAACCATCAAACATTCGTTCTCTATAAGCTTGCGTCGGCGACTGCACTGAATCAAGTAATTCTCAGCGAAGTGGGTATACATATATAGCTATATATTAGCTACAGAAGTACAGGTGCTCTCCGTATTAGGCAGTAAAAGCCCGGTGCTCGACTTATAGTCGCTTCTGGGAAGAAAAGCTTATCAATAAATGTTGTTCACTGGAACTTAAAGAAATATTGCGGTGATCGAGACTTTGGAGTGAAACTATTGAACTGTTTCAAAATTATTTTCTTGAAAGCGCATTTTAGTGAAACCTAATTGGTTACCCTAGACCCAATAGTATGTCCGTATTGTCCATGGGTGACACTTGCTTAATGTCAGGAGAATTAACTACTGTGGGATTTACTTAAACAATCATTTGTTTGGATGCATGAACATTTTTGGTGACAGTGGTCTTTATTATGATAAGTTCTGAAGCACTGACTAAAGATTTTAATCAGAGTTTCAGAACTTATCATAATGCAGGCAATTGAAAGATAAACATGGGCTTTTTTGACAACTACACATAATTTTATGACAACTACACTTTTTAGTTAGCATACTTCGATTTATATTATGGAGTCCTCTACGAAACAGTTTTTATTGTCGCAGTAAAACCGTTTTAAGCCGGTTTTACTATGACAAAACCCGGTTTTGGATCCCCTAGATGTCATGTACAAATTAAATTTATCCGAAAGCAGAGATTTTGTATATTCTACAGTATGTACATGTCAAGGCCATGATCTACTGTTTCAGTAAGTAAGGCTAAGAATCTTGTAGGAAAAACCAAAATTCACAATTCAAAACTCGACTTATTAAAATTAATGTCAAAGCAACTACACACTTGAATGTGTTCCGTTCAATAAATACCGACATGTCAAGTATATCATGAGCTATTTAACAGGTATACGCGCAAGTCTGCTCTCCCATTCCAATTCAAAAGGTCACCTGTGATCTTGAAACACGAGTGTAGATACGTCGCTTTAGGTGAAGCATTACGACCCGGCGTAGGCGCAATCAAACCACTCCTAATTAGCTTGTAAAAACTGGGCAAAAACTTTATCGAAATCAGTTTAGCGCGGATCAAAGAGCGACTACCGCGGATAAGAGCCGTTTGATTAGCTAGGCGTCAGCTTTATATATCGGTAAAAAGTATATCTGAAAGCTAGGTGTTTCTGGTCTGATGAAGAATGATGTGTGGCTTCATTAAGATATAAATAAAATAGCAGGGTTACGAATTTTGATGGTATGATATTTTTGTTTTTTGCAGAGTTTTCCATTTAAATAATAAACTTTCTTCTAAAAGTAGGCCACATAGGCGCTTTTAAGCATAAGGGAAAATTCGAAAGGTTATCTAGCGTTAGGGTGGTGGAGAGGTTAACACGCTGAACCAGTTTTGATTCTCGGTCTCCAGGTTACGCATTTTAATTTTATTTTGTGCTTTGATCTGTATCAATGGTTTATTGGTGCACATGTGGAGGTGGGTGGCATATACACAGAAACAAGTGTAGACTTCATCGTCCTCGTGAATAAAGTTGCGGATGCAAAATCACTATCCCTACTAATATTATAAAAGCGAAAGTTTGTAAGTATGGATGGATGTTTGTTACTCTTTCCCCTAAAAACTACTGAATAGATTTTAATGAAACTTTACAATAATAAGCATCAGAATAACACATAGGCTGTTCCTGTGGGATAAGCGGTAACACCGCGCGGGGCAGCTATTAGTACGGTATAAAACAAAGTTGCTTTCTTCTGTCTGTCCCTATGTAGGCTTAGATCTTTAAAACTACGCAACGGATTTTGATGCGGTATTTTTTAATAGATAGAGTTATTCAAGGTTTATAAGCATAATACACGCATACCATAGCAATAATACATCCATGCGATGCTGGGGCGGGTCGCTAGTTAGTAAATAATGAAAACATCTGACGCACCGACTTACGAAAATTCTGTGCAATGAGCCGGAAATAAAAGGGAGCTGTGCAGACCGCAAGCAGTGCAAACGGCTGCGCCGGCGCAGGCCGGCGGGGGCGCTACTATACTTTCTTATCAGAAGGCTATTCTGGAGCGCGGCGGGTCTCGGAGCGGCCAACCAACTTGTGCAGTTTTTACCCGACTACAAAGAGCATATATAGCAAAAATTGGTTGACCCTTGTTTTATATTTAGCAAATAAATTATTTCTGATTCTGATTCTGATTCTGATTCTGATTCTGATTCTGATAGAGAAACGTTTCATCGAATTTTCATTTCGATGAAAGCGTTTTTTTCTGAAACTAAAATATTTTGGAATGTTATAATACAAACCTAACCTAACCTACTCTATAGGTTGACATTTTCAAGATTTCTGAAACACGTATGACTTCCGAGGAAAAACTTGTCTATGAAATGAAAATTTTATGAACTGAAGCATTCATTAAAGTGTTTTTCTATGAAAGAAGTGGATACCAATACATCCAAGTAGCCCACAGACTGCATTTGCGCTAATACAGCCTTTATTCAGCTTAAATTGCCGGTATAAGGGTTCTATAAGCGCTTATTATGTACAGTTTGTGGTACTTGGATAGTCTGTAAAAGACTGAAAGGCCTTTGATTGACTACAAAGGGAAAAGTTACGATTTTTACTGCCTGTAAGTTCTTCGACGTTTCCTTATTTAGAGTTCTATTTGTTTATTGAAACTTTATTTCAGAAAGTAAGAAAGAGTGATTAATAACGGACTTGAGACTCAAACAAGACGTATTTAATTTAAACGCCAACAGAATATTAAGACTGGATCATAATAAATGTTTACTAATCATGTCCAGACTAGGTACACTTAATTTGCATCAAAACGTTTCATAGTTGTTACATACTTTAAAGTCAAAGTTTAAGTAGGTATACAATACAAATGGGTGCTTTTAAGTCCTTCCCAAGCGACAAGGTTTAGGTTATTTATAGTGATGACTGCACTAAACTTTGAGTATCCAAGCTTTTGAAATTGCTCATAAAACCCTTAAGTACCTGAAGCTTGCTTTTCACATTTGCAGGAATATTTATAGTTTCCAAGACTCACAAGTGTCACAAGTTAAGTCTGTGATGGACACATATTACATGCTAATTTAATTTATCGAGCCATGTTTGTAAGCCGCACCTTATTGGCGCTGTATAAATCATCTATTATACAAGTTCAATATTTCTATAACTTTATTACATACGTGTTCATAAATCAATCTCAAAGCTTCAGCGCAAGTTCGCGAACAGAATACAGACGCGAGCTTGCCGTAAAAAAAGCTCGGAGCAGGTTGAACAGGGAGCTTAGGTGGGGGGTTCAGTGCGCAAGCGACGCTGCGCGGTGACCGACGTGCGACCTTGGTCCTTCGCGCCGGACCGTTGGCTTCAAACGGAACGCAGTGTGAGTGAAGTGACAGTGCTAGTGTGTGTGCTCATTTAAATGAGGGCTGGAGTTATCTTGGTGCAGTGACCGCCGGTGAACGGTGTGTATTTGCAGCTGTAGGGTTGCAAATCAGGTGCGAGCTTGGCTAAGGATTTGCTTAACACACCAAGTAGGTATACGATAAAGTTTACAGGAATTTGAATATTAATATATAAGAATAATTAGTATTATTTCACTCCGCCACAAATAGTACAGTACAATACAGTTCATATATTTGTTTATCTGGTTACAAAAACTTGCGTGGTGGGGACTGGTGGCCGAACTAGGGGGAACCTGTATGTGAGTAGGTAAAAAGAATAATAAGATGGAGGAGGAAAGGAAAAAAAGAAGTAATAAGGAATTAATCTAGTCCTCCGATGAGCTATTACAAATGAGAATTAATTCGAAGATGAACTTACAACCTTCAATTATAGGTCCAGCGTTCTGTTATGCAAATCTGTAGTAGGTATTAGAGACAAACAAGGAAAAAAATCCTTATAGGAATAAGTTCGCCTTTGTACATGTCTATTGTTTTGAAGTTTTATAGTACAGGCACATGTTACATGTGCTACCATTTACTAAAGTGACAAGTTGAAATTAATTGTTGTTTATTTTGTTATTATCATTTTTATTGCACGATACAAAAGAGTACAGATGACTAGCTGCCATAAGGCGTTCTCTACTAGTCAACTTTGCGATTAAAATATAGAGTAAAGAGCAAAAAAAGAAATAACATGCCATAGTATTAAAATAGAAACAATACTAAAAACGATTATTAGTAAGTAACTTGGCTAGTATTTAGCAAGTGCGGATATGAGATCCTAGTGAAATGGTTGTATTAAATAGGATTCATGATTGTTTTACTAACTAATCACAGCTATAGCGTGGATATTAAAGATACGTACGGCAGTCCAAGTACCTAACTGCAAATACCAGTAACCCTTATTTTTAGCCCATAACACGACCCAGCCAGTTTAGATGGGATAATTATATGCACGGAACCCTCGGTGCGCGAGTTAGACTTGCTCTTGGCTTGTTTCTCGTTCTAACCAGCTTGATGGACTGATCCGACGCCTGAATGCTGTAACCGCTGTCTTATATTACCAAAAGCTGTAAAATGGGTTTTATTATAACCATTTGAAGGTAATATACTCACGGAAGCAAGCTGTTTATTTAGGAATGAGGCAATAAGTATAAAATATAATAAAGTGCCTAGCTGCAAGTTAGCTATAATTTATGAAATAGAATTTGTTAGAGGTTGAACTAATGAAAGAAGATATTAAGTATTATATCATTATCTATACGGTCGTTGATTGATACCAATGAAGTGCAAACTTTTATTACAATCGGCTCCAAGAAACCATAGTTACAGAATAAGCCATAACATTGTATGTGCCGAATTTACTTACAGATAATAATAGGAATAGTCTTTTAACCTTTTCGCCGAATTATTTTTCGTCAATTGTTTCATTTTAAAAAGTGTTATTTCATAGAAAGCATTATTTAAAGCAGGAAAAAGGTTTATTGTATCATGCGGTTTACACTCACATGAGACTGTCAGGAACGGCCCTGGCATTTTCACGTGAGTGTAAACAGCTTAATTAAATAATAATAATAATAATAATATGGAGTCCCCAACACAAACAACCTAAAACAGAAACACGTTGAAAAAATCCAAAAATACATACCATTAGCCGACGAAATCAAACAGATGTGGCACCAAGAAACCGTTAAGATAGTACCCATAATTATATCCTCAACCGGTATCATACCTAAAACCCTACACACTGCCCTGAAAATAATAGATCTTCACCCAAAAACGTATATCCCACTACAAAAATCAATAGTACTGGACACTTGTTCGATAGTACGCCGGTTCCTAAACCCAACTTCACTCACACTGCTTAGTGTTCCGGAAACTACGACTATTCCCCCTACCCCACATACACAAACCACATTACAAACATCCCACAGAACACAGGCAGATATACACCAGACACAAAATATATAAAACCAACACCGTAAGCACACCACACCTATACACAAGGACCAGATTACTTGGTTAAACCCGTATCTGGCCGACGTAAAGTCGAGATGGGAAAAAATCCACAAACATAATAATAATAATAATTTATTGATAAAACATAATGTACAGAGGTGACGGTTAAATTCTATACTTAAAAAACAAATAAATTCACAATTTACATAACCTGAACTAGGGTTGCCCCTGTGTTTCAGGCAATGGGAAAGCCTTTACATTATTTAATTTAAGTACATATTCATCTATCTTACAGTAATCTTATTGTAGCTTAACTACTAAAATTTACACTAAAGAACTTAATTCAACTAAACAAATATTTATTTCATGACAGCCAGTAAGTTCTCTGTATCTTCGTACGTCATAGTTTGTAGTGACTCACGAAGCGCTTTCTTACATTGAGCGAAGCTTAGTGGATATAGGTCCAATTTCGCGTTTAGTCTATTGTAAAGAAATGGTCCCAGAAATATGAAAAATCTTGTAGAGAAAGCACGTTTTGCTTGCATGTTATAGGAGCAAACAATATCTTTACGCCTCTTGTTTTTATATTCGGTGCTGTAAGGAGTTATGCAGTGCTGCCTTAATACTGTGCCGTGGATAAATAACTGGCGAACTGTTAGTACTCTACATTCACTGTATATAAGGTTAGTAGGGTAGAGGTAAGGACGATAGGTATGGACCTTTAGGATTGCTCTTTGGGCTCTTTCTAATTTTAGTAATGTGGTTTTAGCCAAACCTCCCCATGACGTTATGCAATACGTTATTATTGATTGGCAAAGAGCAAAATAAACTGTCTTGAGGAGCTGCTCATGAAATATGTCTCACGAAAGCTTTAATAGGATTATTTCGGTTTGTTATTTATAGTTATTAAAAAAACCTAACCTAATAAATAGGTTGATATTTGCAAGAATTATTCCGTAATTGGCCAATATCACATATTTTTTTGGCAGTGAATTTTGTAATAAAAAAATTATGAAAACAGAGAAATGAAAATTATGCAAAGCGAAAATTTATTCTGAGAAAAGGCAAAACACCCTTTTATTAATATGATACCAGTAAACGGTTTAACGGGTTGAAATGGACTTGTGGTTGTAATGGCGTTGCAGGTGTACATGGGCGACGGCAATCGCTTACCATTAGGCTATTCGTATGTTCAAAAAATAAATAGCTCAACTAGTTTAACTATTTTTATTAAAGCAGTAACGTCTGCTAACGAAAACTAAAAATTGAAAGATTCAATGGCTCTGACATCTGGTTCGGTGGTCCAGTTGGTAGGACGCCCGTGTTGGCCCGGAAAGCCGTTGGAAATGCATGTTCGAATCCGTCTGAACCATAAATTTTTTCAATTTTTCGCTTCATTGTAAACATTTAGTTTAACTACTTGAGAAATAGCCATCTTGTGCTTAGTATTAACCAAAATTATGCTAATTTTATATACATAACTTATTTAGTTCCTAGTAGCCCTCAGTTTGAAAATGGATTTAGTAACTAGCAGCTAGCATTTGGGTTACTTTTAAATAAACAAATTTAAACGGATTATATCGCGTATATTAATTGTTTCGCGGAAACCGAAGAAAACGTTATTTGGGCTACTGCTAACATCTTTTCTTTCAGTGTTAATAAATATTGTGACAAACATTACATTATGTAAATTTTAATGCAGTCGGTTCGCAAATTTTGTAGAGAACTATTAACTAATGAATTAGATATACTACAACACTCATATAAGTTTATAACAAAGCGTCTCGCAGCCAGTTACCTCGTTAAACCACCGCGAAAACCTAAAGGAACTGCAGGTGTCTGGCCCGATCACTAGAAAACCTTTCTTATTTCATCACAACAGAACTGTTTACCATTCGGCCTCACATCTCATGCCTTTATTAGATAATGCGGGCTGATACAGGCCTGGACAGTTTCCTTCAATTGTTTTTGTTACCCATTTTATTACGGAGCGGTTTCTGGCCGGCAAACCGTTTTGTAGCCGACCGTTTTGTAATTTCAACGTCTCGGCTCACTGGCTAAATAAATAAGTCGTTATTTTAAATTAACGGTCTTATCATAAAAAAAACCAACTAAAGATGTCGTGAGAATAAACATTGTATGTATGTGTAATTTTAATTGATTTCAGATGTTGTATATTAAAAAAGTATAAGCATTAACAGAACCTTAATTATCAAACACAGCCTTAACATTGATATCAAATTACTTAAATAATTTGTAACAAAAATAGGAAGAATACTTATACTGAACTTTAAATGACGTCTTAATTATGTACAAACTTTTTGAGAAATGCTCAAAAACGTATTTAAACTAAAATATAAGACCTAGGTTTGCATTTAAAAACTAGAAAGTACTTGCAACTTTGTCTGCGTAACCAGTTTAATCGTAGTCGGGTAAAAGGTATCCTATAACCATTTTAGATAGCCGGCATCCGTGTACCAAAATTAGTTAACATTCGTCTAGACGTTTGGGCATGATGAGCAGACAAAGAAAATTTTCCAAACAGATATACGGCTGCTGCCGCGAGCTCCCAATAATCTTGTACCGCGCTGTTATGATTTTTCCTGAAATCATGACTCCTTTCGATCTGATCTTTAATAAATTTTAGAATTTTGAAATAGGATAGATGTAACTTGAAAACATTTCTATCTTCTTAGACTTGAATAGCTTCCTATATTTAAACTGGTTTAGTCTTATTTCTAGCGGTGAAAAGGAAATAGGTATGTAATTAAAATTTAAATTACGTTCAACAGTTTCCGAAGTTTTCATAATGTTGCACACTGGTAGGTATTCATTATAATAATTAGTCTTCATAGCAGAATATGCAATTCCTGGTTTTACTTTGTAAAATAAGTAATAAGTAAAGCTACAAAGTACTGAAGCCATTAAGTCATGATGTTATAAAGGCGCGCCCGACTCGTTCCAATTTCGGACACTAAATCGTTTTGGTAATCCGATCTCGTCTGTTATTATGTTATTTACGGGACTACAGTATTTACTGTTTCCATGGAATCATGAGCGGATTATATATCCAGGAGTATTCTTGTAAATTCAGAGCCTTGATTGCAAGAGAGATTGGTATTTGAGGAAATTTTCAACGGACTTCAAAGATAATTTAGAACTTCGTAATTAATGAACTGACCGACAAACGTAATGGTTTTAAAGTTACGGCCGGGATTCACCCCGGAATGGGACCATTATTATCAGAATTAATTCATCCTATGCAGTAGACATTTCATCGTATTTATTATTATATTATCTATATATATAAAAGAAGAAGTCCTGACTGACTCATCAACGCACAGCCGAAACTACCAATGTTAGAGAGTTGATTTTTGCACAGTAGGTTAGTTTTATAACGTGGGCTAGGGATAAGAAGGGATATTTGGAAATACCTCCCCTAAGAGGTTTAAATAGGGGTGCAAAGTTTGTATGGGGTACAAGTTTTTTTTTAATCTAGGAACTTGAAACTTTGTAAAAAAGTATTAAAATAAAATGGAAAAAAAATTTCAGCGTTTTTGAAAATTCACCCCTAAGGTGGTAAAAAGGGGTTAAAAGTTTGTATGGAAATTAAGTATTTTTTTGAGCGCGTGACTTGAATTTTTGTGTAAAGGTACACACTATTAGAATACAAAAAAGTAATTTCAGCGTTTTCATAAATTCGTCCCCTAAAAGGGTTAAAAAGGGGTTGAAAGTTTGAATCCATTAGAAATTCCTTGAAACTTCTTATCTTATCTATATATATAAAAGAAGAAGTCCTGGCAGACTCATCAACGCACAGCCGAAACTACTAATGTTATAGAGTTGATTTTTGCACAGTAGGTTACTTTTATAACGTGGGCTAGGGATAAGAAGGGATTTTTGGAAATACCTCCCCTAAGAGGTTTAAATAGGGGTGCAAAGTTTGTATGGGGTACAAGTTTATTTTTATCTAAGAACTTGAAACTTTGTAGAAAGGTATTAAAATAAAATGGAAGAAAACTAATTTCAGCGTTCTGAAAATTTACCCCCTAAGGTGGTAAAAAAGGGGTTAAAAGTTTGTATGGAAATTAAGTATTTTTTGAGCGTGGGACTTGAATTTTTGTGTAAAGGTACACTATTAGAATACAAGAAAAGTAATTTCAGCGTTTTTAAAAATTCGTCCCCTAAAAGGGTTAAAAGGGGTTGAAAGTTCGAATCCATTAGAAATTCCTTGAAAGATATATATAAAAGAAGAAGTCCTGACTGACTCATCAACGCACAGCCGAAACTACCAATGTTAGAGAGTTGATTTTTGCACAGTAGGTTACTTTTATAACGTGGGCTACGGATAAGAACGGATTTTTGGAAATGGTTTAAATAGGGGTGCAAAGTTTGTATGGGGTACAAGTTTTTTTTAATCTAGGAACTTGAAACTTTGTAAAAAGGTATTAAAATAAAATGGAAGAAAACTGATTTCAGCGTTTTTGAAAATTCACCCCCTAAGGTGTTAAAAAAGGGGAGTTCAGTTTGTATGGAAATTAAGTATTTTTTTGAGCGCGGGACTTGAATTTTTGTGTAAAGGAATAGAATACAAGAAAAGTAATTTCAGCGTTTTTGAAAATTCTACCCCTAAGGGGGTTAAAAAGAGGATGAAAGGTTGTATAAGTTGTATTTTAAGTTAGGAATTAGAAACTTTGTAAAAAGGTATTTTATTAAAAGATAAGATTTTTTTTATATTTTTTTTTAACACATCGAATTTAGTAAAGTTATTCATTCGTAGATGTACCTCTGATTTTATAGTAATACCGCGTAATTAGAGCTAATTAGCCGAAAGTGTGATTTCAAACGCAATGTAAATTGTTAAATGAATAAATACTTAAGTATGACTTATGACATGAAAAAAAATTAAAAAAGGCCAATAGCGAGTCGGACTCGCGTACGAAGGGTTCGTTACTATGTATTTCGTAAACAACTGCAAAAAAGCACGTCAAGCAATTTCAACATTACTTATAGATATGAAAATAATAAAGATGTAAAATTTTCAAGATAAAGGTTCCACGCGGACGAAGTCGCGGGCAACAGCTAGTATATAATATACATCTTATAGTATGTAAATATATGTATCATTGTAGTTATGGTAAAGTTATTATATAATATACATTTATTCACTTGTATCTTAGATGCTTTCCGAACGATTCATTTTCTACTCTGCACCCACTTGAAGCATCTCTGTTTGGCCCTATGGTTGACTGGTAGAGAATGCTATTAGGCATTAAGTTCGCCATTTGTACTGACTTTTGTTTTGTGCAATAAAGTTTAAATAAATAAATAAATAAATTAAGTTATCCGTTAATAATCAACGGAACTCCTCCACCCGGAATGTAAGCACAAGCTTTATTATTTCCTCCCAAAATAGGATGATTTTTTCCTGTTGTTACCCTACTCGCTGTTAAGCTATTTCTTAGTTGCATTCGTTTTCATATAAAATAAAATCAAATAAAAATATCATCATCTCCCTGCCCTCATCCCACGTCTGTAGGGTCGGCATAACTTGTTTTCTTCTTCCATTAATCTCTATTATTCATAATTTCAGCGCTTACTCCTTTATTTCACATGTCCTCTCTCACATAATCCATCATTCGCTTTTTTGGCCTATCTATCCCTCTTCGTCCTTCGACATTCATCCCTAACATTCCTTTACCAATATGACGTTCATCCCTCCTCATTACATGCCCATACCACGCTAACCTACTGCTTCTCATTTTGTCCGTCACAGGTGCTACTTTCAAACTTCCCCTTATAAACTCATTTCTAATCTTATCTTTCCTCGTCACTCCACACATGCATCTCAACATTCTCATCTCGGCTGCGTGCATTCTTCTTTCATCCGTCACTTTCGTTGGCCAACATTCGGATCCATAGGTACATTGTACATTACGACAGGTCTTATGATAATTTTATAGATATTCCCCTTAAGTTTAAGACCTAGACCTGTCGCTATTTCATCCATCTCGCATTTATTCTATTCAAAATTTTAAAATCAAATAAAAATATGAATAGCCTTTATTCTACCACAATACAATGCATGCATTTAAGTACTTAAGTAATTTTTAACATTAATTCAATTATTATATTTATAAAATGTATTCATGCCTTACATTATTTAAAGTGAAAAGTGTATTCTTATGCTAACTTGTGGAAGTCGCCTCTTTGGCGTATGCCTCCCCCAGCTTCCTCCAGGTATCTCTGTCTTTAGCTCGCTTTCTCCAGTCGAATCCACATCTTTCTTAAAATACATCTTCCCATGGTTTTCGGTCTACCTCTTTTTCTTTGTCCTCTGGGTTGCCATTCTGTAATTATGTTAGTCCGTTTTCATATAGTGCACAATAAATAATATTTCTACTACTACTTTCGTCGAAGTTTGTTGGAGAGAAAGAAGACACGAATGAAAAAATGACAAGGGGTTTTTTTTATATGTTTTCCAATTATTCTGCATGAAAAAAAAGAAACAAATTCAGCACGTTCTCTGGATGATTGAAGTCGAGATATCTTTTATTAAATGAAACACTATATATAATAGTTACCGTAACTAATTAAGTATAAAGTAGTATAGAGAAAAATAAAACTATATCAACAGCTTGAGGAAGAAATTTGATACCGTGTGATCAATATCTGACTGCACAAAATTATATATTCAAAATGGCTTCAGATTTCAATGACAAATCGTTATGTTTAATAGGATGTCATTGTCATGTAACGTTTTCCTTCCTTTTGGGAGAGGTGTGTATATTTCTGAGTTCTTAAATAAGTTAATTCATTTTGAAACAAATTAAACGACATTTGTTACGCCAAACAGTCTGTATCTAAAAAGCAAAATGATAATAAAGTATTATGAACTGGTCTCTGCCTGTATTACGGACTCGGAATGAACTCACAGCTTTCAATACTATTCCGGTTTGTTACCTTAACCACCCTTAACAATGCACTCTTAGTTAAACTGTTGAGCTAAATCAAATAATATTATATTTTATCGTCATAAAACTTACTCGTTTTGAGTCCCGTTGCGATAATATATAGAAAACGTGTAAGTTTAGATAAAAATCAATATTTGGGTTTAACGCACAAACCATTCAAACGAACTTGTGTGACATTAAAATTTTACTAGTGGCAATATTCGTGACAATTCATTCGACGAATAAATGATTCGATGATTCGATGAATAATTTATTCGACTGACGATTAATAATTCGTGGTATTCATTCGTCATTTTCGAATAATTTAGTTATCTTATTTGTTATACGTCATTAGAATAAATTTTGCCCATCTCTGGACAAGAGTCGTGATGCATATTAATAGTTTCTCTAGACGAAATATAGAATACCTAACATTTTTGTCGTTAAAGAAACAGTTAAATTTCAAATAATACAGCTACGGCAAATATAATTTTAAAATAACTTGAGAATCAGATCAGAGCCTTTAGCACACTGGTTATTGGCGGGGGAGTTTAGAGCGCGCAGCGAATTCGCCGTGAGGACGCACATTGGTGCGGGTTGTATGGGAGCGCGGAATTAATTATTTTTATGAAAGGCGGACGTTTAAAAAGTTTTGAAATGTGATTTTATCAATACAAGTAGATAAAATAAATAAAAAAAGCATTTAAAAATGTGTATATTTTGTATTAAAATCATGTATCATTACTTTCTCAAATCAATAATAGTAAGTGAAGAAAAAGACAATAATGCACGCATTTTATATCCAAATCAAGCCATTTGTTAATTAACTACCCTCATTAATGTGTTTATCTATGTGATTATTTTTCCTACCTCTAAATACGCTGATTAGTTAAATGATCATTATTCAAAAGATTGCAAGTTTCGGCAGCTGGAATCAATTAAGTAATTATTTTAGATAAATAAGGTATCATTTGTGGTATGTTTTGGTGAAAGGCGAGGTGAGGCTAGAAAGTAATACCCAATTGAATATTAAAGATTGTCAAAATAGCGATCATGGTGTTTATAATCAAAGCCATACTCAAACCAATACAGAAATCACTGATATTATAAAACATAAAAATACCTTATTATATGGCTTATCAGATAAAAATAACATTTTGTATACTTTAGTGCCCGTTTTAGAAATATATTACCTGAAAGAAGCAACTTTTTTGACCAAAAATTAGTAATTGTTCAGCATCATGTGTTTTGTATTAGTTATTTATAAATAAATAATGCACCAAAATTTAAATCCTTTCAGTATAGAGTTGTAAAAGTATTCTACTGTTAGATTTAAGTCAAATAAATTACTTTAGTTGATGTGTAATTTTCGGACTTTATTCCGACCTTGCACCAATGTGGGACGCCCTATTTTATAACTTATACACTTAGCGAACTCGCTGCGCTAGTCTCGCTAAAATAGTTGCACGATCGTAGCAGCCACGGCAAAAAAGTTGCACACTCGTAGCAGCCGCAGCAAAATCGTTGCGCGCTCGCCTCTCATTCAACTCGGCCGCAAATCACCAGTGTGCTAAGGCTTTCAGACGCAGAACAATCCTTTTGTGGGTACTTACGTCATTTATGGGACGGCGCCAAAATATACAAGTTCTTCCTATACTTTAACAATCAATGCGCTCGTTAAACCACTTTGAAGCCGCGTCACAGAGCTATACTTACTCCCAATCTGAGTAAGTGCAATGACAGCCGGCGATGGTCAAATTACATACTCTGCCGCTGCGCCTGAGCATTAGGCGGCCCGGGATGGCGCGAAATCAGCGCTCCATATTGCTCGACTTACCGGCGAGGCGAGACAAGATGGGGAGAGAATTGAAATCATTGGCCCATTTCTATAAGTAGTGGCTCTGTGAAATTTTCTCAAGCAGTCAGTATATGTATACTGTCGTCTGATGTACATGTCGGAGACACACGGGAGTTTTTGATATAAAATTGCGAGTTAAAGTAATCTAAAATTATGCATAATTTTAAAATACCTCTCCATAAATACCCCTTCGCATTTACTACTTACTATTAAAATCACACAGCAGATGCCGGTAACACATCTATAATCTCAAATCTATAAACGAGGGAAGTCTAATGGACCAGATTACGAGACCATGTCGGAAATAAACTAACTCGCTTCTTTAGGATTCTGATAAGACTTGCGTCATTTTAGAGATAGGATGGGAAATGAGCCTTGTTGAGAAGAAAACGACTCAGTTGTATGGGTTTATCATTGGATTTATGTCGTTTTTAGTGCGAGGGTATGATGGGAAGGCTTTTATGGAGCTCGTTACATTCCTAACAGGTTATGCTCTTTATGCCCAATGCTTCATTATGCTATGTTTCTGAATTGACGCCTATGACTTGGACGGGTCTTTTGCTATAAAGTTCTTTAAAGTTTGTGGGATATAAACCGTATATTGAAAAAACAAGCGTATTAAAAATACCCTTGTTGTGAATAGGAATTCCTCTAAGGTATTAATTTGTTGAGAAAATATCCGTTACGAAACAGCGAAGGTGTGACTTTTTGAACGAGCTGACTGTATACTACAGTCGTTTCAAGCAATCGATTCAAATTTTCTTCTTAAAATTGGTTCAGTTGCGTAGAAGCACGGCAGAGGCCCATCGCATAAAATATAAATCGATTGGCAACACTTCATCACCAACGGTCCAAGTGAACAATAAGAACTATTAAAATGTGGTATCGGAATGTTAATAGGAATTTTAATAGTGATGTGGGAATATAGACAATGGTGATCTGAGTGATGGGATAGAAGCTTCAATAACGGCGTAACTGTGCAGTAAAAGGCTTAAGAGAATATTTAGATCACTTTCTCTATAAATGATTTAATTGCGTAATTTTTTTTGTTACTCGTAACTTATGTACCGGACCGGAAGACGCAGCACAGGACGGCTAACAACAAAGTGGACTGACGATCTAAATACAGGAGGCTGTTGGATGAGATGACGGTGACATTGGGACAGTGGACGACTTGTGGCTGATAAGTTACGAAAAGACACTCGTAGAATTGCCGAAAATTGACCGAAAAGTAACAGAGTCGATCATAATGGTCTGGGGGCCAATGATGGTTGCGTTTATTACGTGTTAAATAACTGACAACACTCACAATCCCACTTTGACATCACTTATTTCGCGTCACAAAAGCAACTATCCTAGGCGTGCTGATCAAGTAATTATCTAATAAGTTGTACTAGTTGAAAGGGCGAACGAAATCTATAAGATCATCTGCCGATTTGTGATCTTAAGTAAATCACTATAAATTATTTTTGCTCTAGTGACACCCTGTATATGATAAAGTATTGTGTAGAAGTTACCTACGGATACGCGCATGCTCGGTCGGTCGGTGTGACGAATGGTAACGTTCCCAAATTGTCTGCCCAGGCGCAGAGCGGGCCCACCAGCCGCCCCGACACAAAACGTCGTAACTCCCTAAGAACTGTAAGACATTCTTATACACTGTCTGCCTTTTCACAATTACTGCTTCTTTTAACAGCCATCGAGTAAAGCGCTGACGCTATAACAGTTTTCATTGGAACTAGACGATTAGGTACAATATAATTGAGATTTAATAGGGTTTTTGAAACGTGAGAATTCGTAATAATAGGAATAGCTTTAATAGCTTACTGAAGTAATTGCGACACGGCTATTCGAATAATATGAGAAACAATTGGTTTGTGTGAATTATGATTTAAATTAAATTATTAAGTTATTGCTGGAGTAAGCAGGTAACCTAGTATTTCAACTATTTGATAAAGATGAAAAGGACTATGATGATGATGATATTACATCCCATAGGCACTGCTTACCCTGCATGATTAAGGATCCATCTAAGGACTACCTAGACACTACTTATCTGTGCATGTAATTGTAATATTACGTCTGCCTACAACCTAAATTCCTGTTCACAAAAAAAAAAGAAAAAAAAAAATTGTAACAAAAAAAAAACATCATTACATAACAAATGGCAATAGGGATTACCTACTAGTAAACTGACCCTCTATATTTGACAATGGATTATCCGCTTTATAAAATAACATTAAAACTTTATTTTTATTAGAAATGGATATTTCACCGTAACCGATCCGATTCCACAAATCCTCATGGATATGTATAAAAATTGCACCCTAACATTTCTGAAATTAACATTTTAGAGTCGAGGATCTCGATACCTAAGGCTCACATCAATACCCGTAAAATGTCGAAAAAGCCGTTACTGATACAACATTTTACGTAATTTTTCTTCTAAGCACCAATAAATATGACTCGCGCATAACGAATGTGCGCGCACGCTTGCGCAAGATACAGATTTGAGGGATTATATGCTTTATAGTACGGTGTAAAGATATAAATTAAATGGTGTTAGCGAAAACCATGTGTGGAGCGTACGGACCGTTGGGTGACTAGTTTTAAATTTTAAGGCATCCAACTTGATACCCTTACCATGAGTTAGTAAGTGACCGTACTCGCTAGCGACAGCGTAAACAAACTGTATGGAGAATACTACCGTGCCCCTAGCGGTTACTTTGAAGAACTACAATACTCCATACAAATCGTTTACGCTGTCACTAAGCGAGTACAGTCACTGTAAACTTAGGGTACAGAAATTATATTGAGTGTTTTCTCACTTGATGGTTTGTACATGTTTTGATAAGTATAATTGATAGAGTGCAACTAAAGAAAATGCTTGAAGTTCTTGAATACGGTGAAGAAGTAAAAAAAAATGTGCAAGGTTTTATAGCTGACTGTATTTTTCTTTGAACATGAAACTACTCACCGAGGCAATTCCAAAGTACCCAAACTCGGTAAAATTTCGTTATTTTATTACAGAGTATCTACGACTACCAACCGGTTTTAACATCTGACCAGACCAGATCTATATTATATTCGTAAAAGTGAAATATGATGCTCGAACCTAAATTGAAAGCCACAGCGATCTCGTGATGACCTCTATGGCCTGCATCACAATACACGTTTAAAGACCCGGATGGATCGAAAATCGTGATGACACTAAAATCGGCGAGTTTCCACGACTCCTCTATAATTCCCTCGATTGAAAGGCACTTAGAGGTCTCGATGACCTCTTACCTTGTTAAATCCATCGCCTGTTTAAACATTGTGGTCTCAGATGAATCAAAAATCGTGAAAACACTCAAATTCGCGAGCTTCGACGATTCCTCTGTAATTTCCTAGATTGAAAAGCGCTTACATACCTTATTAAATCCATCGCCTCATAAATCATGATAATGTATGCTTTTTTATGTGTGATAGACAAACATTCGGCCTCAAACGTACCTGTTGTTAAGCAACGATGAGGCCTAACATGATGATGCCTATTCACTCTTGACTTAAAGATATCTAAGTTATACGTCTTAGGGAAAAGGTGCGCAGGAAGAGAGTTCCACTCCTTTGCTGTCCTTTTAAGAAAAGGAAATGCAAAGCATTTTGTGCCAATCAATGAAATATCAACAACATAAGGGTGGAACCCATTAAACAATGTGGTCTCAGATGAATCAGAAATCGTGATAGCACACAAATGGGCGAGTTTGGAAGATTCCTATGTAATTTCCCCGCACTTGTCTGGTAATCGACGGACGGAGCGTGCACAATCGGTACAATAAAAAGGCACCTATCACTAGAGCTGTAAAAAACGGACACTATCCATTTGAATAATTGCAGAGTTGGTACAGTCAAGAGCAGCGTTTCTACTTATTTCGTATGGAAACACGTTAGTCTAATTTGTGAATGGCTAGATCTTGGAATTAGGTAGTTTGTACTCTAGTATAGACATTATACATAGATGGATAAAGGTTTGGGATTAAAATTCTCTGTGTTCTTGTGTGGCAACCACAAAGGTCCTAAAAGGTGGATCAACTATCTGGTCAAGTCAAGATCGCGCGATACTGTTCCAGCATGCGACCGAAGCTCTGAAAGAACCTTGGACACATTTAGTTTTAAAACAAGATTTTAATCTCAAAATGATCTATTATTTCTCTCAAAAGACTGTAACTTACCGCTCAGTTACAGTCACAGATAGTTATTTAACCTGTATTTTTTATCACTTTAAAAAATATGTATACTTATGACATTTACATGGAGAAATACCCAACTAAACTATAAATCAATAAGTTGCTAAAGTGACTAGACAGATGTGTGAAATTCATCCGTGTTTATGTAACGAAGCATATAATAAAATAATTGGCTCTTTACTTTACCGTGTAAAGTTTACGAGTCTCAACCTGTTTTAAAGGGCCTTTCTATGTTTAAATTCATCATCATGATCATTTCAACTTGGGTGTGCCTAAATAACGAATAAACGTGAAACCTATCCGCCATTATCATCTAATACATTAATTAAGTACTACATAATTTTAAATACATAACGCTGTATGTTTATTACGTGTTAAATAATCAGAATTAATCTAACTATGGCCGTCGTGCTTTTGGCAAGCGAGTCGTACGGTACGTGCTCAGTTTTCGAGAGACGTGCCTTGAATATAAATTCCCAAGTGTTAAGTCTCTCAGATTGTAAATTTTAACGCACATGTGTGAGAAGGCAGTTGAGTCCACTAGATTTCAGCCCGGGACTTTAATTGCTAGGATTTTGTATTGTGTTTTAATAATAATCATTATTTCAGACTTCTTAGGGTCCATATAGCGATAGTTACAAATATTTTCTTAAATAATCTAGTTCTATTTTATTTAAAACATTGATAACCTGGAGTATGGAGTGTCAGCCAGTGTATGTACAACGGGTTGTCAAGCCTTTCAAATACAAATACAATAGTAGATTGTACAACGAGTGCATAAAACGCACTATTTTACACGAGACGTTTATCCATCCGAGCGAGCTTGCGAGCGAGGATGAATATAAAGTCGAGTGTAAAATGCGTTTTATGGACGAGTTGCACACTCTACTTTTCACTTTGATTGCGAGGAAATGAAACTAGGTCATGTAAATATTATACTTAAAAACAAATTAAAATAAAATTTAAAGTTACATTAGCGCAATGAGAAATATTTAAAGTAATAGTTTTTCATGGCATATTTAAACATTTATTTATTTATTCATTTGTTCATTTTTAAAACATTTTGTTTATTATATCTATAATAAATTATTGTTGTATGTTAAAGATATAATATAATATATTGATTTACCAAAATAAATTTAAAAAGTAATAATTGATAATAAAAATTACAAGTTTATTCCAAGAAGTTTTATATACTTTGGCTGTTGGTATCTTTGCCTTGGTCTTAGAATATTAACGAACCGAAATAAAACAAAGAATATACTCTATGAAGTTTTAAGTTTTTTTTTATCTGTTTATTAAGGAACTTTTATCATTGGTATTCTTATGTCAGCTTAAACCCGTTCCAGACCTTCCAATCCGATCCAATTTATCGGAAGAAATCGGATCGGATCGGATCGGAAGGTCTGGAACGGGTTTAAGTTTTAAGTTGTTCGCGTGGCTGTTGGACCGATCGCCTTGGTCTTCGACGACGATTTTCCTTTATGCTCTAGAGCATAAAAAGCGATTTTATGTCGGCTATGCACAGCATAAAGTCGAACTTTTAGAGCATGAGAAGTGAAAATACTCTTTATTGCACACCTCCAACATCAAGGAATATACAACATAACATGAGATACATTAAAATAACAGGCAGAGGTAAACAACAGGCGGTCTTTTCCCCTATTTCATTTAAAAAGATCGTCAGTCCCTTAACGATATATCAGTTACTTTACGGGTAAACTAAACTACAAAGACTAACAATAAATATTGAACCTCTTCGTTTACCTATAATTAAATTTTCGTAATTTTCGTAACTGTGAACCGATCGCGACGGTACGGAGATCTGTGTTTGGACAGTGATGTCATTGCATCATTATTCATTAGAGCTTATCTCGCGGTTATCTATCGAGAGATGGACAATGAACGAGTGTCTCCGATGTATTGAGATGTTTCACAATACAGGGTGGCGTAAAGACCTGATCAAATTTTTGTCACTTTTATTTTGTTTTTAACATAACTATACTTATATATTTAATTTGGCTAGAAATATAATAATAGTCAACGTTACTTTTAATTGTTTATTTTATCTTCTTACTGGTATTTCTAATCGTGATAGTTCTGATATATCATACGCAATATGGTAGACATATTTTATTGCCCAAAGTTTGTCTGAAGGAGATCGTTCTTTCAGCGATAATAATATTATCTTCTTCATTAAATTTATAAAGTGCTCTAGTTGCACAAGTCCGCAGACATTATTTGGTAGATAAATAGTGCTTATTTTCATTCTAGCTATGTATCATGGTGTATTAGCATATGAAATGACATTAACCCTTAATTCGATAAAAATAAACGAAGGTAGCTTAAGCATCGCTCAGGTTAAACGGAGCAAATAATTTTATTCTAGTACGAAAATATTAAAAAAATTGTCAACGTGTATGTCGATTCTAGCATACACTGCCTTGAGCGTTACTGTAGCAAGCTTACCTAAAAGACGCCCACGTATAATATAATTTGATTTGAGATGCCAACTATTTCACGATTAGTGGTGCATAGAATGTTATTAAAATATAAAAAAAAATCACAAAACTCATACATTATAAAAATACAAATAACGTAGGAAGGTACTGTACGTTGGCAGGACACTGCTCACACATTCCTAGGTGTCTCAGTTCTCGCTTCATTCGTTACAGAGTCCAGCCTTAGTGTCAGGTATTTATCGCTCTGCTCACTGAAGCGTGGCCTAAGGCTCATATTTCTCCTTTTATTCATATTTATTGTTATGTGGTTTGGATGGACTTGTTACACAGCAACATTCCAAAACCATTTTCTTATCTTCTCTTTTCCACATTATACTGATTATTTACTTGACAAAAATTGAGCTTCATTACGAATACTGTTTTCGTGTTCAATTTTTATTTTTTTATAATTTCGCAACGCTTTAAAAGTACTTTTTTCTTTTACATATTTTCCAACTTGGCTCGGAAGACCGAGATAAATTATCAAAATTTTACGAATATTCAATAAGCAATTTGTCATTATGAACGTATGAAGAATTAGAGCAGCATCTGATGACCTTGTAAATCAATGGTATTAACATTAACATCTCGGGTTGGTTATTGAAATTTTAAAACATGTTTTTGGACATATGTTTCAAAAGGTCATTGGCGTTTACGTCACCGATATAATACGAAGGATCAGTGATCTACATGCCATTATATAGATGTACCTGCTCAGTGACATCTGTCTAAAGGTGCAAGGTCGCATGCGCGCGCAGGTGTGCAGGGCTGACACATGTCATGGCGTGCTCTAGAGATAAGGCCGAGTAATAGACACGTGTTTTTGTAATCATACTAAAAATCCTGGAACCTGTTCTTCGAGTGAAAATCTCCAAAAGTTTCAATCGCGTTCACATTTTCTGTATGTTTCTGTACATACATATTATATTGTCACAATCTCCTTCGAGATATTATTTGCTTTAAAAGCAAACTTACACTAAGCCTCAGTTTTTAACATAAGTTTTAAGGTCGTTTTAAGGCCTTCAGCGTGCAATGGAACTAGCTTCACTTTTTAGGGCAAGTTAGTTTGCTTGTTTTGCCTTTTCCAGTGAGCTGTGGATTTCTTAAATGACTGAAATCTTCTTTTTGTACTTTCATAGCAAAGGTATATCAAACTAAGGAATCAGTGGATACTTAAACGTTTGATTTTCGCTATCATATTGCGTGGTATGGTAGCATCTTTACATTTCCATTACAACGTGTATTGGATATTCTTCTGTATCCAACAGACCCTGAATAACAGTTCTGTAATCTAAAAATGTTTCAGTCCCACTGGATGTTTTATTTAAATACAGACAAAAAAGCTCTAAACCACTAAATTTATTATCTTTTGATATCGATGTCAGCCCTATTGCTTGTGGCTTGCGCGGGCGCAGCACGGGACATGCCCGCTAATGCCCAAGATGTCCGCTCGCCAGTAAATAGTCTACCCGCGGGTCAACAACAACCAATAAACCGGAGCTTCGAGTCGGAGCTTTAAGCTCTTAGCCGTGACGTGATTTTGTTTGTTTTACGGCCACTTTAACTAATAAGGAAGTGGACAATCAATTTGAGGGGCTTCGTGATGTTTACGTTGTGTCAACTGTGTAAAGTATAAAATTTACTTTTATGCTTTTACGTTTTTGATGATCTGATTGAGGGTGATCGCCAACTTGTGAAAGTAAGTCAAACCAAGAAACGTTTGCATTTTTTATAAATATAATAATAAAAATGTTCTCCATTAAACTTACACTCTGTATGATTCCAAAGACTTAGACATTGGATGGAGTCCGGAATCGGTACCCATGTATTGTAGCACTAACACAAAATAAACATCAATGATCCTTGTATCAGCTCTGAACGAGATCCTTTCACACGTTATCGCTTCTCGGAATAACTGGCCATTGGGGATGCGCGAGCGACGCTGATGTTGCCTTGCTTATCTGTTACTCGATTTCTATTTTGATCAGTTCCATTCAATACCACCTCGTCATCGCTAATCAGCATATACTAGCTCTCTTGCTTACCACCTTAAGGGAGTCGTTTGCAATGGTTGATTCTTACTTAAACTCGTATCGACTCGTATTGTATCTTCGTTACTGTCTTTTATTTCGTGAACCAGGCTTTTTCGTTGATTTGAGTCTCTCCACCACATATTGACCTCTGTATGCTTTTCCACGAGTTTATCCCAATATAAAAGTCAACGGTAAATTCCTTAGAATAACTTACCTGTGAATTATGAAGTCTCACTAGGACAAAACTTAACTCACAAGAGCACGAAGTTCGTCAAATTTCGTAAATAGGTAGAAGCCACAGTAAAGATTTTTTGCTGAGAACATTCCTGTTCCTATATTTATGTTATAGCACTGAAGAAAGCCATTATTTTTAATTAAACGAACAGTTTCTTCTCAGCTTGGATAAAATGACTGACCACCGGGATCGTATATTGCATAACTTTACTTTTAAAATATTAAGTATTCTGTCTCACCGCACCTCCAGCAGACATAGCCCAGAAAGGCAAATCTCGTTGCTATAAATACGACCCGCATCGCGCTAATGACGTTGCCTCATTGCGTGGATAATTAGGAGATACGAGTACGTGAAAAGCATGCAATACCGTGGGAGCTGCAAATTAGATTACTGAGTATGCTCGATGGTTCCCGTTTTGGTTCCGTTGGTTGTCAATCAATTTCGTCACAGTGTAGACTTTTAAGGTGTCAATCGATCCAATTTTTTATTGGGATCAAATGTCTATGTGACTAACTAGGACTTGGACTGCTCTTAAATCAGAATTGACCATCAAAGTTCAACCTACGAAGCCCTAAAAACGCTCCATACACTACGAATACCTAATCATGACGCCATTATAATGTTATGGTTATGGGCTACCAATATTTGTATGGAGACAATTAAATAAGTGATTGGCCATTTTCACCGTGAAAAGTGCGTTTAAGTTCATGGCTGTTGTACAATTACTGATTTGTTAAATTAAGAGGATTCTGAAACAACTTCAATATTAGTTTTGGATTTAAAAATAATCATAAAATTTGCGTACCTTTGAAGACACATATTGTTTTTTTGTGTTATCTTTAAGACACATATTGTTTTTTTTTGTGTTATCTTTCTTTGTTTCATTTCATGGCATATTGAGGAAATGTTATTTATATAGGGAACTACAGTATGCTGTAGAATTGAACATCAGTCGTCATCTCTATTCTTTTAAGTTAGGGTTTATGCGAATTTAATGTTACTAAATATAAACTCATTAAAATCTGAAGAAGGTCCACCGCCCACCGGTGGTTAAGGTCATATTCTGTACCTTGATCCTGACAGCTGGCGTGGTATTTTTAGTTGTTAGCTAGTTTTTAGCTTGTTTCTTGCTTCTACGTAAATGTTATCCCTTTCTTTGGAATGAATTCCATAAAAGTATTTTATTCCTGCGTTGTCTAATTCTTTTTTTTTAATATCTTAGGGGGCAAACGAGCAAACGTATCGCCTGATGGAAAGCGCTTACCGTCGTCCATAAACACCTGCAACACCAGAGGAGTCACAAGTGTTTGCCTACCCGGAGGACGAAGATAGAATGCCTCTATGCTAGTAATTTCACTGGCTATCTTACCCCCACACCGGAACACAACAATGCGAACATTGCTGTTTGGCGGTGGGTTAGTAGGCAAGACGGTAGTAACAATCCGGACGGACCCTGCACGAGGCCCTACTACTCCAAAACTTTTAGAACTCACTTACCGTTATTGAAAAGACATTAAGAGTTAATTATTTAATACATTTGGATTTACTTCAGTGAATGAAATCAAAGACGTTGATACTTTCGGAGTACGTATATTGGTTAATATACAGGTCTCTCTTGGTTGGTTTTGGTTAGTTATGAAATACATCAGAGCCGGGTTATCAAACTAGGAAAAATCTTAACAACGCGATTCAGCGGATCCCATACCCGGGTCAGTGACATCTGTTATGACAATAATATATCAAAATTTGTATAGAACTAAACATGAAATTTACAACCTGTCAAACATAAAATTAGAACTGCTAGCGTCATCTACTATCAATTTATGTAACAATAATTACGACCAAACGAAGACAGGTCGAGACATCTATCGAAGTTAAATTAAATTATACTTATATGTAACTACGGTTATACATACCGCCCACCATGGACCGTCTCACGAGTCCATAAGTATTAAGTATATGGTATACCGCCAACCATGAGGAATGGTAATACAATTGAATGACAAATTGCATTTTGGTGGTAACACATAGGTATGGTTATATAAAAACATTAAAAATTAATTGCATCTCACTTAGGTTCATGTTAATGGACATAGATCAAATAAAGCTAGCATGGTAATAAATTCTAAACATTTCTACAAAACAATTTTATATTGAACTCATTTAACATAAATAATAAACACATAGTATACGTAAGTAGAACATTAGAATAACTACAGGCATCATTTATGCAAATCGCTGAAACACAAATACAATTGGGTAAGTAAAACTTTAATGTTATTATTTTCTTAAGTTGTGCTTATTTTATAATTTAAATCCTTATCCTAATTGTCATAAAAATTATATTGATATTTCCTTCCATGTACATAATTCCTCATTTTCGTTACGTTTGGTTCCATAGTTTCTCTTCTTTCAGGATTTCTCCGCAGCATAAGGTTCGTCAAATTATTTACGTCGTGGTTCCAGTTCCAGGTGAATTCTAAATTTGTAACAGAATTTTGGTTTTGATAGTAACCTACATTTTTCTGACTTTTGTGTATAATTCCATTTTCAGCAGTTTCACAGATATTCATCAATTCATCTCGAGTTAAGTATTTTGTTTCCAGAACTTTTTTCATATATTTTGAATTGTAGTATGTTTTTGCTTTCCTTTTATTATTATTTCGTGAATATTGATTTTCATTTAAATTTATTTCTTTTTCAGATCGAAGTTGTTCTCGCATCGTATTTACATTTGTTTGTCTTGTGCTGTCATCGTTGATACAAGAATGTAACGAAGTTTGATGACAATTTATTTTTAGGTAAGCTTCTCTTAGGTGAATTAAGTACCCTTGTGGCCTGCAGTGCATTCAATGAAGACGTACTATTGTCCACGCCAGTATCATGGTGAAGCAACGTATGATGGCGACGCTGACAGACTCTACATGTGGTCGGATTCTGACATATCTTGACTGAGTGAAATCCCAAGCAATTAAAACACAAGCCCTTGGTTGAGATAAACTTACATCGTGCATCAATATCTAAATTGTTAAATTGTTTACAAAAGGTTATCTTGTGAGACCCGGAGCAGAATGCGCAGTGAAAGCTTTGGGCAACTTTACAGGTATGCGGTTTCAGTGCGTTTGTGCTTAAATGATTGTTAAATGAATGAATGAATGAATGAATGAATTATTTATTTCATGTAACAAAGACACATAATTTATTAGTAGAACTTACAAGCTAAGGGGGTTAGTATTGATAATTTTACCTTATAACTAAAACAGAATAACACTGATAGGGGAGTGCAATCCCTCACAGTGCGACATGTAGGGGCAGTCAACCCTGTCCGCTATCATGCGTAGAATGCAACACAATTAACAAATTAAACCTGGATCTCTTACACATCCAACAATGGTCTGAGAAATTTGGTCTGTTTGTAAACCCCTCAAAGTTTCAGGCTATTATCATTGGCAGCTCTCGTCAGCTTGCTAAACTTGACCAGGATTCTGTAACTCCTGTAAATTTCAACGGAACGCCTATTCCTTTTAGTTCTAGTGTTAAGGACTTAGGTGTTCACTTAGATAGCACACTGAGCTGGAGGGTGCAGGTAGGTGAAATTAGCCGGAAAGTCATGCTCGCTTCATGCTCTCAACAAACTGAAAAATTTCTTGCCTATCAAAACTAAGGTATTGCTTGTAAATGCACTATTACTACCCATAATTGATTATGGTGATGTTTGTTATCCGGACTTAAATGAGGATCTTCTTGATAAGTTGGATCGACTTCTTAATAATTGTATTCGCTTTATTTTCTGTCTCCGTAAATATGATCACGTTTCTTCTTACCGCTCTCAGCTTGGCTGGTTTCCCATCCGTCAACGACGCAATATTCGTATGCTCTGCACTCTCTTTTCAATACTCAATGATCCACAAGCTCCTGAATACCTGAAAACCTTTTTCTGCTATGTTGAATCCACTCGTAACCGTAATTTTCGCTCTTCCGGCAATCTTGCCCTTTGTATTCCTCTTCACCGTACTGGTTTCATGTCTAATTCTTTCTCCTTGCAAGTGGCTCGCCTCTGGAACGGTCTTCCTCTCACAATCAAACAGGTTCCGAGTAAGTTGGCATTTAAAAGGGCCGTGCGAAGTTTCTTTGCTGGCAGAACTGAAGTCTCATAGTATATCTGCTTGGTTTGTTTCATCGTCGTATATATTTATGTATGTATCTATTTATATATATGTATATTATATGTATGTATGTACCTAATATGAGTATTTTAATTATATGTAATTATGTTGTCTGATGCACCGCCTACAATTTCTCTGCTTTGCCCTAAGGTTGACTGGTAGAGAATGCCTCATGGCATTAAGTCCGCCTTTTGTACGTTAAGTTTTTCTTTTGTGCAATAAAGTTTAAATAAATAATAAATAAATAATGCTATTGGGACTGCGGCGCACCCGGCGCACCAGGGATGCGGCGCGCGCGCGCAATGTAGTATAAAAGCAGTCCACGCGCGCCGCTGCGAACATCCCTGATGCGCTACAGAAACGAGGCAGTCCCACCAGCACCCGGAACGCATTATTATACTGGACCCGAAGGGCCCCAAAAGCCCGTTGCGTATACTGCGTCCACAGATTGCATGTATAGAGGGACGTGCAAAACGCCCTAAACAAAGTAATTTTCACCTCTTTTGAGCACCTTGCAAACCTGCGGGCGATCATATTCGCCCTGACCGATAGGGCCCTTCGTTCCCTTTCCATGTCCAAATCGTCTTTGAGGTCGGCCGCAATCACATGGCCTAAGTTGAAACGGTCCACTCTATCCATAGGGGTACCATTGAGGCAAATGGTGGGAACTTCCCATGTTTTCTTGCGACCGCACTCAAACACCATGAACTGGCTCTTCGTAACATTATATTTGAGCCCATGGTCTGTTACATACCCTTCACATATTTTAAGCAACTTACGCACCCCACACACCGACGCGCTCAGCAGCACCATGTCGTCCGCATAACTTATATTGTTGACACAAACTCCATCCACATGACAGCCGACATGTGTTCTGCTGAGCTCCTCGATAAGTCCGTCGACATATAAGTTAAAGAGCGTAGGTGAAGTTAAACCCCCCTGTCTCACCCCGCACTCCAACCTGTACTCATCAGAATGCGCGTCTGCCCATCTAACACTGTTAACCTGGTTTCCATACCAGTATTTAAATATGCGAATGGTTTCCCGCGGTAAGCTGGTGTTTTCTAGCTTCTTCCACAATAGGTCATAGGAAACCAGGTCAAACGCCCTAGATAGGTCGAGGAAACAGGCTACCACCGGGGTTTTACTCTTGACATAATACCTTACAGTGTGCTTAAGACACAGTATCGCTGACTCTGTAGATAACTGTGGTCGGAAACCCATCTGGTTATCATGCAGTTTTACATGGCTCATTAACTGTGAATTAAGCACACTATCAAATATTTTCGCCATGATTGTGGCTAGCGAGATAGGTCTATAGTTGTTTCTATCTGCTAGGTCTCCGGTCCTGTTTTTTACAATAGGAACAACGATTGTTCGCATTAAGTTATCTGGCAGGTATGAGTGCCTAATACACAGGGTATAAAACATTGCCAACACTCTCGATATATGGGGACCCGCATGCTGGAGGTGCTCAATAGAGAGACCATCGAAACCGGGCGATTTACCTCCAGACATTGATGTAATAATCTTGTAAATTTCCTTAGCGGTAAGGATAGGCCACACGCTCTCAATTTCGGTCTCACTATCAAACCCCCCCAACTTCGTTGGACCTAAAGCCGATTTAATTACGAAATGGTCTTTAAAGAGCTTGGCAATGCTTTTCGGGTCACTAACGCCGTCTACGCTAGCCGGGTGGCCACCCAAAGGCTTCAATTTGTTAGTGGCCTTCCAAAAGGAACGGAAATCCTTTTTAGAGTGGTGAGAGGTAATAATGTTTTGCTTTATTTGATCTTCGTGATCTTGGCACCATTTTAAGCGCGATTTAAAAATCTTGCGACTTTCACGCATCTCATTAAAAATAATACCACTTTCCGGCCGTCCTACCATTATCCATTCGTGAAGCCTTTGTCTAGCCACCCCGTGAGCGGCACTGATATGTTTGTTCCACCCCACAATCCGTTTTTTAGCCCTCGGCATCCTGTCCCCCCGACCGACAGTCGCTGCACTCGTAACGGCATCAACGATTTCATCATACAACCGGTCTAACACTTTATGACCCAGTTCCTGACAAAACCCATCTGCACAGGACACGCATTCCACCGGAAAATTTATTTGACGCAGTCTTTGATGACATTCGTCACGATAAATAACAATTTGGTCAGTCGTTCTTTCCCCCCAAATTACATTTTTACCAACGTGCGCCTGACCTGTAGTTCTAGGGACTATAACATTAAGGTCACATTCTAGAAAAAGCGGAAAGTGATCCGATCACGTAACACAATTTTTATTTACAAAAACATTGCGAACGGACGACACCGCAGACTCTGATAACACAAAATGATCCAACCATCTTCTACATAAATGTGCATCACTGACAAAAGTGTAGGTATCTGACGTAAGCCCTAGCCTATCTACGTCCACACAACACCAGTTTTGTTCGTCGCAATAGTTTACCAACTCCCTATAAAAATGGCTTACTTACTTCCACAAATTCCAATGCTCTGTATCGTTTTGTACAAAAATCTTTAAACTGTTGGAATGTAGGTAATTCGTCCGTGTCGAGGTTTGATGAAGCTGTAAACTCCCACTGTTTCCTTGTCTCTGGATCAAGCTTGAGAGTGAGCAAATGTATAACAATCGCATCCCAAGTACTGACGTCGATGCCGAGGTTGTTCAAAGCGTTCAAACAGTCGGTGCTGGTGTCTACTATTTCTTTTAGAAAACTTGCTGACTCACAGCCACTGCTCCTTTGTGATAATAATCGTTTCAATATATTGTGACACATAAATCTCTTATTATTGTATCTTTCCTTTAATAAATCCCAACATATTTTATAGTTGGCATCAGAAATTGGTGTCTGACGGAGTAGTTGTTCCGCCTCGCCGGTCAGGTATGCTTTTAAATAATGCATTTTCTGCACGTTGTCTAAATTATCATTGTTGTGAATTAAGGATTCAAAAAGATCTCTAAACGTCACCCATTCAGTGTACTTGCCCGAAAAAGTTGGTATGATAATTTTTGGAAGTTTAATGACAGACGGTTGGTAACTATTTTCCGTAACGCCTGTGACTGCTGCCCTTTGTTCTTCGGGTTTGGGAATAAGCGCTATTGCTGCAGTCATTAATGCAATTATATATTCTAGGTATAAATTATCTGTTAAGTCATATAAACCTTTAGTCACATAGGAACTAGAGTCATAGTCGTCAGAAGTAGAGTAAAATTCCATCAACTGTTTGTGACATGTCGAGAAATTTTGCCATTGCTCTTCCAATCTTTGAAGTCTTGCCTCCAGATAAGGTTCTGTTATGTGATCGTTATGTGACGTTTTGTGGTTATTATATGCGCTGTTTATTTGGTTAAATCCTTGTATTTGTATTTTAATTAATGCTTCCATTGAAACAGCCATTATGAAAGGGGTTGCTTTTACTACATTTAAGTTTTAGCCAATTAAACAATATTATCCTTTTTCATACCAAAAAGCATCTGGCAGTTAAATAAATTGACATTTTAAACATTTAAAGAAAATTAACTGTTATAAATAAACCACGTAAATTTTCTAAGTCCATACTAAACATTCTGAAAAAATTGCAAGTCCATAGAATAAAATTTGAAATTTTTACAAGTCCAGAAGTAATTCGAAATTTTCTAAGTGTTTGAGTTTTTTGTGACTTAGAATATTTGGGCAGAGGTTCTCCGTATTAACAAATTGTGTAGAAATATTCTAAGTCTAAATTAGTTAATTAATCTATGTATTAATTTAAAGTCCAATTTTAAAATAATTTTTTTGCTTCGAGTTAATTCCTTTTTCTTCTAAGGGTCAAATTGACTTTCTTCAATAAGGTTCACTTTCTAATAATTACTTCAAAGTAACTCACAGTTTCTCCAAGGTAAGTTTTAACACTTGTCACCTCGTTCCGTATCCTCTCGGAACAATCGTCACGGTTTCAGGGAGCCTTGTGCTGGCTACTCCTTTCTGCTGCCACTCCTTGGCCAGCAATCCACTGCTGCTGGTCTTTGCACTCCGTCCGTAAAAAGTGGTGGACACCTTGCTAGTATCCGGTTCGAAGGACCATGAATGAAATCAAAGACGTTGATACTTTCGGAGTACGTATATTGGTTAATATACAGGTCTCTCTTGGTTGGTTTTGGTTTTTTATGAAATACATCAGAGCCGGGTTATCAAACTAGGAAAAATCTTAACAACGCGATTCAGCGGATCCCATACCCGGGTCAGCGACATCTGTTATGACAATAATATATCAAAATTTGTATAGAACTAAACATGAAATTTACAACCTGTCAAACATAAAATTAGAACTGCTAGCGTCATCTACTATCAATTTATGTAACAATAATTACGACAAAACGAAGACAGGTCGAGACATCTATCGAAGTTAAATTAAATTATACTTATATGTAACTACGGTTATACATTCAGTATTACCATTCCATATATAAATCACAGGTAGAGGTCCATACATTTAAAGGCATATTAATTTAAAAGCATTTTTTTTTAGTTGAGTGTTAGGTACTATTACATATATTCTTGTATAAAAACTTATCTTTGACTCTTTAATCTGTACATCAGCAGCAGATATCGAAATGTCTATTGTCTAATCACACAGAGATGTATTTCTATGATTCACTCAATCGCTTAATAATATGAACATAAAAATGAGTCCTAACTACATAACAATGACACAAACTATATACTAATAACAACACATAGTGTAAGTACCAAAGTTTAACAGAAACTAGTGTTGCAAAGGGTTAAGGAACTTTTTTGATTTCGAAACCATCTTTGATATATTCCCTACGTAGTTTTGTTGCTGATTTTTTCCCGTTTAACTCTCTTCTTTTTCATATCGTGACAGGTTTCCTGAGCATGCCAATTTCCTCTGGTGTCTCTATTTCTTTAACCTTCTTGCCGATTCTTTCGGCCTCCTGTACTGTGTCCGGGAGCTCGCAGCCGGCTGTTTCTGGCATGGTTAAGGTTAGGACTCCACATAGTAGTGACAGTGAACCGAAAATCAAAGCGGGGAATCCTGTCCAGTACGTCATCTGGAATGGATAAAAAGTAACTTTACTGAATTGCTGTTATAAATTCATAATCTAAATCAAATTTTGTGCATGAATGATGTATCAAAAAGGGTTCTCTGCCTTTTCGCCGAACTATTTTTTGTCGAATATTTCATTTCGCAGAAAGCATTTTTTGCTGAAAGTGTAAACTATTTAGGATTGTTATAAAACCTAACCTAACCTAACCTGATCTATAGCACGATATTTACAACAATTATGAAAAATGTACTACTACAGAGGAATACAAAACATGCGAAGTGAAAATTCGGAGAAATGGAACATCAAAAAGGTGTCTAGGACTTTAGGATAGTAGAAATAAGGACAGGGATAACGTAGATTTGGATATAGTTAGAATAGTAACGTAACATACTTCATGTGAAGAGATGTGTAAGAAAAAGTCTTGTTATTTATTATGTAGTTGAGTTAGAATGTTATCACTGTTATCAGTTAGATTGCTATACCATTAGAGTCAAGAATATCTGTGTTAATTAAAAAATATCACATATGGGGTTTCACCGAACCACGTACTTTTAAGGTTATACGTTTAAGGAGGTTTAAATATTAGTTACCAGCAGAGGTGCCTGTGGCGCCAAGAGTGCGCCGACTCTTCCCACGGACGAGCAGACTGCCACCAGCGAGTTTCTTGTGTAGGTAGGGAACAGTTCTGAAGTGTACATATACACGATGTTGTACGAGAAGGTGGCCAGCATCTCAAACGCCATCAGCAGTGTGAGCCCCGCCCACGCATATTCTGAGGAAAGACAATCATTATAAAGACTGCTCAGAAGAAATTTCTGTCAGTAAAATTGTTTTCCTATCGACATTTTTTTACCCAAAACCCAAAGTTCACCTGAAAAAAAAAAACGCTCGTTAGCGATGAGATGACCTGTTGTATTACTTCAATTGTAATGTCTCGTGTTGTAGATGTTTGTATTTCTCTATTGTTGCCAATATTTGTAACAGTGTTAGTCTTAGTAGGTAGTTAAGTAGAATGTTAACGATCATTATTGAGAGAAGAGAGTAAGATATTCACCTGATGGTACAAAAGGCTGCGATACGCAGAACACACCACCAACTAAGAAAGACACCAGCAGCGGCATCTTTCTACGGTACTTGGACAAAGCCAGCCAGTAGAATACGTTCGCCGGTATATCCATTAACATCAGCAGCGAAAAGTTGACGTACTTGTTCCCGCCAAACGACACAGAGCTGATCATCATACCATAGTTGATTAAAGTGATGGTGAACCACCACACCATGCACACCAAGAATCTTTGCATCATTATCCTGGACTTGAAAGTTTTGAGGAGTAATTTCCAATCACTGAAATTGGTAGATTCGTCATCGTCGTCAGTGTAGTCTAGATTGTTAAGCATGTGTCTGTCAATAGTGACGTTGTTTCTTTCGGAGATCTTCTCGATAATGGCGATGGCTCGGTCTGTTTTGCCCTTGCTGAAGAGCCAGCGGATGCTTTCGTCGAGGAAGAAAGAGTAGGTAAGAAGGATCAGTGCGGGAGCGTAGATGACGCGGAGGAAGTAGCGCCAGTAGGGCACAGCCCAGGCAATGAATGGCAAGATGATGAGTCCACACGTAGCCACGTTTAAAAGGATCATCTGGTATAAAACTGCCTTTTCTTTTTCCACAATTTCGATACCTGTAAATTCAAAATACATGAAACTTTTATCAACGAGCGGAAACGTATACAATCGTTAAGATTGTGATATGTAAATAAAGAACGAAGGAGATAAACATCGTAGACACGAATCTCACCGATAAATCCTATCATAATAGATACTTTGCACTGTGCTTAGGTTTGCGTGTTTGTTGACTGTTTGTACTTATAAACTGACAATCATAAAATTATCTTATGTCGCTTGTTCTAATAACAATAATAACATGGTGTATCTTCTAATGCTTGCATAAACTGACAATCGTAAAATTATCTTATATTGCATGTTCTAATAACAATAACAATCATACCATACGGAGGGCAGGTATTCAAAGTAATTATAATTATGAATCCGATTCTGGATATCCTGCAGAAACTGGTCCTTATAATATAAATGATTGTTATGGGATTGTAAGAACCGTTTAAACAATAACTGATGATAATCGTCGAGCTGCGTATGAAATAATTAAAGAAATCATAATTGACAACTTGATGGCAAAAGCGCATGCTTTATATGAGACATGACGGACCTGCAAAGTTTTATTTTTTAGTAATTATTGAGTTGAGAGGCACTATATCCAGTAATCTAAACGATTGAAACACAAATCAGTAAAAAAATATAGATATGTGGGTCGACTGTAGGGTCAACCGACTGAATATTATTCTTCTCTACCTAACGATAAATTTCTTTTTTTTTTCGAAATAAAGTTATTGACTTTAGAAATAATTAGAAATAAAATCTATTAAGAAAGATGTTATTTGTTTGTTTTGGGAGATAAGCGTTGCTTGGGCAGTTGCTGGGCAGGATAGTCTGGGAAAACGAATGGAATGGAAGGAATTCGAAATGAAATAATTACTGAGCATAAACATAGGACTGAGCGCATCTCCAATGGCGGCTTCTAGTGTCTCCAGAACTACGTAAGCCCAATAAGACCCGGCGAAACTCTTGGCTAGACCCAACACACCGCCCATCGTGCCCGCGAAAACTGCTGCCGTCTTCCGTCCGTATCTGTATCAAATAATTAGAAGAAGTTACAAACTGACTAGAGTCTATACAAAATATTAGGCATACCTCCTAGGTATTAATAATATCTTGTTTTGTAACATCTAGGTATGGTTTGTACATCGGCACAAAGGTAGTGATGGCTAACCAGTCTTGATACAGTTCAAATCATATTTTAATAAATAATAATTTACAAGTCGAAGTACTTATGAATAATATGTATCTGGTTGCTTACGATTTTGTTACTATTGAACTGGAAGAAGATTGGAAAGAAGCCTAAGATACAGAAAGGTTTTCGGTGTAATTGGAAGGAGAATTAACTGTTGTGTTTAATAGTTGTAGATATTACCTGTCAGATATCTGTCCCTGCACGAGCAGACCCAACATGTTTCCAAAGATATGCGCCGTGCCCACCAACGCTCGCTTCCACTCTTCGCATGCTAGTCCGAACTGAAAAAAGATAGCAGTCTGCAGGTACAATATCATAATATTAAGATGGCGTTTCAGAACATCCTTGTAGCGCAGGAACTGCCCCCCGTGATTGCGTTTCCCACTAGCGAGCTCCGAGTAAAAAACGGTTTTTGGGAGTCTGCAGTCAGTCTTTGCGACATCCCATCTGAGCGTTGGGAGGACCTTGCGTCGATGAGACCGGAGTGGCGCAATAACGTCAATAAAGGTGTAGCTTCATTTGAAGAAGCTCAACTCGAGCATCTGGACCAAAAACGCCGCTTACGGAAGACTCGACCCAAACCTGCCTACGCTTACACTTTTGACACACAAGGGCAACTTTATTGCGCACAGTGTGACCAGACATTCAAGACCAAGTTTGGCTTTGCAAGTCACATCTGCGCACATGAACGGAGAGTGTAAGAGTCGCCGTTGTCGGATAAGACAAGGAGGACTATATATATCATAATATTAATTAATAATTTTAACGCCGACGAAAAAAGTGGGGTGTTATAAGTTTAACATGTGTACATAATATTTTCTTCGCTTTCCCCGACAGTCATACATTTAAACTAAACAATTTAAACGGATTAATTTTGGTAATTTTGTGAACTGGTTGATTCGTTGGACAACTCGAAATGACTACAAAACGACAGTTGAATCGTGACCCCTAAGCCTTCTTTTTGTTTTTCATTCATATCAGAATACTAATCTTTGAACAGGTTTGAAGAGGTAATTTTACTATCACACTTTAGAAATGACTTTGGATCTTTTTCTACTTACAAGCACTTCAAGACAGCAAATATCCTCAAGTAGTTAATAGTAACTCCTTCAAAATAAATACTCGGCTACTCTAAATATTTGCAAAAACTTGATGCATGGCGCGCGCACCGCCCAAACCGGTCCAGCTACGCTACGAGTACTACAAGCCCCTTTAGAAACGATAACTTGTCGTATTACTGGGGAAAAGGGTTCATTTGATCAGGTTGGGTACATAAGCTGGTCCTCAGTAGTTTTATTGTTGTTGTTTGTCGTTTGATCGTTGCTAGCTTGATTGTCTGGGTTATCAAGAATTTAAGTCATGATCGGGTCATGATTAAGTCTACACTGGCCCTTATCGCTGTAATCATTCAAATAAAATCTAAACTTGGACCGTTTGGTCATTCATAAAGTTTCCAGTCATGTACAATAAAATGTATTTTTGCGATTTGGTAGCGCATACATGCATAATATTTATTGTAATGGTCACATCTATTTAAATTCAGTAAGCGTCTTTGCAAAATGAGTTAGCTAAGTATGTCGTGATGTTCTTTCCAGGAACAGTTACGATTAGTATGACCAATAGTTAATGCTGCGGTTGTATCGCAAATCCTGAGCCGTGGAACGTCTATAACTCTTTTGATGCGGTGAACTATCAAAGGATAAAAATACACGTTCAAAAACTTTGACAAAAGTTACTGTCACTTAACCCGTCGTGTGCCATGTCAAAAATGTGTTAATCAACTGATATTTCAACGTAAAATTAGTCGTCAACAAAAGTCCCGCACAGATCTGTGCTTAAGCATACGAGGGGTTAAGCATTTCGTTTTAAATGCTAAGGTATTCATTATTTATTTGCAAAGTTGGTTTTAATGATTTTCACGCTTAATTTAAAACTACATAAAGTCGCTATAAAACTTTAATCTCATGGTTCAACGTGTTTATAAAAAGAGGGTATCAAGTCAACTCAGGACAATAAAGGTTTCCTTTTACCTCAGCCACGAAGCTGCGGGGGTCCTGGTACACCCACTTCTTGCAAAATTCGGTCTTGTTTCCGAAAACGGGCGGCTGGCAGCTGTCCCCGACGAGCTGGTAGTGGTTGCATTGCTTGATGCCCTCCTCCGTGGAGTCCGGTGAGGATACGTCCAGCCATGGTACGGAGAACGAACTGCTGTTGTCGCATGTTGGTAGTTTACATCTGTAAGTAGATGAATAGTAATTAAGCGATCCAAGAGCTTTTCTCCAAAATATATTACCGACTAATTTGCCTATGCTGTCGTGTTTTAAAAGTATTATAAAAAAACAATTGATTATTGGGATAAATAGTTTAAGACTGCGCCGAGCGTTAGCCGCTAACGCGCCTATAACCACAGAGCGCGGGGAATGCGTATTTAAATCGGCGCGCGGCCGCCATAGTAAAAATGGATGGTATGGAGAATTAAAAGCACTTTTTGATAAATCTGGACCTTTAATACCAAACAATAATTGAAATATTTCATGCGGATAAATTGTAATGTAAACATTCATCTTTTTTTTGAACTGAAAATCAGAATAGATTTCCATTGTTAAAGTATAAAAAAACACTTACGCCTGCTTACGTTTTTTCAATTTTCGGCCAACTTTACTTAGTTCTCTAGGGTAAATTATTAATAATCTTATAATTTATTCACGGAGAAGTTGTTAACACATTCTTCGAAGTGCTAAATATATAGTTTAGAAATGGATTAAACAACTAGTGTTGACGTTGTCTACTTAACGGCAACTGCCTATTTTTTACATTTTGCTCGGTGCAGTCTTAAGTAGGCACTAACGAATTATCAAAACTCATTGTCCAGCGACTTCGGTAATTTTGCAGCCTATTTGATTTTTGTGTTTCATAATTCGTGTCCCTATCAGATTAGCCTTCAAAACTCGCAAATATTGGTAAAAAGTAATAAACTCATAAACGAGAATTTTTTCAAGTGTAGGTAGAAATGTAGGTTCAAATTTAGGTAGAACGGATCGCATTCTATAGTCAAAAACCTCCACACCTACTCATCATCATATATTTAAGATCTAAGTTCTTGTCGGTGGAGTAATTTCCAGCTTATTCTACATTCCAACACGTCGTAACACGTCGCTATTGAAAAATGTGACCTAGTTTAGTTACTTATGTTTTTATTATTTTAATATTTAATATGTATGTTATGTAAGGTATTTATCTATGGGCCTTTGATGCCTGAAATAAATAAATTATTATTATTATTATTCCGCCTTCTCTTTTACGTCTTTATACAATGAAACATTTATTTTTTCTTTTATTTGCTCCATATATGTCCTTCTCGGTCTTCCCCTCTTCCTTTTCCCTTCTGTTTTTCCTTCTATTATAGTCTTCATGTAATTATCGTGACGCAAAATATGACCTAACATTTTTCCTCTCCTGTTCTCAATTATTTTCAATAAAGATCTTTTTTCCTTAACTATATTTAAAACTTCCAGATTACTTTTCTTTTCTGTTCAACTGATCTCCACACCTACTTAAAGTACCATAATACCAGGCCAGTCTAAAGTCTGAGTTACGAGATAGTACTCCTGCTTGAGCTCCCAAACTTACCTATAATCGATTTCTTCAACTGCGAACACATAGTTGACATTGTACATGGTACCGGTGGCGTACACTAGAGCCAACATGAACAGCGTTACAACCTGGTGTCTCCCAAAAGCACCCAAGTTGCCCAAAACAGTGTCCAAGTGGACCGGTTCCTTATCACCTTCTCCCATTTTTGTTCAAATTTAGCAAAAAGCGTAGTCACTGGATTTATTCTTATACAACCCGGGTTACATTTAGCTTCTTGTTTTCTGATTTCTGAATGTGATCTGACTCTAGTTTAACCCGGGTTAGGATAAAAATATACGACCGCCGAATGTCTATCCAGTTTCGTAACGTATAAAACTATCACAAGATAAAATGGTTGCCTTTCCAGGCTTTCGACACAACTTCAGTTACAATCGTAACGTCCTTCATGGCGGAAGGCGCACGATTCACAAAACTGTCACGATGTCACTGATTAAGTTATTTTTAATTGTTTAGTTAAGTCCACAGATTTTAGTGTCGTCGTGAGCAAACATGGCTCCGTTGACAATTAGCTATACGCGCGGGACGGGACGACTCTGAGATTGTGGCGTGGCGGGTGTTGGTTTAGGCGCGGGCGCTGCGGTGAAATTCGAGCAGAGAGACCTTTAAAACATTTATGGGATAGTTGCGTGGACCCAAAAATTTGAGTTAACTTTGTTTATTTTATTAATAATACTAGAAAATATCTTAATTTCAAAGAGATTATACAATTTTGTGATCTTATTACTTTCGTCTGTAATATGCAGAATTTGCCATTTTCTGTGGATACATATTATCTATGTATTATCAATTTCTAAGTAACTTTAAAGAAATTAGAAACATCAGTTTTTTCTTGTCTCACGAGTTTAGTAAATAGCCGAGATCAATACGATTTGTCACACAAAGCTCAGCAGACACACAAGGCAGCTCTCCGTTTAAACCCGTTAGGGCAAACATTTGTGTGAGAGTCCAGTAAGTACCTACATGCTCCATGGTATTACTTGGTACTTACAACATATGAGTATATAGATTGGTGTAGCATTGTTCCTGAATATTTATCTCTTATTTCTCATCATTGAGTTTATATTAAGGGCATGTCTTTCCGTTTAGCAAAGTCTGGCCAAATAGTTCGTCGGTTCTGAGACATCTTCTCTTTGACAAAACTCCTGGTGACGTCGCTGGCTGACAGAGGGAAGTCCAATCTTCCTTTTCCTGCTTAGTGTGTGCTAATCAAGGAACAGCTATTTATATTACAGAGTTGAGACGTGGGCGACCGCGCTAGGCCCAATTCTCGGCAATACTGTGATGAACGTTCCGTGATCTTGTAGTGGCCATTTTTGTGATTATCTTAAAATGACAAGAACGGTACATAATGAGCACAAGCTGAAAAATGGTGAAATTATGTTACGTTAGAGATCCTGTTATTTTCAAATTTTGTAAACAAACACACGGTCTCCCATCGATAAGTAATTGTATGTTTGGTTTGACAGAGTAAAACTTACAAAAGGAGGCATGAATTATACCAAAAAGTATTTCGTGTAAACGGTTTTTTTTCTTTTTTGTGATTTGGTTAAGTGTTCACTCGCCATCGTTTTTGCACGGTATTTGTACTGTGTGGCCTGTAAAAAATGTTTGAAATCCGACCGGCCGAAGGCTCACCTGTGACCCCCGTGGCCTGAACGGTACAGTACACGATCACTCACATGTGTCCCCAGCGGCTTGAATGGGACATCAGGCTTTTTCGCAAGGCGTTCAACGTGTTAATTTTAACTGGAAGGGTACAACAATTACGAAAAAAAAAGAAAAATGATTGTCTGGACTGGACAGGATCACGGGACTCAAGCCAGTATGTTGTCAAGCCGGGTCAACCGCCTAACCAAATTAGCCATCCAGACATTCATTACAATTAGCAAGTTGTACAAATACCTCATTATTGCTGTAGTGTACAGTAAGGCAAATTAATTCACGTACGTATTTGTAGAACCTTGTCGTAATGACAAGCTAACGTCACTCAAGCTCGATTGACAAGTCCATGAGAAGTCGTGTTACTGCGATAAGGTTCTATGGTGATACGCGAATTAATTGATTTTAAAATGACAGCAGCAATAAATAACAATTATCCTAGGGATTCACTCAAGCTTTTATCCTTTTTATATTCGTGGTTGGTAATCTGGCCAAGAACTTAATGACAAGATTCAGTCACGTTTGCCCCAAGTTTTATTAAAGCACAACAACAAAACAGCACCAACAAGATAATCAACCATTGGGTAGGCCATAAAATCCCCATATTATTGGATCAATCCAATTTTTCTGTTGCTCGTTACCATGGTGATGTCCCCTAGGTAACTTTTTAAAATTACGATTATTGGCGGTTATATTTACCAAACTCTTTGCAATTCCAACAGTTGTAAACCCATTATTTTGTAGAATATCTCCTGACAATATAAGTTTTATAAATGATCAACATCTTTCTAGTAAGTTTAATCACTACTGTCCCCTGGGTCACAGAAGATAATAACAACAAGAAAAAGTTGATCCCCTATTATATCGTCGTCACAAGGTAAACTTACAAGTCTGTTTTTTTTTAGTTTAACTTTAGACTTCATTTTGTACGGTTTAATTTCTAAGTTCGCTGACATTTTGTATTGTAAGCTATTTTAAATTTATTGAAAGTGTGTAGTATAAGGTATAATAAAGAACGACGACATTAAGCTTGAAGAAACTGTATTCTCATATTGTAAGAAGAGCTAAGAACGCGCTTACGACGAAGGTTCTTGGCCAAATCGCGTCGAGTAGTATGTACTCAACTTTGGCGACGTGAGTGAGCGATTCAGTTATATAAATAAATACTTCATTTATCCCTTTAAACGACAAAGACGTAAAACCACAGCGACGGAAAGCCATTACCCAGACATTTAAACTTCATTTCTCGCTATAAATCAAGTACAACACATTTGGTTTATTACTTAACGTTTAGGGCACAGAGCAAGCTGGGCACTCAAACGTCAGTAAATCTTGGACCATATAGTACAGTCAACATTAAAAGAGGCTGACAATTTTACTAAGGCTTAAGTCAAATTGCCCTAAGTCAATTCTCCGCGTATTCTGGCCAAAGGCGATACGTAACGATGGTCTGTGGGGGATATGCCACCTACACCATAAATGTGGACATCGTGTCATGAAAATGGAGATGGATAGGCCACGTCATTCGACGTTCTGTACACTCATGGTGGCGCACCGTTGAGAGCGAGCTGCGAGCCATCGGACTGAGCTGGAGCGAGGCCAGAAAAGTTGAATAGAAAGTCGTGGCGCGAGCTGATAAAGGCCCTCTGAAATCTTCAGGCATCTCCAGGGTGCCTTAGGACATCAACACAACAACACACATGTCAAATTGCGTACTAAGCTTGTCAGCTGCTTTTGGTGTTGAGTGTACTCACTGTTGGTACAGCCAAGTCGCGGGCACCTGCCAGGTTTCACACTCGACCGTTACTTACATGACTTGCATACAAACTTACTGTGCTGTTACTGACAAAGTTACTCGTACAGTTGTCATTTTGTGAGCATTATTTTCCCTAGTGCTTTTTGCTTCTAGAGATTCGCTAAAAAAATTAGTATTTTTTAACTTATCTTTATTTAATAGGTGAGATGGTTTACTATAGGCGATCTGAACTATCTTTATCAATTAACTTAAAGGCGAGTGGCGTTGACATAAATAAAAAAAAACAATTAAAGAAGTATGTGAGAAGATGAAAAACTACCATCACCACTGTCAAATGAAGGGGACTAACAGTAAATATGAATTTAATGTTGCCTTAGTTCGAGACTTAAATAAATTTACAGGTTTACAATTAAGTTAATAACCGTGACATCTGTTATCTAAGATAACGTAATAAAAAAATAAAATTTAAAATTTAAAAAACCCCCGACATGACAACCAATAAAAAGAAAGAAATAAAATCTACGAAATGTGCCTATACATTGAACAGTAGAAAAATAATCCAAGCTTCGTTGCGTTCGGGGGACCGCTAAGTAAATGAAATGCAATGTACTGAAAATCGTATAACCATGGGATAAACATCCCCACTTTTGTTACGTGTAGGGAAGGTACACAAAAAAATGTTTTTAAAAATGTATACACCCACTATGTCTCTGAGCTAAGCTGTGGACAGACGGACACAAACTACAAAATCCTAAAAAGCTGTTATTCACTTAGGCAAGAGTACTTTTGCTAAAGCTTACGTGTCATGTACTTAGTCGCGTTAAAATCTTGCAGGGTGTTGCTATTTGTGACCTCAATCAAAGGAACCTGTTCAATAGTCCTAATAACAATTCAGCTTTACCAGAATTCCGAAACTGAAATATAGTGACCGAGTACTGTGACAGAAATAATAATGAGTTTATTTTTGTCAAAAAAGTTTTTTTGAGACTCGGTTTTATTATTAACTGTACTTTCTTACACAATTGTTAATTGCTCATCAAGAACAACCAGACGAGCCCAAACACCATGGGTTTATCTTGTGCTGTTTAGGAGTTCCTATATCCATATTCATATCCATTTATTCAGTATTAGTCATACATTGTCAACAAGTATAATTCAATCGGCAATTATACTATAGTAACTTAATTTATATTGGAGTTAGGGATTAGGTACATTATAATATGAAATACAAGTTACTGAGTAGGGTCCTTCTTGGCTTAGATCCTTTCACAACTAGCTGGTCATCATGAGACCTTCATTTATTGAGTGATATAGAAAATGCTAATAAAACTTATCATTTAACCAAAATTTGGAATCCTTAGCTTCAATATTGGCTGAGATCTCGTCACTTGTTCCAATTAAACCTAAATATCTTGAAAACTACTGGTCCTATTTCCACCAAACATAGCTAAGAACCATCTTGACGGAAAAGTCTTTCGATAAAAAAAAACCGCACTTAAATTGGTCCATCCGCTTGGGCGCTACGATGCCACAGACAGACACACAGATACACAGATACACATGTTAAACTTATAACACCCCTCTTTTTTCGTCGGGGGTTAAAGAGCCTACATTAAACAATTTACTTTTTTAATTTACGAATCAAACATGTTACGGCGATTGGAAGAAGATGAGGAAAGGAAGATGAAGTCTTACGAATGTCATCGCTCCACCTTGTTATAGGGCACCCTTCACTAAGTTTCCGTACTTATAAGAAATGAATACAGGCTCATCCTAATAATATAGATAAATCGTTATAATATACTATATGAAGTAGCTACGGAGTAGGGGGCCATGATGGTTGCGTTTATCACGTGATAAATAAGTGACAAAGCATCTGTCAATCACACTCGGATTTTGTTAAAACGTGACGGATGCTTGGTCACTTATTTATCGCGTGATAAAAACAAAATATAAACCATTATCTACACAGTCATGTCATGACTGATGGGTCTATTTTTTACGTTAAGTTTGTACAAATCATTGTGAGCATTTTGCAGCCAACTGTACTGATACAGGATGTATATATTATAGGATATTTTTTTCAGTGTACTATTGCAAAGGAGAGGATATCTATTACAGTGGAAACTGGATAAGTGGAACCTGGGTTAGTGGAAAACCTCTTTAAGTGGACTCAAGTTCTCGGTTCCAGTCCCTTGGCAACGAATTACCTCTAGTTATAAGTGGAGTTTTGAGAACTCTCTAAGCGGAATCCATTTTTTCGAAAATTTCTTATTTTTACCTCTGTAACTGGAAGCAGCCGTCTCCGAAACCTCTATGAGTGGAATAGCTCCGCGTTGTAAAATTTGTATGTTTAATAAACCGTCACACGGAGGGTAGTTTGTTTCGTTAACATTATGGTTCGCGTTTTAACTACGTATTTTGTGTGAGAATTTTCTTTACCAGTTAATGAACCAATGATGAAAGAAAAAGCTGAAGAATTTGCAAAAAGGCTAATATTCTTAATTTTTCTAAGAGTAATGGATGGTTAAGAAGGATTAAAAAACGTATAGATTTGGTTTTAAAAAAAAATGTGCAGAGAGTAGTGCAGTGGACGCCAACACCTCTACATACTTATTTAATAAAAGAGGATTATTTAAGTCTTGATCTTTTATTGACCATATATTTATACGTGACCTCTATAAGCGACATTACTAGCACCGACAACCTCTGTTTAGCGAGAGCCTCTGTAAGTGAGAAAACGTTTTATTTGAACCTGGTTAAGTGGAAAACTGGATAAATGGAAAACCTGGATAAGCGGAACTAAACAGCCGGTCCCTGGCGATTCCACTTATCCAGTTTCCACTGTACATATATTTATTTCTACCATAGAAAATTGGTTCTCAAAACAATTTCAGTTTTATTATTAGGTAGCTACTACCGTGAAGGCATGCGTGCAATTATATTGTACCTAAGTTAATTTTCATTTCTTTTCTACAATCCTTAATAGGATGCTTAAATACTTAAGTCCGCACGGACAGCTTCTTACCATCTATTCAACGCAAAGATACGACCATCGTAAATATGGCGGCGAGGGCAACTTCACCAGTTCTCATAAACTATACTTTTATCTTCTTAAACTCATTAGCTGCTTGTAGCTTTCTAGATTTACTGCATAATGTTGCTATTTTAGTACCACTGCGTTTTACTGCAGAGATTTTACATTTGATTCATCCTGGGAAGGCCTAGAGTGTTACCATGTTCTGTGAGCCATTAACGGCTGATCGTTCCTGTGAAATGCTCGACTCCGGCAGGGTAATTAACCATTTGCAACTCTCAGAGTCTTACTTTGATCGTGCATAGGGTTGGCTTGGTACAAAGTTTTGAAGAACATTAAATTATACTTTATTTCAATATTCCTTGCTGTATAGATCTACGAACTGCAGGTGGCTTATGATGGTTGCTTTTATCGCGCGATAAATAAGTGACAAAGCATCCGTTAGGTTTTGAAAAAATGCGAGTGTGAATGACATATGCTTTATCACTTATTTGTTACGTGATAAACCCAACCATCGTAGGCCCCCAGGTCATTCATTTATCTTGACCATGGGTATTCCAGATTTTTTATTTATTGCAGTTTTGACAGTTCACAACTTCTCAATAATATTGGCTGAAGGTCTTTGACTTCGAAACTTAATTTTAATATTGCTGGTGTTTGCCACTTGTCGATGGCAAACCATTCAAATTCTGCCACAAACTATGGTTAATTTCTAACGATATTGATCGAATGCAAAGTTTTATACGAAAAAGTGAAACTTATATATTTTTATACATTTATGAAATATGTAACGTCTCATATTTTTATGTGGGTTTGTACCATTTTTTTGTATCAATGGTTAAATATATTTTTATCAGGCATATAAAAATGTTGATGTGACATCAATGCCCTGTATTACGTACACGTCAAATCAAATTATACGTAATGTGTCTCAAATGACAAATGTCTTTGAACGATTGGAATTCGCGAACTCTTAAAGGTAATGTCGTAAGCAAAAGGTGAATACTACCTATATTTTCCTTAATTAAAGTTAATAGAGTACAATAGAAGTTATAAAAAATATTCCAAAACAAAAATTCAAGGATGAAAGAAGCGATAGAAGATATTATCTTATCTTAAAATGAGAGATATTATATTTATTTGCGTTTATTATTTAGTAAGCAAGCATACTTATCGTGTAGATGATGATGTCGGTTTGACTCGCTCGTGGGATACTTATATAATGCATGATGGCATACAAAGGTAAGTAGTAAAGGTATTCAAAATACAGATAAAAATTTTGTAAACTAAACGTTCGTCAAAATTCTCTTGGATATATTTGTTTAAGATTTTCTTTAATAAAGTATTTACTCTCTTCGATAAAGTTTGGTCCGACAACTTTCATGATTATTTATTTTATTATTCACTCATTCAAAAGGCATAAACTATTTTCTACGAATCACTGAAGCAGGGCTGTAAATATCATAACATATATGATAATTAAATGCTAACTTGGGTATATCGTAGGTACCTAATGTACCTTCGAATTAGAGTCATGTAACCTTTACATTACTGAGGGTCGTGATTTCTCCGTAGCTGGTTCATTATGCTCCGGACCGTGTTTCGCCACCTAGATCTGTCCATGGCTTCATGGAGTGCGTGGTGTAGCTTGGTGTCCAATGATGAGCGGATTTGGTCAGACCACCTCATCGGTCACCGGCCCCTTGGACGCTTCCCATCGACCTATGAGTTGTTCCAAATTATTTCCTTCTTGTGACTGTACCCATAAACTTCATAATGTGTAGTAGTTACAATTCCGAGTCCAGATAAATTTACAATGAACCTTGAGTAACTTGTGAGGAAAACTAAATTAAAGGTATTATGGGAAACTTTAATAGTTAGGTAATTATTCTGCGCGCGCAGTGCGAAGATTCCCGACGGTTCTGTAATAGATTACGGTTTCTTCATTATATCGTTTACTGTGCAATAAAGCTTGACGTTGTGCTGTCTTGAATTATGTTTGATGTATTAAGAGGCCTTATTCCTTTTAAAAATATTTTGTTACATATTATGACAAAAATATGGAAAATTTCAACCAACTTTTTGAAGTGAATAATACTTTTCTCCGAGTTCTAGGTAGTAACATAGCTATTCAATGTTTTTAATGCATACAGTCGAAAATAAGTTGAAAAAACTAATTTTCCGCGTGAACTTCGTCAATTTCGAGTAGTTTTTGAAACAAAAATAATCAATGAAAAATTCAAACTGTAGGTTTCAAATATATACCAATAAATTCCAATTAGCCCCGTAGTAACATATGTTAAGAAACATGTTTGATCATAGAGAACAATGTCTAAAACAATCACAATTTAAAATGAATAGGGCCTCTTAAAGGGCTGCCGAGTTCTCTACCTTGGAGCTAAGTTAGTTAATTAAAACTTGTTTTACTATAACTGAATCAATAGACAACATTTAAAATTTTCAAGTTTAAACTAATTTCATTACATTTTTATTTGGTTATATGGACTAGTTTGGAAAATAATAAAAAAAGGTGAAATCAGCTTCGACTAAGAATCAGCACTCAAACGACGTCACCTTGTGGAAAAATAACAGTCGCAAATTACAAAAAAGAACAGTGGTACAATTTCCATACTAAATCCGTCTTAGTAATAGTCCGACTGTATGATTTACTGCGCTGTGACCAACTACTTGTCGCCTACGTTCAAATTGATTTTTTTATCATACATTGTGATATCTTAGAAAATATAAAAATGTGGTAATATTTAATTTTTTGAAAAATTGCAGCTAAAAGCTGTCAGTTGATTTGGCTCCACAGTACATTTTCTTACTTAATATAATAACTTCTACTAAGTAACCACCAGCGGCGCTGTACTATTCTCCATACAATTGTTTACGCTGTCGCTAGCGAGTACGCTCACGTTAATTCATGGTAAGGGTACAAATGTTCCGTGGATCTTTCATGTGACATTTCAATGTAAACAAGAATTAGTTTAATAACAGTATCTACGAGTTCAATTGAATCCTGTATAAGACTTATTTATAACTAGCTTTTGCCCGCGACTACGTCCGCGTGGAACTTGGAAGTATGGAAGCAACCTCGTAACAACACGTACATTTATTATTAGTATGGATAATGACAGTGAGTTTGATGTCTCAGTCAGGCAGATAATGCAGGAATTTAATGATAAAACACGATGTACACCGCCCCCGAAGCTCGAAGGAACTAGTTAACACAGCGTAATAAATCGTGAGCCAATCAACTCGAATTATGCTATCCTGTGGCATCTTGACTACATTATCCAAACCAGAAAATCGGCTCTGTGCATCACTTTCATCAAATTATATCGTGATGAAGACGTCGGGCTGACTAATGACACGCTGATGAGGCGTTGATTGATCATCCGGCTCGAAAGACCAGCCGTAGCATCCCGCTGTGATCTTGGTTGTAACACAAATAGCTATAGCATGGATCTGCATCTGAGAAGGCAGTCCCAATGCCTCCAATATGCAATATGAACGCTATTCCCCGCAAGAGAATATTCCCTATAACTTTGGAGAATATTTTGTCAATATGAGGAACCTGCTTCCATTGCAGTGGATCACATTACATTTGGACGTATTTATGCAAAAGCCACAGTCACCGGTTCACATATCAAAACCGTTTACATGGTACCCCGTAACTTTAGCGTAAAGTATTTACAAACGTTGAATGTAGGTTTGTTCCCCTTTGCATAAATACGCCCATTTATCTTTCATAATTTACCTTTGTGTCAATATTCATAAAAGTGTGAGGAGTATGTGCTTGAACGGTACATCAAGGCGCGGCCTTGCCTGCCCTTCGGCCGCGGGTCCACGACCTGCCTCCTTTTACTACTATTTTATCCGCACGCGGCGTTCAGTTGTAGGTAACTGTAAATCATGGAGAAATATTTTATTTTCTGAGAAAAGTTTATATAACAAGTGTAAATGAATTCCTAACTGTGTAGACACCATCTATATGTCGTATCGTAAGGAAAATGGTTGGCCGCGCCGAGGTGCTACTCTGACGCTTCAACGATTTTGGATTTTTGTGAAAATCGCTATGCGTAGGTTTATATTTTAATTTTTAGTATGTTTTATGTATAAATCTACATATATGAATTATTTTACTTTTGCGGTACAGCAACTGACTACCACTACATAATACATAATTTATTATGATATCTTCATGCAAGTAGGACTCCCTCACTTTCCATCGGCAGAACATTAAAACAGCATCAATTACTACGTTTCGGAAAGTTCGACAAAGGTATCCATCATGGCTGACTCGCCACCAGACCGATTATTACCCAATTTAGACGTCACTTGCTGATTGCACTCACCATCGTAAAAAGGGGTCGGGTTGCACGGAAAAGACGAATGGTATACCACTTGTATCAGTATCGGCTAAACTAGTGAAGGTGGATATGAGAACACTGGGTGACTTGAAACCATAAAACACTCCAAAAGTCACATTATTATAACAAAACGGAACTTAATCGGGTTCAAAAAAGTCTTCATTTAGCTACTCCCCCTTCGAGTCTCTTCGAAATCATGGACGTAAAGTCACATCTGGAAATAAGAGTCAGAGCCGAACAACGAAAGATACGACAAGTCGTCCATAGACGTAAGTCTAAGGCCAGAAAAAACCTGAGCCCATATCACGTAGTTTGCAAAATGGTCTCGTGTTCCTGTAAGTGTTAAGATTTTACGTCACCGTAGTGAGTAGGCCATAACATAAGTGAGATTTTCTCACCGATACGCGGGGACAAAATTCATTTCCCGGTCAAGGCAAGGCGTGAAATTTTAACCACGGACGGTAATTCGTAAAGCCCTAGATCACAGGTGTTTGCCATTCATTGTACTATTACGTTGCAAATAAAGATTTTTTCCTAGAAAATTGGTTTTCTGTACATAGAGTTGAATAAGTTTTAAGTTAATAAATGTATAACCAATAGCTGTAGCTGTATGTTGGTTCTCGCGTGTGTTCTAAGCGGCGCGGGGGCACTCGACATAGCGCGGCGCGGTCGCATGTTCTTGTTTTTGCGCAGGCGTCAAGTTCTCACGCCCAACTCTGATTTATTTATATCCTCAATTTACAGTAAACACAGCGTAAGATATCCCTTATTCATTTCTGGTAGAGAAAAGGTATCGCAATTTTGCCCAAGATGGGGTTTAGGGTTAAGCCTATAACTGTATCAGGCTAGTATGGGAAACCATGCTGTGAGAGGTAGAAACTGCATCAGTTTTAACAAAATAATTGAAACTAATTACTTACATATGTATTTATACAAAACAGGCCCTATGATGGTTGCTTTTATCACGTGAAAATAAGTGACAAAGCATCTGTCACTCACACTCGCATTTTGTCAAAACATGAGGGATGCTTTGTCACTTATTTATGTATTTGGAGAGGTGCTGTTATATGTATTAATTGTACAGAACACCTGAAAGGCCGGCAACGCACGTGTGACTCCTCTGGTGTTGCAGGTGTCTATGGGAGACGGCAATCGCTTTCCATCAGGCGATTCCTTTGCTCGTTTGTCCCCTTTGACGTAAAAAAAAGTTGATAGTGAAACCTAATTGAATTTCATTTTAATTTTCTTTAAAGTAAATTCCCTTCGACCCATCATAAGACTTAAGTTTAACAATAAAAGAGGTCCTGAAATATTCCCTTGTGGTATGTAAGAAAAAAATATCCATTATCTTGTTGATTGTTTTTATATTACGTATTTATAAAGCTTTGATTTTATGCGTGGCACTGTGACAGTCAAACGCTTATGGTCATATTCATAAATAACAATCATATGTTTTCTAATTGTGTATATGGCTGTATAAATGTCGTATACTGTTTTTAAAAGATCATCACTATTGTCAGTGAGGCATCTTCAATAATTTATGACTGAGGAAAATTAATGACTATAGTATTTACCGTGCGCATGCTCAACATAAATACTTGTTGTCGGTGTGACGTGCAGAAACACTCGTGCGCAAGTCAACAGTGAGTGTTTGCGCAGCTTCACTTGCGCAGCTTTAGCACGATACACACCATATGAAATTATCATATTTTTAGACACGACGAGACTTAGTCAGGTTGCCTCACAATAATTCACAATGAGGAATAAATTAAAAATCAGAACACTACGATTTTTTGTGAGTAGGAAATGCCAGGTACAGGACGATTACTTTTAGGTCTCCTTAGTGTTTTAATACAAAAATATATTAAACTTATCAACTACTAGTAGTAGTAGTAATAGGAAATTATAACCCGGTTATTTTACCATACAAATAACCGTTTATAACCGGTTTACTGAGATACAATCACCGGGTTTGCATTTTATGAGAAGTAATAAATTATGTTGTTTTGTAGTACACATGTACCATGGTTTTATTAGATACTAAATATTTGAATATTTTTATTTTGTTGATTTTCTTTTTCACTTCGAGCGAAGTTTATTTAAGAAATTTCCATACATTTGTGTAATTCAATGGAAAAATTGTAGGACGTAGCGTGAAATTGGGCTTACCATGGTCAGAATAACCAACTTTACCAACCCACCAAATTTAATTGAAATGTGAGAAAAAAGAAATCAACAACAAAATAAAAACTGGCCCATGAAATGATATGAAATGATACGAAATGAGATGAAATGAATTTATTCAGTTTGTAGGCCCCAGCGGCACCTTTACAAGTCAGATTGTGAATCTACCGGCATTTTTCCGCTGTTGAGAAGAAAGCCGAAAGAAACTCAACAGTAGGTATTTTTTTAGTAGGGTAGGGTATGAGGGGTACTGACCGCGTGCTAGGGATGCGGTGGCTGTTGAGTTTCTCCTTGTTAGCTGATTGGCGAACCGTGTTGACTTTGGCACCACAATCCGAAGTATGTAGTGCGCAGCTGGATTGAACGTGTTTTTTATATTTATTCGCAAAATAAACTCGTGACGAATAATCTGTCTTATTATCATACTTACCTGCGAAATTGTAGTATTTTTTTATTGTAACTATATGTACAAATTACAATACTTAGTAACTGGTTAACCTTAACAAAACACATAATATGCATCAAATTTTACCGTCATTGCCGCTATAACTTAATTGTCTTTATTATATTATATGCGTGCAATTGATTTTTATTTTAAATAATGTTAATTGCATGCCCTCTGTCATTGCTATGCCCTTGCAGGGCGTCACATGTACTCATATACCTATTGTCTTATCTTACGTCCAAGTGCCTTACTATTTCGTTCACTCGAGCACATAACCCTATCACTTACGATTATGTAATAAAGGAAACGAAACTAAATAAAACAACAGAGGTAAAAGACTTAGGAGTGAAATTTACATCGGATCTAAGATTTCGGGACCACATTGTTAATATTAGTAAAAAAGCCTTCAGAATGTTGGGATTTGTGCTGCGTCGTTCCCACGAGTTTACTAATATTGGAGCGATTATTGCCTTATATAATGCGTTGGTCCGAAGTGGTCTGGAATGCAACGCTGTTATATGGGCTCCACATGAAACCAAATATCAGCTAATGGTCGAGCGCATCCAAAATAAATTTATAAGGTTCTTGTATTTGAGAAGGTATGGAGTATATCCTTTCTACCCTCTCATGTACCCGACTTTATTTGTGTTGGGTATGGTCGGTTACAACGAGCTGCGAGTGCGCAGAGAGTTAGGTATGGTGACATACATATTTAAATTTATTAGGGGTAAAGCATTTAACGGTCAGGTTTTGAGTTGTGTGAGCCTGTGTGTCCCTGATAGGTACGTGTGGCGCCGCCGCCGGCCGCAGCTGCTGGCCGTGCCGCGCGGGCGCACCAAACCAACCTGCTCGGAGAGGCCCCGCTGACCCGCGCGATACGCACTCTCAATCTAATAGCGGAAGAGTTAGATTTATTTTCGTGTTCTCTGAATGGATTCACAAAGTTTGCATTATTCGTAATTAGTTATAAACACAGTAGTATAGATAAATAGGAGTAAGTTTAATAATGTAAAATTATAGAAATAGTTACGCTATTGTCTTAGGTTTACCTGTAAAAATAGCTGTAAGTAGGTATGGATAAATAAATAAAATAAAAAAAAATAAAAAAAAAAATTTTTAACACCTTCTATGTTTGAAATGTGATATGCAATAAATGATTCTATTCTATTGTATGTCGTGTGCCCTGTTGATTACATCTATTCTATTATAAAATTGTAGGTTTGTATTGAAAATTATTTTTCTATTGAGGTGTCAAGATTTCAGGAAAAATCTAAATAGCATGATGCAGGATCATCATTTGCTTTGTATGAGCGCATTGAGCGCGCGGCGCCATGCCAGTCTGGCGCCATCTGTTTTCATAATTTGTTTTGTCCTCGCATGACGCCGAAACGGCTGGACAAATTTTAACCAATTTTGGTACAGGGATAGCTGGACATCCAAATATGGTTATAGGATACTTTTTATCCGTCTACGGTTAAGAAAAAATATGCGGACTAAGTTGTGGGTACCTCTTCGGGCAAAAGAAAGTCATGTTAGTTACACTAGTATTTATAACTCAAGAACGGCGGAACTGATTTGGCTGAAAATTGTTGGGGAGGTAGTTTAGAACCAGGAGAAGGACATAGGATACTTTTTAATCTATTTTTTTTCCTCTACATTTATTGACTTTCAGGCGGTACATAGTTCGCCGGGTTAGCTAGTAAAATATCAATCATGATATTTCGCTTGAAAGACTACTTGTGAACTATATTGAAATTAGTTTTTGTTAGGTTAGGATTCTGAAATATTCATAAATTTTGGCGGCATTAACTGCTAACGCTGAGGCGTTTTGGTCATAAGGTTGTCCACAGAATTCAAATGCACTTCTTTCGGGGTTCACAATGACGTAGACTGATTGTTTTTTTTCCGTCCCGCTTCTCAATGGGCAGGCAGTCTACGAGTGGATTTTCATGGCATGGTTTATTATTTCATCGTTATATTTGTTAATTCGAAATGACAATCTCATCTCTCTCCCTCTCTCAAGTACTAGAAACCTTAGATTAGATGGCTTGTGTCATCTCACGATGAATAGACTGCATTCTGTGTACCGGATGTTAATTATAAGAGGAATTCTGTGACAAATGGTGTTAAATAACCCGTGAGAGACAACACAGTCATTGAAAGTATTCTAAGGTAATTAAGTAAAAGTATGAGTGTTTTATTATCAGCCATGCCACCTAGTGATTACGGAATTGCAAGTGCAATGCACATTTTTGTCTTTAAGTAACTTAATAAATGCGAAATAAGCGTATCCGTTAATTATAATTATTATTTAGCAGTAACGTTTGCTAATAATAATAACTAAAATTATTATGTTGAATTGAATCAAAAAAATACAGACTAAAAGTGGGATTCGAACCCTCGTCTCCACGGATTCCCGATACGGTTTTATTTTATTTTTCGTTTCAATGGGTAGTTCTACGAAAGTTTAAACCGCTCTCAGTTTTCTCTAGCTGTTACAAAAGTGAGCCAAAATGACCATCATAATACTTAATAGTTTGTTTCGCAACCACTGTAGGTATCGTTTTATCAAATGTCCAAAATATGCGACAGGACATTGCGAGAGAATTGAAACGCTCGTCCATACCTAAGCCACAGTTGAGTTCGTTATTATATATAGGTATACAATACAATACAAAATGCTTTATTGCACACTAAAAACGTTTACAAATTCAATATAGAACAATAATTTTAATAACGAATAGGTATTTGAGTACAATAAAGTTTAAGTTTAGTATTAAAGGCTTAAACAATAAAGTTTATTATTACGCGCCTTAATAGGACGTTATTAAAAATAAAATTAAATGAAATCATACGCGATTTAGTCCCATTTTATTGTTATATTGTGTGAAAATAATGTCCGTATTACATAGTTGTTAACCCGTATACAGTCAGTATATATATATAGATAGACTGATAGTTTAGTATGTAATTTGACGTAAGCCAGTAGTAAAACGGCCAGTTACTTTTGATGCTAGCCGTACCTGCGACCCCACGCGGCGCTGACTTGCAGTTCCAACGGGACGAGTTTTTGCTCATCATGAGAAAGCTGATCCGGGTGACGAAAGGAATTGGCTTCTAACCTATAATGAGTGGTTACGTGAAAGCATATATGTATGTGGTAGCCAGAGCCCGGAAAATTCTAGGCCATACAAAACACTGTCGCAATCTAGCTAGTGTTAGATTTTTTTTATCGATATCGATAGTTGTGTAAAAGAAGAAAAACGGTTGACCAAAAACGAAAAACGGTTTAAACACGTAAAAATTGTCAGGAACGGTTCGAACTGTTTCGAACTCATATGGAGCTCTTCATCAGGGACAGCTATATAGTACTGCTACGCGACTAACCGCAGTGTCAACATGTCGGGCCGTTCCTAAACAAATAAGTAATCATTAAAAAAGTCTCACGATAGATTTAATTTTATAATATTAAAACTAAATAATTATCAATACAATTCTAGATTTTTTTTAATAGGTGTATCAAATGCTTTAATTAAGACTGTAGTATCGGAGAAGAGTACATAAATCTGAATAACGCTCTAGCGCGACCCCCCTCGGCGTAGATTGCAGTTCCTCATTACCGTCGTTGACGAGTTTTTGTCCAAAAGAAAGCTGTTACTATCTAGGAAATTAATGGCCACTTTCCCGGCTTACCTAATTATCCTTATTAATTTATACTGTGGTGAAATTAATGCGGGTCGAGCGCTGCGTGATACGGGATGAGCAGTTGAGGAAACTAAAACACACGTTTTTTCGCTCTTGTCACAATCTATCTTTGTATCTGTCAGCAATAGACGCCCGCTGCTGAACATAGGCATCCCCCTATCGACTCCCTGCTACCCTCACAATGACAATAAAGACTAAAAATAAATCACCCGGTAACATGTCAAACCATACTCTGTATAGGGATCCGTAATCGTTATTACAGCTTTATCAACTGATATTACTAGAAATTAATAACATTTTCCGAGAAATTTGTCAAAAAGGTTTTTTTTTTAAGTTGGGCGACTATTCTTCTTTAACTATAATATAGCCTTACGACGACGCGTTTGGCTCGGTTTGTAGACACCTGCCTACTGAGTCGGCGGTCCCGGGTTCGAATTCCGGCCGGGGCAAATATTTGTGCAAATTATTTGTTCTTGGGTCATGGATGTTATCTATATATGTATTTATATATTATGTATATCATCGTCTAGTACCCATAGTACAAGCTTTGCTTAGTTTGGGACTAGGTCGATTTGTGTAAGATTGTCCCTTAATATTTATTTATTTAACAATGGCAGTTCATGCACAAAAAATTACGATCCTCCATCACGCTATTAAGATTTTCCCTGAAATCATGACCCCAATTCATGGAAAAATATTTTCAATACAAACCTAAAATTTTATAATAGTATAGAAGTTCCAAATACGTCCTGCAGGCGGCGCTGTCGTGGACCCAAACTGCTTTCGCTAACGATCTCTAATTGTCTCTAATTGTTGACACACGGTTTGAGGTCCTGCCGACAACAGTAACGAAACAGGTTTAATACATCGAAAGACTTATAGTTAATGCTTTTACATAATTTGAGTTGGAGGATAAATATATACCTAAGCAGAAAGGGTTTATGAACAATAAAACATATTTAATATTTTTGCAAAAAAGTATATCAGCGTTGAATTTATGTTTTTGGAGCACCTCGCAGCAACTGGCAATGCTTACTGTATTAGAAGAAGTGGTTGCTATATCCAAAATCGGTCGGACAGAGATACTATACTACGTATACACATTATTGCAATATTCCATTTAAGATTTGTCCAATAAACTTTACACGTCCGGCTTGAGAACTTTCATCTTCGCATTTATAGTTTCCTTATGGTCATAATATTATAATAGTTAGATCCTGTGATTAGGCTGGTTTAATACTGGTTCAGTTAATTTATTACATAACTAGCTGCCCCGCGCGGTGTTACCCGCTCATTTTACTGGAATACATTTTTTTTTCGGGATAAAAAGTAGCGCATTTGTTAAACCAAGGTGTCAGCTACGTTTGTGCAAAAAATTATCAAAATTGGTCCAGCCGCTTGAGCGTGAAGAAGTAACAAATAAACACATGTACAGTCACAAATTTGCCTGTATAATATTAGTGTGATAGTGTGATTTACTGACTCTAAGAAATGTATGATGTTTCAGACATCGTATACCGTGTACAGTCGAGTTCATTTACATCTACACACTTACAAGAACAAAAATATCTGAACACGACCCTATTGTCAGGAGCATAAAATCGTGTTCAGATATTTATGTTCTCGTAAGTGTGTAGATGTAAATGAACTCGACTGTACCTTCGAATTTTGCACTTGCATATGGTGCCGCTCATTCCATTATTGTTTGACACGAGAGCGGGAGGAATAGCACAGTGCAAAGTTCGAAATTTGATCTTCGGAGCAACCCTCCTGTTTCCATAAAATACTACGCCACGTTAGCTATGAATCAAGTAAGCCAAATACTTGGTTGTACAGTCAGCGGTAGAAGTAGCTAAGCAGAGTAGCACGCTCACGATGAACTGTACAATACTTATTATCTTGATAATAGTCCGTATAGAAATAATTTTGAATACTTGGCTTGCGTAGTAACTAGTGCTGCTCACTACACTGTATGGAAAGCTGTCTGTATGTTCAATAAAGATTAAATAAATAATAATCAGAGTTTAGTAAAATTTTTGTTTTTTATTGTAGCCGTGAAGGTTACATGCATGTTAAGCATTTACTTACAACTCTTACAAGTACTTATTTAACTTGTACCATTGTACTTAGGTACTCGTTACCACACTTAAACTGTACGAGCAAAAACTAAAATGTTACATAAAAAAATATTCAATATTATTGAACCTTTGAATGTAAATCTTATGTTATAAACAGTAAGGCCCCAATAAGAATGAAGAATAATACAGTTTAGTCATTTTCAATGTATTAGAAACTATTACTTATAGAGAATCTAAAAGGCGCATTACTCTATACATATTATTGCGAAATGTTACGTTTTGAAATTGACTATAAAATTGTTTTCATACGAGCTCAGTACTAACAGTATCCGACAGTGTCAACACGGGCTTAAGAAAAACCTTTTTTTTGTTACAGGTGCCGACAGCCATCTCCTACAATCAACACCCAATCAAATCTAAAGGTCACAGCCTGCGGCAACTCTTAGTCACATTATAGTACTATTCAATTCGGCAGCGTTACTTTCTCAAGTTCTGATTGTGCTAAAAGGTCACTGGAGGTCAAAATTGACGTTCTTTTTCGTTAACGTCAATTTTATTCGATGAGATTACGATTTGACTCGTAGGCGTGTACTTACACATATTTTTAAACGCCTTCGACCTGTTATGTTCCAAATTTGATCATAAAGATTGCCACGTAAGGTAGAGATCAATTTAACGGTCTTAAACCTTTGTAAGAAGGCTTTTTGTTTACACGCTGAGCCGTGGAAATTTTTAATGAGTTAAATTGATTGATATTTTGACGCAGAGTTGCCGCTTGGTAGTTCTATTAACAACGTACAAACTACTATTGTTGTTTAATAGAAAGGCATCGGCAAAAACTAGGAAGCCGTTAAATGAAGGTTAAAACAGTGAGTGAAAGTGCAGACACTTTCGAGTGATTAAACAAAATTAAAAAAATATATATATAACAGCCAGTGCGTTTAAACAGTGTTCCAAGTTCCAACGAAAAAAAAACAAAGAAGTTCTACAAAGTGCAATAATCGATTCCAATTAAGAAAACAAAATTCGAAATTTGAATCGCAATAGTGTTGTGACAGTGTCGGTGGAAGTGTCGATACGATGTGAGGGGTGATGTGGGTGATGAGTGATGAAACGCAGCAAGTCTTACACGTGGTTGTCGGGGCTGCTCAAGATGCGGCCCGACGAGGAGGAGTGGGGCGCCGTGCCGTGGGTGCGTGCGGAAGTGCTACAACAAGACAGGTCAGCTTTATTTGTAGCTAGTAAAGATAAGGAATTTGTCTTATATAGCTGGTGTGTGTCCGCTTGGGAACCTATTTGTAACTCAAATTAAGCAGACCCTAATTCGCGGAAAGCAAAAGAGTTAATTCAATTTGTAAATATAGGTGTTAATCGTAGATGATGTTTAAGATGGTGTGACATGATCAACAGCTGTGATCAAACCCCTTTTTAGGGTTCCGTAGCCAAATGGCAAAAACGGAACCCTTATAGATTCGTCATGTCTGTCTGTCCGTCTGTCCGTCCGTATGTCACAGCCATTTTTTTCCGAAACTATAAGAGCTATACTGTTGAAACTTGGTAGGTAGATGTATTCTGTGAACCGCATTAAGATTTTGATGCAAAAATAAAAAAATAATGATAAATATTGGGGGCTCCCCATACTTAGAACTGAAACTCAAATATTTTTTTTTTTCATCAAACACATACGTGTGGTGTATCTATGGATAGGTCTTCAAAAATGATATCGAGGTTTCTAAAATATTTTTTTTCTAAACCGAATAGTATGCATGACAGACGCTTCCAAAGTGGAAAAAAGTTGGTCCCCCCCCTCTAACTTCTAAAATAAGAAAATGGAAAATCTAAAAAAAACATATGATGTACATTACTATAAAAACTACCAACGAAAATTGTTTTGAACGAGATCTAGTAAGTAGTTTTTTTAATACCTAACTTTGCACCTAATTTATATGGGGCGCTAAAAATACCAGGTGCAAACTTAACTTAACCACCTAGGGATGGAAAGTGTTTGTACGGAACCCTCGGTGCGCGAGTCCGACTCGCACTTGGCCGGTTTTTTTTTATTTGTATAATGAAATAAAAAACTTTGCTTGTCGTGCGACATAGTATCTGCCGCCGTTCTCGAACGGCATTGAAAATGTGTCCCCCGTGAATGAATCTCGTGTCACGGTTTGCTAGTGGTGCTAAATTTATTAAACACCTCTAGCTTGAGTCGTAAAATTCAAATCAAAATCGTGACATACGGAACTCTACACCGTGTTTAACTTTAGTTATAGCCACATATAATTGCATGTAACGTTATTAAGCAACGATTTCACCAGTTAACTGTTATTGTTGTGTCCAAATTATCCACGACTGACCCCATTGCCTTAACGGCAACGGTCGATTCGGCATCTCGAAAGATGTGTGCTGACACCATTGATTCGATATGCGCATGCGCGTATGCGCATGGCGTTACTACTCGATTATAATAGCTTTGCACCTCATTTGTGTTCGATATCGTAGATACCAGGTGCAGACTTAACTTAATCATCAGTAGAGTATAAAGCAAAACACGAAGCGTTTCGTGTGATCAAGATATTAAGCTGCAATAGCGGTGGTTTAAGGTTAATTTCCATGGAATGTCCGCGAAACACGATAACTTTTTTAGAATGGGACAAAATATGTAGTAGATTTGTTACGGGATACGATGCATTTTATTAAGCAAAGTTTTCAATTTAATGTATGATGTTACGAGAAATAAATTTAGCGCAATTTAGATTAAAAAAGCGCTTAGTTAAAATATTTTGTGTAATACTGAGAGATAATGGTTCTCATCTGTAAATTTATTACACATAAGATTTCATTCATGCATAGACATACCGAAGAAGTCACATATTGTATTATGATCTCATTTGTTCTAAGCTTTGTCTACTACTGCAAATAGTAGTGGAAGAGTCGGCTGTCCACATAGACTTAGCTCAGTAGTTCAGGCTTATGTGAATATGCTCAACGTCGATGTTTTATTCTATAAGTAGCTGTGAATTTAAGGCACAATTTTTTTTCAATTTATGTATGTCTTTGCTAAAATGCTTAGTAACTTTAATCCATCATTTAATGTCGCGAAGAATTGTTGTCAATTATCATTTTCATAAAGCAGAGTAAAGGCATTTAGTATGATAATGGGACATTAGAGCCACTGGACAGTGTCGTAGAAAACATCGTCTTTTATTATTCTCCTAAACATTATTGCCTTAAAATGCTTATAACACGGTACTTGGTGATTTCCGGATCATCAAATCATCGTGTCACGTTTCTCGACAGATGATGGGTACATCACTAATTTAAAACGAATGTCTACGATTGTTAATTTCCTGCCTTTTCTTCCTTATGGTCCCGTACGCAAATCTTCCCGTTAGTGAATGATTATCTATACCATTAAAGATCAATTGGCCAATGTTATTAGAATATCAAAAATCAAACAGCTTTATGTCAACGTCAATTCAATTCGACATGACATTGAAACGTTGTTGATACTTACATGGATACCAAATGCTATCAAAATCTATATTATGCACTAGGCCTTCTTAATGTTTTATGAGGTGTGCAAATCAAGAGTATTTGTATTGTATTGTATTGTATTGTATTTGTAAACGAGAACCGCGTCCGTCGGCTATCGATCACATGGACGCTCCGAAACTCAGGGATGAGTATGGAGCAAAGCGGACTGTAGGTTGAGAAATAGGGTAAACGAAACGGACGAGTGTGAAAACGCAAAGTAAATCATCGAAATATATTACACAAGAAATTAACAATTAACACAACAACGGATCGGAAAAACACTTAAATTTAACACTTAATTACTTTAGTCTCTGTCTAATAATGAATTTAACACTAAATCGCGGACCGATGGTACTACGCTACTAACAAACTAACTTTCGCGGACCGATGGTACTACGCTACTCGAATACAGAAAGATGGTAACTACGGTTAACAAGAACTGAGAAGTGACAAGTTGGTAAGTGGTAAGTACTGGCGGATCGCTGATCAACGCACTGACTACGGAGTCGTAACTCTACGTAGACTGAAGGTGAAGATGAACTGTGTTTAATGGCGGAAACGGGCGTCCTTTTATATTATTCGCTTAGGGTTGTAAACATTTTCAGAGGGACGCCCGCTCTGTTACATTTTACTGATTCCTAGGTAAATTACAATTTTCATCTTAAATCTAACTTACAGTTAACATAAAGGTTTGTTCGTAGAACACAATCACATATGTTATTTTCATGTGAGAGCTCCCATTTAATTACAATTACATAAAATTGATGCAACTTCTTTGTTCCGACTCAGAGGCCGTCTCGCTCACACGGGTCGAGATATACACCTGCCCGTTCCCTCTTATCGCGGCGCGCGCAGCGTGCCGTGTTATTTTTATGTTTGCCGTGCTCGCAGCAGGTTGCGGCCGGTATAATGTTAAGTGATTTTACTTATATGTTCATGAGGAACATTAATACAAAGTTTCAGGATATTCTAATTTTTATCCTTAAGTTTTACATTCAACGTAAACAAACATGATTCCTTTGTCTCGCGCTGCGAGTGGAAAGTTACCAGGATGAGTCATACTTGTTTACTTTTAAGACGCCGTAGTCTTTTAACTATTCTACATAGTACTTGGGAGCTCTCTTACAATAAATGTTAGGAAAAATAAGTGGTATACACACATAGTATGGCCGCTTTTTAAGGGCATGAGGTAAAATAAGGAATATATCATTTATTTATTAGCCTAGTTTCGCCTAGCTGTTCGCAACAGACTCCCCCCGCCGAGCTCCCGCGTAGGCTCGGGTTGCAAGGGGAGGACAGCTAGTTTCCTTGCAGGCCGGCGAAAAACTCCTCCCTTGGTGCGGACTTCTACGTTGCGCACCTCTCCGTCGGGACCCGGATGCGTCGCCTCGACGATTCCTTTCGGCCAGACGTTGCGCGGCAGCGTGTGATCGGCTATCACGACGTAGTCGCCTGGCTGGATGCGTCGCTCGGTCCCCGTTGGCGATGACTGTCTGGGCGCGAGTGTAGGTAGGTATTCGCGAACCCACCGCGCCCAGAATAGTTCGGCGAGCGCCTGGCTGGCCCGCCAAGTGCGTCGGTCGGCTTCTCGGCAGGGCCCGACGAGCGGCGCTGTAGTAGGCGCGCCCAGCAGGAAGTGATTTGGCGTCAGAGCCTCGTCGTCGGCTGGATCGACGGACACGTGGGTAAGGGGCCGAGCATTGACTGTTTGCTCGGCCTCGGCGAGCAGCGTGGCGAACACCTCTTCCTTCGGTGCCCGCGTGTGCAGCGTCGCCGTCAGCGCGGTCTTCACAGACCGCACCAGTCGTTCCCAGGCGCCGCCTTGATTTGGTGCGCCGGGGGTGATGAATCGCCAGTCCAGGCCGCGATACAGCCCGTAGTTGCGTAGCGCAGGCAGCCATTCCGCGTAGGCCGCCCGTAGCTCGAGGTCCGCGGCCCGGAAGCAAGTCGCGTTGTCACTCCAGATTTGAGCGGGCCATCCGCGCCTCGCGGCCAGCCGCCGCAAGGCCATGATGGCGGAGTCAGTGGACAGCGTGTGGACTGTCTCTAGGTGCACGGCGCGTGTTGACAGGCACGTGAAAAGCGCCACCCAGCGCTTTTCTCTGCGGCGGCCGACGGTGACCCACACAGGACCGAAGTAGTCGGTCGCTGTGTAGGTGAAGGGCCGCTGGCACGGCTCGAGGCGGGCTCGCGGCAGGTCTCCCAGCGCCGGGACGCGGGGTTGCGTGCGTCGAAGCACGCAGGTTCGGCAGGAGTGCGCTACAGCGCGCACAGTGGGCCGCAGGCGTAGCACCCAGTACTGCTGCCGGACATCGTTGACGACGCGCTCGTGGTTCGCGTGCGCCGCTCGCTCGTGCTCTCGCTGCAGCCACAGCCGCACAAAGGGATTGCGGCCGTCCAGGATGGCCGGGCGTCGGTTGACGTAAGCGGGTGCGGCGTCGATACGCCCGCGGACTCGAAGCAGGCCATCTTCTTCGTCGATGTAAGGGTCGAGCTTGAATAATTTGCTGGTCTTGTCTATCGGCTGTCCGCGGGACAGCGCTCGTAGCTCGGCCGGGAAGTCCTCTCGTTGCGCCTGTTGCAGCCACATGTGTTCGGCGCTCTTAAAGTGCTTCTGCTGCAGCTCGGTGGGTTGTTTCGTTCGCAGGCGTTCCACGAACTGCAGCATGCGGGCGGTCGTGCCTATCAGTCGGTTATAATTTGAGAACCGACTGACATCCGGCAATGGCGACTCCCATCTCTGTGTGGCTGCAACTTGGGCTTCTGTGTGGCTGTCTTGCGGCGGCGTCGGCGTCTCTCGCGGCCACTCGGAGGCCGGACGTTGTAAGAAGTCCGGCCCGCAGTACCACCGGCTGGCGGCGTCGAGGCGGCGTGTGCTATCGGCTCGCGTCGCGTCGTCAGCGGGATTTTGCTTCGTCGGCACCCATCTCCATTGCTCGACGTTGGTGGTCTCGGCGATCTCGCCGAGACGGTGCGCGACGTAGGCGCTGTAGCGGCGGGCGTCGTCGCGCACCCAGTGTAGCACGGTTCTGCTGTCCGTCCACAGGAACGTGTCGTCGATGCGTAGACGATGTTCTTTGGCGATGCTGGCAGCTAGTCTCGCCCCGATGAGCGCAGCTTGCAGTTCGAGGCGTGGTATGCTGAGCTGTCGCGTCGGGGCTACTTTGGCTTTAGCAGCGACAAGGCTCACACGGGCGTCGTCGTCTTCTTCTTCGCGCCAGTACGCTACGGCCGCGTAGGCTTGAGCGCTGGCGTCTACGAAAACGTGTAGCTCACGTTTCGTAGCTCCCCCCGTAGAGGCGTAGGGGCGCGGCAGTCGTAGGGCGGCCACGGATTGTAGACCTCGTAGCCAGTCAGCGAACTCGGCAGCTTCAGTGGGCGGCAGGGCGGCGTCCCAATCGAGCTTCAGTTCCCACAGTCGTTGCAGCAGTATTTTTGCGGAGATTGTGTAGCTCGCGAGTAGGCCGAGCGGGTCATACACGCTCATCACGGCGCTCAGCATCTCTCTCTTGGTAGGCGTGCGGCGTAGCTCTCGCACGTCGGCCGGAACTCGGATCATTTTCGTGTTGAATCCGAGTTCGTCGGCGTTCGGATCCCACATCAATCCGAGAATTTTCTGCGTCTTGTCGCCGCCAAGCTGCGCGGGCGTCGTTGCTCGGAGCTCTGCAGGTAGCGACTCCATGAGGCGAGTCGCGTTGGAGCTCCATCCGCGCAGTGTGAAGCCGCCCGCTTTGTGTGAGGCGGCGACTTGCTTCGATGCTTCGCAGGCTTCTTCTTCAGTGTTGAAACTCGACACGAAATCGTCCATATAGTGATTCGTGGTAATTTCTTCAACGGCCATCGGATGCTGCTCGCGGTTTTGTGCGGCGTTGTAATCTCGCACGCTGTGAGCTAAGTAGGGTGAGCTCGCAGCGCCGAAGAATATCGACGTCATGGCGTATGTTTCTGGAGGTCGTGTGCGGTTGGCGCCTCTCCACAGGAACATTTGTGACGGCCGGTCTTCTTCGCGTAGCTTGATTTGAAGAAACATTTCTTGTATGTCGGCAGTCACGGCGTAGGCTCCCTCTCGGAATCGAAACAGAATGCCCAGGATCGATTGGAGTTTGTCGGGGCCCTCTAGTATGTAATCGTTGAGGCTGCGGCCCTGGCAGGTGGCCGCGGCGTCGAAAACCAGGCGTATTCGTCCCGGCTTGTTCGGATTGGTGACTGCGAAGTGCGGCAGATACCACATCTTGTTGCTCGGCGCCGGCTCCATCCGCTCGGCGTACTTCTTGGCAAACAGATTGTTCATCTCCTTCGTGTATGCTTCGGCGAATTGCGGGTCTCGGTCCATCTTGCGCTCGATCCCGTGCAAGCGTCGCAAAGCCATGTTGTAAGTGGATGGCATGTTGACGTTGTCATCACGCCAGAGCTGCCCGACTTCGTAGCGCGGGCCGTCGACGCGCCGCACAGTGTCTTCGAAGATTTTCGTAGCTCGCTCGTTCTGTGGTTTCGTTTTGACCGCCGCCGTGATGCCCAGCGAGTCAATGTGGAAGTATGACTTTAGCTGGGCGTTGATGTCGTCATCGTGTGGCGGGCGGCGGTCTTGCTCTGTCGTAGTTGCAGGTCGGGCGGCGTCCTCTTCTTGTAGCGGCGCCTCGTACCCGACGTAGCAGTGTAGTACGGTTTGCCATCTCGCGTACTGTTGTGGCGCCGACCCGAATAGCACCCATCCGAGTGGAGACAGCATGGCGGCGGGCTCGTCGATCTTGCCCACGCGTAGCTCGTATGGCAGCATCAGGTGCCAGTTGTCGGCGCCGATGAGAATGCGCGGGCGTGCTGTGTCGTAGCACGCGGCGCTCATATCCGCGAGGTGCGGGAATTGCGTGACGTAGTCTCGCTCTGCTTTCTGTGCGCGCAAGCCCAGGTCGGCGACGGTCCGTAGGCTTAGAGGATGAGCCGGACCGCCTGTTTGGTTGCGCACGTGGGCGTGCACTCGCCGGCTCTTCTGTTGCGTCGTCATTGACCCCACGCCTTGGATATGCAGGCGCGAGGTCGTACCGTCGGCGCCGATTGCATCTGCGAGGTCCTCTTCGATGAGTGAGATCGTGGACCCCTGGTCCATCAAGGCGTAGGTGAGTGTCTCGCCGCGGGGTCCGCCGACGATGACTGGGATGACCTTTAGCAGGACCGAAGACATGTTGCGTCCAAATTCGGCCGTGTTGGCGGTGAATTCTTCGACGCACGCCGTTGTCTCTGGTGGTGCGTCTGGTGCTGCGTGCGTGTTAGGGCGGCGTCGCGACGCCGCGGTATAGGTCGCAGCGGCAGCTTGTGGCGGGGCAGTCGGCGTGGCGCTTCGTCTAGCGCCTGGCGTGGTAGCGGCTTGCTTGACTGCGTAGGTAGCCGGTGCGTACGGTTGATAAGCGTACGGCGTGGCTTGTGGCGCAGGCATGTACGGCGCTGCTTGGGGTGCAGGCATGTACGGCGCTGCTTGGGGTGCAGGCATGTACGGCGCTGCTTGTGGCGCAGGCATGTACGGCGCTGGGGCGCTCGGTGTATGCGTCTGCGTCTTCTCGGCGTGTAGCAGTCGGTGGTGTGGATAGGTGCAGCCGGGAACGTTGCAGCCGCGGGCGTTGCATTGGTCGCGGCGGTGCTTGCGCTCCAGGCATTTGAAGCATATTTGGTTGTGTCGCACCCAATCCCATCGGGCTCCGACTGGCACGGCGATGAGTTTGCGGCATTCGGTAGTGCGGTGGCTGCCTCCACAGTATAGGCAGCTGGTAGGTTGCTCGAGTGCGTATGTCTGCACACGATCTCTCGGAGGGCGTCGTACGGCTCCTCTTCCGGCGTTGGCCGCCGTGCGTTGCTCTGGGACGCGCTGCGATCCACGTTGCTCGGCGGCGGGCGTCGGTCTTCTGTGCGGCGCCTTAGCGTGCGAGAATTCCATCTCGGCATCGCTTTCTTCAAGGAGGAACTCCGCCATCAACATGAGTTCGTTTTCGGCGGAGTTAAGGTGCTCCTTAGCGTAGGAACACCAGCGACTGCGCAAGTGTGGGCTCAGTCGCTCGGTGACTTCCCGGATGAGAAGTGGGTTTGCGCCGTAGCTTCGGCGGTCCAGGTCCACAAGCGTAGAAACGATATTCATGATGCGTATGGCGAACTGGTTGAGATCGTTGGCGCTCGGTCCGAGCGGCGGCATTCTGCGCAGCTCGTCGATGGCGCGATCAATGAGGAGATCGGTGCGCCCGAAATTCTTCTTAAGGACCCGTATGATTAGGTCGGGTCGAGCGGAAGAGGCGATCATGTGCTGCACACATTGACGGGCTTCTCCTCGTAGGCAGTGTCGCAGGCGTGCGACATTTTCGTATGCGGAGTACTTGTAGCGTGCGGTGCTCTCGGTGTAAGAGTTATAGAAGGTGAGCCACTCGCTTGGCTCCCCGGAGAATGGCGGCAGCTCGTAGACTTGTTTCGGAGGCGGCCGCATCATGGTTTCAATGGTGTCGGTGAGGCGGTCGATAACTCGGTCTCGACTCGACGATCGTTCTCGACGGCTGTATGGTGTCCGGGGCTCCTCTTCGTGTTGCTTGCGTGCCTCGCGTTGCGGTGAAGAGGGTCGTGCCTGCTTCGCGTGGACCGCGTCGGCAGGGTGGACGTTGGACAGCCAATCGTTGACGCGTCGCTGTGAGTCGGCTTGAGATCCGCCGGCCCGAGATTGCTCGTCGATGCGCTCCATTTCGACGGCGAGCCTCTTTTCAACGAGCTCGCGTTCAAGACGAATTTCTTCTAGTCTGAGTTGCTGGAGTTGTTCCATTGCGGCGAGTTCTGCTTCTTGGCGGCGCATGACCGTACTGTTTGACGCTCTCGAGTGAAGTGACGCTGGTCGGGGCGGCGCGTGGGCTTTATCGCCGAAAGTGACGCCGAACTCGCGCCGCTGCGCGCGGGCCTCTGATTGGTCGGCCGGCGCGGAGTGCTGTGATTGGCCGGTGTGCGCGGCCGGCGCGGTGTGCTGCGATTGGTCGAAGCGCGCAGTAGTCTTCGACAGATGCTTGTCCAGTTCGCTGCGCCACGCCGTAGTGTCGGTTGGCGGCGAAACTGGGGCTTCCTCGGCGGGAGACTCGGGTGAGTCTGTTTGAAACAGCAGTCCCGTAGGCGGTCGGGCATGGGCAGCGGGCGGTGAATGTGTGACAGCCACATTGGTCACCGCAAACCGCTGCAGGTCGACCGCAGCTTGTGTGCGCTCGCGCTGCAAGCGCGCACTCTCCTCGCTCTTGTTTCCGCGTGTATTTACCATCTTGACGTTTGGAAAACCGCACTTTTCCAACTACACAAAACGAACCTAAACTAAACTAATTCCGATCCGGCTCGAAGGACCAACAATGTAAACGAGAACCGCGTCCGTCGGCTATCGATCACATGGACGCTCCGAAACTCAGGGATGAGTATGGAGCAAAGCGGACTGTAGGTTGAGAAATAGGGTAAACGAAACGGACGAGTGTGAAAACGCAAAGTAAATCATCGAAATATATTACACAAGAAATTAACAATTAACACAACAACGGATCGGAAAAACACTTAAATTTAACACTTAATTACTTTAGTCTCTGTCTAATAATGAATTTAACACTAAATCGCGGACCGATGGTACTACGCTACTAACAAACTAACTTTCGCGGACCGATGGTACTACGCTACTCGAATACAGAAAGATGGTAACTACGGTTAACAAGAACTGAGAAGTGACAAGTTGGTAAGTGGTAAGTACTGGCGGATCGCTGATCAACGCACTGACTACGGAGTCGTAACTCTACGTAGACTGAAGGTGAAGATGAACTGTGTTTAATGGCGGAAACGGGCGTCCTTTTATATTATTCGCTTAGGGTTGTAAACATTTTCAGAGGGACGCCCGCTCTGTTACATTTTACTGATTCCTAGGTAAATTACAATTTTCATCTTAAATCTAACTTACAGTTAACATAAAGGTTTGTTCGTAGAACACAATCACATATGTTATTTTCATGTGAGAGCTCCCATTTAATTACAATTACATAAAATTGATGCAACTTCTTTGTTCCGACTCAGAGGCCGTCTCGCTCACACGGGTCGAGATATACACCTGCCCGTTCCCTCTTATCGCGGCGCGCGCAGCGTGCCGTGTTATTTTTATGTTTGCCGTGCTCGCAGCAGGTTGCGGCCGGTATAATGTTAAGTGATTTTACTTATATGTTCATGAGGAACATTAATACAAAGTTTCAGGATATTCTAATTTTTATCCTTAAGTTTTACATTCAACGTAAACAAACATGATTCCTTTGTCTCGCGCTGCGAGTGGAAAGTTACCAGGATGAGTCATACTTGTTTACTTTTAAGACGCCGTAGTCTTTTAACTATTCTACATAGTACTTGGGAGCTCTCTTACAATAAATGTTAGGAAAAATAAGTGGTATACACACATAGTATGGCCGCTTTTTAAGGGCATGAGGTAAAATAAGGAATATATCATTTATTTATTAGCCTAGTTTCGCCTAGCTGTTCGCAACAGTATTGTTAAGCTATCTATACCTATGTATTATGTAAGTAATACTATGTTATAAATTATTTTATATCGGTTATATCACAGACATATTGGCTATATGTCAATGTTAAACGAATTAATCTATAACGGCTTCACTAAGTATTTTATTTTTTCCAAGAAGTATAGTGACGTCACTCGATAATAGCCATCATGAGTATATAATCATGTTTATGCCGAATCAATCTAAATCGTGTCCATATTTTGTAAACACCTATTCCGTCTCAATTATCTGAAGGCTCTAATCATTCCCAGCACACACATTATGATCATAAATATTTGAAATTCACGAATATAAAATTGAATCCATTAGGATTTTCTTTAATAAATAAGGCTTGAATAAAAATGTATAATAAAAAAAATAGACAGATATTAAAATCTGCGTAACGTTATGCTTTGACTTGTTATTTTATAGCTTTTGGTTGTGCTTTTGGTGGGTGAAAAGATTACGATTTAAATATGTTTTATTGTGTTATTTAACTAAACTGCGGTTTCAAACTGCTACTTTGAAGGAAAAGTATCATAATCATAAGTGCAGTTTGGTTGCCATCAAAAGGATTCCTACTATACAGGGCCAATAATACTTACCACGAAGCCAATATTAGCTGAAAAACGTCCATTGCTGGACAAAGGCCTCCTCGATGGCCCTCCACATCTCAACGACCGAACATTGGTACAGCTATCACAGACGTAACGCTAATTGCATCGCATATATAATACTCCGATGATGTGATGTAATCACTCATCAGTAGTACCACCGCCAGTGAGTGTGGGAACGCGCGCACGGTGCGTAGAGAATGTATGCACTTGCTCACACCATAGCAACCGCGGTTAAACGTTGCTGAAGAATCTTTCGCAGAAGGTTTCAATATACCGTAAAACTACCTAACTATAATCACCCAACTATGGTCTAAAATTCCTTCATCCTCACCACTTAGATAGTTACCAGTCCACAACTTTGCGTTCTTCTAGAAATTTCCTGCCTTGCAGGGACTGCATTGTGCAATGAATTGTCGCTTGCAGTATTTCCGGACCGATACGACCTTCAAACTTTCAAGAAAAGAGCGTACTCCCACCGGGACCTATGATGGTAGCTTTTATCACGCGATAAATAAGTGACAAAGCATCCGTCACGTTTTTACATAATGCGAGTGTGACAAATGCTTTGTCATTTATTTATCGCGTGATAAACGCTACAATCATAGGCTCCCTGAAAGGCCGGCAACGCACTCGTGACTCCTCTGGTATTGCAGGTGTCTATGGGCGACGAAAATCCGTTTGCTCGTTTATATAATAAAAAAAAAACTCTTAAGGTCACAAAACGTTTATTATTTGAATTACCGGCGCGCGCGCATCCGCGCTTGATGCGTTCGCCTATTGTGCGCCGTAATTATAATGTTGCCGACTTATGAATATCTACATAATACAATGACCATCTAATGAGACCTTTTGTAATTATTTTAACACCCCGCGAGAATTTACGGCGAAAGCGCGAGAAAATAAAATTAACAAGTAATTCGTTCATTAACAAAAATGTATTTTATGATGGATTGTTACTTAGATTCATACGAAATCAGTGCGAGTAACTGGTTCCGTACGGTTTTGTTCTAAAAATAGCAGGTTGAGAACGGAGCAGACTGTATATTTTTTGAGGGCTCCATGCCCAAGGGTAAAAAATGAGATTCTATTATTTAGACTCCGCTGTCCGTCCGTCCGTCCGTCTGTCACCAGGCTGTATCTCACGAACCGTGATAGACAGTTGAATTTTTCACAGATGATGTATTTCTATTGCCGCTATAACAACATATACTAAAAAAAACAGTAAATATTTAAGGTGGCTCCCATACAACAAACGCAATCGGTTGCGTTAACTTTAAATACATCTCATACATACCAGGCGCCATACATACCATGTGCAAACTTAACTTAACCCGGCCAGTTAAGATGGGATACGTGTTTGCACGACGTTCGACCATGGTCTCAGAAACGCACGAAAATTGTGTCAAAAGTTTAAATCAATGTACTAACGCGATAACTCTCTTTTTAATTGTAACAATGCTAAATATCAGCTAGGAACTGATTTGGTGTGCAATGAAGTGTTATTGTAACTATTGTATCTGTTTGACAATGTCATCAAAGATGAAAGATTTCACAACTTACAACTAAACTAATCACAAATCAACGCTTAATTACCAAACGGGCCTGTGTCTGCGCAAGAAGTTGCCCTACAAAACAATCATACTTTAAAAGGAACTAAGTACGCTAGAAATCTGACGTACATACGCTTGAACATATCGATAATCGCTTCTGAAACGTCGTAAAACACGAAGAAAGGAGTTGTACATAAGCCCTTTTTGAAATAGAAGGGTACTAATGAGGTAAAAGCACCTAAAGGGGCATGATAACATTACAAGCTAGGACAAGCTTGATGAATGTTATAGTTGTGCTAGTTAGACACAATAGGCTAGACCTGATAGATCAAATCAGAAGCTTTGTTTCAAGTATTTTGATATTATATTTACTTATAAAAGGAGTTCACTAATCACCAATAAACAAATGTTTGGCGAAGTATTAGAAAGTTTTTTTATTGAGATAAATAAAAAAAAGTGTAGCGTTGTATGGCAGTGAAACGTGGATCCTGATACAGAAACATAGGGATGGGTTGGAAGCGTTTGAGATGTGGTGCTGGAGACGGATGGAAGGCTTAAGCTGGGCGTGAAAAATGTCTGGGTCTCTAATGGGTCTTGAATATGATAGGAGAGAAAAGGACACTACGAATACTACATCTGCTAACACATTAATTTTTCCTCAATAATATCATGGAAGAAAAATCGAGCAAAAGCGAGGTAGAGGAAGGCTAACACGAAATTACTTTGAGCAAATAAAAGAAAAATTTAAAGTCACGTCTTACCTAGGAGTCAAGGAGAAAGCCCAAGAAAGGAACAGCTGGCGATTGCTGGGACTCTCTCTCCCCTTTTAACAGAAGGGATAAACTGACCCAATTTTATTTGCCACAAAATCATACTCAATTGTAGAAATTACAGCAGAACATTTCTGGCTTAACGTCCATTTTCCGGGCGGGGTCTGAAGCGTATAGATAGATGAAGATATTTTGAATGATTATATAATTACAACAAACACTACAAGAATTACGACCGTGTAATTGCAGACGGTTGGCAATGAACATCTGTAGAGATTGTTATCACTTACAAAGGTACGTAAAAATTTTATCAGAAAATTACATGGTTTTAGTTTCTAGTAAATCTTAGGTACCGGTATATTTTATAGCCAGAGTTAGGATTAGGGTGTGCAACACAGAAATAATATTTCTGTGGTGTGCAATTTCCCGGGACTCCATATTGTAAAAAAGTATCTACATACTTATATTATTATACATTATACAGGTATCAATGATATTGTTTTTCTGCTGCTGTGGCGTCTAGCATAACTTTGACACGAGACTCTGTCGCACGAGAAATACTACCTGTCACTTTCCTTTCAATACCGTGGGAGCAAGACAGTAGATGCTGACTCGCGCGACAAACGATGTCGCGGTAAGATATGCTAGCCCTGCTGTACTCTTATCGGTCATTTATATAGTCACCAACTCTAATAAAGATACCTTACAGAAGCCTTGTAAAAGTCCATTCACCAAAAAGGAACAATGGTTGACTGGTAGAGAATGCCTTATGGCATTAAGTCCGCCATTTGTATACTTTTTGTTTTGTGCAATAAAGTTTAAATAAATAAAATAGCATAACCTACTTTGTCCGTCACGGGTGCTACTTTCAAACTTCCCCTCATATACTCATTTGTAATCCGATCTTTTCTCGTCACTCGATACATGCATCTCAACATTTTCATCTCGGCTGCATGCATTCTTCTTTCAGGTGGCCGGTGGTAAAATAAAACCTACAGCATGAGAACAAGTACTATCTGAAGGCTGGTTACAAAAGGCACATTCCTTTTTTTGTTCTGTTCACAAATCAAGCTTCTTGGCTCCTTACTCCGCGGTATTCCCGGCATCCCAGGCACCTTTCCGTGTCCTTATGGAGTTTCCAATAAGCCGCGAATCCGAGGAGCCCGCAAGAAACCATTACCGTATTGCTGCATTAGCCGATTGCGGCGACTGCCAAGCGAGAGTCGAGCACACACAGAGGGTTCAAAGCCAAGCGTAAATCTAGCATGAACTCACTAGATTGTTGCTAAAAGTTATGCTTGTAGTAAATAAGGTGATAATCTCAAAATACCATTTCATTCGTAACATTTTGTGTAAAATTGGCTACCTGTTAACACTGAAAAAGAAACTTGTTAACAGTAGCCCAAATGTTATCTGCTAGTTACATAAATCGGAGGATTGACTAACGAGGGCTACTAAGAACCAAAATAAGTTGTATAAAATTAGCATAATTTTGGTTACCTACTACTATACTAAGCACAATTTGGCTATTTTTGAAGTAGTTAAACTAGTTGAGCTATTTATTTGATTCAGTGGATTTGTAGGTGTTTTCCAGAGGAGTTTAGACATCTCTCCGAGATTTCACCACTACGTTTTAGCAATGTGCTCTATTCGTATTTAGGTGTATAGCTGTATGTTTTGGATACAAATAATGGACTGTAGCTTTTTTGAATTGTGTTTAAATTTAGAATTAGGAAATGAAAATTGCCGGCTGGTGATAAAAAAAACAAAAACGATATTATTACAAACGAAATTAAGAGGGCCTTGAGTTCTCTTTCAAAAGGACTAACCTTAGCTCCAGAGGGTACTGCTCCTTCCTCAGGTGTCCAGGGCCGAGGAAACCAGTTCGTGGCCACGCGCAACTCACTTACCAGCAATCCAACGGTTACCTTGCACCTGATTAACCAGCTCTGGTGCTCCTTCTGATAGATCTCGAGGCACTACACGGGTTTTAACTACTTAAAAGTAATTTTAAGTTCGAAAATTCGACAATTAATTGCAGCCAACAAATTCGCAACCTTTCCGCCCGAATCTAACGGTAAAGAGAGTGAATCGACACGTTTTCGATATGAATTTGACAGAACACAAAAATGTTGCCACAATACAATATTTGTTTTCTTTTTAAAGTTAACATTCCGCCCACCAAAATACAAGGTATTTTTTCCAAAGAAAAGAGAGAGAAAAAAAATTGTGAGTGATGGAAGAGACGATTATGTTAAGAACTTATACTAAAATGGGTTGCGTCAGCTTGGTATACGATTAGGAAGTTGATGCTCAAGCTGAGCAACCACGTTAATGTTACTAAGTTAATTAGAAAGAGGTAGCGGGCACAGCTTTACAACTGGTCGTTTGTATTCACCAGTAGCTGTGCGGATGGTCACGACCCGACAGATGCCATCACTACCTGGATGAAGTTTGACTATTCGACCCATGTTCCATTTTAATGGGCTACACTGTTCGTTTACGACTAGGATCATTGATCCTACTCGGAGGTTATCTCCCTTTTCAGACCATTTGTTCCTCTGTTGAAGGGTGTGGAGATATTCCAAGTGCCATTTACGCCAAAAGGCTTGGTGCATCTGTTGTAATAGTTGCCAACGTCTAAGGGGACTTATCTTTATGTCAGTCAACACAGGCTCAGGGAGAATAGTCAATGGTTCTAAAGTCAAAAAATGACCCGGGGTCAGTACGGAGAGGTCGTTTGGGTCAGAACTCAAAGGTGACAAAGGGCGCGAATTGAGGAGAGCCTCAATTTGAGTTAGCAATGTGTAGAACTCCTCGAAAGTTAGACGTTGGAGGCCTATCACTCGTGATAAATGCGTTTTCACGGACTTTACTCCCGCTTCGACCAAGCCGGAGAAGTGCGGAGTCCCAGGAGGGTTAAACACAAATTCTACTTGTTCCTTATGAGAAGCCTCGGACATCAGCTGTTGCAGGATATTGCTTGCACCTACGAAATTCCTGCCCTGGTCTGACACTAAACGAGAACAGCGACCTCGACGAGCAAAAAACCGCCTAAGCGCGGCTAGGTAAGCTTCAGACGTGAGCTCCGACACGAGCTCTAAGTGGACTGCTTTAGTGGCAGCGCACACGAAAACACATATGTAGGCTTTGTATGACTTGCTGCCTCGTGCTCGACCCAGTGAGATATTGAAAGGACCAGCATAGTCTACAGCGGCTGACGAGAAAGGTTTTAATTGACTAATGCGAAACGACGGTAAGTTTCCCATGATTGGGGGAGGAGTTACCCGTGGACATACCCGATAGCATTTAAGACACGACGAGACGACGGCATGAATCGCGCGCTTGGACGATAAGATCCAGAAATCCTGAGCAATGAGGTTTTGTAGGGTTTGTAATCCCGGATGTGAAAACCTACGGTGGTATTCTTCTATCACCAACGCCGTGAGCCGGTGGTCACGAGGTAACAACAATGGGTGCTTCCTGTCATAGTCGAGCGTGTTACTGTGGGATAGCCGACCGCCCACCCTCAACAAACCCTCTTCATCGACAAACGGACACAACTTACGAAGAGGCTTGTGAAGCGAGTTGGTGGAACCCTTTTTTATGATTCGAATTTCAGTCGAGAAGACATGCTCTTGGACATGCCTAACGAGAAACCGAATCACTGAACTAGTTTCACGAGACGACAGGGCATGTTCCGGAATTTTCTGTTCGGGGTTCTTCAGATTATGAAGATAGCGAAAGCAATACGACAGGATATTAACGATGCGGCGAAATGACGAAAACCGATGCAAAATTTGATCAATGAAGTCGGAGTTTTTTGTACTGAACAGAGTCAGAACCTTTTCTTCTTCGAGCGCAGTTCCGTCAGCGTGGGCAATGTGTCTTGGCCAATCTTCTTCAGGACGCGACAGCCATGATTCACATTGCACTAAATCAGCCGGAAGTAAACCACGGGAACCGTGGTCGGCTGGATTGTCTCCAGTGGGAACATGGTGCCAACAGTCGGGAGCAATTTGGGCTTGAATAGCAGCAGTCCGGTTAGCGACAAAGGTTTTCCACCGCGACGGACAGGAACGAATCCATGTCAACGCCACAGTTGAGTCTGACCAGGCGTAAATTTGAGCATCTAAGTGGAAATCTCTTAATGCGTTGCACATCGCCGTTACTAAATCAGACAACAAAACTGCTGCTTGCAATTCCAATCGAGGAATCGACAAACGACGGAGTGGTGCGACTTTTGATTTTGCGCAACAGAGACGCACGACAATTTTTTGATCATTATTGACCATACGACAAAACGCCACGGCACAATAACCTCGTTCCGAGGCGTCGCAGAAGCCATGAATTTGAATTTCACGATCCGAATCGATCATTCGACGCGGTATGGCGATAGAGCGCAAACACGACAGTTGTGATTTTAATTTGAGCCACTGTTCAGCAATAGGGTCTGGAACATCGTCATCCCAATGCAGTCCAGAAGACCACAGAAGCTGCATCAAATATTTCGCGAAAAACACCACGGGCGAAAGAAACCCCAATGGGTCAAAAATCCGAGCGATTTCCGACAGGATTGAGCGCTTAGTACAACGACAGTCTAAGCTTATGGTTTTGAACGAGAACGAGTCAGATTTGGGCAACCATAACAGGCCCAAAATTTTCAGCGAAACATCATGGACATCCTCAAAATTACGAAACTGTTCCGAGTATAAATCAGAATCTGGCAATCCTTCAAAGAAACCCGGATTGTTAGAAGTCCACTTACGCAAGTGTAGGTGTGCTGACGACAAAATCTTTATGAGATCGTTACGGATGCGAACTGCAGTCTCCACGGAGTCCGCACCTGAGACGATGTCATCGACATAACTATCCCTATCAAGAACTGCAGCTCCAAGTGGAGCAGTGCCGATAAATTCCTGCGACAACTTTGAAATGCACCACAAAGCTTGATAGGGCGCGCAGGAAACTCCATACGTCACCGTCAGAAGACGAAAGTCCTGAACAGGCTCCTTTGAGGATGGCCGCCACAAGATGCGTTGATAGTCGCAATCTTTAGCATCGACGAGAAATTGGCGGTACATCTGTTTTATATCCCCAGTAAACACCACCGCATGCCACCGGAATCGAATTAACAGATCAAAAATATTTTTCTGCAATTTGGGCCCTGGCAGGAGCGAGTCATTCAAGGATCTTCCTTGAACATCCTTAGCACTGGCATCAAAAACGGTCCGCAGCGGGGTCGAGATAGAATCAGGACGCAATATTCCATGGTGAGGAATATAATAGAAGGTGCCTTCGTTCGACGCAGGAGCCTCGACTGCTTCCATATGACCGCTCTCAAGGTAGTCCTTCATAAAGTTGACATATGCTGTCCGAAATTCAGGATTTATGCTAAACTTTTTTTCCAAGTTTATAAATCGCTTTAAGGCGATTTCACGAGAATTTGAAAACCGTGGGCGCTCCTGAGGGTCACCGAAAGTTAATGGCACGACCATCCTCCCCTCAGGATTTCGACAATATTTCGCATCCATCAGGTTTTCACACGACAATTCATTTTTCGACAGAACAGCTGACTTCGGGGTGGCGACACTTTCTATCTCCCAAAATCTCTGAATAGTGTTGTCCAAGGACAACGACGAAACGAGGAAACAATCTTTGTTACTTTCACAACAATTATCACAAAACCGATGCGACGCATTTGTTTCCAAATCAGCTGTGGAAGGAGATACTTCACTTTTCAAATCTAGACACTGTTTATTATAATCATCCGCAGATGACAACGAAACAAACTGACAGTCCCCTTTTGCAACAAAGTGACTGTCTCGAGAATGACTACGAGAGGCATCAATATCAACAGCACACTCACCCATGACCAACCATCCGAAGATTGAATTTACCGCAATGGGTTCACCCTTTTCACCCTTCACAAGACCGGGTAGAAGAGCTGAAGACAGAATACTGACATTGATCAACATATCAATGGGTCCCGGCTTATAGAAATGAGGATCAGCAAGAGACAGACCCTTTAAATGATTCCAACTTGCGATATTCAGGTGACCCGCTGGCATTTCTGAGCAAATTTTTGGTAAAACGAAAGCTTCGAATGAAAACTTATTTAAATTATCCCCATTCGAAGGGAAAATTTCACATGTTACAGACCCGAGTGTTTCTGTTGATGATTGACCTATACCATTTACAGATTGATGACGGTTATGAACAGGCAAGCCTAGTCTGACTGCTGCAGACTTTGTAATAAAATTGCAAGCACTAGCAGAGTCAACAAGAACCCTAATTGGAACCAACCGTCCTTTACTATCACCAATCTTAACGACAGCAGTGGAAAACAATACCTGAGAATTATAGGTAGGTACAGACAATGTTGTCAGCTGAGAGCCCGACGTTGACTCCTCAGCATCTTCCCGACTCTTATCGAAATGAAGCAATGAGTGATGCCGATAATTACATTTGTCACAGCGCGCATTTGATTTACATTGTTTCATAGTATGAGATGGTTTCAGACACAAAATGCAAAGTTTGTTTTCTTTAACTTTTGAAAATCTATCAATTGGCTTTAAATTAAGAAAACTAGGGCATTTTCCAATATCATGCCCAACAACAGCACAAATCGGACAGTTCGGCATAGGCACTGCAGGAACGACCAGTGAGGCCTTACCTTTATGCATGGGTTTATTATTTGTGGAAGATGGCTTTATTTTGACATTTGAATTTTCTAGTGCCTGGCTCCTTTTTTCGATAAACAATTGCAGGTCTTCAAAATTTGGGATATCAACATTACTTTCTAACTGCAATTCAAACGCTTCGCGCGTACTACTATCTAACTTTGACCATAATAGATAATAAAGCATAAAATTTTTATCAGGTAACTGAAACTTCGACAAGATGTTTAAATTTTCATGAAATGTTCTAAATATCCTATCTAAATCGTGCCTATTTTTTACAGGTTCACAATGTAGCAGTTTTTCATAATATACTAATGCTATTTGACGTTTTTTGTCATAATATTTGCACAATGTTTGGTAAGCATTTGTGTAGTTATCCTCGGATAAAGGAAAACCTTTTATTAAATCATATGCTAAACCTTGACAACTCGAAAGCAAATAATGGAGTTTCTCCACATTTGGAATATTTCGCTGATGAATCAAAGAGTCGAAAAGTTCCCGAAATCCCACCCAATTCTCCAAATTTCCATCAAAAGTTTTAATTGTTATTTTAGGTAGATGAGCAACATTCAACGGGACGTGTGGCTCGCAAGGTTTTAATTCTGTTTTAAGTTCTAAACGTAACCTGGCCTGCACAGCCATAAGTTTCCTTTCAAATTCCCTACTTACCGTATATACTTCCTGTCGTTCCGGGGGGCTTAAACCTAACAACACCTTTAGTTGAGCATCGTGAAACTGTTTGCTTAACTCTGTTAAGTCGCTCTCCGTGTATCCTAACAAATTGGACTCGGCTATATGCTCGAGGCGCATGAAATCATAATCCCTGGCGACACGCCACATGTTAACATCTTCACTCCCGGATCTATTCTCCTCATCACTCATAATTTATTTATTCTTTTTGCAAACAACACAACAATTCCGAAAACAAAACAAATTATTTCAATTTAAGGTTATGAAAGTTTGACACTAAAACGTCGCTGTCACTTGACAGTTGAGTTGAGTAGTCTATGGTGCGTTCCGATTCACGTAAATGTGCAAAATGTACTGTGGATTTTCAACAAACGAAAAAAATATATAAGCTTACCCTCTATTTTGGTGAACGAAAAGTATTATGCAAATTTTATACCAAAATTATCAGATTTGCTTCGAAACGATAAAATAATATATCCACAGGCTCGCTTATCAAGATTCGGCTCGAATGGACCAATGTTTTGGATACAAATAATGGACTGTAGCTTTTTTGAATTGTGTTTAAATTTAGAATTAGGAAATGAATATTGCCGGCTGGTGATAAAAAAAACAAAAACGATATTATTACAAACGAAATTAAGAGGGCCTTGAGTTCTCTTTCAAAAGGACTAACCTTAGCTCCAGAGGGTACTGCTCCTTCCTCAGGTGTCCAGGGCCGAGGAAACCAGTTCGTGGCCACGCGCAACTCACTTACCAGCAATCCAACGGTTACCTTGCACCTGATTAACCAGCTCTGGTGCTCCTTCTGATAGATCTCGAGGCACTACACGGGTTTTAACTACTTAAAAGTAATTTTAAGTTCGAAAATTCGACAATTAATTGCAGCCAACAAATTCGCAACCTTTCCGCCCGAATCTAACGGTAAAGAGAGTGAATCGACACGTTTTCGATATGAATTTGACAGAACACAAAAATGTTGCCACAATACAATATTTGTTTTCTTTTTAAAGTTAACACTGTATATTATTATAAGGAGCAGATCGCTTAAAAAAAAAAATTAACAAAAAAAAGAACCGACTTCAGTAAAACTAAAAAAGCCAACAATAACCCGTTCAAGTACAGATTACATTTGACTCACCCTTCGAAGTCGATCCCAAACCAGTTCTTATATTATATATTATAGTTTACACGAGGTTTGGCACCGACTTCGAAGGGTGAGTCAAATGTAATCTGTACTTGAACGGGTTATTGTTGGCTTTTTTAGTTTTACTGAAGTCGGTTCTTTTTTTTTTGTTAAAAATTTTTTTTTTTTTTGCTTTTTAGTGATTCGTATGTGTTCATCATCAGTTTCTTTACACCAAATCCTATTTACTGAATGTAAATTCTTGACCTTATCAATAAATTACCGAAAGCGCCGTACATGTCCCTATAACATTTGAAGAGTTCCCTCGATTTCTCCAAGATTCCATCATCAGATCCCGACTTAGTGCCAACGGGACCAACTCGGAGTTATACCCTTTCGATTAAAAAAAAAATTGAAAATCGGTTCACGGTTCTCGGAGATATCGAGTAACAAACATACAAAAAACTAATTAGTAAAAAAAAATGTTCGAATTGAGAACCTCCTCCTTTTTTGAAGTCGGTTAAAAAGATTTGTATTATAAATATTATATGTAGTTTAGGGAACCCTAAAAACGATATATGTCATTGGAACTCGTACGTCGCTCTTAGATCAACCTGGTGCTCTCCAGAGATGAACTAACTGTACCTAGGTTTTAATGTGAAGACGTTGCTGCGATACCTATCACATATGATGGCATAACTTTCCTTAATGAGCTGCTAATTAGTGATAGAAGTCGTAACAACCATGAAGGCTTTAAATGGACTAGGTTTAAGCCTTATATGGTGGTACTTAAACTGAATCTGTAATAGCAATTTCTTGGATTCAAATAGTTTTTTCCCCTCTCCAATAATTAATTACGGATAAAGAAAGTTTAGTAACAGAGGAATATATGTTTATAAGTATAGTTATATTGAAAATGATCGTTCTGCTCACGGTTGAGTCAGAAATGGCTTGATATGTTCATCTTCAGGGACATCGACGCGCACACAATTCATAACCGTGTATGTAACCATTTACTTTTTAAATTTAATTAGAGATGCCCACGAAAGTTTTAATAATCTACATATTATATAGTTTGTTCATATTGCAAAAGTTTCTGGTTTAAGGCTCAGAGTTTCGGTTATACCATACGATAATTAGGACTAACGTCACTATAACAAAAGAAAAACGATTTAATATTGACATAATTTTTAGACAGACGAATACTACTCTCACTTGCCCTCATCTTTAACACAAACGTAAGGTACGGTCGTATTTCGATTAAATTCAACGAATGAACTTTCGGTGCGTGACAGTTGACAGTTATCCCTTCTGGATCGAATGGGATCAGTGTCAAGAATAAAAACCCGAACATGTCTTACTTGTAAAAGATCCAAGGGTTGGGGAGAAATAACTGTACTTACGCCTTTACGTTTTTGAAAACTGAATACCCATTAAAAATTGGTAGCGCGTCTCATTTAACATTATAAATTTATAAGTGTGAAAGACAGTTCATGCTTATACGATTCCAATTGAATTTGTGTTCTTTATTAAAACAGTCTTTTTTGTCTTGTCCGTATTGTCTGTCAGTTTTGCAGTTCTTGAATTCTAGCGATTACATCTTATTTTATATTAATTTTATTCGTATTCTTCCCTGCCCGTGCGAGTGGCGTTACTTCTGGAATATTAATAATAATATAATTATAAAAATGTTTTAAACTCAAGTAAAACTTCACGGATAGCTGTCCCTGTTGAAGAGCTCTATTTATGAGTTCGAAACATGTCGAACCAATTTTGACAAGTTCTGGAATATTCGTATACGGTCAGGGGCAGATTTGATTTACTTCAAGAGCGTTGATGGTAATGATTATTGCGTGACAGATAATTAGGATATACCAATTATTTACGACGTATATTAATTCAGTACAGCAATAAACGATTAGAGATTGTGACAATATCACACCTGTGAATATTAATATTGGGGTTATTAATATTAAATTTTTCGACTTTCACTTGTCCTTGCCGTTTTGCAGTACAAGTCAAGTCAATAGCGACGTCACTACAAAATACGAGTACTTACTAAGAAGAAAAACAATTAATCTAATCGGCAAACGAAAAACTATATTATCTTAAATTGGCCCATATTTTATTATTTTAATAACATAGGGGGCTCTTTAATTATTAAGAGGCCTTATTCCTCTTAAAATGCTGTTTGTTTTAGACATTTTTCTCTATGATCAAACATGTTTTTTAACATATTATTGATGTTACTATCTAGAACAGGGCTATTGGGATTTATTGGTATATATTTGAAACCTACAATTTGAATTTTTCATTGATAACTTTTGTTTTAAAAACTACTCGAAATTGACAAAATCCACGCGGCAAATTAGTATTTTCAACTTATTTTCGACTGCACGCAATGTAAGCATGAAATAGCTATGTTACTGCTACCTAGAACTCGGGGAAAAGTATTAGGTATTCACTTCAAAAAGTTGGTGGAAATTATCAATATACCTATTTGTCAGAAAATGAAAAAAATAAATTTTAAAAGGAATAGGTAAAGCTTCTTAAGTATATTTCAATTATTAAAATCTTTTCGATATTGATATATGAGAGTGACATTCTTGGAGGGAACAGTCAGAAAAAGAAAGAGGCATGAACAGGGCCAATGATGAACGCGTTTATCTAACAAAATAAAGCGTTTAGTAGACGTTAGGGTCTAATAAAATAACCTTAACGGTCCTTCAGTATCGCACCTGCTTTCTCCGCACGACTTGTTTCTGAGTTAGTGGCTCGCTTAGCCTTAGTTACTAGGGCACGGATTCCCAAAGTGTGCACCGTCCCTGCTTTGCACTAGATAATAAATAAAGGGGAGGGGGGGAAGGCTATTTGGGAGGCGTTGTGGTTTACTCTTCTCCGAAAACGAAACTAGAAAAGGGGCCAATTTAAATTACTCAACCTAGATATTATAAAAGTTTGGGACTTCATGTACTTTATCTGATACTTAGGGGTATATTTCTACCTTACCCAATAAATTACGTACATCAGTTCATGTTATTGTTGTATAGTTCACGTTATCTGCAGTAAAGCTGTTGATTGCAAAGTGTGTGGTAGAGAATCTATTGTATTATCTACATTTTCTTTGCAAACGCGAAAAAAGTTTAAAATGTATCCTATAACCAATAATCATTCTTGGAAGTTCAACCATACTTGTACCAAAATTGGCATAATGAGGCTAAAAGAGACAGTTGTTCTATGAGAAAATATATAAATTAATCAAACAATTTGTACCACTAAAGGTTACCTACTCATCACGATTTCCTGTTTGGTTTACTCCCGCTTTAAAACATGTGTTCAAAAATAAGAACGACGCCTGGATTAAATGGAAAAAATATAAAAACTTGTCCGATTATGAAAGGTTTTCAATGTTTAGAGAAAGGTTTAAAAAAATGTCAAAAACATGCTATAATGAGTACATAGAGAACGTGGAAACAAGCATTCGGGACAATGTTAAATACTTTTGGACCTATGTTGCCAACCGACGTGGTACCTGCAGTATCCCGAGTACCGTTTCGTACAAAAATAAAACGTGCAGCGATCCCACCGAAGTATGTAATCTGTTCTCAGATTTCTTTCAATCCGTTTTTGTTCCTTCTAATATTGCGTGTGACACAAACATAGATGGAGTTAATAACCATTCAACTGATATTAACATTAACAATATCCACATACCGCTCCATTCCGTTAAACGCGCGCTTGAAAGGGTAGACACTTCTAAGGGCGCTGGGTCTGATAACATTCCACCAGTTTTTTGGAAGAGTGTCGCTGTATTTACGTTTCAGCCATTACATATTATTTTTAATAAATGTCTGAGAGAGGGAACCTTTCCTGACATCTGGAAAATCGCTAGAGTTGTACCAGTCCACAAAGGAGGGTCTAAGAAAGATGTCGAAAATTACCGACCTATATCTCTTCTCCCGATTTTGTCAAAAATATTTGAGAGACTGGTGCATGACTCACTCTATCCAAGCTTACACAACATAATCTTACCACAACAACACGGTTTTGTAAAGAAAAGGTCAACAATAACAAATCTTATTTTGTATACCTCCTATTTATTTCGAAGCATGGACTTAAATCGACAAGTGGATAGTATTTATACGGACTTTTGCAAAGCTTTTGATAGAGTGGATCACAAAATTCTTCTGGACAAAATATATTATAACGGAATCCGAGGAAACTTGTGGCGATGGTTCCGGTCATACATTATTAACCGCACTCAAAAAGTCGTGGTGAATGGATATGAGTCTAGATGCGTACACGTAACATCAGGTGTGCCTCAGGGCTCTATACTGGGTCCTTTATTATTCATCCTATTCATAAATGACATTGATAGTTGTTTTAAATTTAGTAATTTTCTACTTTACGCTGATGATCTTAAAGTTTACCATACTATTGAAAATAATGAGGACCGCATCAAATTTCAAGAGGACTTGGATAGGCTCAGCGACTATTGCAGCCGAAATAAACTGAGTTTTAGTCTACCCAAATGTAAATCAATAACATTCACCAAGAAACACAATATCCTTCCCACTGCTTATACTCTTAGCGGAGCCGCTCTTGATAAAGTTACACTAATAAGAGACCTTGGTGTACATCTTGATTCCAAACTTCATCTCGATGCTCATATAAACAACATAATTAGCAAAGCTTACAGTATGTACGGTTTTATCATGCGTCTCAGTGAGGATTTCAAAAAACCGTCCACTTACTTGCATCTATATAAGTCACTAGTCAGGTCACAAGTCGAATATGCCGTGTCCATATGGAATCCCTTGTATGAAAAGTATAACAACTCGATTGAACATGTCCAGAAAAAATTCTTACGTACCATGCAGTTCAGATGTTACCGTTCACGCCTCAGTTACCAACAGCTTCTCAACAAGTACAATTTACTCAATTTGCAGGACAGGCGCGTCCTGCTTGACGCAATGGTCCTCTATAACCTATGCCGCGGCAAGTTTGACTGCCCCAGCCTCAGCGGTGCGCTGTGCTACCGCGTGCCGACGCGGGCGCTGCAGCGCGCGGTGCGCCAGCACCAGCTGTTCGCGACCGCGCGCTGCCGCACCCGCGCAGGCCAACGAGATCCTTTACATAGGCTAGTCAAGTCATATAACACACACTTTAATGAAATTGACATCTTCATGATGTCAGACACTGTTTACAAAAATAACGTTCTAATGAAGTTGCAGCGAGGTTATGTTTGAGCTTGCCGCGGTACTGGAATGAATCATTCTATTTTTACGCCTAGTTTGCTCTGTCTTTAAGTTCTGATATTGTAAGTAGGTAATTGTTATTCCCAGACTGTTATACAATTTCTGTGTACCTATTGTTGCTTGCGCTCTAGTTATATTATTGTAATTCGTGGATAACGTGATTGGTCTCACATGTTTCAAATTCTTTTAAGTATTGTGTTTTTAATCTATGTGTGTTACTGTTTGTTGTCCCAAATAAATTGAAAAAAAAAAAAAAAAAAAAAAAAAAAAAGAGACATAACGATTGGTACGTGACATACTATTGCCGACAAACATTTAAAACGCGCAAAAATATTGTTTTTCGATGAAACATTTAAAGTAATTGGATATAATAGTATGTTATCCGTAAATGTTATCGAGTCAGCGGTAAAGTACCTAAATAATTTAGCTTTTATACGTATTGTGCGACGTTTTTCATCCAAAACACACCGCGCCATGTTCGTTGATAACTGTCGGTGTCACTCATACTTTTATCGAAGCCGATAAAACCGCCGATAAAAGGACGTAACTGCTGCTATCTTCCAAAGAACATAAGCCATTTACAAATAACCCGTTGCACTCACTGCACTTCCCAAATACGAAGAAAGTCGTTAACTGGCCGACTTCCGCTTTTAGGACGTTATCAGTTAAATTTGATGCGACTGTTAGCTGATGGTAATCGTGAGAATGCTCAGCATTTGCTTCGAGGAAATATGCTTAATTAATTGGATGACACGCCGTCGGCTTGGTTCTTTTTGTTTTGATGATACTGATAATGTGTACTCGGTGCGCCAGCACCAGCTGTTCGCGACCGCGCGCTGCCGCACCCGCGCAGGCCAACGAGATCCTTTACATAGGCTAGTCAAGTCATATAACACACACTTTAATGAAATTGACATCTTCATGATGTCAGACACTGTTTACAAAAATAACGTTCTAATGAAGTTGCAGCGAGGTTATGTTTGAGCTTGCCGCGGTACTGGAATGAATCATTCTATTTTTACGCCTAGTTTGCTCTGTCTTTAAGTTCTGATATTGTAAGTAGGTAATTGTTATTCCCAGACTGTTATACAATTTCTGTGTACCTATTGTTGCTTGCGCTCTAGTTATATTATTGTAATTCGTGGATAACGTGATTGGTCTCACATGTTTCAAATTCTTTTAAGTATTGTGTTTTTAATCTATGTGTGTTACTGTTTGTTGTCCCAAATAAATTGAAAAAAAAAAAAAAAAAAAAAAAAAAAAGAGACATAACGATTGGTACGTGACATACTATTGCCGACAAACATTTAAAACGCGCAAAAATATTGTTTTTCGATGAAACATTTAAAGTAATTGGATATAATAGTATGTTATCCGTAAATGTTATCGAGTCAGCGGTAAAGTACCTAAATAATTTAGCTTTTATACGTATTGTGCGACGTTTTTCATCCAAAACACACCGCGCCATGTTCGTTGATAACTGTCGGTGTCACTCATACTTTTATCGAAGCCGATAAAACCGCCGATAAAAGGACGTAACTGCTGCTATCTTCCAAAGAACATAAGCCATTTACAAATAACCCGTTGCACTCACTGCACTTCCCAAATACGAAGAAAGTCGTTAACTGGCCGACTTCCGCTTTTAGGACGTTATCAGTTAAATTTGATGCGACTGTTAGCTGATGGTAATCGTGAGAATGCTCAGCGTTTGCTTCGAGGAAATATGCTTAATTAATTGGATGACACGCCGTCGGCTTGGTTCTTTTTGTTTTGATGATACTGATAATATGTACTCTTTATTGGGCATCAAGATGAGCTTGCTACGCGCCGGGAATCGCTTTGCGGCCATGAGTCTGCGCGACCAGCGGCGGTGGTGAGCGGTCTGTGTGTTTGGCTCACTCGTATCACTCGGATCTGTCTGTCCTTCAACCTCTCACCGCGCCGCTTGCCCGTCCACGTCTTTGCGCGACTAGTGGTAGTGGTGAGCGGCGAGCCACGAAAACAAAATCAACACGAACCACCGCGCGGTGCCTTGTTCTAGCGGTTTTTGCCGAGTGAATCGCAGCGGTTAGAGCGTCGCGGGGCGCAGGAACAAATGAATCGGCGAATAGAAAATATGCCGCGTTGCCGCGGCGCGTGCGGCGAGTCGCGCGGACGAATCGCGCGGTGTACGTGGCATGGTTGCCGCACCGCGCGCGTCCGCTCGCCGCTAGGACTGAAGTCGTGGCCGGCCGCACCAATAACCTACGCACGTGTTCAGCTTCAGCGCTTGTTTTGGTAAAATCGGCGCTTATTCGTAGCCAGTCGCAGCATACATGCTCATCACATTTTACACAAACAAACAATGAGAACAAATCTCAGGTGAAAAGACCTACCTTTTGTAAAGGCTTTAAGCTATGACACCTTTTTGAACATTTTGGAAACTTAAAATTTAAATTTTAATATATTATGTCACAGTTTTCTACTATCTTACATTAAATAATATAAGAGCAGAATTGACTTAAGTGATATCGTACAACACAAAAGTTGTTCCTTCTAAATGTTGTACCTTCGCTAACATTATAAATTTATAAAGAACTGGTAAATTAGAAGTTTGAGTGCGTATAGTTTTGTAAGTATTAAACTAAACTAAAAATTATAGGTACTGACAACTTATTAAAAATTCAATACCACGAAATAATGAGAAATGCTATCAAACCAAATTCCCAAATTCCCCACAACAATTCAATTTAAAATCAACTTCTGTGAAAACTCAATCACATTCAATTACTGAATGAAATAAAATCAATTTTGGATTGTCCGCCTGCGCCGCGCCGGTGGTCTGCGCGCGCAGCTGTATTCGACACGAGTCATGCTATTTGTCCCTCTCACACCTTCGGATGCACATGAGAAAAAAGGTATCGATAACGAAGTGAAGTGAAATCTGAAGTGACAGTAAGGGGTTGTTCCGAAGTTCGAAATTCATAGTAACTGTTGCACCTTGACGTGCGTTCGAATAGTTAACTCAAGAGTCTCAAGACCGAACGAATGGGAATACAATGCAAACATGAACTTCAGATTATAAGGTCTGCGGCCATGGCAATAGTGTCTTATTTTTTGCTAGAGTTATTCTAGTCTATTCGATTCTATGCTCTAAAGGGGCTAAACCGGGCCATGTTTTGCTGCAATTGGTGGCCGGCCATTTATAATATTTGTATTTGCCTCTAACTACTCTCAGAGAAGTACGACCATAGTTGCCGGCCACAAATGGCAGTAAAATATGGTTCGTTTAGAAGCCCCATAAAAATATGGAACTCTTTGTCGGCTCATGTGTTTCCTCCTTCTTATAACTTGGGATTCTTCAAACGAAGCGTGAAGAAGCATCTCTCGGGCCAGTATGACAGTGTCAACTGAAATGGCACCGTTGGTTTCTTGTCAAAAAACAACCTACACAGCTTTGCCTAATTTAAATTAAAACCATGAATTCTTCTTTAACATCTTCATCTTCCTGATAACGAAGAAGACGCTGTATTAAACCCTTTACTATAAAAACGGCATGATTACAATCTAATAGTTCTAGTCTCGGTTATCAATATGGCTGAGGTCGAGGCTGAGATAGCTTTATTTCGTAAAAACAATGGTAATTAATGCACAAGATCTTTGCTATATGACTTCGCGCGTACCGAATAGAGGCCTGGTCCACGGTTCAGCGGCTGCGCGCTTCCCACGGCGCCGGCGCAGCTCTAGCTATTTCACGCTCTGTGATTATGTGGTGGAAATTATTGAGGAAGGCGTGATGCGCGATACGAGTTTATCAATGGAAGTGGATTTATCTTTCGCGAGAATCGAGAAATGTAGACCAAGTTATGAGGGTTGTAAAAAACTACGAAACCGCTTCGAGAAAAGGTAGGTAGTCTCCTCGCGCTTTGCTTGACTGGTCTTGGCGGTGGCACAACCGTGCTCCCAGTCCCAGATCATTAAAATTCTTCCTGTATTTTATATTTACCTAGTGTTACTAACTTTGTAAGTGGATTTTGCCAAATTATTTGTCAAGACGCGCATAACTACTACTAAATAGCAAGTATTATTTCAAACTTCATCTTCAGATTGCGTCAGGTGAAATCAAGGCCTATGCTTGACTATTTAGTATATTTTTTTCCTATGACATTATTTTGCTGAATTAATAAATAACCTCACAACATCGCTAACCGCGGGCGCCACTGAACAACCTTTCTGCCCCAACGGCCGCCCAATGTGCCCCGCCCACTGCCACTTTAGTTTGGCGACTGTCTGAGCTATTTCTACAACCTTGGTTTTCTTGAACCTTTCCGCAACAATGTGGGCCGACGACCTGGTTAGGATCGCGGGCAGAAATTCTATGAGGGCGGCGCAAGCCCGATCGTTGTGGAGAACTTTGGGGGAGGCCTTAGTCCATCAGCGGACGTCTAATGTGATAATCGGTAATCAGTCTACTTCCTGTGTGATTGAAAAGGCGTTTTTTCCTTTTGCATAAAATGTAATTTTAGTAAGTACATTTAAGTTTATTTTGTAAATCGTAATTACTAATTTTAAAATTAATAAAAAGGAAACTTTTTTCTTTCTATATCATAAGTCAAAGTCCGATTAACAATACACGTCGCAGCGCCAACAAATCTTCTTACATCCGAATGACTTGGTAATCAAATATCTCATCCATCCGTTCCCATCGTCCGTCTGTCTGTCACGACCACAAGTTCCGTGGCTGCGGTCGCGACCAAAAGAAACGTTACGGTTATTTACGAGCTACCGACAGCCCATTATGTGACAATGGAGTCTGACAACGGCACGATGATAAATCTAAATAGGTTTTTTTTATTCATAACCAACGATTGACCTCAGTAAGGGTGAAGCCAGACGAACGTAATTTGAGTCGCGTAATTTCGGTCGCGACAATACATCTTGTCATGTGATCACTTCACACTAAGTATGGCCCGACCGAAATTACGCGACCTGTCTGACTGCACCTTAACACCTGATGGTAAGTGACTACGGGATTGAGGTTTTAGTCCGCTGATTCAGGAACAGCCTATTTATTCTTGTCTTAAGAAACCAAGATATAAATTATGTATGTGTTACTTTCCTTTTAAATACCGTCCGAGCATGACAGATGATGCTGAGTCGCGCGACATTCAATGCTTACTAGCCCTGCAGAGCGAGTTCCATTCCTTAGCGGTTCGCATTAGAAAAGTTGTTGGGGTTAAACTAATAACTAAAATGCATGACTTTATATGAAAAACGTCAATATTTCGTGTTCTTACAATTAAGGGCAAAGATTCTTCACAGATCACATCTTCACATCTCAATTCTAACAAAATTTGGGACTACTTGGGACTACCAAAAATAGTTGGTGGCCGCCTAGTCATTTAGGCGTGTTGTAGCCGCTAGGCGCAATACAAACATGGAAAGATACAGAATGATAATAAAATATCTCAGCAGACATTATTTCGTTTTTAAATTGTCTAATACTTATTATACTAAATAAGGATAATTATTGTTTTCGTCTGGCGCCTCCAAACTAGTCCACCTGCTATTATTACCTAGCCGAGTTAGTTTTATTGAAATCTAGAGCCCGCCCGGCAAGGTCGCCTACTCTCACACACACGCCAAACTACTTCTGTTCTCTGATTTAACGAGTACATACGACTGTTGTAATTAGAACACTATTGTACGTGAATAATAGCGATCAATGAGTACAAATAAGTGACAAAATTATTAGTCATATCTAAAATTTGCTTATTTGTAGAGCGACCTAATTTGATGGTGCTCATCGGAATATCGGAAATTTATAAACCGTCATTTGCTATTCGACCGCATAGATTCAAGTCATTTTAATGACTTTATGGCATACTCGTACCGTGCCTCTGTTATTTATGACATAGCAAAGTTGAAAGTTAAGAAAATTAAGTCGCAATTCCCTCGCGTTAATTTTCTTAACTATTTGTTATTAACAAATATATGGATTCAAGTCCGAAATAAAGAGTTTGGATATGAAATTTGAATAACAAATTGGTATATTATCTGAATGAGAAAGATAATGCCATACATAATAGAAATGGTCAAATAGCGCATATCGCTAAAATAGAAGTATAGTGCCAAGATCTTGGAGACAAACAAGTCAGAGACAGTCTGGTTGAGTTCCCGATTTTTTGCTGACATTCAAACCATTACGCTATCTGCTAATAGCTTCGATACAGCTTACGGCTAAAATGAATAAACATAAAAATATCCATATATAGTATTCCCCCTCAGTTCCCACAGTTTTTACAGACAATTTTATTACCCGTTTTTATGAAGAAACGATTATTTTTGCAAATTTAATAAAAAACAACATAAACGAATTCTTGGTTTAACACACCGTAAATAACATTAACCTGTCGAAACACCAATCTTGAATAATAATATGGAATAATCCTACAATGAATAACTATGCCTTTACCATCTGAAGAAAAGTAGCAAGCGTCATATATTCAAACCAAGATACGGCCTTTTGTGAACGATAGTGGTTGAAAATACTCAGAGGAAAAAGGACTAAAGCGGTATACACTCTGCTTAAAGTTATGTCTACTTATGACCTTATTGAAACAACTTGTTGTAAAAATATTCGGCTGTTTATGGTCACTTAGTATGCATTATGAGCTTCTATACTTTAGGACTATGTCGTAGTTACGTTGTGCAGGTAAAAGTTAATAATATTGATGAGATTGTTACTGTGATAAGGTGCTACGGTATTTTTATGACACTATTTGAATTTTGTTGACTTTTCTTGGCTGTGGAAGCTTACTTTTATGATTAACGTTACTTGTGCCGAATTAGTATTTTATTGGAAAATTTATTGAATTATTTATTTATTATTTGTAAGCTTTCTTTTAACTAGAGATGCGCAGTTATAAAATTATAATTCTTTGTAAGAATATACATATTTATGTATGTGATCGGTGCTAGTTATCTACTTCGGAATACATATATGGCCTAGAAAAGATTTAATATGCATGTTTATGCTACCTATATTAACTCTAATCAAAATTATATAATAAGTCTCATTATAGGTAAATTATAAAATAATATACAAACATTTAAGATGCTTAACTCTTTAAGAAACGTATTAACAAATTAATATCGTCTAAAAAAAATACAAAAATAAAATATTAATAAAATAAATGCAAAAAGTGAATTCATTGACCCCGACGTGATTTGAACACGCAACCTTCTGATCTGGAGTCAGACGCGCTACCGTTGCGCCACGGAGTCGATACGCTAGAGGCTCAAAATACGCACCATACTCTGCGAACGGCGGTGACGTCATCTAGTGACGTGATTTGGAAGCATTGATCTGAGGAGTTTATTTTTAGCGTAGGAGTGTTGTCTGGGTTTCAGGCCCATTCATGTAAGTTTCAATGTGTGTGTTTGTGTGAAAATAATATAATACTTTATCCGTCCATTTTACTCGTAGAGGCACTCGATATTTTATCGCACAAGGATAGAATGTAGGTTAAGATTGTTGGAAAATGTAATGAATTTCCAAACTTATTACTGGAATGTTAACATAAAGTACATTTTTGAAATCGTTCATAAATTTCTATTAGGTACCTATGCTTTTCTTGATAGGTATTTCCTTTTTCTCAAATGCATAATTATCACTTTCGCTAAGAAAACTAAGGTAAGTCTGTTAAAATAGTCTGCTGAAAATGATCTAAAAAAGATTATTATTGTTCGTTTTTTGACCCTCCTTAATAGAATATTGAATGTATTAATACTTCGATGGACAAACACTGCGGAGTCATGATTAGGTACATGTTATTATTAAGTATTGATAGTAGGTAAATGTTGATAAACAGTTTTTATCAATAGGTATTTACCTACTTTATCAAGTCTTGGTGATTCAAGTACCTACCACTCGAGCTGTGATTTCGATTTATCAGTCATTGATGGATTTATCATAGAAATTACACAAGAAAAAATACCTAAATAGAGGTTGTTTGATGAGTCGTTCTCTAGGATTTTCAAAAAAAAAAATATCATAAAAAAATCCGTGGGCGTAAGATTTTTTTAAGAGCCGTAGGAGGTATCAAATGACCCCTGCTATCCCCCATTTAAATTTGGCAAACGATGTACCAAACACCCTGTACCTATTTTGACTTCAAAACTGAAGGAATCCGCTTTACATATTTTTTTAGGGATTCGATATACTTCCCTAATTTTTTTTTTTTTTCCTGGTAGCTTCATGTTGTTATTCTTGTCAAAATTCATAGGTCACGAGAATCACGAATAATCGGAAAACTATTCGCAGGTAATTCTTAAGCATGACGTGTCGCATTTTGATGTTTTACATACTTACCTACATCCTGCGTTCTATGATTTTGATGTTTTACATACTTACCTACATCCTGCGTTCTATGTTCATCCCTATTTTTTGTGCACTTTATCCAGGGACATACTATATAAAGTCATGCTCAATCAAACTGAACAATAACGAATTTTAGCACCTATTTTACTTTTAAAACGTTTATCCCGAGTCCCAGCCATTTAAGGTAACTTATGAAATGGAGTCGGGTTCTATTTTTCAGAACCCTAAACTTGGCCCGTTTGTCACGGAACCCTCGGCCGAGTCGTGAACAATATTGTTATGATGACATTACGGAAGTGAGTACAGAGCACCTGTAACGTGACGCGGTAAATAGAAATAACTAATAATATTTTTATTTATTTTTATTTGGGGCATCAACAGCAATACAATTATCAACTAATAGCAAAAAATAAAACCGGCCAAGTGCGAGTCGGACTCACGCACCGAGGGTTCCGTACAAACACTTATTCTATCTTAACCGGCCGGATTAAGTTAAGTTTGCGCTATCGCGCATGGTATGTATCGCGCCGGATACAAATGAAGTAAGAAAAGTATAGAATTGCACAATCTTCTAAATTGTACAAAAAAAAACGTTTTAAACACTGCGCACTATCAATATAGTCGACACGCCATTGTGCATTGTCCTGTTTATTCGGACTATTCTTTTTATTATTCAGAATACTAAAACTTATACAACACAAATATACGTAGCGTAGGTACTTCGCACACTTAAGAAACCCATAAGTACCTACAAGAAATATATTATATTTATAAGGCACGCAGGATAAGTAATTTTTGCCATCCCTGAAGGGCTACTCCGATATTCCCCACAGTCCCACTCACCCAGATATAGTTGACTGGAGAACGAGAGGGATAGAGTAGAGAGTAGCCCATCTGATGTAGAGTATCCTCCAGGGCTATGCAGCGCAGAAACCGCTGTGCAAAACGTCTGCGAGAATTGTTATTATTGCACTTATCTTATTGTTATTGCACATTAACGTCTTAAAGGGCGCTAATTTGACGGAGTTTTATGATACCTTAAATTTTTAGTACTCGTCTTGCTCCCTTGCCAAAAGGAATTCACCAAAAAACGATAAATACGCTTTCCCATTTATGTTTAAGGGTAAAAACGTTTTACCATTCGTATTTGCGCTAAAAATCCCGACAAGAAGTGAATTCGCATTCAGGGCTTGATTACCATTTATTTGTGCTATTTATAAAAGAAATAGAGCAAACAAAAAACCCAGTCGATCATTCTGGAAAGCGTTTTTGCGCTCCTAAACAACCATTGTTTATATTCCACATTTGAAGTTTATCTCGTTATACTTGTTTGGAAATGTCTCAACATTGTTGCTTTGAATCCATCAAGCGCCGATCTCACGTTCCCACCAATCAAGGTCTTTGGGGACGACGAACGGGCCAATCAGGTCCTTTCGAAACAAGATCGGGTCGTTTCTGGAAACGAGCGGACCAATCAGAACGCTTATTGGAGGCAATCAGACGCGTCGCCTGGATGATCGTAATTGGGGATTTCTGTATTGGATATGGGATTGTGCCATGAAATATTTACGCGGGAACTGTAAAAAACATAAAAATAGATTGCTGTCTATGGACACGGCTTAGAGTTATTAGATTTCAACATGTTGCATACCGGCGGCTTAGTTTTCGTGACAACTATCTACGTTTATTGTATTAGCTCTGTGAGTAGACACACATGTAAATGTCGTCTTTCTTTATCTTACGGTATTCATATTCTTTCCACCAGTGACCGGATAATTCTTACCACTGTTTAATCTATGGGCAAAAAAAGAGAGAAAACAAAAAAATAGGCAGGGCACTACCTACCATTTCTCGAACCGTTTCGTCACATTTTCAAACCCTTACTTATACAGCTTACATTTCGTTTCGTTGGTCTCATCAACATCATCATCATTTCAGCCACAGGACGTCCACTGCTGAACATAGGCTCCAGTGACTTCCAGATCGGCCGGTCGTTGGTCAAATTCACCAAATTATTGTCAAAAATAACAAAATGGATAAGCATATTTTTACCGAATAAGCTAGTCGGAATGACACTTACCTACGTCCTCTATTTATTGATTCCTCAGCACTGTCCTCACCCCAACAGAAACAAACAAGTGGCCTTTTATGACCACTTTAAACTACTTCCACGAACAGCTTTCCAAACCGCACATCCCCCTCTGCACAAAACAGAAAACATGACATGTGTATCAACCGACTGAGTTGAATTGCACCTGACAGCTCAAAATTCCCGTACAGAGAAGGTGCCAACTTAATTTAACCGGGGTATACGAAGCGGGATATCTTACATTTTTACATTGAGGAGTTGCGTATAGTCTTTCACTTGAAAGTAAAAAGAAGATAAGTTATAATGTATGATCTTAGGGTTGAAAATGCCTTAGCCTGTTTGTTTTCTGAGTTTAGGAAGGCAGTCAAAGCTTTTAAGCGTCCGACAGAGGCTACCAAATAAAGTGGCGATTCTTAGGATGAGTGGGATATAGGACCGGTATTATAAAATCAAAAACGAGGGACTCGATGGAGGCTCATCTCTTCAGGTACAGCTAAAGGTTAAAATTAGTCCACAATTAGTTGAGTTGAACACTGGAAATCACAAAGAAAATTTGTAATAAAATAGAAAATTATATTGAACTTTAATTGACGCCTTAATTTGTACTAACTTTTTGAGAAATGCTTCTGCACTTAGGATTATAGTTTGTTATATCTGCCTGGATCACAAACAGATTTAGGTTCGCGTCTTTCGTATTTGTGCTAAGTTAGGCATTCCAGAGCTAATTCTCTCATTAGACTGCTATCATAAACGTTCTGTAAATCACTACATAGTATATGTTGGATTTCGTTTATTTTTATGTTCCGTTTCTTTCATTATTAAATTAAAATTTGATGCAATGTAACCACTAAACGATCCCTCCCTCTGTCCTATTTCTTCATGCACAACTCATGTATCGTGTGCGCTCTGTCGCACCCAGAGTGCAATATGCGCTTGCGCCGCGCCCTCTGTGGGAAAAACTTAGATAGACAAAACCGCCGGTTGATGGCGGACCCACTGCGCAAACGCCTGTACTAAATCCATTTTAATCTCGGTTTTAATTCACTATTTCTCGCGAAATGTGTATGTGAATAAGTGTTAGCATCAAGCAGAAGGACCTTGGTCACTTGTGGAGTGATAGTGCAAAGGGGGCCCCCAAATTCTTCAAGGCACGTGTGCGAGCTGGTCTCCGTAGCACACCACAAGGAGTTTCTTCAGGTCAGTGCATGAGTTTCCTTTCCAACGGCTTGCTATACGTCGTACTATTCTAATCCAATAGCAGGCCCATTCCTGTATGTGTTTAAGTGGTTACATGCTGAAGTATCATTAGTCTAGGTACAGCTCTGAACCAAAACTACAGTCCACGAAATTTAAGCATATCGCGTCCGAAAAGGCGCAAGTAACGTGCACCGCAAAAAAATCAAAAACAAGGAGGATTTAGGAGAAAAAGAATTCTTTATCCTCCATTTATGGTCCTATTCGAACCGCATTCATAGTATTTTATTTCATTTCGCACTCAATAGTTCTAATTATTACAATTAAATTAAATTTACAACCTAGTTATTGGTATTTATATAGCTGTTAAACATTACTAAAACAACATTTCATAACATAAATTCACATACATTTTATTCTCTTAATGAAATTTAGACCAAAGTAACTTATGCTTGATTATTATACTTAAATTAGTTTGATTTCATTATTTATCTTTCCGCCCCGCTACGCAATCAACTAATTTATCCTTTCTTTCTTTCCCGCTAATCGGCATTAAGTGGTTTCATACTGACGAATATCTAAAGTGATAAACATAATTATCGACTTATATTTCATTTTTCTCGCTTGCATTCCAGCGCCCGTATCTTTATATCGGGCTACCCGCTTACTTATTTAATAACATATTCGCTTGTCCGCTAACCGCGCGCAGTTGTCTATCGCTTAACCGACTTTGTTGACGAACAGTTATTTTTTACACCGCCGTTATATTTGCACTTGATTATTTAAGCAGTACGAGTAGGTACTCTTCTATTGTGAGTTATTCATATATTTAAACGTAACGCACATTTAATTAACGATGTCGAAAAATGACGCAAAGGAAGAAGCACAAGGCGAACCCAGTCGTAGTGATCTAGTTGTCTTGGAAGCCAAGCGTAATGCGTTATTTACGCGTTTACAAAATATATATACCTTATCTCTTAAGGCGCGTGAGGATGAATCACAACGTGAAACGTTTTTGAACAATGTCGCAAATATTGACCAATTACGGTCAGATTTCGAACGCGTTTTGGATTCATACAATGCACGCGTAATACAAATCAAACCAAATGCCACGGTTAATTATCAACCTTGGATATCATTTGAAGAGATGTATTGTCAAATAAAACGAGTTCAATCAGAATTAACAGCAAGGGCTCGCGATTCACAGCGCCCAGAGCAACAGTATACGTTAAACCATAAACTACCATCTTTCGAATTGATTTCGTTTGATGGTCAAATTCGTAATTGGCCTTTGTTTTTTGAACAATTTAGGAGTGTCATACACAACAATCCGCGCTTAACGAATAGCGAACGCGTTCAATTTTTAGTGGGCAAATTGACGGATAAGGCGCGATCAATTTGCGCGGGCTTACCGGCTACGGGCGAAAACTATGAAATCATATGGCAAGCGCTCGTAGATAAATATGAGGATAAACGCGCCCTAGCCGCGGGATACGCTAATCAGCTATTGGACTTTAAGCCGATCATAGCAGGCACGTCTGTGAACTTAGATTCGTTTTTGTGTAATTTTGATGCTGCAGTAAATGCGTTGAAGGCGTTAAAGTTAGAAGATTTAGCGGATTTTCTATTTTTGCATATAGCGCTACAAAAATTAGATTCCGAAACAGTCAAATTATTCGAAATGTTTTATCGCAAAGAAAGTTGTCCCACTTACGCTAATTTTATCGAGTTTATAAAGGAACAAAGCAAAGTAGTATCGCGTTCAACCACAAAGGTAACTTTGTCTTCATATCAGAACAAACCTAGTCCCAGTACTATTAAAAATTTACCTACTCCAAAAAATAATCCAACAAAAACTTTTGTTAATACGCAGCCTGTATCCACGGCTAATTGTTTGTTGTGTAAAACTAATAAACACGAACATTTATATCAATGTTCAATGTTCTCCAAGATGACTCCTCATGAAAGATTTAATTTTGTGAAAACAAATTCAATTTGTAATAACTGCCTTAGTTTTAAACACAAATTTTCCGCCTGCACTTCGCAGCGAAATTGCAATATTTGTGCCGCGCGACACCATACTTTATTGCATTTCGATTCTCAACATAAACAAGGTAATAAATCGCATAATTACGTCACTACCGAGACTAATAATGAGATTTCCGCTCCCGCTTGTGAACCAAACCGCGCCCTAAACTTAACAAAAGAAACTGATAACGCCGCGTCGTCGAGACAGGTTAATAGCTATTTGCAGCCTACTTCAACGTTAAATCATCTTTCTGCCGGGAATGTTTTGAATGATTCTACTCAGAATAAAACAACATTGTTAGGCACCGCAAAAATTAAACTTTGCGATATTAGCGGTAAATATCATGACGTTCGAGTACTTGTTGACCCGGGATCGCAAAGTGACTACATTACCCTTGCGTGTTGCAAACGGTTGTCGCTGCCGATTAGTAAGCAACATCGTTTTACACAAGTTCAAGGAATTGGAGGCGTTACGCAAAAAATACGCGGAATATCTTCGGCTAAATTTGTGTCTCGTTTTGACGATAGTAATAGCGATATTTACTCCATTCAGCCTTTTGTCGTTGAAAATATTACGTCAAACTTACCTGACACGCGCGTTGATCTGGCCGATTTAGACTGCTTTAAAAACTTACAACTGGCAGACGATAGTTTTAATGAGCCTGGGTCGATTGACATGCTCCTAGGTGTCAATCTTTTCTGCGAAATTTTATGTTCTGACAAAATTCGATATGCCGACTCGCCTTGGGCTTTAGAAACAACGCTCGGATATATAATATTAGGAGACGTTAATATAGCCGCGCCGCCTAAAACTACGCGCGCGTTCTGTGCGTTCACCCACGAACCGTTAAACATAAGTTTGCAAAAATTTTGGAACTTGGAAGAACTTCCTTCAAAAAAGTTTTTGAGCCCTGACGATCAGGAGTGTGAGCAGATATTTACGTCAACTACGACGCGTAACGATAATGGTTCTTACGCAGTTGACCTGCCGTTCAAACAAAGTCCTGACACTTTAGGAAATTCTTTCTTAACCGCGAAAAAGAGATTCCTCATGCTTGAAAGTAAATTATCTAAAAACCCGCAGCTTCGCGAAAGTTATGACGCAGTCGTTCGTGACTACTTAAACAAAGGCATTATTTCTATCGTTCCACCTAAAGAACACCACGATCCAGGTTTTTACCTGCCGCATCATCCTGTCATTCGCAACGACAAGTCTTCGACGAAGTTGCGTATTGTTCTGGATGCGAGTTGCAAAACTGACAACGGTCTATCTCTTAATGACATCCTTCATACAGGATGTAATTTGCAGTCAGACATTTTTCACATTCTTTTGAATGTTCGCATTTTCCGCATATGTTTTTTCGCTGACGTTCGTCAGATGTACTTGTGCATAGAAGTACATCCCTCGCACCGTGCCTTTCAACGAATTTTATACCGCTTCTCTCCTGAGGATTCCTTGGACGCATATTGCTTTAACCGCGTTGCGTTTGGCCTCAGGTCTTCAGCTTTTCTTGCATTACGCACGCTTCGCCAGCTCGCCGATGACGAGCGCGAAAGGTATCCCCTCGCTGCCGCCGTTATTGAAAGAGACGTTTACATGGACGATTTAGCTTCTTCTGCTTCTTCATCCGAGGAAGCAGTTACGACAGCGACCCAGTTAATCAGCCTCTTCAAGGCTGGTGGGTTCGATTTAGTGAAATGGACTAGCAACTCCCCGCAGCTGCTAGAGCACATTCCCACAACGCACCGCCAGTCAGACTCCATCTCTTTCAATGACGGCGACTCTCTAAAGATCTTAGGCCTCAAATGGCTTCCTAGCTCTGACGAGTTTGTTTTCACCGTCTCACCTCCGCAGCTTATTGGCACAAAGCGTGCTATTCTTTCTGCCACCGCCCGCCTGTATGACGTGCTCGGTCTTGTAGGCCCGATCGTACTCTACTCTAAGCTTCTAATCAAGGAACTGTGGCTGTTGCAATTGGACTGGGACGTTCTGCCGCCCCCTCACATTTTAAACTTGTGGCACCAGTTGGTAAGCGAGCTTCCTTTGATTTCGACTTTCAGGTTTCCGCGGCACTTGGGTGTTGAAGCAAATTCAAAGCTAACGCTTTTAGCTTTTGCTGACGCTAGTGAGAAAGCCTACGGCTGCGTTATTTACGCGCACGTCACAACCGATAATCGCGATCCCATCGTTCGCTTAATTTGCTCCAAATCCAAGGTCGCACCAGTGAAGACGGTGACTGTGGCCAGGCTTGAACTCTGCGCCATCGTTTTAATGTCAAACCTGCTTCGTGTCGTTTACGACTCTCTCTCACAACGCCATCCAGTTGACAATATTTACGCTTTCTCTGACTCTGAGGTCGCTCTTTGCTGGGTGCATTCGTCACCTCACAAGTTCGATACTTTTGTGGCTAATCGTATAGCTCAGTGTCAGAACAATTTCGCCTCAGAACATTTCTATCATGTACCTGGGTCTCAGAACCCCGCTGACAGTCTTTCGCGTGGGCTCTTACCTTCCCGCTTAAAGGATCATGATCTCTGGTTCCAAGGTCCGCCTTGGGCGTCGTTACCGATTAAGGACTGGCCTGTGACTAATTTCTCGCCTGCGTCGTCTGCGAAGCTGCCAGAGGAAAAATCTACAGCTCTTGTCACTGCTAATAACAGTAGCAATGAGCACTGGCTCTTAGAGTTGAGCAAGAAGTTCTCGTCATGGCATCGATTTCTCAAAACCGTCGCGATTGTTTTGAAGTTTCTTAATAAAATTCCTCGCTCCCGTGAAATTACTGCTGCGGACCTCGATGCAGCTGAGTTGCTGGTGGTCAAGATTGTTCAGCAAGTCGCGTTTGCTGACGATATTCGCAATATCCAAGGCGGAAGGGTTTGCTCTCCCTCTTTACGCAAACTATTCCCCTTTATTGTTGACAACGTCCTGCGAGTAGGAGGCCGGCTAGGAAATTCGTCTCTTAGCTTCTGTAACAAACATCCTGCACTACTACCCAAAAATGGGCACATAGTTGAACTTTTAATCGACTTTTCTCATCGTGAAAACTTACACGCCGGCCCTCAACTCTTGCTGTCAATTCTGAGGGAAAAATATTGGATCCTTTCCGCGCGCCGAATTATACGGCAGCGCTTTCATAAATGCAATGATTGTTTCCGCGCTAAACCAGTTGGTACTTTTCCTGCAATGGCCGACCTTCCAGAATGTCGTGTTGAGCAAAGTAAAGCCTTCACACACACTGGCGTCGATTATGCCGGTCCGTTCCACGTCACCATGGTCAGAAAACGGGGAGCACACAGCCAAAAGACGTGGTTATGTGTATTCATCTGTCTGGTGACCAAAGCCGTTCATACCGAGCTCGCTTCGTCCTTGAGTTCCGAATCGTTTTTAAACGCATTCAAGCGGTTTATTGCACGGCGTGGTCCGGTTAAGGTTCTTTATAGCGATCAGGGTACTAACTTTGTAGCTTCTAAAGCTTATTTAAACGAGCTTCACTCTTTTCTTCGGACCGAAGATTATTTTAAAACATTCCAAGAAGAACTCTTGAAAAACCGTATAACTTGGAAGTTGAATCCTCCTAACGCGCCGCATTTTGGAGGAATCTGGGAGGGTAATATTAAATCATTCAAGACGCATCTTCATCGTGTCATAGGAAAACAAATTCTAACATATGAAGAGTTACTTACAGTGCTCAATCAGATTGAGGCAATCCTCAACAGCCGCCCGCTTTACGCATTGAGTTCTGATCCGGCGGAACCGGCCGCGCTTACACCTGCTCATTTCATATCAACCGCACCCTTGCCGCATTTGCCTGCGGCCGATTTAAGTCACGAACGAACGAATATGTTATCTCGGTTTTCTTTGTTGGACTCGCTCGTTCAATCCTTTTGGAAGCGTTTTCGAACAGAGTATCTCCATACTTTGCAAAGTCGAGAAAAATGGAATACACCCTCCAAACCCCTAGCTCCAGGAACTGTAGTTCTGATAAAGGTAGACAATGCGCCGCCTCTTCAGTGGCCGCTCGGTGTTATCACTACTATTTTTCCTGGACGTGACGGAGTTGTACGCGTTGCGGAGGTTCGGACGCGTAGCGGCAAGCTGCAACGACCCGTTGTGCGGCTATGCCCACTGCCTACGCAGTAGAGTTGCTACTAACTAATTTAATATTTATTCCTATAAGTTTAAGTTAAATATGTCAAGCATAAAGTACTTAATGATAGTCTTATTTGCTTCTTGCTAGATTTAATTTAGTTTTTCTTTCTTTTTTTTTGAAGGGAATCCTTCAAGCCCGGGGGGATGTTGGATTTCGTTTATTTTTATGTTCCGTTTCTTTCATTATTAAATTAAAATTTGATGCAATGTAACCACTAAACGATCCCTCCCTCTGTCCTATTTCTTCATGCACAACTCATGTATCGTGTGCGCTCTGTCGCACCCAGAGTGCAATATGCGCTTGCGCCGCGCCCTCTGTGGGAAAAACTTAGATAGACAAAACCGCCGGTTGATGGCGGACCCACTGCGCAAACGCCTGTACTAAATCCATTTTAATCTCGGTTTTAATTCACTATTTCTCGCGAAATGTGTATGTGAATAAGTGTTAGCATCAAGCAGAAGGACCTTGGTCACTTGTGGAGTGATAGTGCAAAGGGGGCCCCCAAATTCTTCAAGGCACGTGTGCGAGCTGGTCTCCGTAGCACACCACAAGGAGTTTCTTCAGGTCAGTGCATGAGTTTCCTTTCCAACGGCTTGCTATACGTCGTACTATTCTAATCCAATAGCAGGCCCATTCCTGTATGTGTTTAAGTGGTTACATGCTGAAGTATCATTAGTCTAGGTACAGCTCTGAACCAAAACTACAGTCCACGAAATTTAAGCATATCGCGTCCGAAAAGGCGCAAGTAACGTGCACCGCAAAAAAATCAAAAACAAGGAGGATTTAGGAGAAAAAGAATTCTTTATCCTCCAGTATAAAACAAAGTCGCTTCCTGCTGGCTGTCTGTCTGTCCCTATGTATATTTAGATCTTTAAAACTACGCAACGGATTTTTGATGCGGTTTTTTAGTAGATAAAGTGATACATACATAATTTATCAGCATTACACCCGTGCGAACCTAGGCGGAACACTAGTAATTCCATATGACAAAAACAATACTCACAAGAGTCACAAGCTACTTTTGGACACGGGACAGGCGACTTCTTTGTTTTCACCCGCCTACCCCTTTTCATGCCTGTAGGCATGGAACACCCCTCGACATATTTCGTTAATAAAGTGGCAATCCAAGTGCATGTTAGAATAAAGCCTGTGATATAGCGCGCGCGCCGGCGCAGCTTCCTAATGTGTTCAGGGAAACTTACGGCAGCGGCTTAGGCCGGCCGCCGAGTAACAGTTGTTGTAAATTGTAATTAGTCACTTTCCGTTTCATTCATTTCGTTGTCTATGACGATGCGGTTGGAGCAGTTGGTAATGCAGCTGCCTGCTGAACCGGCGGTCCTGGGTTCGAATCCCGGCCAGGGAAATTATTAGTGTGCGAAGTCGGATATTTGTTTCTGGGTCATGGATGTCATTTATATAATATACGAGTATATCGTCTTCTAGTACCCATAGTATAAGCTTCGCTTAGTTTGGGACTAGGTCGATTTGTGTAAGATGGTCCCTTAAAATGTATTAAAGTATTTATATTTCTTTAAGTATTTATTTCTTTATTATCATTTCCGTCAAATAACATCACGGTCAAGTTCACAAAAAAACTGAATCGGATGTTACGTTGAGTTGCCCAGATGCCAACACTGACTTGACAGATATACCAGGGAATAAGATAAATACGACTGACTTGAAGCATTGTGATTTTTCACTGATAATCATGAAATCATGGTCAAGAGATAGATTTAAGATAATGATAAGATGTATAAAGAAAACACTATTAGAATAATTCCATTATTTTTAATTACCTACTCACCTCCAAAGCAGTAATATTTCACGCAACTTAGCCCGCAGCCAAAAAACATGAATAATAGCTATTAAAATACACTACAGTTTGTGTGGGAAGCCTTTATCTCAAAGGTCGCGGTTCAAAGCACTTCACAGTTCTAAAAAGTAATCCAATCCTTTGAATGTCTTTGTTTTAACGATTATTTAAAATTACACGGGAGTCTATGAATATAAAACCCAGTTGCTTAGTTTCATAAAGTCATGTTAGGTAGCTATAGAAGTCTTTTTGTTGTGGGATTTTTTATTGTGTATTAATTTTGAATAGAATCGCGCGCGTACGAGCATCCTACGCCATCAACCATGAAAGAATAAAACTGTCAAAACCCATTTATTTGATGGATGCGAGCCCTTTCAAATTTTTTAAGACATTCAAGCAGGGAAATGTAAACTTTATTTCCTAGAGAGATAACATAGACTTTTCTTTGATAGAAGTTAAGGTTAAGTGGACTCGTAAAGTATGATAATGTCGCAAAGAATACTTTTCATGCCAAGTTTAGTTAGACGGTTATGAAATTTTGAGAAGTTTGTGGGCTTTGTGTAAGGAAAAGTTAAGTACTATGTTACGTTTTAAAATTCCATTATTTTTGCCGTTTTGAATAAACACTGGAAAACTAACATATGGACTCACTAACATCTCAATTGGATTTTTACTTAAAAGGAGAGTTACGTCCGCGTGAACGTACCTACTATTTTCTTATCCACAGTTGGGTAAAAAGTATCCATATCTTTATAGGTATATGTCTAGCTGTTCCTGTGTAAATTGGTCAAAATTCGTTAAACTATTTTAGCTTTTATACTCATTTTTTTACAAAAAATAACCGACTTCACCGAGAAGAAATTGTGTTTCCGAGAAAAAACTGAATGAACTTGGGTAGTATAAAAACACCTTACTGCCTATCATATTTTAGTTACCTAGGTTCTTCACGTATCTCGTCGCCATGAATTTTATGAAACCAACTTGACCAACAACCAGCCACCTAGTCTAAAACAAAATAAACTAAATTGGTGCATAAATTACGTAATTCTGAGGTACGGAAAATTATAAAACTTCCGAATTGAGAACCTCATTTTTGAAGTCGGTTGAAAAGAAAACGTAACACACTGTTAAGATTGTTCCTGATGTGGCCAAAAACCCATTATCGTTTTTTTTTGTTTCAGGTATACAACATTGGCGTTTGGCGTATGATGGTATAATGTATTGTTTGATTAAAATGGGTTTAGTTTTCTATATAATGTAAGTAGTTTTTTCAAACATGGAATGACATGTCGTCATAATGTGCATCTGCAATCTGCGAACACTGCAATAGTCTAGCCTATTTGCAAAAATTGCCAGGATGCTGTTGGAACTGGCTCGTACCCTGCCCAGCATAAAGATGGATCCGAGACTGCTCGAGTGTACACATCAGCAATATTTCAGTGTTTCCGCATCGTAGCAAACAACTTAATATCAAAACCAATTAAACTTTTAACAAACTTCGAAAACTCAAAAACTCATCAGCCTCGCCGCGACACTTTCCGAATGTTGAACAGCGCCATACATATTCAGCGCAATAAATAACTCTCAATATAAACTTAAAATCAATAAGCGGCTCATTAACCGCGTGCAAAAAGCCAGTTAGCTGTTTCGAGGAAATTCGTGGAGCACGTAGTGATGTGTCGCGGGATAATACGTTCCCTGGAATCTCGGCCCGGGAAATCTCTTTAAACCGGGAATTTTAGTAAATCTAGGTAACCAACTCATCATTTGAGCGATGGCTAAAGTGAAAGAATAGTACATTACTGCAGACGCCGGAAAATAAGGGCTTACCGGTGAGTAGGTATAGACGAATAGTGATACGAAGCCGGCAAGCCCTTTTCACGGCTAAGGCATTTATAGTGCTTTTCTCAAACATAATTCTCAATCAATAAATACTTTATTATTATTATGTATGTCGCACCCGCTCACGGGACAATAGTGTCCAGGACCTTTGGGAGGCGTGCACGGAGCCGAAGCCAACGAGCAGAGGCCCTTTCGACAATTTAATGAAATGTAAGGGGTACACCATGCGGATGCTCCCCCTGCCTGTGTCATAGCCTATTACACGAAATGCGATGGACTAACTACTGGGCTATTGTTTGAGACAGAGCCGGACGTCTACCAAGAAAAGTGTCTCATAGCAAAAAGAACTAGTAGACGATGACTCGCCTCCCGCTAGATGGGCCCCCATAAAAAGCGACACATAGAGTGGCCTAAGGGCAACACCAGTGCGGAAGGCTAAGGGCGGAGAGGTGTAATACAGGCCTTTAAACCGAAGCCAACTAACCCCTTACGTTTCCACATCCGCCCCCGAGCCGCAAGTCTCGCGACTCCACTCTGTCCGGCCGGTTAAGGCAAGACAGAGGCGGAGGCCCCGACCCATCACCCCCCGTCAGGATCCCCCAGGAGCACTCAGGTACGTGGGGTCGCTACCCCCCAACAGCTCGCCATAAGCTGCCCTGCGTGACTGATTGCGCTGGTAATACCAGCGGGCGATGGGGTCGTCACATCCCTACGCCTTATTATTATTATTAATAAGCAAAGAAATAAAAAATACACCACTCAAAAAAATATAATTCAGCTGTTTAGCCTGTTCATGAACACAAACGCCATGTTTAAAAAATTTGGGCAAGTGCGAGTCCGACCGTGCATGAAGGGTTCCGTACCATAAAACAAGGTCTGTTGTATGGGAGCCCCCTTAAATATTTATTTTATTTATTCATATTTGTTGTTATAGCGGCAATAGAAATTACATCATCTGTGAAAATTTCACCTGTCTAGCTGCCACGGTTCTTTAGATACAGCCTGGTGACAGACGGACGGACGAACAGCGAAGTCTCAGTAATAGGGGCCCGTTTTTACCCTTTGGGTACGGAACCCTAAAAAATACTGCCCGGCCTAGGCCTTAAATTTTGTATGAAATTCCTTTACAATTCTCTCGAGTTGTTCCGCCCGAAACGTGATACTTCGAAGCCTGTTATAACGACGTCACATTGCATGATTGAGAAAAAATTTAATACCATTTGGCATTAAGTCCGCCATTTGTACTGACTTTTGTTTTGTGCAATAAAGTTTAAATAAATAAATAATAAAAAACATTTATTTACACCCCGGTCGGTGAATGATGATCCCTGGGACAATTCACAAAATATAATTACATTTCTGTCTTCGAATATAAAAAGAATTAGGGAAAGCCTACTAATATGATGAAAGCCTACTAATAGGGAAATATACTGCTATTTTAAACATACAAGCTTGACTGTACTTTGTGTCACTTTAATTTGATACATTTGATGACTAAATTATTATAACTAGGTATTTGTTTAAGTGAAGCTACCTTATTTACATCAGTAAGTAAAAATCAAAGCCTGTTGAAGTGTTGAACTTTAAAAACATGCAAATACTAACTTTATTCTTACGGCATATATATATTATTATATAGGCACTTAGCCAACCTTAGGACCGTATAAATGCTTTGTTTGTAGAAAAGAAGAAGTATACCTATAATATACTTTTATATTATTATCCTCGAGAACAGCACATCACTACGTGTATGAGCTTTTTGCTCCATCTAACTACAGCTTAATGAGAACTTTCGAGCTTTTACGCAAATAATGATACGTCAGAACTGTCCGTAATTTTGCCATATATATATACCCAGACTGGGTAATGATTATATTTAGCGATGACTTATAAAAATCCGGTTGACGCGCTGAAGGCATTGGAAGTTAAATATTATTTTAAGGTTTTTTGCACGGAATAAAATACTACAGACGGGTTTCTCTTTTGTCATTCGCAAAAACCGTCAGATAATTGTATTTTATTGGTCGTTTGTGTAAAAGGTGACGCAATTGGTCGTGCGGCGTAACATGACCGATCAGCACGTGTGTCGTTACGACGGAGCATTGATTTCACTCAATTTTAGGCGGAAAGCGGAGCCCGAGCCGAGCACTTTGTTATCCGCTTGCGCGAAGGCTATAAGCGCGGTTCGCAGTGCAGCGCGTAAAGTAAGTAATCATTAACAATTACGTAATTTTCATCATTCTGTGTTTCCTGCATTATTGAATTATTATTAGTGTCATAATATAGCTGATACCACACTCCGATAGCTATTATGTCAATATCAATGAAATTAGGTCCCAGGTAACTAAAAGAACACTGGCATTTACCATTAAAAACGTCTGGCTACTGTCTGAGCAAGCCATTACATCAAGTGTTATTATAATCATGACTGCCACGCTCTCTATTTGTTTAGTAGACGTGTTCAGAGCACGAATGGTAATGTTAGATAATGATGATGGTAGCGTAATGAGTGGAACATATGCCCGGGGGCAGATAGAGTACGGAGGTAGATAAACAGTTTGAATGGGACTAGTCTTTCTCCTGGGGTATTTACTTGGAATCATGCCTGTCTAGCACAACTATGCTTTGCGTCTCTTGTCGCGAGACACAGCGCTACCCGTCACCCTCTCACATTACTGTAAAGAAAGAGACAGGCAATTATCTCGCGCAAGAAAAAGTCGGTGTGACAGTTGTGCTAGAGGGCATGGTATAATAAAATAAGGAAGCACTCCGAAATGATAAGCAAGACTTTTGACGTCATCGCGCTATGATAGGTTTTTTGGCTTTTTGAAAAAAAAGCCCGAGAAAAAATAGTGTTCCCGTGGGATGCGCTGGGAAGGGTGACACGGCGGGGCGTAGCTAGTTCACTATAAAGATGAATGACAATTTAGGAATGTCACATGACTATGGTTTGAATGCTAAATTGTGTTTGGTAAAAGAGTAAAGAATAAGAAATGTAAGCTACCTAACAATTTCGATGCTGCTGCGGTTATTTATTAAAAAAATATCCTTCTTCTAGCCTTTGTCCCATATCTTTGTAGAGAATTCATTCTCAATCGGGGTCGGCTACCTAAATTCCAAGATGTGGCGTAGGCACTAGTTTTTACGCAAGCGACTGCCATCTCACCTTCCAAACCCAGAGGGGAAACTAGGCCTTATTGGGCTTAGGTGGTTTCCTCACGATGTTTTCCTTCACCGAAAAGCGAGTGGTAAATATCAAATGACATTTCGTACATAAGTTCCGAAAAACTCATTGGAACGGGCCGGGTTCGAACCCGGGACCTCCGGATTGAAAGACGCATGCCCTAACCACTAGGCTACCACCGCTTATTAAAAAACAAATGAAATGAAATATGAAATAAAATGAAATATTAAATAAAATGAAATATGAAATAATTTATTCAGTAGGTAAGTAGGCCACAAGGGCACTTTTACAAGTCAAGTCAAGGCATTTCGCAAGAGGAGACCGCTGTTGAGAAGAAAGCCGAAAGAAAGTCAACAGTAAGTCATTTTATGTAAATATATAACAAAACCTGAACTTGAACGACAAACCAAAAACCCTGACAGCTACAAACTCAAGATTTATGAAAATTATTATCATAAGATGGTTCCTAACAAGTCCCGAGTTATTCGAGCAAGAAGCCTTGTCCAGAGGAGCCACGTCACGGCGCCTCCTAATTGGTCAGTTTTTATGGCCGCATGCCGCCGGCCTGGCTACACGAGTTGACTAAGGAACTTGTATGTTACTTGGCATATGTTGGTAGCGATAGGTATAGCAAGTAATATTTTCCATTGTATTTTGTCGGATCACTTCGCGAATATAAATATAGGATCACTTCGCGAATATATTTCTATCTCAATCATAACCGTAAAACCGATGGCCGTTGCAGCAGAAAGGTTTACGAGTGGCGACCGCGGACCGGCAGTTGCAGCGTGGATAAGGTGGACCGACGACCTGGTTAGGATCGCGGACTGACATTGGATGAGGGCGGGCGCAAGACCGATCATTGTGGAGGCCTTTGTCCAGCAGTGGACGTCTATCGGCTGATATGAAGATCACAATCTTGTTAACTGAAGTTAATTGAGAAAGCAAGATAAATAGCAACTTATCAAACAAAATACGGTTTCTGTAGACAGTGTTGACACAGCCGGCTTGGCTTTTCGAGTTGGCTAAAGAATTAGGTACGGCGCACGCGGCGTCTGTTTACGTCGAAACAGTCGCGCGTTTCGAGAACGCGCGACTGAATCGCGGCATGTGTGTGGCGGCATGCCTTGTCGCATTAGCAACGCGCTATAGAAGCGATACAAATGTGCGACTGTCGCGATGCAGTTCCGCTGTTTTTAATCAGCATTCAGCATCGCTTCTGCATTGATGCAAACGCTTGATTGATTCAGCATTACTGTTATGTGTGACCTCCCTTGTAATGTAACTTGGCATATATATTATTGTGTTTGTTGGTACGAGTACCTTGTATATTTAACTTAAGCCACAGCGGGACAAGCACTTGCTGTGACTCACTGTCACCTGTCTCGATCGCACGGTATTAACAGAAAAGTGACAGATAGTATTTCTCGCGCGACAAAAAGTCGCGTGTCACAATTGCTAGATGTGCAGGTTTCATGAATATTGAAGGAAGGCTTCATTCGTTTCGGGCAAAATTAGAGCGCGTTCGATCGCAGCTCTCTCTGCGGCTAGGGCTGCCATCTCTAGATTTGTCGAACCTGGACAAAGACTAAAAAAAACCCGGACATTTGGCGTAAATCGCATTTTTTTTCCCAGACGTGACCGAAAATCATATTATCAAAAAAACAATCGCTCTCATAAATATTTTCTTTCCCCGGCCACTTTTTGAAAACCCCCCCGTACGGCTCCCGGACGCCCTCCAATAAATCCGGGGAAACCCGGACGGATGGCAGCCCTATCCGCGTTGCGGTTAGTACAACTTTCAGGTTAATGTTGCGAAAAAAGAAAACCATCTGTAGTATTTTAATCTCGGGCGTAGGGTACTAGTTTATGAAGTAATATTAAAACTGCATTGAAATTTCCTGTAAAACTAAATAATTAACTAAACGAGGTATTTGCAGATTCTGTGAATTTAGTTGGAGTGTCGTGTCTCTAAATTAGAACTGCTAATTCTACGAAGAGCTGTAAAAGAAATGAAAACAAGTTAATTACACTCTTCAATCAATTCACCATTTATCCAAAGTTAAATCCTCGGAGTACAGTTGTCGACACGCCTGATTTACGAACAATAAAAAAGCAATTTATCCAGAGACGACTGTACCCAGCTTAAGTTGTATTTAAGCAGCATTTAATTTTGTTGGGTAAGGGTGGAGTCTTGAGGTAGCAAAGCGGGGGCGTGTAAATATTAGACCCAAATTAACTGTGATAATTATTGTCGAATCACAATTATGCTGTATGTTGAAAACGACGGTTTATGAGATGCGGTACACCGCTACATACATGTGAATGAATAAAAGGACTGTCATCATCATCATATCAGCCTATAGACGTCCACTGCTGGACAAAGGCCTCCCCCAAAGTTCTCCACAACGATCGATCTTGCGCCGCCCTCATCCAATTTCTACCCGCGATCTTAACCAGGTCGTTGGTCCACCTTGTTGGAGGCCTTCTAACGCTGCGTCTTCCGGTCCGCGGTCGCCACTCAAGAACCTTTCTGCCCCAACGGCCATCGATTCTACGAGCAATGTGCCCCGCCCACTGCCACTTAAGTTATTGCGACTGTCTGAGGTATATCTACAACCTTGGTTCTCTTGCGTATCTCATCATTTCGAATTCGATCCCGCAAGGAAATTCCGAGCATAGCTTGCTCCATTGCCCTTTGAGTAACTGTGAGCCTTCTTATGAGGCCCATTGTAAGCGACCACGTTTCAGTGCCGTATGTCATCACTGGCAACACACATTGGTTAAAAACCTTCGTCTTAAGACACTGCGGTATTTGGGACGAGAAGACATTCCGCAGCTTCCCGAACGCTGCCCATCCGAGTTGGATTCGACGAGTGACCTCTTTTACGAAATTCGACCTACCCAACTGGATCGTTTGTCCAAGGTAGATGTAGTCCTCTACAGTTTCGAGCGCAGAGTCTCCAACTTTAAGTGGAGTGGGTGCCACATGGGAGTTAAACATAATTTTCATTTCTCCATGTTCATTTTAAGACCCACATGTTGAGAGACCCTACTGAGGTCGTTGAGAATTTTGCCGAGGTCTTCCAGGGTCTCAGCCATGACCACGATATCATCGGCAAAGCGGAGGTTTGTGATGTATTCGCCGTTTATGTTGATGCCAAGTCCGTCCCAATCCAGAAGCTTGAATACGTCTTCCAATGCAGCTGTGAACAATTTAGGAGATATAACATCTCCTCGCCTCACACCACGCTGCAATTGGATAGGTTTCGAGTCTTGGTTTTGGACGCGGACTGACATAGTGGCATTCTCATACAAAGGACTGTAATTAAGAAAAAAATAACTATTGTGAAAATGAGTTTAATTCACTTCACTTTAATTCACTTCTAAGACAATGACAATGGTGATAAAAAAGAAGTATAAATGTAAAGAGATTGTATCTCAAAATAGTCTGCCACACCTGTGATAACAAGACATTGAGACGTGGTCGCTCACAAAATACCTCATAAGAAGCTTAGCGTTGCCTTGCCCAAGCGGCGATAGCGCGAGCCTTACTTGGGTGACCGAATCAGAAGTTAAGAGATTATTAGGAAAACAAAAGCCGTCAACATGGCTGAGAAAATTGCCTGGCTTGTGTGGCGCTTTTTTCGTAGAACCTATGTCCGCAATCTAAATTAATTTAGCTTTCACTATTGTGAGAACATAGTGTTGTGTGTCACTATTGTCACTACAATGATATAATACACTACATTTATGTATTTATACGAATAGTAAATTTCTTGATTTATAAAAAGCCTCTGAAATAGTAGGTAGGTAAACGTCTAAATACCAGTAACCGCGTCTATGGGGCGAAAAGTTACCGCTTAATCGCTCCGGTTGTTCCAAGACCCGTCCTCTCTTCTCAGTTCGTATGATTGGATGTTAATCAATACCGACGGAACCATTCCTCGACCGCAGCCATTGTAATATCGGAACCCGGGTTCCTTCTTCGAAATCTTACGTTTTAATTCGAGTGCCGGTTACTTGATCTGCGCTGCGGGCCAAGGATGGAAGCGTTTCTCACGTAATAAATAAACGATAAACTTATGCTTTGTTCCTCGCGGCGCTCATATGTTTGTGAAACTGTGATGCTAGGTTTAATGTCATGTGACAAATATAAAACCACCATGCGTTATCTGATTGAATTGGCTCGTTTAGTGATTTAATTTAAAAATGGAATATGGAGTACTACTAATCAATGAAAGCTAAGCACGCAAGGGGGCCATGATGGTTGCGTTTATACATGATAAATAAGTAACAAAGCATCGGTCACTTACACTCGCATTTTGCCAAAACGTGACGGATGCCTTGTCACTTGTTTAACGCGTGTTAAAAGCAACTATTATAAGCCCGCAGCTCTAGAGTTACGGATGCATTCTCGCACGAATGTCGTTTTATGAGTTACTTTCTACTTAATTTAGTTCTCTGACTCTTGAAACCTGGAAATGTGGTGGAAATATTCAATTCAGTGAGCGTTATCTTTAAACACGTGGTTTGGATATTGATGGTCCGGTGTCCGACTTCAGCATTTCCTTATGATGCCTCAAACCTCAAAGAGAGGCGAAACACGTGTCATTTATTATTTTGATTGGCGGTGGGTTGTTTTACCTGCATGTTTCTTTTTTGAAAGCCGTAGTGCAATAGATATACGGTAGTGAGCACATTAAGTATTTTTCACTATTGGTCAATATAACCGAGGAACTATAATCCAGTATTTAAATATGGTATCCTAGAATGTCTATGGAAGAATGGAGTAACGTCTGAATTTCTTTCACTAAGTCCTGGAGTGAGCCCCTTGTACGTTTTAATATTATTCGGTCTATATGACCACCATAACCTTTTATAATTATAACCTGTCACTATATTTAAAATTGTAAGAATCATAAGTTTTTAGGTTCAACGCTGCAGAAATTACCTTTATAAAGGAAGCCTTCCTCACATTCCGGGGCATGCGCCCGACTTGACACAAAAAGGTGGATTCGTCGCATTCTCGCATCGTGGGAGCACGAGTCGAGGGCAGAGGACAGCCCTTTTACTTGTGATAAAAGCGCGCATATTGATTTCACCGAACACCCATCTCTATACCTATAGCATGCTTGAAGAAATTCGCTCAACATGCCTTGGCTCACTTTCGTCTTAAAATGTACATGACCAAAACAGAGATCGTGATAAACATTCCGGAATGAAAATACGGAATTTGTACAGGTAAATGTCTATCTTATGGCCTGGGAGGTTAAACAAAGAGAACGCTAGATGAATCCAGCTTGGATGTATTCCATTTAACAGATTAACTGGAATTTAAAACAAAGCTTTTGTAATCGATAAAAACTAAAGGAGGTATTTGATTAATGCGTCCTCCCCGTCCTCACTGACGTACGGATCAGATAATATGGACGCTCGCAAAAGAAAGAAAATTCGCAAAAGAGTTACAAGGTGGGCTTTTATGATCGCGATAAGACTGAAGCTGCAAATGTTGGTGAAAGAGTAACTTAAGTGACATAGGTAAAGATGGGTGAGGGGTAGAGATGGATTCGCATGTCCCGCGGAAAGACGAAACGACTGCAGTTGGTCAAAGGCAAAGGTATAATGGTGGCCACTACTAGCCTAAATATATTGGGTAGGGAAATTCCAACTCCGAACCAGGCCAGCATACTTGTGGGGTATATTGGTTTATGGCTTGGCATCTGGGGCACAATCTTTCGCGCGCAGCTCAAATAGTTAATAAGTAAGTAGTCTGTTTTCTCTGGGCGCTGCGCTTGCGCCTGCGATGTCGGGGAAGACTAAGAGGGGGTAATTATACACAAATATTCAAATCCTCCATGATTGCGCGATACTATCGCGTAATTAGAGCACAAATCCATTGCCGTATAAGGCACGACGTTCAATCTTTCATGTTAAGTTGGTTCAAGTTAAGTGAGCAAGAAATTAAAAGTGGGAAATAAATGAGTAGATATCAAAGGGGTTTCTAAAACTGTAGCACATAGTGTTTCTTGTTTTTTTTTCGCATACATTAAAACTGGGGAGTAGTTTTTCTGTATAAATAATCTTTATTTTGTGAAATACAAATTTATTGTTGAAGTCCTGAGAATTATGGTCCTGTTCTGAAAATAGTATTCTATTCTGAAATGGACTCGAGACTTGATAGGTCAGGAAGCTAGGTACTAAACTCAAAACGTAGCTATTAAATTCACAAAGCTCCTGCTAGATTAGATCAGCAATAAGTGTCGGAACAAATGAGTTCTTCGCACCGGAGCTGTCGACGTATCCGAAGAAAAAGGTCGTATCATCATCCACACGTCATTAAGTTTTGTTCATTTCTTCTTTGGAATACGAGTGTAACGACAATGCTTCGCGAATCTTGTCGCGCGACATAGCATCACCCATCACTCTCTCATAGTACTGCACAAAAAGGGATAGGTAACAGAGGTTTATCTCGAGCAAGAAAGAGTCGCGTGTCACAGTTTAGAGGTGCAGTTGGATTCATAGCTAGTGAAGTGCCATTTCCGAAAATTTCCGGATATGTTCCTGATTTCACAAAAGCGATTTACAATGCTCATTCAGCTCGCGATCCTAACCAGGGTGACCCACCTTGATGGACACCTTCCGCGCTGCGTGTTCTGGTACGCGGCGCCACTCAAGAACCTTTCTGCCCCAACTGCCATCGGTTCTACGAGCAATGTGCCCCGCCCACTGCCATTTGAGTTTGGCGACTGCCTGCGCTATTATCTACAGTACTTTTCGATATTTAAACCATTAATAAAAAGATCAAAGCTCAAAGAAAAATAGAAAAAAGGAGCTGCCTGGTGGAAGAGACTGGGAATCGAACCCGGTACCTGATTACTTTTCGATATGTTTGGTGTACTTGCTCCACAGCCGCACTAGCCCCAAGTGACTTTAATAAATACACGCTAAAAAGAAGAGGCAAATTTAATGAAGAAATTACTACAATTATATATTTATCTTTATCACGAGTATAGCAAAGCAAAAGCTGTGCGCTTTAGAGTACTTAAGTATTTTTTGTAAGGATATTGTACCTACATTATAGCTACGTTACTGTTCTCGGATTTCATTAAGATACTCGCGCACCGCCCCGCCTTCTCATTATGTTCCGATGAAAAAATCCAACTCCGCTAAGTTAATCGCGATGAAACCAGAACAGACGGGGTTTAGCTGGTATCGAGAAGACTAATGGAGATTTAAGACATTGTTCTGTTTTGTTTCTTTAGTAGGTAGTTCTTTACATTATTACTTACATTGTAGCGAGTAGCAGAATCACAGAACTGTATGTTCTGTTCCGGTTATGCTAGCATAACTTGCCGCGCCTTTGCCTGTCGCACGACCTGTCTTGCTCGCACGGTATTGAAAGGAAAGTGACAGATAGTATTTGTCGCGCGGCAAGGAGTCGTGTGTCACAGATAAGCTAGACGTACGTGACGACGTGCTGTGAGCTGTCCTCGCGAGTTTATTTAAAAAATCTCGAAATAAAACTGTATCTACAAAAAAAGATATAATTAATGAACAGGGTTCGGAAATTCGGATCGATATTTACCTAAACTTTGGCGGCGGCTTTGTTATTCGGTCGTAGGTATAGGCGGCTTTGTTTGACGTATGAGTGAGATAGCAATAGGATTTTGACAACTTTAGGTAAATATCGATCCAAATTTCCGAACCCTGTTAATGAATCTACTAACAAAATGTTATGAGAATCGGTTGAGAAATGCGCCCCTTTAGAGTGCCAATAGGCTCTATCAGACTACCACAGACGGTTCTGTAGCAGAACGAAATCAATCCCCAGAAACTAAAGTGTTCCTTTCCCTGGCACTAAAACCGTTTTGATTTAGCGTCCGCACTCGACGGCTCCGAGCGGTTTAGGGTTACGGTTTACGGCTGAAGCACGCGGCGCGTAATGTCCGGAGTGATTCCGATGGAGCGTTTATAGGGTTGTAATAGGCAGGGTTCCGTCGGAGAACTCCTAAGGGTTCTGTACTATTTATTATGTACTAGCTCCGCCACGCAGTGTTACCCGCTGTTCCCACTCAGCTACCACAGTCCAGCCGTTTGAGCGTGAAGAAGTAACGGACATACACATAAACATACAAACACACTCTCAAACTTCCGCCTGTATAATTGATGATTAAACGAACTTACCTGTACGTGAAGTTCAATCAAAATTATACGAAGGCTTCGTCCGAAGAGGCTTTTTAATATGTAACTTGTAGTAACGCATAGTGAATACCATTCTCGCACTTAATTTGAGACATTTTTTTTTTTTTTTTTTTTTTTTTTATGTGGGTATACTTAATACTTACACTCCTGCTCATCAACGCAGCCTGACGCCATGTTCATTTAGTTCAGAGTTTTCTTTCACGCCCCAGGGCTTTTCATACAAATGTATGCAAGGGAGGGAGGGTTACTAGCCTCTTCGGACGAAGCCTTCGTATAATTTTGATTGAACTTCACGTACAGGTAAGTTCGTTTAATCATCAATTATACTTGGCTTCGTCCGAAGAGGCTTTTTAATATGTAACTTGTAGACCTTTAGAGCTTTTATTTAAGGGGCGTGAAGACAGTTGTAAGGACACCAATTCAATTGATGACAATAAAAGTCAGATGTTCGAGAAATCGAATTTGTATTAATTTTACACCTTATTCTATATTTTTTTTGGAAGAACATCCAATAATAGCTTCAGCAAAATAATGAGTATTCTCATTGGACGGAACACTTATGTTTCTATTATAAAATCTAAAGAATGTATTAGAGCTGCCGCTCCAACCAGCTGTTCTTTTTATAACGTCAAGATTGACTCCCAGTCTCATCGCAGCTGAGGTGGACGCGTGTCGCGTGCTGTGTGATTTGAAGATTTGTACATTAATTCCACCACTCTTTAGGGTCATATGAACCCATCGACTAAGAGTCTGGGTGGAGACAGGTCTATATGGTTTACGGAAACTTAAAAATAATTGTTTTATATCACCACGTAACTGGGAAGTTTTATTAAGATATGAAATCAATGTTTTTGCCGGGCAAATTTCCGGCCTTTCATTAAAAAACGGAAGGACCAGTAATGGTTGTGAATATCCTACGCGTGATGATTTTACGAGGTCGGGTATTTTTATTGAAATTTGTGAATCAGATACTATTATATTATCTACTATGATTTTTGCGAATGTCTGCATCCTATGTGCAGTAACTAAAGAAATTAAAGTTATCATTTTTCTTGTTAAAATTTCTAATGACAAATCATCGTTTGGATACAACTTTTCCAAATATTCTAAAACAATAGCAGGGTCCCAAGTCGCATCATATCTGGGCTTGGGAGGATGTATGCGATAAATACCCTTAAAGAATCTCTTTATTTGTTCATCTTGTCCAATTGTCTCACCTAAGACTAAAGCCAATGCTGAGCGACAAGCATTTAGCGAATTATATTTTGCTCCTTCTTGGTGGTACCTAGCCAAAAAATTAATAACTTCGTATACCGAAGCTCCAAACAAATCTACGTAATTTTTTATACAATAAGAGTACCAACGTCTTAAGTATACATCATATTGTTTAAATGAATTAGGTGATAGGGAGGCCAGCATAACGTCTACTGCCAACACAGGAACATTTCGATTCAAAAAGGCTGACCGGACAAGACTGCGACCTCCAGGGTAAGCTTGTTGTGGATGTTGCGTGTGCTGGAATAATGAGAAATAATACTATTTTCATTTGGTCTAAGCAATACAATGTGTGATGTAACAAGACTTTTGTAGAGCGGGTACCAGGGCTGGGTTGGCCAGTGAGGTACCACTAATATACCACGAGCCTTGTCAGACACAATCTTTCTTAAGGTTTTGAGAATTACCGAAAAAGGTGGAAACGCATAAAAGAACCAATCGTTCCATTTAACAGTAAACGCATTAATGGCGAAGGCTTCTGGATCACGATGCCATGAAATATATTTTTGGCACTTTTTATTTATTCTACTCGCAAAAAGGTCTATTTGCGGGGGACCAAACTGATCAGTGATGCGCTGAAAAGCCGTACGTGCCAGTTCCCATTCGATATCTGGATGGACACGTCGAGACTCGGCATCAGCTTCGACATTTTCAATAGATTGTATATATGACGCATATACAAAAATGTGACGACATTCACACCATTGCCACAACTGTTTGGTTACATCAGTAAGATGAGGATACTGTATACCTCCCATGCGATTAATATAGGACACAGCAGTCGTATTATCTACTCGTAAGAGTATATGGCAATGAGAAAGGTTTTTGGCAAAGATTTTCAAACCAAAATATGCCGCTAATAATTCTAAATAGTTTATATGCTTAAGACGTTCGTCATCGGTCCACAGTCCGCTAGCCCTTTCATCACCACAAGCAATACCCCACCCCGATTTTGAGGCATCCGAGAAGATTTCCAAGTCATAGGTATCCCTCTTAATATTATTAACGGACGTTAAAACTGACTTATTCCACCAGGTTAAATCTGGAATGACTGTATCGGGTAAAGTCATGTAACGGTCATAATTGTTATGACCCTTTAAGTTTAAGTATTTTAGGCGTTCAAATAATTTTGTATATAGCCAGCCGTATTCAATTGCAGGGCAAGCCGAAATAAGGAGACCTACAAAACGAGCAAAGACTCGGATTGTACAACGGTTGACTGTAAATAAATTTTCTATTTCTTTTTTAATACGGTTACGTTTTTCTAAAGGTAAACTGACTTGGAAATTTCTTGAATCTATCACATAACCCAGAAAGAGACAAGTATTCTCGGGTTCTAAGAAACTTTTTTCTTCATTAATGATGAAACCAAGAGACGTCAATAAAGACTTCGTATGTAGAACATTGTCTACGCAAGTTTGTTTACACTGTCCTAAAAGTAACCAATCGTCGAGGTAAACCGTGGACAAATGTCCCGCGGATCGCAGAAGTCGCGCGACTGGCTTCATTACCTTAGTGAAAACATATGGTGATGTACTGAGGCCAAATGGTAAAACGTTAAATTCAAATAATTGAGAATCCCATTGAAAACGTAAGTATTTTCTATAGTTTTTATGCATTTTGATCAAAAAATATGCATCTTTTAAATCTAATTTTGCCATGAAACAATTTTCAGTAACCAATTTTAATGCTGTTCGTAAATCTTCAATTTTGAAATGTTGGGTATCAATAAATTTATTTAGGTTTTTTAAATTTAATATAAATCTCATTTTACCATTTGGCTTCGGTACTAAAAATATGCTGGAAATGAACTGCCCTTTACAGGGTTGGCATTTAGAAATCGCTCCTATCGATAGTAAATTGTCAATAGCTTCACGAAAATGAACCTTATCGGAATGAGAATAATCAGGCCTTGGCGGTAAATTAGTTTGACTAACCGGTCGTGAAAACGGAATTTTATACCCCTTGATATAAGATAAAATAGCCGGGTCCCTTGTTATAAGTGACCACTGGTCGAAAAATAATGACAATCTGCCAGCATATTTTACCGAATCTAGCGACGGCTGTACTCGTTCCGACGACTCTGCGACTGCTTCGATGAGCTGGAGCGCGTCGTCTTCGTCGGCGCAGATGTCTTCTCTCTCGGCTTCGGTGCTGCCTGCTTGCGTGCTAGATTCGAATTCTTCCAGTTTTTTGATGTGCTGGGTAAATTTTTCCAGTTTTTTGACGCGCCGGGAGCTGCAGTCTTTGGTGGAGCGGGGGCTTTTAGTTCTGCTCCAGATTTATTGATTGCTCGTACGTTTTTCAGTGTCTCTGAAAAATTCTGGCCAAATAAGAAACTATCTATTTTAGTATTTTGCAGTTGTTCTTTCATATCTTTCTTCAGAGACGAAAGAATAAAGTTTCGTCTTGTGAGGGAATCATTGTGTTGACTATCACAGAGCAGACGACCAGCGTCCATCAAAATTCTCATCAATGTGGGATTCTTTTCGTTACATGACAATAACAAATTAAAGGCTTCTCCAATCGCAGAGATTGCTGTAGCTAACAACTTTTGTTTCAATTCAATCGCTTTATCTCTCTTGATAATTATATCTGAGAGAGCCGCTTTAATTTCTAAGTTCAACGAAGGTGCGTCAATTCCTTTGCAGTTAGCTGGAATTAGATATTTATCGGTCAGCTCTTTTCGATTTTCTTTTGAAAGGCCTGACGTTGCACAATATTCAAAACGAACTGCCAGGTCTTTCTGAATATCTTTTCCGAAATTGGAAGATTTCGTAGGATCGATTCCTAGAATTGCTAAAAATTCGGCATCCAATTCTGGTTCATCTGGTGCACCTTCCGAAGGCATAACTGTGGGCGCGCACAGTGTTAGTTTGTCGAGCTCCGAGGTGGGCGCGGGGCGCTCGCGCGCATGGGGCGCGACGGCCTGCTCCTGCGCCACGGGCGATAAAGGGGGCGATTCGTGACGATGATCTGGCTCTTCATCGTCTGATGAAGTGGACACGTCCAAAATTCGTCGACGACGAGTTGACCCATCTTTGTCCGACTTAGGGCGGTCTGCAATCGATAAAAATATTCTTTTAAATGTCGCGCATTTACCGTAAAACAGTTAAGAAACAGTCCTACATACTGTTCGCATAACTAGTAAGTGGGTAGTGTCAACTCCATAGAGAAGCACGCAAACCCCGGTATAAAACACTTTTTTACATAAATTTAAGTGTTTAGTGCCATGGCTAAGTAAAAAACAGTCCTGCATACTGTTCGTAAACTTAGGTAATGAGTAGTGACGACTCCACAGAGAAGCACGCAAACCCGAGCACAATGCAGCTAATGCATTTTTAACATGACCTTATTGGGTAATCGACTAGATTACAAGTGGGATAGCCACTAATTAACATAAAATCGGTAAGAAGCAGCCCCTCGAACTGCCCGCACTACCGATTTAATGTTTTGTAAAGAAAACTACAGCATTAATATGTAGTTTCGAAAAGTAGGTCACGCGATTTAGTAAAAGCGGGTAGGTAACCCGTAAAAAAGTACGAACCTCTTTGTTCTGACCGGCGTACTGGAGATGAATCCGACGAACTCGAGATAATTGTTCTTCGTCTGCCACGCCTTGGTTCTGGACGGGGTGTTGGAGATGTATTCGACGAACTTGTTTCACTTGATCTTCGTTTTCCTCGAAGTATTTTTCGTTCCAACTTTTTAATTTTAGTTTTTAAATACTCAAATGTATCCTCACTGGATTTTCTTTTAGGCATTTTAAGAATATATTAACAATAGGAAACTAGGGCGATGACCTATGTTATTACGTGCGGAATGGCGAAGCACTAAAACGCGAATGAACATGGCGTCAGGCTGCGTTGATGAGCAGGAGTGTAAGTATTAAGTATACCCACATAAAAAAAAAAAAAAAAAAAAAAAAATGTCTCAAATTAAGTGCGAGAATGGTATTCACTATGCGTTACTACAAGTTACATATTAAAAAGCCTCTTCGGACGAAGCCAAGTATAATATTAGTAATATAAGTACTTGGTAGAATTTAGGTGTCAAGGCAGCTTCCTCAGTGACACCCGCGGGTGTCTCCAAGGATGTACACCCGAACATGATAGGTACTTAGTTTCTTCATCTAGTCGTCGCTTGAAGTAGTTCGCTAGAACAGGGGCTTAATTCTGTGAGATAAGTCAAAAAGGATAATAATCACATTTAGCCCAGGAGCAAAGGAGTTCAAACAACACAAACAACAGGTACAAATTTGATGTAAATTATGGGAAAAGGAGCAGTGAAATATCTTAAGAGACACATATTTACACACTGTCACTTAATAAAGCAAGAATAAAAATATCTGTATGTCAATCCAATAAAGCACATTTTCCAACGTTCACGTTACTTTACTCAATGTACATAGACATAGTAGGTACGAAAGAAACTGGATCTACGGAGAGTATGAACGCAATTTAGTGTACGCCTTCAGTTTTATGGAATAAAAAGAACGTAAAACCTTTAAGAGACCATAAGACAAGAAAGCCAATCAATCTAAGCGGCTTGCATGTTTTAAAACCAAAGAAAACTAGGCGTGAAAGAGGCTCCACGTTATGGTTGTTTTATGACTTCGCGGGTGAGTCGTATGGAGCGTTCTATGACCGCACGCGACTGAACAACAACCGTTTATGGAAAGTGCTTGAAACGTTTTAGTATCCGAAGCCGACTTATAAAAGTAAAGGAATGTTTTGTTAGTATGATGAATTGAGTGTTGAAAATGGTTAAAACAAAAATACGACATCAATTCCTGTATAATTTATTAAACCTTATTACATAACAGATGTATCGCGATGTAAAAATAAGTTTCTGTCAAAAATGACATTTTAGTGGCAAGCTTTTATAGCCGACTGTACCTTTCTTTGGATATCCATCAAATGCTCACTGAGACGATTCTAAAGAGCCCAAGCTCGGTAGGATTGCTTTTTCTATTATACAGTTCCTATGGCCACCTTCCGGCTCCATCATCAGATCAGCCCCATGGTAACATATTATTGTATTGTCATCAAAGTTAAGTAAGTATGCAAAATTTCAGCTCAATCGGTTGACGATATCTGCTTCAAAATTGAGTTGCAAGATTTAGATACATACATACCTACATACATACATACTTACATTGCAAGCTTTTAAAAAGCGATAGAATTAATAGGTATGATGAGTTTTTATTATGTGTACCTACAAACCGCGAGACTATAAAGTGTTATGAATTGCGACATTTTATAAGATACATATTAAAGCAAAAGAATCATGTTGAAAGGATAACTGCTGAATCGAAGGTTTGGTAAAAACTTAAAACATTATGTAAACAATTTTAAGTTTATAGGAAAAGGAGAGAATTAGCAGGACGCAAGTATTTAAAGTACTGTAACTATTAGGTAACCTATTCACTTCATAACATTTCATAAATCCTACTTCTACTTCAGTCAATGTAACAGTTGTGATGGAGGTTTAAGATTATGGCGGTTTTATGGGATTCGCACGCGGCTCTTGCCTAAGTATTCTGACAAGTTTATATGTATAGCAATAGACGATATTAACCTTGCAAGGGTGTGAAGATGAAATTTGTAGAGGTTTTACCACAAGATCTGCTGAGGGTAATATGAATAAAACCTGCAGCGAAACCACTTAAAATCGGCTTGGTCTTTCTGCAGAGCCTGTACGCAGAGCAAGAAATCACCAACAGGCAGGCGTGGCTAAATACCGGGCACAATACTTTGGAACACCGAACATGAAGGGTATGCTAGCCATTCTAATAATGTTGGATGGCCAAGAGTCGTACCTTCGATATGTCGCGTAAAATCGGCGCATTGTTGCAAGTTGGAAGACGTTGAGTTGAAGAAAACCAGCCCGTTTATGCCAAAACCAAGTGCCGTACAAAATCCATGCAAGAAATAAAAAATCTACAGATCTCACACTACGCGCAACTATCAAAGGTATTGAAAATGTAATTTAGAAATAAAGCACTAAATAAAATTTGTCAAATTTATTTTCTGACCTCGCGCGTAAGAGACCCGCTAACTATATTATATTTTTTTCCTCTGCCCACCTTCTAAGATGGTTCAAATCAAACTGTAGTTTAATTCAATCCCGAGGTCCAATTTTTTCCATTCCTTGAATAGCGAGCTCAAACAAATTTATTGGGAAACTCTTGATCTAGTCAGCGAAAAAAATTTTAAAGTGACAAAATTAAATAAAACTCAAATTGAAGTTTGAAGCCCTCCGGCAGACGCACTTTTTGCCATATGGCCCAGACGGGTCTCCGTACATCTATATGTCTCATGTGTTGTGTAAAAAGAAGCAATACTTGGAGAGGAAACATATAGCGGAAAATATATCGTAAAAACATTACGCACCGCGCACGTGCCACCGAATAGACTATCGTGAAATTACGACGTAACGTAACACGTGTTCCCGATGGACTCCAAATGGGGTACAAAAATCATATTTTAGGTACAGTTGCAGTTGGATAATAGATTTGGGAAAATGCCCTCCGTATGACGGTATTGTAGAGAACTTTACTTGTTATACGAAAGAGGGAAAATAATAGGCCATTTAATACGACACTACGATCTAATACAGAAGATAATAGAGGGAAGGAGAGGAAGAGGAAGGTCGAGGATTAGTTATTTGGACCAGATAAATAAAAAGGTAGACGCCGTGTCGTATCGAGAAGTGAAGAAGGTTAAATACCTAGTACGGACTGGAGAGAACTGCACCGACAAGAGTCGACAACTCTTGAATAATTTTGATGATGAATTGGTTCTACAGAGCCAGGAAAAGTTTAGCTCTTTAAGAAATTATAACAAAAGAAATTTAAATAGAACGATAATATGTACTCTAGGTTTTTCTATGTCTATTCTGTCAACGCAACGTCACTTGTAGTCGCAGGGTCCTATTTTCGTGTCTTGAATATAAATAAATAAATAAATATCGGACAACCTGACACAAATTGATCTACTCCCACAGTAAGCTCTAGAAGTCTTGTGTTATGGGCACTAGACGGCGCGGCGATAAACATACTTATATAGATAAATATACAAATGACATGCTTGACCCAGGCACAAATATTCGAGTTCATCGCACAAATATTTGCCCTCGCTGGGATTCGAACCCAGGAACGCCGGCTCAGTAGGCAACTACTTTATCACTGAGCCAACTACTTACACATCGTAGATTTTTACGACGTAATGACGCAACATCACACGTCGCAACGTCCCACGTCACGTTGACGTGACGTGGACTGTGTTCTGGCCCTTACTGGTAATGAGGGCGTGCCTCGCTTACGTCGGACCCTGAATAACAAGTGCCCGGAGACGGTGATCCATTGCTTTTTAAAGTGTTTTACGCTAGACTTTCCGCAATTTAGAAGACAGGAAAAAGGGTTGAATGATGCGGAATTGGGTATTTTTTTTTGTTTAGAGGAGGGGAATTTTAGAAAGACATTTAACAATTTTTCTTGTTGTCCTACTGCCTACATGGTCATGTCTCTAATTTCACTGTCTTTCTTTACACTGCTATGTGCTTTATTTGAATATATTTAGGTACTACTACGTATTTCATTACAGTATTGCCACAAATGTCTCAGTAGGTATACAGAAAATTTCAACGCAATCTACGCCCACAAAATATTTTCATGGGAAAATATGTTGATTTCGTATCGTAATATTCAATTAAACCTAAATTACAATCAGCACCAAAAGTAACTGACAATTTACTACTGGTTGATGTCAAATTGCATATTAAAATTGTCAGTTACTTTGCCGATGAAATTATATAAGATCAAATGCATTACTAGGGCCAAATTCGACATTTCTAATAACATCTATACAATACTTAAGACTATACATAACTTTAAAAGAAAGGATAATTACAATTATATACTAGTTATTGCCTAAAGCTAAATAGAAATAATAAAATAAATAAATTTTTGGGACGTCTCATTCCGTACAAATGTTGCCTTATATTTACATTTTTTAAATTTTTATTTAATTGCCGGTTTTTTTGGACGAATTTCATAAATTTTTCCCGATCTTTACGGCCCGGACGTGAAAACCTGGAATAAACAAAATGAGACAACATATCTTAATAAATAAACAATAATATACTTGTACAAACAATTAATCTAAAAAATAAATGGTTCTTGAAATATTGGCTATATATGCCAATTTCGCAGATATTTTTTCCTACAAAATATGTAATCAGATATCTAGAAACACTTGTCTAGTTGTCTGTCAATCCGTCTCCCTTATCGCCTCCGATAGCATCAGTCACTCGTCGCGGCTGGTTACCGTCTTAAATGTTAATTAGAGCAATTAATCTAAGCGATCAGGCGGCGGGTGGACTGAGGAACTTTAGAGTGGGAAGATGCCAGTTAAGTTGGAAATTAATCTTGATTTTACCTCATGTAGGACCAGTCCAAGCTATGTGCAAAGTCCAGTACAGTAAACGATCACAGCGCCTGCAATGGTAGGTAATTGTTTCAGCGTTTTGACCGTCTCATTACTCTGTCCAATATTGGCAAACTCCGTATGAATTGTGGTGGCATTTTCGGTTATATTGTAGAAGTTGCTGCTTTTTACAACGATTATAATTTTTTTTTTTATTTATTATTGACCATTTGACGCTCACAGCAAATTGCGACACATGAGGGTTATAGGTCACATTACAAAATAAGTAAGAATGATGTTGGTTGCTTTTACGAAATAAGTAACAAACGTAAATGAGGAGTGCGAAGTGGACGCTCCTGATGAAGAATCGCGAACCGACTCGAAACATGTCGAGCGATTCGACTTTGATGACGTGAGTAAACTCGTTTTATACGTATTTTTAAGTCGTTACCCTAGGCCGCTTTGGGTTTCTCATTTCCGTGCCAAGACAAGACGTAAAACTTTAAACAAGACACGGGCGGTAATTTGTAAAGCTCCAGATCGCATATTTATGGCCCTCACCATCGGTTCACGAGTTCACTGCCCTAGGTATGTAATGTAAAACATGTCAGTCTATGTAAAAAATAGTGCGGGTTGAATGTCAATATCTAAATTAGTTTGTCATTTTGTCAGGATTTCCTTATTTGACAGTCCCTTCTAGTTCCGAAATCCGAACGTTAGGTGGCGATAAATTCATGCGTCATGCGCAAAGCAAAAAATATATGAATTCAAATTGTTTTGTTAAACTGTAACAGAAATTCGTTAAGTGAGAATCAGTTACGAGTAGGTACAACCACGATTATTAATTTTATAACTGAAAATAAATGTATCTTGAGCAAACCCTTTGGGAGTTCGGTGCACGAATGATTTAACACTAACCCGACAGTAGGCGTCAAATCATTCGTTTTTTTATACTACGACGACGGTGGCAAATAAGCATGCGGCCCACCCGATGTTACGCAGTTACCACCGCCCATGGACGCTTGCCTCGCCAGGATTATCACACGCGCGTTGCCGACCCTTTAAGAACCTATTTACTCCCCCATTGAAGAACCGTGTACTGCCCCGAAAATCACGGGGTATGGTCTTAAGAGATACATCCGGAGTATAAACATATTGATAGGACTCCAAAATTTCCCTTCAATGTAAATAAGTGCTTCGATGTCTCTCGGACAGGGACATTTGTTTCACTTGTATGCGTTATCTTTCGATCGTGGGAGCGTCCCCACGTGCCCCTGCGTCGCTTATCGTGGGGCCAATCAGATGGGTTCCGTTGGATGACTTCTTAAATGTCGTATAATCGTGACCGGGGTTTAAGATGACAGGGTAAAGGGTTAGATTGTAGACGAAGATCTACAAACTTTAGTACCCATGTTTACAACTAGGGACCCGCCCCGGCTTCGCACGGGTGCAACTATGCATGTTTTATGACCACCGCCAAACAGCAATGTTCGCATTGTTGTGTTTCGGTGTGGGGGTAAGATAGCCGGTGAAATTACTAGCATAGAGGCATTCTATCTTCGTCCTCCGGGTAGGCAAGCACTTGTGACTCCTCTGGTGTTGCAGGTGTTTATGGGCGACGGTAATCGCTTTCCATCAGGCGATACGTTTGCTCGTTTGCCCCCTATGACATAAAAAAAAATATATATATATATTATAGTTTATACATATAAACCTTCCTTTTGAATCACTCTATCTATTAACCGCAATTCCGTTGCGTAGTTTTAAAGATCTAAGCATACATAGGGACAGACAGACAGACAGCGGGAAGCAACTTTGTTTTATATAGTAATGAAGCGAAAAATTAAAAAATGTAAGGGTTCCGGCAGAGTTTGAACCTGCGTTTTCAACGGCTTTCGCAATCGATTCGACAATTAATATTATTTCTAGTGACACGCCTTTGTCCGAGTAAGTATTGCAATTGCAGAACGAACTGCAGTGGAACAATTAAACTTTATATATACAATTCTCTAATACGGCTTCTCTACCAATCAACCCAACGGGCCAAACATAAACTAGCAGTTGGTGTAGGATCATTAAAAGCCGTAGCTAAGACATAAAACGAAACAAAAGTCAATAAGTTTATAATTGATATATTTTTCAGTCAACCTTTGACAACGGTATCTGTAAAGCTACCGAAACGTCAGGGAAATAATTAATATACGCGGTATAATCCGTTTAAATTGTTTAAAATTTAAATATGTGTAAGTCGCGAAACCGAAGAAAATATTATATTTTTATGTGTTTCTTTTTCTTACCTAAACTTGAATTAACAATAATTTAATTTCTTGTTACAGGTAATTCAATTGCCCACCACAGGGACAGGTTCCTCAGAGACCAAGGTACATATAACGTTTGCTTGTTGGTTTCCACGACCCCACGTTACCGCACCACGTACAAACTATTAACTTTTTCTATTACCATGTGTGATACTGCTTTTTGCCACCTGTCTGTCTGACCACAGTTTAGTGATTCTGACCATAGATTATTATATGCTGTCGTGAAAATGGTTGGCTGGAGATATTATTTATTTGTTTTTCTTTTTAGGCTAGACTTTATACAATATGATGAGTCTAATAAAAGTTATATGCATAACTAGAAGACTCCCGTAAACTCGTTCATGAAATCATGACTATAGTAGTAGTAGTATTGTTTGATTTTGTATTTTTCTTATAATTTAAATACTTTTGAGTGCAAAATTATTGACATGTTATCGCTAAAAACATAATAATATGTACCCCCGACATGTAGATTTTCCTAATTCATCTAAAAACGCCAAAAATATCTAGTGAAGTCACATTTCAAATCAAATACAAGTACACAAACTGTTTTCACACTAAAGAACGCATTTTGTACTTAGATATCCAAAAAAAGTTATAGTCCCATCAGCCACGTCAATGCGCGGGCGCAGTAAAACGCGCACGTCCGCGGAACGTGCGGCGTGACGCGACGCGACGTGCAGGCGGGCAGGGTCAGCCACCAGCCAAGCCTCTATCTTGGCCAGTTCAAGTTTACAGAAGTTGACCGATTACGGCTAGATTAGAACTTCTATTCCAAGAATGATTGGACCAACCCACAATAAGTGTTTATGCTTTATGTTAGAGTGAGAAGGTTAAATATAATAAACCTTTCTGTGTCGGTTGGTTCCCGTATGCATAAATACATCTAATTGTTACAATACAATACAAATACACTTTATTGCACTCCTCAAATACACAGGGAAACAAAACATGAGCGATATACAGAAAATAATAAAATTAATAAACAGAAGTAAATAACAGGCAGTCTTATCGCTAAATAGCGATAGGTAGTGGAGTAGAACAAGAAAAGTGAATTGAGTAGGTGACTTTTGAATAGTAATTTCAAACTGTTATGCTGGTTTGACATTACTATAGTCATTATTAATTTACTTAGACAGTGTTATTCTTAGAATATAAGGTTGGGTCAAGTTGGGGTTCGGATCTAGTATATATAAGCAACATACTTTTTAACCTAAGGAGAAAAACTTGTACTTTTATGTTTATTGAAAACGACGGATGTTGGTATCTTATGGAGGTAAAAGTAACCATTTTAAAAGTGTTGGGTAGTAGAATAAATACTGTCATTCATGTTACATTTATATCTACCTACCGCCGAATAAACAGTTGTAATCCACCGCATGTCTTTCAATACGTAACTGGCGACGAAATAATTAAAATAAGTGGTTTTTACCAACTATTTACACCAAAAAACGAACGATTTTGATTCATTGCTAAACATGCCGTACGGTAAAATAGAAAGTTTTGATTTGTGTTCGCGAAAATGGTCCATGTACATAAATCGTGTGAAACAGTTCATAGTTTTAAACGAAATCAAACCGGAGTTAGAAGTGGCTACGTTAATAACTGTTGTGGGTGAACCGACTTACGACCTAATGTGTGACCTTTGTGCGCCCGCGACTCCGGAGACTAAAACGTTCGATCAGCTCGTGAATATCGTTAAAAACCACCTCGAACCCAGGCGTTCGGATATCGCGGAACGCCACGCGTACCGACAACGACGACAGCGACCGGGAGAAGAGCTCAGCTCTTATTTGCAGCATCTTAAGCATCTCGCGAGTACGTGCAATTTCGGTGACAAGCTCGAAGAGAATTTGAGAGACCAGTTTGTGTCGGGGCTCGCGAGTGACGAGATGCGTAGTCGTCTGTTCGCCGAACAGGACTTGACATACAAGCGGGCGGTGGAGTTGGCGTTGGCTCTCGAGGCGGCGGACCGGCACGCCGAGGCCAGCGGCACGACGGCGGCGGCACCGGCCGGCGCGATGAGCGCGGGCGCGCACGGCGCTGAGCTCGTCGGCGCAGCCCGGATGCACCGCATCGGCGCGCGCGCCATGTCGACGGCGGCGCAGACGACGGCGCAGCAGGCGGGCACGCCGCGGCAGGCTAGCGGGCGCCCGTGCTGGCGGTGCGGGAAGCAGCACGCAGCTGACCGATGCAGATACAAGCATTTTAATTGTGACGAGTGCGGTGCGAGAGGCCATCTTAGGGCCATGTGTAAGAGTGGTAGCGGATCATCTAAGGTACGCAGGAGAAATCAATTCTTTATGGACACGGACTCCGAGAGCGAGGTCAGTGATTTCTTTAATATGTACGTTGACGGATCTAGTGATAAACCTTATGTCGTAAAATTAATCGTGGGCGATGTACCGATCGCGTTTGAAGTGGACACCGGCAGCAAAATAGCCGCAATAAACGAGGCCTTTTATAACAAATATTTTAAAAACTATAACATTGTTAAGTGTGATTTAAAATTAAGATCGTATACCGGCGATAGTATCAAGCCTCTCGGCGTAATTAGCGTGTCCGCGCGTTACTGCGACCTACCGGCGGTGGCGGGTCCGGCGCACGAGGCGCACGGCCTGCCGCTGTACGTCATCCCCGGCGGGGGCCCGCCGCTACTCGGTCGGACGTGGTTGCGCGCCCTACAGCTTAATAACATACACATTAAGCTTCACCATTTGAAACAATTAGAGACGACGGATAAAACCGAAAACGTTGTTAAACATTTGAGTAATGAGTTTTCCGACGTGTTCGCGGAGGGTCTGGGGACATGCACGGAAAAATTCGTCTTAAAACTAAAGGAGCATGAACCAATTTTCTATAAGGCACGTAATTTACCGCTAGCCTTGCGCGAACCCGTCGAGAAAGAACTGGAGCGTCTTGTGAATGAAGGGACACTTAGGAAAGTCGAACACTCCGAATATGGCACTCCCATTGTTCCCGTTATTAAGAAATGTGGAAGCATACGCATCTGCGGAGATTATAAAATTACTATTAATCCCATTTTAAAACGAGAGCCATATCCGTTGCCCCGTATTGAGGAACTTTACGCTACTCTGAGTGGAGGCCAAATATTTTCGAAAATTGACTTGGCTCACGCTTATGAGCAGGTCCTTCTGGAGGAAAATTCTAGGGCGTGTACTACAATCAGTACGCACATGGGCTCCTTCGAGTACCTTCGGACCCCTTATGGGTTAAATTGCATACCCGAAAAATTTCAGAAGCTTATGGAGGAGGTAGTCAGAGGCATTCCGAGCACAGTAGTATTTTTAGACGATATTTGCGTTTCCGGGGTGTCTAGGGACGACCATATTAAAAATTTACGCGAAGTTTTTCGTAGATTACAAGCTGTTGGACTTAGAATTAAATTAGCTAAGTGCGAGTTCTTTAAGCCCAGAGTATGCTACTTAGGGCACATCATAGATAAAAATGGCCTTCACCCAGATGACAGAAAAGTGAAAGCACTGTTGGATGCTCCTCATCCACAAGACGTACAGCAACTTAGAGCCTTTTTGGGGCTTGTTAATTATTATGGTAGGTTTGTACCTAAGCTAAGCACGATTTTACAACCCTTGCATGTACTACTAAAGAAAAACACGGCATGGCACTGGAATTCTGATTGCAGAAAGGCATTTATAACTATTAAACAGATACTGACCAGTGACAATGTTTTAGCTCATTACAATCCGAACTTGCCTCTGGTCCTAAGTGTGGACAGCAGCGCGTACGGAGTAGGGGGTGTCTTGGCGCACAGGTACCCTGACGGTTCGGAAAGACCTATTTGTTGTATTTCACGTACACTATCCGAGGCTGAGTAATCGTATAGCCAATTAGATAAAGAGGCGTTAGCAATTTTCTTTGGCGTTACTAAAAATCACCAATATTTATTCGGGCGGAAATTTATTATTCGTACCGATCACCGCTCTCTCTCGCATATATTCGGAGACAAAATTGGCATTCCTCAGACGGCAGCCAGCCGCCTGCAGAGGTACGCGGCGCGGCTCGCGGCATACGACTTCACCGTGGAGTGGGTCGCTTCGGCGGCTAATGCGCCCGCTGACTGCTTGTCACGCCTGCCGCTTGGCTCGCCAACCGCCATAACGGATAGTACGTTAGAACACTGCTGTTATTTCCACTATATGGAAAATGAGTTTCCGATAAGTTATAGACATATCGCGGAGGACACCAAAGTAGATCCCATCTTACGTAAGATTTATGACTACGTCATGAGCGGTTGGCCCGCCAGTTGTCAGGTAACGCAAGAATTACCGTATTTTCATCGAAAAGATAATTTATATATCGAACGGGGTTGTATAGTGTACAATTATAGAGTCGTAGTACCCCCGAAGTATCGCGAGTACATACTGCGCGAACTACACGAGGGACACTTAGGCGTCGTAAAGATGAAAAGCATCGCACGAAATTATGTGTATTGGCCGGGACTCGATGCCGCGCTCGAGGAGCTGTGCCGCGCGTGCGCCGCGTGCCGCCAGCAGCGCGCCGCGCCGCCGCACGCGCCGCTTACCAGTTGGGAGTTCCCTTTACGTCCTTGGTTGCGTCTTCATGCCGATTTTGCGGAATACAATTCTAAGCATTATTTAATAATTATAGATGCGCATAGTAAGTGGATCGAGGCATTCCAAATGAACAGTACGGCCGCTAAGTTTGTTATAGCAAAGTTAAGAGAAGTATTTGCGAGATTCGGGTTACCTTTACAGATCGTTACGGATAACGGTCCTCCTTTCGCTTCTCGCGAGCTGGAAGAGTATTTCAATCGGAACGGTATAATACACAGTCTCACCAGCCCGTATAGACCGAAAGGTAATGGAGCCGCGGAAAACGCAGTCAAGACGGTGAAGCATTGTATTAAAAAGGCTTGTTACGAAGGGACGGACGTAGAGCGAGCGATTAGTAAGATGCTTTTTCAATATAGGAATTGCCCTCACGCCACTACGGGCGTGGAGCCAGCGGTGGCTCTGCTGGGGCGGCGGGTCCGGGGCCGGCTGGACGCGCTGCGGCCCGGCCCCGACGTCGCGCCCGACGTGGCGGCGCGGGTGCTCGCGCGGCAGCAGCGCCAGGAGCACCGCGCCGGCGGCCTGCCGCGGACAGCCGAACCGGGGGATCGCGTTCTGATACGGGACTATTCCCGAAATAAAGATAGGTGGACCGAGGGGGTTATAAAGGAACAGGTAGGGCCGGCGTCGTTTAACGTCACCTTACCTTCCGGCACGACGAGACGACATATCGATCAAATATTAACACCGAAGGGTCCCTGTGCAAAGAGATACTCTGTGTCGTTGGTGGAGGGAAGCGAGCCTTCTTCCGATACCGGTAATAAACCAAATGTAAGTGGCGGGGCAGAGGAGAGCCCGGCGACGGCCGCCGCAAGTGACATAGACGCTACTCGTAACAGTGATGTCAACAGCCCGGATCCTGCCGAAGATGCGGAAGGGTTCGAGCTGGCGTCGTCGACTCCTCCGCCACCACCACGGCGGATTAACTTGCGCCCGCGTCAGAGGCAAGTGTAGAAATTTGTCTAGGATGGTTAAACATGTAAATTCGAGTATGTTATCTGACATGTAACAGAATGTAGGATTTAAAGTAAAGTGTTAAGATTTATGGTCTTAGAGTTATTAGTATAGGGTCAACAAAAGAAATATATACTAGCTATATCTTAGTAAATAAGTTATCCTTAAGCTATGCACAAGCTTATTGTATTGTAGTTTCCGTGCCATCTAACCGTAGATCATATCATATTAATTGTAGTTTATCACACTTATGTATTTCTAAGTATGAAGGCTGTATGCATACACACGAGTTTGGATAAATACTTCGGGCGGGCACGATTAGTTAAAAGAATGTCATATCGAAACTTTGTTATTTAAGTAAGGAGGTGTTGGGTAGTAGAATAAATACTGTCATTCATGTTACATTTATATCTACCTACCGCCGAATAAACAGTTGTAATCCACCGCATGTCTTTCAATACGTAACTAAAAGTAAATTTATATCATTTTTCAATCGCCGTAGCATCCCGTAGTAAACTTAACGATGCTTGAAATGGATGCGGTAATGAATCGCTTTACGATACTATTGATTCATAGCTCCGTCAACTGACTTGATTACCTTGAGCTATGCTCACTGTAAAATAACATAAATGCCTTTTTATTGACGTAGGCGTAGAGCCAGGAGTAAGGTGGGAATAAGGAATAGAGAAATATAACTAACTAACTCATACCAAGTGGCGCCAATATTTACGGTTTTTAATCAACGACACACCGAGACTGACACTTAAGAGGGCTTATTCCTTTTTATTTTTCATATTATGTCAAATATATTGATAATTTCAATCAACTTTTTGAACTAAATAATACTTTTCCCCCACTTCTAGGTAGTAACATAGCTATTTCGTGCTTTCATTGCGGCCAGTCGAAAATAAGTTGAAAAAAAAAACGAATTTTCGGCGTGAATTTTGTCTATTTCGAGTAGTTTTTAAACAAAAATTATCAATTAAAAATGGAAAGTGGACGTTTCAAACATATTTTTATAAATCCCCAATAGGCCCGTTTTAGGTAATAACATCAATAATAAGTTGAGAAACATGTTTGATCATAGAGAAAAATGTCTAAAGCAATCAGAATTTTAAAAGGAATAAGAAAACATGACACTATGCGACGTTGTAGGTATTACAATATTGACAACCATCAAATTAACGGTGGAAGTCATGGAAGCATGTCGCCATTTCCAAAAGATATCACGATCTTCAATCATAAAGTATACAACCACAGAGATATTTCCTTGAGTTCGGTTGCAAAAAGCCACGTAAACGATACCCGTAGAAGTCGAATACAAAATACTCCGCATTTTAACGTGATCTGCTCGCCATATTTCACCGCCATGTTGAAGTTGCGGCTTTCCTGGTGAAATTTCTCAGAGCTCCCAATTCCTTGTCGACATATTGAAAAACCGAAAACGTGATGCCACTGCCGAACGCGTGTACCGCGCTCGCCATCACATGGTACTTTAACCACAAAACTTGAACATAGAATTTGAGTACTAATTAATAATGACCAAACTCGTCACACTAATTTTTGCAATGAATTTTCAAGCTGTAGTTGTGTTTCTGAGGATTCGTAAAATGTTAGTGATTACTACAAATGAACGAAGATGGTAAGACAACACATTTATAGACTGGTAGTTCAAATAAAAAAATTAAAGTCTAACGGCATTTTGTGAGCCATTTTGGCAACATGACTTTTCTGATGTAAAAAAGCCTGCTGAATTCGATTCTAGATGTTGCCAAGCCGAATTTTGCCCCCCTCCCCCCATTTCCCCCCATTTCCCCCCTTTTTACCTCAAAATATGTCCCTAATCACGGTTTTTACGGTTTTATACAAAAAGTATTATAGCTAGAAAAAAAATGTCAAAAACAAGAATGATCTCTATAAAATTTCCTATAACATGGTGTATAATTTTTTTTTAGTAGGCCTTATGGTTTGTGAGCAATATCTTCCCGAACTTCATAGACTGGTAGAAAATTCTAAATATCGGTTTCCTTTACCGTCCTAACGGCATTTTGGAATCCATTTTGGTAACATGACTTTTCCGATGTAAAAAAGCCTGCTAAATTCGGTTCTGAATGTTGCCAAGCCGAATTTTGCCCCCCTCCCCCCATTTCCCCCCTTTTGACCTCAAAATATGTCCCTAATCACGATTTTTACGGTTTTATACAAAAAGTATTACAGCTAGAAAAAAAGTGTCAAACACAAGAATGATCTCTATAAAATTTTCTATAACATGGTGTATAAACTTTTTTAGTAGGCCTTATGGTTTGTGAGCAATGTCTTTCCGAACTTCATTATTAAAAAAAAATTGATAAACATGGTCGAGGCAGTGAAGTACACTTATTTTGGGATAATTGGTATCGCACAGGATCCAGCCGCTCTGCAGCGCTTGACGCTGACATCCAGTTGGCGTGCTGCTTATTATCTGTCAAGACTCACGAGGCTTTCAGTCATAAGCAGTCGTCATATTTACACGCAGAACCGTATCCAAGTCGGGCTAAAAGCGACGTAGAAAATAAAAATGCATTACTTCTAACCATGAAGTCATTCAAAATGCTCAGTTCTACGCCAGATTCTCCAGAAATGTGCCTTAGAAATGCAGTTACCCAGGATCTTGCAACAGAAAAAAATAAAAGAGTCAATTCTCACTGCTAAGCAGCTTGGCTCACTCTAAGTAACGAAGTTTGTTTCCGAAAGGCTCACCAACAGTAGGTCTACAATACAACGCAAAGTTCAAAATGAACAAAGGCCCGACCTTCAAGACCTGTACAAGGCAGGTCGTTCAAAATCTACCATATTTGCGTCTGATGTGGGGGGCAAACGCTCAGGCGCTGGAGTGGTGCCAAACAAAGTATAGCCTGCATCGTCACATACTCGACTTGTACAGCAGGGACAGGAATTTCTCAGCCTTTCGCTCATGGGGTGTATGCCGATCTCATTGAGTAGTTCACAGTGCTTTTGATATATTACAGCCCATGCTCCACGTTTGCAAATACCTGAAAACGGAATGACTTCATGGTCAGAAGCAAAGCATTTTTATTTTCTACGTCCCCTTTAGCCCGACTTGGATACAGTTCTGCGTGTAAATCTGACGACTGCTTATGACTGAAAGCCTCGTGAGTCACGCCAACTGGATGCCAGCGTTAAGCGCTGCAGAGCGGCTGGATCCTGTGCGATACCAATTAGCCAAAATAAGTGTACTTCACTGCCTCGACCATGTTTATCAATTTTTTTTAAAATAATGAAGTTCGGGAAGATATTGCTCAGAAACCATAAGGCCTACTAAAAAAGTTTATACACCATGTTATAGGAAATTTTATAGAAAACATTCTTGTCTGTGACACTTTTTTTCTAGCTGTAAGTAATACTTTTTGTATAAAACCGTAAAATTCGTGATTAGGGACATATTTTGAGGTCAAAAAGGGGGGAAATGGGGGGAGGGGGGCAAAATTCGGCATGACAACATTCAGAACCGAATTCAGCAGGCTCTTTTACATCGGAAAAGTCATTTTGCCAAAATGGATTCCAAAATGCCGTTAGGACGGTAAAGGAAGCCGATATTTAGAATTTTCTACCAGTCTATGAAGTTCGGGAAGATATTGCTCACAAACCAAAAGGCCTACTAAAAAAGTTTATACACCATGTTATAGGAAATTTTATAGAGATCATTCTTGTTTTTGACATTTTTTTTCTAGCTGTAATACTTTTTGTATAAAACCGTAAAAACCGTGATTAGGGACATATTTTGAGGTAAAAAGGGGGGAAATGGGGGGAGGAGGGCAAAATTCGGCTTGGCAACATCTGGAGTCGAATTCAGCAGGCTTTTTTACATCGGAAAAGTCATGTTGTCAAAATGGCTCACAAAATGCCGTTAAGACGGTAAAGGAAGCCGATATTTGGATTTTTCTACCAGTCTATTACGCGCTCACAATCGGCCTCATGAGAAAGCTCTGAGTAAAGTACTCAATAAAGCGACCTAAGTTCAGAGCTTCCATGTGATCGAATCTGAACTGACTTCATGAGAACCAACATAGCTCAAAGATTTACCAGGTGCATGTAGCGTTGCTCGTAATCGTAAGATTCGTAAGACCATTGGAAGTCGAGGCAAGAGAATGCTTGAGTGAGTACTAGAAGACGCAGCGAGGGGAGACCCCAACAAGGTGAACCGCCGATCTAGTCGGGATGTTTGTTGTGCCCTATTCATTGTACTAAACGAGAGCAAGGCAATTTTCATTTCGTTCACATTTTCCTCCTGAAGTGCATAATTTTTAAATATGAAATTTATGAGAATTCCTATTGATTAGGTATGTTTTATAACAAACCCAAATATTTTTCAATTTGAGAGAATTTTTTTGCTGAAATGATACGTTGATAAAATGAAACAATTGATGAAACAAGGGTAAACCGGGAAACTGTTAGATGAGACCAGTGTGGAGATACTTACTTGCCTTGGGAGGCCTTTGGCTAGCAGTGGACTGTCTTTCGTTCGACACGATATGCGAAGATATTAATAAAAATATTGTGACCTCAAGTACCAAAACCTTCTCAACGGTATAACTAACGAAGTTAGCGGGCACGTTCCGAACGCTCCAAGTTTGAATTCAGAAGCGTTGCCATGACAACCAGATCCAACCACTGATAGGCCAATACAAAACATAATAAATCTTATGGCCCACTACACTAAAGTCCATTTTTTACTTTTTTAGGAATAAACGCAGACAAAGAATAAACTACAGTTAAAGTTGAGACGGTTAAATTCAATCGTATCAAGTTGTTTGATGACCAACTCACAACTGCATGTGGTTTAGCCTTTAATGTGATATCGTAAGGTTCATTATATTCTATTTAAGATGAGACTATAGATTTAAGTGTAGTAAAAAATTGAATATGTTTAATTAATTGGTGACTTGTAATTAGCATCAATTATGAAGCTTGTCAGTTTACTTGTGAACATGCTTGGGAAATGCTTGGCAATGTAGAACGACAAGATGTTGTTGAATCCTAAGCCGCATAGTTAAAGTTGAGATTGCGATGTCGTCTCCTTCTCATTAGAAGGCCACAGTCGTTGGAGGTATTAGGAACTTTTATTTCCAGCCAGCGTCAGCGGCAATTGTGACATTAAACTACGTTCCAAGCGATGCAGCATTTCAGGGGCAGGAGGGGTTACTCTGAATTCATCTGAGCGGTTACTCTGAAATTCCTGTTACTCCTAAAGGGATGGTGCGACAAAGGTTTGAATTTCGAACTTAAAAGTAACCCCTCTGTATAGACGACTCTTAGCACCGGATCTGCGACCCCTCTGACCAGGGGTAAACAGGCGATATATCCCTCTCTTCTCCTGCTATGCACCTTATGTCCTTCTTGTCTTCGTTTAGTTGCAGTAATTTGGAGTAGCAGAAGGCTTAAACACTACTTTGAATACATCTGCTACGGATCTCAAGGATTAAAGGACTTGAGGAGATCCGTAAGAGAACCAATTCTTTCATCCTCACCACTTAGATAGTTGGCAGTCCACAACTGTGCGTTTTTCTAGACATTTCCTGCCTCGCACGACTGCATTGTGAAATGAAATGTCGCTTGCGGTATTTCCGAACCGATACGAGCTTCGAACCAACAAGAAAAGAGCGTACTCCAACCTGACAGGCCGGCAACACACTTGTGACTCCTCTGGTGTTGCAGGTGTCTATGGGCGATGGTAATCGCTTTAAATCAGGCGATCCATTTGCTATTTGCATTGATAAAAAAACGAGGTTGTAGATATAAAACAGACAGTTACCAAACTTAAGTCACAGTGGGCGGACATTGCTCGTAAAACCTATGGCCGTTGGGGCAGGATGGTTCTTGAGTGGCGACCACGTACCGGAAGACGCAACGTGGAAGGGGCTCCAACAGGACAGGACGGGTGGACAGACGACCTGGTTAGGGTCGCGGGAAGCAATTCGACGAGGGCGGCGTACGACCGATCGTTGTAGAGAACTTTGAGGGTGGCCTTTGTCCAGTAGTGGACGTTTATCGGCTGATATGATAATGATGAATTTCATACAAAGGAAATCGGCCTAGCGCGTGTCAACGAGAGTGTTAGCGGCAATAAGCGCAAAATCGAAAGTTATGCGCAGACGCATGCCTAGCAGCATTGCGCATTGCTTTACTATTGCTCAAGAAGTGGCTCGCTTAATTATCAGCTGACAGGCTACTTTACTACATTCACTAGGGATTTACTATTTCCTATTTGAACAGGTGGGTAGTGGGGCGCGATTCACTTTTTTCTTGCATGAGGTTCGCATGCGCAAACGGTTTAGAGTAGGTAGAGTAGGCCTAAATAAAGTTAAGGTACACTTTTTTTAACTCATCGCGTCCAGTATATATTATACATTTTAATTTTCCCAAGCATGACCCGAATCTCAAGATAAAAAAAAATAGGAATATTCAAATAAGTCTTCGTGTTCTCAAATACCCGCCAACACATCGTGTTCCATCCACTCAACGTCGCGTGAGTCTTATCGCAACGCATTACCATCTCTTGCGATGTTGGGCAATTGACCGGCATGGGCCACAAAAAAAGCGGGAGGACTTCTATAGGCGTTTGAAAAACATACATGAACGTGACATGGAAAATGTTTAAAACCTGAAACGAAGATGGCAAGCAAGACGTGCAAGCAGAGCCATACTAAAATTTCCCGGCTCTGTATACCCTAAAATGCAAGGGATAGGAAAAAGATAATAACCCCGAAATACATACTTCTTTTTCAAAACTTCTGCAGCACATACCTATCTTCCATCGTCCATTACCTAATGAACCTGCGTAGGTCAAACCAATTGGTTAATTAAGGATATACCCTATACACTTTTGACTTTTTCATCTGTGTATGTTGAAGTCGTGGGTGAACCTTCGGTAATTATTTTGTAAACGTGTAGAAAGACTCAAAAAAACTGAATAACTAGAAATAAATTTGAAACTCAAATTAAGCAATGTACATCACGTCTAGTAAAATCTTCGTCAATTAGAGTTTTACACAGGACTTATTACTTGGGGTGTAAGGTTCAAAATAGTATTAATGTTAACAGATGTAACCATACCTCCTTACATTGTTGCACATTCATCACACGTAACACCGGGCCTGGTCGCAATTTCAAGGCATCGATGAAGATTTTTTCCTATTTCTAGAATAGGGGCGGGTTCTTTGGTATGTGGGCTTACTAGAAAAACCTGCTGAATACATGCTTGAACCTTGATACAAATACTTGTATTGAATGCTTGTTTAGTGCCGCAAATTGTAATCATTCATGAATAGCACTTACCAGTGGGTGACGATGGAGTAAGCATACTTAGGTATACCTTTTATATGTATATCATCTTGAATGCACGTAAGCTGAGGTATATCGGAAGGGAGTTTTGTAGTTGAAAGACTTATAATGGCTTTACAGTTAAACATAAATCATGTCAAAATAAACACAATCATCAAATATCCTACCCCAAGATAAATTAAATCCAACATTAAGTAACCTTATGATTGGAATTCAATTAGTTGATATCCGGGAGGCAATTTATGGGACACTTTTTACCGTCATTTTTATCAAGATTGAATTATTTTCAAATAGAAGTTCACTGCTTTAAAACAAGGTTCAAATTATTTATTACAGTGCCTTTGTCAATAAGTGATGCCAGATAGAAATAATCTCTATACTAATAGCGGTTGAGCGGGTGTAAAGATATTTTAATTCTTTGATTATAAATTGAAATGTTACGTAATAAAATGATTTTAATTAATTATGCTGACATCTGATATCTGTGTAATTTATGTGTTTAGTTTAATTAAATTGTTGCTTTCTAATGCATCGATAAGTAAAGATTGGGATGCAACGTACCATTAAAGTTTCAGATTGATATTTTATTTATTAGACAAGTGTCGGTTTTATACACAGGGTCTAATCCATTAGAATTTTACTACGGCGTCAGTTATTCACATTAATAATAAATCTATTACATTTATAATTGTTTTAGTTTGTGCAATTATATTATATTAGATAAGGTACTTTATTGTTGAAATAGTATACTTATAACACAACAACTTGGTTTCTAGCCATATGCTATGCTATATTGCGGATTTTTTGTGAGTCAGTGAATGTCACTGATCTAAACAAAATGGAAACAGGACTAAATATTCCGAAAATAAGCAATTTCAAGCCAATACTAAATTATTTAACTAGAGAGCTCGTCTTGGGTTCGATTTCGTTTTCCTTTGAACGTACTAAAACAATCCATTGCTTACCCTAGAGCCATCCCTCGTCAATCCATCACTCATGTGGCGCGGAGATATTCCTGTTAGTGGATTTGTACTCTATCCAGGCCTTGTTCAAGTCACGTCTAAAAAAAACCCAAGAGCCGGTTTCTTCATGATCGTTACTCAAGAACCTCAGTGTATCTACGATGTCGGTACTACAAGCGATGTACCTTATCAGTTTGGTAATTCTTTCCGTCGTCGGTTGCTTTAGTTCTCTCGTGGCTTCACCTTCACCTATATTATTATTTAATTCTATCTCACTGGAGTTTTCCTGCAAGCATTACAAAACCTCATCCATGTTCTGTAAGACATCACTTGAAATAGCGCCACCTATGATCCCACAGGAAGATCAGCGCTGGCTCTCGAGCCAGCATCATGCTGGGGTGGGAACTTTTCTTGGCACAGCCATAATATTAAAGTTGCCTATTGTTTTATATTTTATTATTTCTGTCGCACCCTTTATGTGATTATGTTTTATGGTCAAGTCACGTTCATTCTTTCAAAATATATCTCTCACATGATTTACACGATATAAATATTCAATCAAGGATATTTTTCTTATGATTTCTGATTACTAACCCATTAAAGATGCCACTAATGGATCTCGCATAAATGCGGCATTAACATTAATCTGGTTGTTCCGAATTTAATGTGTATCGGCCTATGTGACGTGATTAATGTTGTTGATAAGTGGTGGACGTGGGAGTGGGCATATTGATGGACGAATCGGTGTGTTGAGACATGATTGGTCAAGCGCGAGTCGGAATCAGTTTTTACTCTATTGCTACTTATGCTGGATGTAACTACACTAGAATATCCATATCCATATCCATATCCATTTATTCAGTATTAGTCATACATTGTCAACAAGTATAATACAATCAGCAATTAAATAATAAGAATAAGACTAAGACTTACAATTAGTTGGAAATTAAGAAATTACATTAACTTGTCATTATTTCTACGAAGTAACTTACGCTCAGTAGAGCCGCTGTTTGGATTTCTACAAATCGTTTCTGAAAGTTTCAAATACCTAAGTAGGTATTCATGTAGAAAAAAAAACGCAAAAGTCATTCATGCAAATCTGATTTTTATTTTATTATCTTCCCTAAATCATGTATCCTTATATAATTAATGAATTCAAACAAAATGATTTTCTCAATTTAAAAGGCGTGGAACATACGGATTATGTATCTCTTTGTGCTACTATAATTATATTTCTTACCCGGGAAGCGGGTTATCCCCCAAAAGCCCCAAATTGCATCCACTGAGTGAATTGGGAAGAAAAAACTTGTCGGACAGATAATGCTGAGTAGTTGTAATTTCCAATAGCTAATAGAACATTATGGCGAGAGGTTTTTACATTTTATTATTACTTCAGCCAGCATTTGCCCATGGGGGGAGCAATGTCCTTCTTGTGGATCTCGGCTCAGAAGCATTTGGGCCACTCCAGGACCTTCACAACCATCCAAGGACGCAGAGACGCAGATAACAAAAAGTGACTAAAATGATTTCTTCCAATTCTCAACTATCAGAAATGAAAATAATTTCAAGTTTAACTGAAAACTGCCCATCAACCGAAAAATCAAAATAAGCGCTATGTCCTTATTGTAGTGCGGAAAATCAGCCAGCGTAAAGCTAAACCTAGATCAGTTGTTTCGAGAAGTTCGAAAATTGCTGTAGACTTTATACTTCAGCGAGCAACTCGCCCGCGGCTACATCCATGGGGGGAGCGAATCCTTTCTTGTGGATCTCTGCCTTGAAGCACTTGGCCCACTCCAGCACCTTCATGCATCCGTCCGAAAACTCGGGCAGACTCGTCTCGCAATTGTGGATGATAGTCACCAGCTCCTTAGCGAGCGCCTCATCTGAAATATCACATAAAAAATTGGTCGTTTTGATGGAAAATTAGTAAGGCTAAGACCATTATGGAAAATATTATGTATCTTCATTTTATATCAGGCAAAAGACGATTACAGGTCATAACAAGCCCTATAAATAATTTACACCACAAGCCCTCAACAACGGTTTCTTATGATCTTGACCAAATGTTCACTTTATGGTCCACTTAAACCCCTCACTTATCCTTAGCTGCGTTTTCAGGTGGTCAGCAGTCAAGAATTTTTATCTATCGGTTTCAAGAACAAGTTTTTTTTTTTAAAAATTTGGTGAGATTATACCTGCTATAGGTAGAACCATAACTAGATTGTGAAAATCGCGAAGAAAGCGATAACTAAGGTAGTAGTGGTAGTGGACGTCTTGTCTTTAGCCTGACATTAATAAATTAATGAAGAAGTCCAGCGCTTAGAAATGGAAGTATTCAAAATAATGATCCTGATCTAACCAGCTCCATGTTTAGTGGCGAACTCGTTGGCGTTCCCATGGTGCAGCTTCAGGTCAGGGTCCACCAGCTCCAGCTTCGTGGAGAGACACATGATGGCGCAGCCAGTGTCGCGGTTTGAGAGCACGTAGTCCTCCTTCCAGAAGTTCATGAAGTCTGCATAAATGGAGTCCGGCAGGTTTAACTGAGGGTTATAATTTCTTTACACATCAAATGAAATTATTGAATGAACGTAATAATACAAATAAACTTATCTACTTAACGATCCATGTGAAATAATTCATAATTTATTTTCGAAATCAGTTTAGCATAAGACTTCGAAGATAAAAGTATTAGTGGGTAACGGCGAAGTCATGATTCCAATAAAACATTCTAATTAATCTTGGTTTTCTCTATCTCTTTATGTCATTCGCAGGAAAATTGGCCAGAGCTTCAGCATCTGCCATCAATGTTACAATAGTTTGGAAGCATCTCAAGATACTAATGATATCGAAAACGACGGTTCTATACCGTGAGAACTAAATAATCAGATGTCCGATGTTCTTCAATTGAAAGTCACAATAATACACACAAGATACCGATTCCAATTTCCTCAACCGTACATAAGAAAGTTGATACTCACCTCTTGTTTACAAACCTCCAACGCTTTACCGAAGTTGACGGACATGTCTTGTATCACTTGCTGGGAAGACTCCACCATACGGCCTAGACTCGCACACGTCAACGCCAGAAGAAGCAGCTCTTTTGACTTGGACATTTCGATATTTTCTCCTTAATTTGTTTTCTACTCTAAAAGTAATCAATCCCGATAAAAATACCGATTTAAAAACATAATTCATGTAAGTAACACAATTTTAGTAAGTGTTATATGAACCGTTCTGAAAGATAGCTAGATCAAAGTTCCCTAAAGTACTGGCGGAGTTGCCGCGCTGTATGGCCTTTGAGCCAAGTACTCGCCGGAACGGGGGTCCATGTTTCTCCGCCAACGCAACATGGCTGCTACAACGCACCATGGCCTAATTTAATTGATATAAACCAGGTACTACATGATATGAAAGTTTTATTTTTTACATTTTGACTTTTCAATATATTTATATCTGTTTATGCCTTGAAAATCTGAACAGGCAGTTAATAAATTGTAATAAGTTGTTTATAAATTATTAGTAAGGATTGGATAGGTGAAAACACTTTGACAAAAATCTTGATTGAATATACATACTCACTGGAAATTCCAAACCAAATCGCTTCACTGTTTTTGATTTAGACACCGACACTCTATTTCCACTACCTTTTTATCAAGTTCTATCAATAACACAACAGCAAAAACTGCTTCAACAGTTTTTATACAACGCCAGTGAATTTAATTGTCAGTTTCTTCGTTTAATTGTCTGACGAGTCAATATTTAAACAATTTGTTTGTCATGCTCGAAGGTTTTAATCTTTTTCTAATTAGCAGCAATTAAAAAGATGATCGCAAAACACGTATCGTTTAATTAGAAGGAGATAATTCTGCTGACTAGGTGTCCACCAGCTTAGCCATTTACGTAATTTTTTCAAACACTTTATTTGAAGACTTGGACTCTTGCACGATATTACCCGATAATTAGGGACATCTGTGGTCACGTTAGTTCAACACATCGCACGAGGCGCACGAGATAGAGACTTACTCTAACCTTAGACCATTGACACACGATAAACTATCATCATCATCATCAGCAGCCTGCTTCTGTCCACTATTGGATATATCCCTTTGAACTCGGAAGGCTGGATGTATCCTACAGAGCGTTTTAGAACAATATATGGGATATAGATAACATATACCCTTGTCCCACATCCCGATGCACTGAGGAAATAAGTACCACTGCTCATTTTTTCATACAAATCAAGGCTTCGTCCTCGTCTATTTCCTCCTCCAAGACTTTAACAATCTTTACGAAATTTAAGGCCCTGAATAGAAAGATAATGTTCTGTGTTGGACTGTTTCGACTTCTGAAACACACAGGTTTGTTTGTTGGATAGTAGGGGTCTGTTTTTGGCAAAATTTCCGCCACAAACGGACACCCTAGTACCTACACTAATTTTCTAATAATTTGCCCAAAAATCAAAACGGTTCGACACAAAACATTTCTTGGCCATTCTGTTTCTAGATTTTTGTAAATATTGGTTCAGTTTTGGAGGACGAAACAGACGAGAACGAAACCTCTATTTGGATAACCCGGTTACGTTAAGTTTGGACCTCATTTGTATGCGACGTCATAGTTATCAGGTGCAAACTTACCGTAAACTGATAACGTGGGGAAAGGAGTAGTGATATATCCTCTTAAGGGCGATGGTTCCCTCGTAAGAGTGTTGGTTCTCTATTTGGACGCTCATAGTCGCGGCGCCATCATAAACGCCTTTTAGCACCTAAATAGTATGACGTTTCCAGAACATCTAATGATGGGCTTTAGATTATATGTAATCTTTGTTGTAAAATTAATAAAGAAATAAATAATAATAATAATAATTATACGAGCAACAACGCCAACAACCAACTTCAATCAAAGCCGCGGACGTCAGCGTTACTCAAAAAATTACAGTAAAGAAATTAGCTTCTAATTAAGAAATAATTGCTTCCGAAAGCAATGCAGTTAAACAGCAAACCGAATCAAACCTTTCCCTTCCGGAATCCAGCAAGAGTCAGGTTTCTTGACAGCTGTCGTGCTCTCTGTGTGGCCTGACCCGCCATCAGCTATTCCGCTTTATAACCAAATCTGATTAATTACCTATCTTAAAACTACTATTAACTATTGAGGAACAACTTAAAAATAATCTAAACGTTTTAAAATAAAGTTGAATGTAGAATATCTAGTTGTTTCGCCGCGAATTTAACAGCTACGGGTTGATCATTATTTTCTTGTTGATAATATTTCATAAAAAAAAAAATTGTAATCAATATACGATCATACCGGCGTGTGCTAATAGTACTTTACCTTCGCATAACTTTTTAGATTGTTTGCCGTTTTTCCGCATTAATTAATAAATTTATTTTTAAAATATAAAAAATGTATCGTTTTTAGTAGGTAAAACAAACATTCAACATATAAATAACAGAACGGGAATTAATCGCGTTCAAAAAAGTATTTATTTAATTACCTCGACGTTTCGGACGAGGTAACACCATGGTCCATGGTTCCATGGTCTCGAAGGGGGGATTAAGTCCCGTTTTGTTTTATTAATATTTTTTTCTTTGTTTTTGTAACTAACAACTATGGAATCCTAAGTTCTGAAATAAAGCTTCATTCATTCATTCAATAATGTGTGAAAATCGTGAAAACAACTTTAAATCAATATAAATAAAAAATTACACATGGGAGCCCAAAATTTCGGAGTTGTGATAGGTCGTACCACGTTCATTATTTAAGTTTCGTTCATATAATTTGTTTTATTGATTTTTAAATCTTTTTTTTAATATTGTTTCCAATACAACCCAACACAACAGATTAAGAATAATGCATAATAATGCGTCACTCATTAAATATATATATAGCCTCCTGACGACCAGCATTCATAATGTGTCAATTAAATTTTAGCCTTATGACAAATAGCTGACAGTTAACTATTAATGTATGTACTATGTGTAGGACACTGGAAGTCAGGAGGAGGATATATATATATATATATATATATATATATATACACGGTGCTCGCGAGGAATCCAAATGATTTCACCAGCGCATTCCTGAGTATGTGTAGAAAATAAAATGTCGTATAAAGTAAGCCGAAATCGGCTTAGTTTTCGAGATATTAGCATTTTTTGTTTTAAAACATCTCTAGTGTAAATCATCTTTATCATTGCGATGTTGCGAGACCGTCACATTATCTGACAAACGTTGACTATTGAAAACCGTTTCTGTCACGATCATTGTTTATGTGTCAATCATTACAAATTTCCTTCAAAAATTCAGTTAAGAAATTAATTATGTAGTCTTAGCATAAATACGCCTAGAACGATAGTCTTCGTACAACAGATTTGCACAGTATGAAGCCGGTTTTGATATTCCTTTTGATGGTGGAAAAACGATGGCTTAAGTTGTGAGAACTGCGTTATCTAGTTAAAACCTTGAAAACTAAATGGTTCGTGATAATAAACGTATTATTTTTTTACTGGTCATATGTAATATTTATTTAATACTTTGTTATTACCTAATTTATTTGATTAAAGTTTACAATAAACATCATGTTACTAATTCCCTAAATAAACAAACACAATCATTAATCAAATTATTTATTTATTACACTACAAGCAGTATGATTATTCTTAACAATTGCTGTATGCTTCTCACTGTATCAGCTACGTGCAGTTCATTGGAATCCACGGCTGCCGAACTAGAATCCGCCAAATCTTTTTCAGTTTTACACCACCCTTGTGATAATTTGCACCTTGGAGTACTCAAAAACATATTTTTCTTCAGTTGTTATAAAGGTTGACTACGTGAGCTAGACACCGCAATTTATTCGATGGCTAATGTAATTATTATTTGTAATAATGAGATTATACATACGTAACACCGTTAAAATCAATCACAACAATGACTTGTCATATGACTGGAGTCATTGTCAAAAGTAGTTATAAACGAAACGAGTAAAGGGTATTTCTTAGTGGCGAGTCTGTATTATAATCATAATCCATGGAGTTTAATAGCAAAGTTATTAAAAGAGAGTGTAGAGCAGCCATTAGATAAATCATAAGATTCATGAGTAAGGAGTTTAGATAGCATATTTAAGTAAAGCCTGTTTTGAAAAAAACATTGCCCAACAAGAAAACTTCTTTATGACATTGACTCCCCTTTTAATGAAAAGAGATAACAATAACAAACGTTGCCAGCTCGTTCTAAAGCATTGTTTTACTGGTGAAGTAAAGGTTATTTATTTATTATGTATGAAAATATAAAAAAAGTTAAAAATCATATTTAGACATGGGTTCATATAACATTTTTTACTCCATACGACCTCAGGAATCCGCTGTTAAAAGCATTTGGATTCCTCATGAGAACCGTGTATATATATAATGTATACTTAATTATCCTAAATCTAAAACTAAACAACAATAGTCTCACTATTTTTTTAATTCTGTTCTGAAGAAAAATAAAGTAACCAATACACACCCTGTATACATTTGAAATATATGGGAACCGATGTTAGTAGCAGACAAATAAGTGATGCTGCCATGTTAATTACTGGTCACACCGCCATCTTCTTAATGACCATTAAAAAGCGATATTTATCATACTTTATTTCGTATAATTACATATTTTGCTATTCGAATACCAGTTCTACGTCTTCGAAATACTGGCTGCCAATTTTGATACAGAAAAACCAAAGTTTTGTGGGAAGTTCTTTTAATCGATTTGCTATTTGAATATTTATAATTTATGTTAATTCATCTGGGCTCTGTAATTAAATTGTCATAAGAGTTCGGTTCATTTTACACTTGTGAGAATTTACGCTAAGTTTTGCCGAAATAGATTCGTTAGTTGTTCCGTTTTTTTATATTACAAATCGTTAGATACTGTTTCGATAGGTATTCAATCGCGGTATGTTATTTCACGAGTCTTAAATCTATTTAGATTACAAAAACAAAGCTACAAAGATACTGAATATAATTTTCTCATCATCATGATGCTCCAAAAGATATTAATAGTACATTACATACTTAGGGCGGTGAATTTAGTGATTATCACAGATCGCAGTTGTCTGGGGGCTTTAAAAATTACCACCCGTGTTTTGCCTAAAGTTTTACGTTTTACCTTGGCCAGAAAGTGAGATTTACTGCCCGTGTAGAGGGCAGTAAATTCCGCGTACGGCCTAGGGTGACATAAAAATATTCATAATCGATAAATGGCAGAATTATAGCACATCTCCGTTTACGTTCTCCAGTAATAAAAAAAAAACTGTATTCATATTTTGTTTCTTGCTACCAGCCAGGGCATTTGAAGACTGGCAAAAAAAAGCTCAAGTCAATTGAGCCAAATGTGACCATTTATAATGGTCTTTCACCGAAAACGCAGAATGGCTAATTTTTTGTCATAATTAACACAAACACTCACGACTCTTGTGATTAATCGATACGGGCTAATGGAATCGGTTGTGTTATCAGTATGAGCCGTGTCGGACACCTTTAAGTGTTGTCTTTGGCATCCGTTCACTGGTCGATTTGCGATGATGATTTTATTGATGCTTTATCGATGTTCGATAAAAGTCACGATAAAACGATTTCGTGAAATCTTAAAAGGTTTCCGGCGTTTGGTATGTAGTGTACAATCACATCTTTAAAGACACGCGATACAAAAAAATAACCATTTCGAGTACTTTAAGTGTAATAATGTTCATTATGACAGCATGATTTTTCACAGGCATGAAAATGAAGCGGATCTGAGATAAAGAATTCAACTCAGGTTATTGGTGTATACCACACGTCGCCGCTCCGCTCCGTCAATGATGACGAGACGCATCCTTAGACTGACTTTACACTGATGCGAAGCGGAGAAACTGAACCAATCAGGCTGCGAAGCTCAAAAAAAAAGTCAAATACCGTATGTAGTAAAAAAGTCAGCTGCTTTTGATTACTGTACTGTCCGAACATAAATTTTATTGTCCGTCTATATTAACTTGCTTATTCAATGAAGCATGCTAAGACTGCAGTATAGAGCCGTGTCCGTGTCAATAAATTGTTAATTTGAAAGCTTAATCCAGCGCTCCAGGAAATTACCTATCGATCTATCCCGATAGTATCTACGTAATCGAATTTGAATCGGGATTTCATTAAGTAAACGAGCAGCGAGATCAATACTCGTCTATCGACGACATGCAAAAGGCGTTTCTCTTTCACTGCCGTTCCGAGTACAAAGGCCATCCGTGTTTTATACAGGATGTGAAAAGCGGAGTGCAGAGGAAAACGTATGAGAAATAAAATAAAAGTAGGAATTAGGTCGCGATTTTTTTTTATGGCAAACGAGCAATCGGATCGCCTGATGAAAAGCTATTACCGTCACCCATAGACACCTGCAACACCAGAGGAGTCACAAGTGCGTTGCCGGCCTTTCAGGTGGGAGTAGGTACGCTCTTTTCTTTCAGGTTTGATGGTCGTATCGGGCCGGAAATACCGAAAGCGACAATTTATGCCACAATGCAGTCGTGCGAGGCAGGAAATAGTTTAAAACCATTCATCACTTAGCCTAGCAACTCAGATACTTGCCAGGCTAAATGATGAATGAAATGATGGATGAGCTTTGTAGACGATTATTGGTCCTTCTACTTATCTAAGTTGGCATGACCCATTTCTCATAGAACTAGTGGCGCCTGAGGTAGAGTGAACGTTTATCTAAATATAGCCTTGCTAGAATTTAATTTCGACAATTGTATTCCTCGAAAATGTATAAAAAAACGTTTCGTTATTATAGTCGGCATACAGACCTCGTATTACAGCCTCGGACTACAAAATAGCCTTATGTGTAATGGCCACTGCAGCACTCTTGTATTTGTATCATAATGTATAATTTCTTCACGATGCACGCCGTCTATGCCACCCTGTATACTAATATTTTCCCTTAGGGCTGCAAACTTAAACTACGTAGGGCGATCCGGAAAACGGAATAAATCGAGGGTGATACCATCTTTAGGATGATTAGACTAAATCTCCGCAGCCCATGACACCGATTGGAGCCGAATATGTGGCAGTCTGTGTGGTGCTGGCAATTGGCCGGATTTGAAAGGACTGTGCTTGAAATCGGGAGAACGCTTTACAGTTTAGTTATTAGCGAGTTTGCATGTGGTTTTGTGGAGGGTTTGGTAAAGTAAAAAAAAAGTTTAGATTGTTAGCGCTTTAATTTGGAATCGAAAGGATAGTTTCAATTCTGCCAGTTTGAGTTATTTTCCATGGTTATGAAATCAACAATCAAAGTTGCATATGACAATGACAATTGCTTAAGTAAGTGGTCCAAGGCAAAATTTTCTAATCAGACTCTTATCCGCATGATCACCACAGGAAAATCAACTTGTCTTTTCAAATACGTCTGACCCATTTCTATCTAAGCAGATCTTATATCATCTCGTCAGTTATGCGTCATTGTTTTTCCAATAATTTCCACTGATCCCCACCGTACCCCAAGACAAGATGACGCAGTACGTGACTGAGCTGCCAAGTGGGGGAGGGGCTTAAAGTTGGATATTGGATGATCGGTGAGTCATTTAGCCGGGTGCGCGGGATAAGCGGGGAGGAATGGTTGTAAAGTTTAACGCGTTGTAACGAAACGCATCTGTAGTCACGGTAAAATCTAATGCGATTGATGAATCTTTAGGTATTTCCTCACTTATTTCTCCCCTTAGCAACTTAACTTTAACTCACCAGTATCATCTATTTTTAACCGACTTCAAAAAAGGAGGAGGTTCTCAATTCGAACTAATTTTAGTAACTGTAGGCGCTGCGAACTCCGCGATTCCAGTTCCGCTTTACACCTATGTTCAGATGAAATTGACACGTTTTTGTAGCTATTACTCTTGGAGCCGCACTCGCATCAGTTGATCGCGTCGTCATACCCCATGACCAATTGCGTCTTCACAAAGAAAAGCGAAATCAGTTCTGTGAAAATCGTAATCGTAAATTTTCTATGCCGTTGTATTCTTATGTCGCGTTATATTTACACTGTTATACATGATTTAACCACCGTAGCCGCCATTTTTCTGCCGTTGGGGCAGCAAAATCCTAAAACCACGAATCGAAAATTGTAGCGTGGGACGGCCTCTAACTATATAGACGGATGACCTCGTTAGGGACGCTAGGACTTAGTGTATGCGGTCTGCACCTTGTTGTGAGCTGGCGAGCTATATGCGAGGCCTATGTTCAGCAGTGGACGTTTGCGGCTGATTGATACATAACATGATTTTATACAGTTATATGAGATAGTTCAGTCTATTACTGAATATTTAAAACTTGAAACCTTCGTGACCCGAATTCGTATGCCAGAGTTCCACGGCTACAACACCTAACCAACCACCAAACTCCACGATATGACGACTTCGTCCGTAAGGATAAAAAAACGATTTAAATGATATCTGCGTTTTCTAAACCCGCTTCAGAAGGTTTTGTTGCAAGCCACAGGGGCCGTATCACTCCTCAGTTCAGTGACATAAAAGCCCATCTTAAAATAAAAGGTACGTAAGGCTTGTCATTTTAGAAATAGCGTGCCGTGTTATCTAAACAGATCACGTTTTGTCTTTGCTACTTTAGGGATTTTGTTTTATTTGGAAACGTATATTTTATCAGGAAATGAACAGATATACGAAATATGTTTATCCTTACTGTAACTGACGAGCTTTAAGTGTCTCAGCTGAAGAAAGAAGATACTTTTTCCTTTTCTGATAAGAAATGTACCGATATAATTATAAAACATGAATAGAAAATAATAAGATAAGGGATAACACTAACATTCAGCAGCCTTCGGTTGAACCCTGTTAGTAGAGGATCCCTTTAAGAACGACCTTCACCGAGATGTTTATTTGATTAAATGTATTTTATATGTCAATAAATATATTGCATATGGGTTGCCTAACAAATTTTAGTCCAGGGTATGTTTAATTAATGATTAAAAAAAAATATTTTTTTTAAACATTTGATTATTAGATAAATTCTATACCAATCGAAAGTATGAAGCCCATAGAATATGCAAACGTTAGGTTGCCTATTCTTTTCCCATCACAACTATCGGGTAGCCAGGTTTAAACTGGTAAATCTATACTAGCATTTTGCAACGGCCTGATTATTGAATTGAAATTAAATAACATTAAAGATTATTTTATTATGAACACGGTGGTATAGGGTTGCCTGCGAAAAATCTGTCCAGAATTCCGGTTGTCGAATTTTGAAAAGTAAAATATTGCAGCGAGTGAATGTATGCGACTGAGAGGTCCCAACCAAAACCATCCCATACGATAGAAGAGGACACAGCGTAGCAGCTGTTTGAAGTCCGCCCATTTAAAAAAAGAGAGTGCGCATGCTATTTGTGCTTTAAAATGAAAAGCATAGCGATATACTCGTATATGCTGTACATTATTTTGGAGTAGTTTATTATTAAAATAGAGAAATAGTTATTCAACTTTTTTTTTAATCAATTAATTAATGAAATAATGAACTTTATTCTGCAAGTAGGCTACAAGGGCACTTTTACATGTCTGAGTCTATCGACATTTCACAAGAGGTGACCACTGTTGAGAAGAAACTCCGAAAGATTAGATACATTACATTTGTTTTATTCTACTACCTATGTTTCTACTTGAATCACTTAAAATTAATGCCGTTTAAACACTTTTCACCGTTGGTTAAAATTCTCCAACATTTAAAAGTATGAGAATCTCTGAACACCATGATGACGTAGGCTTGTGCCAGTCACGTGGTTCGCGAGTCTCGGAAGAGAGTACCAGGCGGAGTATATTATTATACCATGCATTTTATTGTATCTATAGCGACAATCTACTCCAAAATAATGTACAGCATATACGAGTCTATCGCTTTGCTTTTCATTTTCAAGCACAAATAGCATGCGCACTCTCTTTTTTTAAATGGGCGGACTTCAAACAGCTGCTACGCTGTGTCCTCTTCTATCGTATGGGATGGTTTTGGTTGGGACCTCTCAGTCGCACACATTCACTCGCTGCAATATTTTACTTTTCAAAATTCGACAACCGGAATTCTGGACTGATTTTTCGCAGGCAACCCTATACCACCGTGTTCATAATAAAATAATCTTTAATGTTATTTAATTTCAATTCAATATCTTATATAATCAGACCGTTGCAAAATGCTAGTATAGATTTACCAGTTTAAACCGGGCTACCCGATAGTTGTGACGGGAAAAGAATAGGCAACCTAACGTTTGCATATTCTATGGGCTTCATACTTTCGATTGGTATAGAATTTATCTAATAATCAAATGTTTAAAAAAATATTTTTTTTTAATCATTAATTAAACATACCCTGGACTAAAATTTGTTAGGCAACCCATATGCAATATATTTATTGACATATAAAATACATTTCATCAAATAAACATCTCGGTGAAGCTCGTTCTTAAAGGGATCTTAGACTATGTCATAGTTGCATTATAAACCGCTTTCATATGGCAATAGTGTAAGTACCTACGTCGTGTATATGAATTATAAAATGTCAGTAGCTGTATATCAACACCCAATAAAAAAACTCAATTAATAATCAGAACACTAGTCAATATTTAGTTCTACGTCTGAAATAAAATATTGAAAATAACTTTTTTTGCATAGCTGTGGATATAACTTTAGACCTCGGGATAAGTAGTAGCGTATAATTATGTTAATCCAGGGTGTCAGCTACCTTTATACCAAAATTTATCAAAATTAGCCGTTTTAGCGCGAAAAAGTAACAAACATACACACAAACACACACAAATTTTCGCCTTTATAATATAAGTATGGTTATAGCTCTTTCTCTCCGTTTACTTCAGTTATTACATTAGTTTTAACGTCAGTTCAAAGAGAATAAATTAATACCACTAAAAATCCGCAAGATGGCGGGCAAAGCAACTTGTTGGGCTATTATTGTGTCAAGATTGTATAGTTACTTACTTACTAAGAGATGAACTACAAACTGTATTGAACAAAGTTTGAAATAGCTTTCCTGATACTGGAGTCGTCTTCGTGGAAGTTAAAAGCGTAATCGTAACGTTTAATGATTCTTGTAAGACTGCAAATGTCTGAACAGTATAAAGCCAGAACCTAAACGGGAACCGTATTTCAAGGTTTGCGGATAGCAGCAATTACTCAGACTCGTAAAAAGTGAAGTAATTAAAAGCGAACAGGACAGAATACTCATTAAATATTGCGTAAAAACTGATGTTATACACTTTCAGTAAACATAAATGAGCTCAAACTGAGATGACACATACCATCACATACTTACGGTCACGCACACAGGAGTGAATTTTCTCAAACATGCAATGAAATATCGTCATAACGTGCGTTAAAACAGGCTTCGAAGTGTCACGTTTCGGGCAGAACAATTCGAGAGAACTGTAAAGGAATTTCATACAAAATTGAAGGCCTAGACCGGGAAGTAATTTTTTAAACGTGGCGTCTGTGTTCATGAATGGGCTAAGAAGCTGAATTATGTTGAGTGGTGTAAGTATTTTTTTATTTCATTGCATATGATTGAGAAAAGCACTATACATGCCTTAGCCGTGAAAATAGCTTGCCGGCTTAGTATCACTATCCGGCCTCCCTTACATTCGTCAAGCCCTTATTTCCCGGCGTCTACAGTAACGTACTATTAAATCATTCCAATTTTTAAAGCCTCAGTCAGTTATACTTGTCAATACACGCACGGATGCAAGCAAATTGACAGGGCATTTAAAATGGCTGTAAACATAATTGAAGGAATAAAAACTGAAGCTATCAAGTGTGATCCGATTTAGAGAGGGTTTTAATGACGAGTCTCCGAGAAGTCGTTAGCGTTTACGCAACAAGATTGCTCTGGGGGTGCGGACTAAACCCAACTAGCAAAACTGAACCAAATTTAGCTGTAAATCAGTGACAGACGCAGTTTTATATCCGTGATAGAAACATCTCTATCACTGGGAAGTGGCCCCAGTTTTACAGCTATTTGATGATATATCATGTGTATTTTGGCACCGCACGTCACTACTTTGATGTATATCCATGATACTACAGGGTGATTATCTCAGCGAAAAAAAATTGCGGCGGAATTGATAACTATAGTGTGAAACAATTGTTTTAAAAGTTTTAATTTTTTTCTGAAAAGAAGACACTAATTTTTATCTTAAGCCAAATCGCAAAGTTTTGTAAAAGTCATTTATGATTAATAATTATTTTTTTTGCGGTAAAATGATAATTTTGGTGCGGCGTCCAGTATTCGTTGTTCCTCATTAATGTCTTTGATAGAGCCATAACAACAATGTTTTAAACTAAAATTGCATTTATTTATAATCTGTATTAGTTTAAGTATCGTATAAGGATATATAAATAAAGATTAATACATAAATAGATACTCAAAATTGAGCACTAAAAGTTGTCCGGGTGAAATTGACAATTTTGGTGGTAAATATTGAAAATGTGTTTATGGTTAAACGAAACGCAACAAGACCAACATCCGTGTGTTAACCTGTTCGTTTAGTTCTGCTCCGGCATTGAGCGATGACACACATGTCGTAACTGGCTGGATTTGTCCACTCAGCACGTAAGTATCTAATTTTGGTGTGTTCAAAATACTTTTTGACACAATTTTTGTGGTATATGTTTCTAGTGACTTAGCAATAATTGACTGTGTGTGAATTGTGTGTAAGACGTGTTAAAGGTTTCCTTTTTTAAATATAAAGTTAAATTGGAAGTAAATAATACAGATATTTTTTAAATATTTTTTTAATCTCTGTTTCTAATTTTGGTGGATCAATTTTGGTGGTTTTGGTGGTAATTTGTAACTCGGTGTAGTTATTTGATTTCAAGTATAAACACAATACATCTAATATTACAAGCTGTCGGTGAGGGTAATACTAGATTAGATTATGCTTATGCTGGTGGCGGATTCTATAGCTCCTATCCTTTCTTATATTACTATGTTTTCTTTCCCATCTGGCACGTTTCCTACAATTTGGAAATGCGCCCATGTGATTTCTCTCTCTTAAACCCCTAATCCGTCGTACTTGTCGCAGTATCGTCCTATGTCCATTCTTCCCATCTTATCCAAAATCATTGAATCCTTTGTAAATCCACGTCTCTCATCACATCTAGATAGACTTGTTCAATTCTTTAGCACAACCACCGCTTTGGTTAAGATCAGCGACGACAATCGTCTTATGATTACCTCTTTGGGGGGCAACAGCGGGTTCGAGTTGATGACCGATTTTCTAGCTGGTGTGATCTGTCTGCTGGTCAAGTGTCAAGGGGGCATGCTCTCTCCATTACTCTTTTCTGTCTTCATTAACGGAATCACCAAGTCACTCTCCTCCTCGTTCCATCTCTATGCAGACGATTTGCAGCTTTATGCGGCGGCCAGCATTAATGATTTTGGCTCCTTGGTTTCGTAAATCAATTCAAACCTGGAATCAATCCGTGCTTGGGCTTGATTCTTTGATGGTTTGATGAAGAATGCCAAGAAGTCGCAGGCTATTGTCGTTGGAAGCCCACATTTTATTTCCAAGCTTTCAGATCAAGTTAAGCCAGTTATTTTCTTTGATGTACGCCTGTACCTTTCTCTTCTACTGTAAAAAAATTTGGATCAATCTTTGTCATGGGCACCTCATATTTCTGAGATCAGTAGGAAACTTTTCGCGTCCCTTCATTCATTGAGGTGTCTGCAGAATTTCCTTCCTCTTTATACGAAGATCATGCTTCCCCACTCTCTTTTGCTTTGGTCTCCGCAAGTTTGATCTTGTGTCTCAATACCGCGCTCAAGTTAAATAGCTTCCGATCCATCAGCGCAGAGACTTAAATGTTCTTTGTATTTTGTATAATGTCCTTTTCATTCCTTCTTCTCCTCCGTACCTTGCAGAGAAGTTTTTTTACATGGCGGATGGTAGTGGCGATCGTCTGCGGTCAAGTGCGAATCTGGCTCTATCTTTCCCACTGCATAGATCTCACGTTTACGACGTGTCTTTTGCTGTGCGCGCCGTGAAATTATGGAATAAATTTTCTCCCGCCCTTATGCAGACGCAGTCCGTAGCATCGCTCAAGGGAAAGTTAAAGAAATTGTGGCTGTCGAACGAACGATTATTTGATTAGGTTGCTGTTTTTGTTATAATTATGATTATATTTATGTTATATGTATTTATATAGATATTACGTAATATGTATTAAGTACATTGACTGTTGGCCTATCTCTCTCTCATTTGGTTTTTGCATTTTCATTTTTTACTATGGTAAAGTTATCGTATTATACATGTTGCTTGGTTTGTCTACCATATGTGTGTTTAACACTATTTTACTCGAAGGTAAATTAGAAGAAATCCCTTAAAGGGATAAGTTCGCTTTTGTACATGCTTATTTTTTTTAAATGTATATTTGGTATTGTGTACAATAAAGTGTTTAGATACATTACATGCATACAATTAATCTAAATCATTACTTTTGCTATTCATAATTGATTTATTTTTTTAGGATGGCTAATCGCAAGAAAAATCAATCAAAAGAAGTCCTCGAAAAGAAAAAAATATATTGTTGTTACAAACGAGTTAGTGATTGTATTTTCATAGATATTTTGGTATAATTAAAAATAATTAATAAAACATTTACTTTCTTTTCATTTTTCCTTATTTTCATTGAAAATTATTAATTTTTAGCACAAGTAACTAATTTTGGTGTAGATGTACAATTTTGGTGGCCAAGATATCAAATTTTTGTGGACACAAGCAATTTTGGTGGTAGGCAAATTACTAAAATCATAATATCTCTAAAACTATTATGTATAACAAAGGGCCATTACTACACAATATTGGTTATGACTTTATTCGTATTATTGATATATAATTTTGACTCTAACATCAAAAATAAAAAAAAACCACCAAAATTAGGTAAATTTCGAGCTTGTTGAAATTCACCCTACAATGTTTTATGAATCTCTTTAGCGTTACACCAATGGTGCCTGAATCACTATATCACTAAATTATGATAAGAAAGTAACAGCAATGCTGATATAGAGCTGTTTGTTGTTATATTGTTATTAGGGATTCTTTTATGTCGCATATCGTTAGTGCTAAATACTGAGTGTTATTTGTAAATAAAGTTGTATGAAAAAAAATGACCTTACAATTAACAGTTTTGTAAGTATAATAAAATAGCAAACTAGTTTTGTGTTAGTAAGTAGTGTCAAGTTGCTGTTAGGTACGTGCATAACGGGTAATTTATCATGCGCTCAAAATTTTATTGATGAAATAATAGCATATTATTTGTGTTTTTTTCATGCCCCTATTAAATATTGTATATTTAATTAAATAAAAAATATTTAAAATAGCAAATTATTTAAAGTCACCAATATACATCTAAAATGTGTTCTGGTTACCGATATATCACAAATTTACAGTTTCCCACCGCCATTACCAAACACTTTCGGGTTCCTTAATAAAACTAGTAAAACCCCCTAGTGTACCTACCTTTAGGTAATAAATAAAGTATCTTCAATATTGTTCAACTCATTTGCGTGAAATGAAAGTGGTTATATTTTTGGTCAATTATTGTTTTTCAACCAGAAGTAATTTCATAAAACTCAACAGATTTGAATGGCTGTGAAAGAATATGTTTTCATCTTCTCTATTGTCATCAAAATTGTCAGTCGCAAACAAGTCATCTTGGTATCCTGAACAAGGTTCTGTTAAGATTTAATTTTTCGTATCTACGGAACCAACTTCCGAATTCTCGACGCTGGTTTGACTATCATAAAGATCCTATAAATGAGGTTACAACAGCTGATATACATTTATTTAGCGTTATAATAGTAAAAATAATGTTTATAAATCACTGATGATATAAAAGGTCTTAAAAAGTGTATTTGCAACTGTTTAGTTTTAATGTAGATCTTTAAACAACTTTATGCTGCTGGTGTTAAGGAAACGCCATTATATGATACTTTAGACGCATATCAGCTGCGTTATGTTCTTATATATCTCGAGTTAGCTCCATTAGTGCACTGATATATCACCAGCGATATTGCAGCGCATTAAAAGCCACAATGGAGTTACTTAGCTGCATACAGGCACTGTATATATCTGATATGCAACTAAATTGCTCTAAATCACAGTTAGGGATACTGTTGTGCAGCTGTGTTATATGTGCCGTATTAAGAAGTCCAGTAAACGTTTATGTCATCAATTCTTATCACGATATAGCTGTATAAGATTATACAGCTAGATGATGATACAAGTCGCCAATATACAACATAGCATCTCCGAGTTGCTATTTTATGACTTTTATATCATTATTTAGTGTTAAAACATTTTATTTTATCACTACTTTGCTAGTTGGGAAGCTATTGCTCATATGCAATTATTGAATATGAAATATATGAATCCTCGGCTTTAACTTTTGCGAGAATGTATGTTATTAACGTAATAACTTTTGGTTCATGCAGGTATCGTTAATATTCAGTCGTAAAAAAACGTCCTTCGACTTACATTTTTCTTTTTTAAGTTATGGTGAATGAAAATCTAGATTATTATGTACAGAATATTTAATATTCAATCGGAGACCCTGGAGATTGATACATCAGTAAAGTGGTTATGTTAAATAAACGCTAAACCAATTACCGTACCCCTGACGGCACAGTATATAAATAAAGAAGTGCTCCAAAATCAACAGGAATACGTATACTTATAGCGGTTTGAATTACAAAATGTTTGATCATTGTGGAGTGCTGTTGCCGACATAGGCGTCAGTGGATCAATTTTCCACTGTCGGCCACAGCCGTCTGTGGTGCCCAAAAGGTTAACTGAACTATTATGTGTAAATTTATATGATAAACATAAATATAGGTTTCCAAGTTTCAAGTATTTATAATAAACATGTCCTAAAGCGTGGAAACATATTTAACATTTTAGTGAAAAATTTACGTTAAAATTCATATGATTCAAGCTCCCATGAGACCGTTGAGTAACTAAATTACATGAGAAACATTACGAACTGGAGCGAAGCCGATTGCATAAATACCATCGCTTATAATAATAATCAATTGCGAAAATAGCCGCATTGAAAGCAGTGGGAACCTGAAGTGTTAGACACGACAGATCCAAGCGAGTGGTCCCGTTGCCGGTGTGGGCCGACCGGTCTCCCGACTCGCTAATTAACGTTCGACAGACAATCGAAGCGTAACCCATAAACCACTACCTTCATACTACAGAATAAACCGCAACGCAACCACCCTAGAACGCTTTTTCAACAAAGCCGTTCGTGCAGAATTTACTAAAGCATTCGACAAGACAGCACTACTGCAAAGAGAACCGTGCATACAACAAAAAGTCATTGGATATTGATCTGTTGTTCGCTTGAAATAAAATTCAGTTTATTGAGTGATCGCTCAAGTCCTTGTCACATTTATAGCGGTGAAAAACTGGTATACAGTGATGGATCACGCAAGGACGGTTGCTGGGTCACGTTTTGTTTTAGTTTATGTCTTAATTTGTTCAGATCAAGGTTTAATTCGAATTGTGAAGCGCATGGAGCTTATGCTGTTTCGCGTTGAGTGCAATGAGCCGGAATGTCCGTTGCAGAAACCTGTCTTTTGACTCAGAAATGCATTCGAGGTTTCTTCATGAAATTCGTATTCGAACATGTTGACGAGCAACCGGAGCAAACATTTGGACTCGTTTGATCTTTATTTTATAGTATATTAATTCTGTCTTTTTAAGTAGTCGTTAAATTAGGAATTTTAACGTCTGCGAAAAGCTAATGAGTTGCTTTTACGACTTTAAAATTATCTGCGATCTTTTGGGTTTTCGGTTACGCGTTTTATAGTGGAAACCGAGGTGTTCAATAATTGATTTTCGATTTAAATACAGATTATAATTTGCTAATTAAAAGTTTATACCGTAGCGATACTGTTGTTATGCATGTGATTATATAAAAATACGTAAAAACATTTGAATCCAATAGGGGGCAAGTGCTGTACCTGTGGACACTTTCCAGAATTTGACCTTTAATCAGTTGTTATACAAAAACTACGCGTATTACCAATAAATTATTTATTTTGTTTTAATCACAGTTAAACAATCTTTAAAGTCCACATATGTCTTCTACGCTAGCTATCCGGAGATGGCGGATAAAAGCATTTAAAGAAAAATACTCATTTTGTCCATAGGTACATCTACTGTTTGTACCTATGGACACTAACAACGTACCTACTCGTATGGACGGTAACGTACCTATGGACGATAATCAACAACATTCTTTTAAACAGAAGAAACTTCTAAAATAGGTAACGCCATTAACAACATACAATTAATCAACATGTAATTATACGTTGCTCTGCATATCATAATTACTTTTTTTTCTTCTTGAAATGTAATATTCTTAGCAGAATCTCAAGTATAATTATGGGACTTTAAAAAGCCTCCATAGTCAGCAGCAGTATCATAATCATCGTTTGACACTTTACATTCTTAAGGAAAACCTAAATTTCTTTATGGAAAATAATCAACAATCAATAACAACATCATTTAATACATTCTTTGCTAGCAGAGTTACCTGAATCATCATTTTATATTAAACATTTTTTTAAATAAAAACCTGATTCGTCATCGGAATTTACGTTGTCTTTGTGAGCCTTTGAAATGTATAAGATATTTCATCCTCTAAAATATTTTTTGTTTGGCATCAGGTATTGTTTTAAGCTTATCAGACTAAGATGTATCTTTATCTAACGTCTTTGGTACTATTTGTTCCAGTAGAATTCTTCTTCTTATTATTATTGGCTCGTTTCGATTCCTCCACCTTAATAGTTTCTTTTAGGTATAGGATCCTAGTTGAGGCAAGCTCTCGAACTTGTTTTTTATTCAGGTATATGTGTAGATATGCTGCTTTTTAGGGTTCCGTAGCCAAATGGCAAAAAACGGAACCCTTATAGATTCGTCATGTCTGTCTGTCTGTCTGTCCGTCCGTATGTCACAGCTATTTTTTTTCGAAATTATAAGAGCTATACTGTTGAAACTTGGTAGGTAGATGTATTCTGTGAACCGCATTAAGATTTTGATGCAAAAATAAAAAAATAATAATAAATAATTGGGGCTCCCCTTACTTAGAACTGAAACTCAATTTTTTTTTTCATCAAACACATACGTGTGGGGTATCTATGGATAGGTCTTCAAAAATGATATCGAGGTTTCTCAAATATTTTTTTTCTAAACCGAATAGTTTGCGTGACAGACGCTTCCAAAAAAGTTGCCCCCCCCCCCCCCCCCCCCCTCTAACTTCTAAAATAAGAAAATGAAAAATCTAAAAAAAACATATGATGTACATTACTATAAAAACTACCAACGAAAATTTTTTTGAACGAGATCTAGTAAGTAGTTTTTTTTTAATACCTAACTTTGCACCTAATTTATATGGGGCGCTATACACACCAGGTGCAAACTTAACTTAATCACTTAGGGATGTAGTGTTTGTACGGAACCCTCGGTGCGCGAGTCCGACTCGCACTTGGCCGGTTTTTTTAAGTAATCATACAGCTGTTGCTCCTCAGTATTGCTAAAGATCCTCCTGATATCAGACTTCGAAGCCTTCTTCACCAATATTTCGACAGTATATTTTTTTTTTGTATTTAAAGATTATTGAATTTGGGATTTTAAACTTCTCAGTGTCTTTCTTTACTAAAGTTAGAGTGTCCCGGCATATCTTGTCTCTTTTTTCCCAGTTTTTCTAGGAGGCACTAAATAAAACAAGAATATTAATTTTACTGTCCACAGGTACATTCAGTATAATTGTACCTATGGACAGTCCACAGGTACATTTACGGAAGTGTCCACAGGTACAATTATGGCGGTTTTTATTTTTAATTCATACCGGTCACTATTAATGCTACCTACGACTAACGAAGTCTTGTAGAAATAACGTTTACACCATATAAATTAATATGCCACTGCAAATATACCCGAAACATTTGCAGATTTTGCATGAAACATGCTTAAAAAGAAGGAAAAAACTTACTTTTTGTCACAAAAACTTTCGGCAGCCACAAAACACGCAGTTTCTGTCATCCGTAATGATGGCGACTAGCTAGTATTGCCATATGAAAAAAATGCTTTTCAAATAAGTGATTGGTATTTCTCTATGGTTATTCGTTTTCTTTGTATGAGTAGTGTCCACAGGTAAAACCGTCCACAGGTACAGCACTTGCAAAATTATGTTTCCAGCTACATCTCATTTGCACGTGTAATTGTTAAATTCAAACATAATGGCATGACCGAAATTCAAAGTTTATATAACGATCGCTTCTGCACTTACTATTCATTTATTTTTTTCATTATAGGTAGGATGTAGGACCTATTTATGACGAAATTGTTGTCAATTCTACAGCGTTAATATCTTCAAAGTCTTGATATTTAAGAAAATATGTTTGTATATTTCAGATTAACAACAATGTAACAAAATAAATGCAGTAGGTAGGCAATGTACCAAAAGGGACTTGAAGAATAATATGTAAAGCATGTTGTGCTATTACCTCATTAAACTCCTCAAAAGCACTAAAAGTTATTTAATGCTCGCTTACCACAACGCAGTAAAACTGAAAACAAAACATGGCAGGCCATTTGCATGGAAAAACAATTAATTGTATTAAACATCGCAGCTAATAAAGAACAAAGGTCCGAACCGAACTGGCTCCCCGGGGCACACTCAATGCTATTACTAATTCACGTAACATACCCAAACCGGGACGAGAAAATTGCCCAAAGAAAACGTCCCAAACCACCACATTTCCCGAAACATTTTCGCCGGTTTTCCATTGAAACTGTTTTGTGCCCTTGTGCTTTAATGGTTTTGAGGGCGTTGGGGCCTATCTAGATGGTCGCGAAGTGTTTTTTAATCCGTAATGGCCGGTGTGCGATAAGGAGATGATAAATGAGCGGTCAGTGCTACGCTTGTGAGGTAGAATGGCGTGTTTTATTTGGAAATTTGTAGCAGTTACGACGTTTTTGTATATATAAGTTGGACCGGGAGCGGAGGCTTTGGGGTCGGAGGCGATTGTAAATTAGGCTTCAGGTCTGGTAACCAAGGTAGCAGGACTACTTGGGAAAACGTGACCAGAAATAAAAGATGTAGCCATGAATTTTAGGTTTTTTGTATTTTTCTTATTTGAAAACTGACTACCAATGGACTCTAAGTATCACTGGATGTAATTAGGATAACTTTGGGATTTCTACACGTGATGTCTTCTCTAAATTTTGCCACTTTGAATTTGATAAATAACTTAAAACAGGTCCAGAATCGTATATGGCGAAAGTTTGTGAGTGTGTTTATGTGTATGTTTGTTACTTCTTCACGCTCAAACGGCTACACCAATCTTGATAAATTTTGGTATGAAGGTAGCTGACACCCTGGATTACCACATAGGCTACTTTTTATCCGGAAAAAATTTAGTGTTCCCCCGGGATGAGCGGGTTACACCGCGCGGCGCAGCTCGTATGGTATATGGCTATAAAATCACACTCGCTTCTTCACTCCCTTTCCTATGAGACCGTGAAAGTGGCGTGCTTAGACGGAAAAGAAAAGGTACAATATTCCCTGTTATTCAGTAGTAGGTCATTATAATGAGCTTTCACATTAAGGGACACTGTCCCCGTGACGAATGGCCTTACATCACGGGATTCGAACCCACTACCCCTGGGGTAAACACATAAATAAGAGGACATTTTCTCCAACAGTTTCAAACCTTATCCTAATTCGTAATTATATGAGGGTGAAATTGTTGTGCCTACTATTTGGTGAACTGCCCCGTTATGATGGCTACGGTTATCAAAGTCAAATCTCCTGATATGCAAGCTTTGAAATGTTATTTAACAAGCACGTTCTGTCTTTGCCCCGGTTTAAACTTTGTTTCTTGATCCTTGGGTTACTTGCGTTTTCCGGGAAGATGGGACGTTTTGGTCACTCCTTAATGTAACTCCTAGAAACATGACATGAGGCAAACTAAACATAATGTCGCTTTTTAACAACCTAACAATATTTTTCTGTATGCTAAATGCTTTTACGTGAATATTTTTATCAAGAAAAATTATGGGTATGTATCACACCGCATGCATATTTTTTACTCATAACATTCAGATTATATACTATTATTCTAAATATATGTGCATTTGCGTACCCATTAACTTCTATAATTACCAAAACAGCCATAAACAAGGCATGTCGGCACGTCTGTCTGTCGACGCATGTGCCGTGCGGGAATGTGCGTCCCACGAGACTTATTAGTCTATGGTAGCGGATAGTGTGGTTCTCAAAGTGCGGAGCCCTGTGTTGCACACGTTGCGACACTAGGCGTAAAATCTAAATATTAACCCGGTCGCACGCTAGATGTCGCAGCGAACACCTGCCCGCGAGCCGCGCGGTCGGCCATCTTGCTTCTAATCAAACTAGCCACTGAGTGTCTGTTAAAATAAACTATTTTAATCAACGAAACATTTCATTTGTTGCTACAAGCAATGCCCTGGAGCTCTTCCGTAAGCTTAATTATGGGCTGAGTGAAAACAATATCATCGTAACAAATATTATATTACTAGCTGCGCCCCATGGTGCCACCCGCTCATCCCACGGGATCACTACTTTTCGAGATAAAATGTAGCCTATGTGTTAATCCAGGGTGTCAGCTACCTTTATACCAAAATTTATCAATATTGTTTCAGCCGTTTGAGCGCGAAGAAGTAACGAACACACAGACTCACAAACTTCCGCCTTTATAATATTAGAGTGATATATATATATTTTCTTATATATATCTTTAGGTAATTGATTTGTGTTGCACTACTGTTTGTCTGTAACCTTGATCCTGCACCGACAACATATTTCTGCTTAACCCAGTGGTTGACTGGTAGAGAATGCCTAAAGGCATTAAGTCCGCCATTTGTACTTTTACTTATGTATTTTGTGCAATAAAGTTTAAATAAATAAATAAATAAATATATATTATTCTTAATGCATTAATTAGTAGGATGTCTCCCTGATATACATACTTACAAATTAGCAAATAAGTAGTATACAATTAGTTCTAGTGGTATGTAAGGCATCGCAAATAAAGTTTGAGAAACATTAGTTTATGGTTATACTCGATGTTATCGTTCGGAAGCTAATATGACTTGTACTAATTTTCAAGTAGTTTGGGGCACTTTGGGGTTGTATTCCCAGGTAGACAATAACATGGATGTTATGTTCGGTTATTGTCAAGTGGATGCGAAGTTCGGTTTAGTAACGATAGGATCGTGATGAACATACAAACAGTATAACGTAGGCAACATTTATTTTGTTACCCACACACCCATATTGTTAAAATACAAGTTAAGATACTAGGTAAGGACCCACATACATAACTTGGCATTGGCAGCGACCAAAATCATAGACGTAATTTCATAATAATACCTAATAAATTTTCAGGACTGAGCGTTTCATATTTTGATAAAAGAAAATCTATGATAATGATTTATGATTATGTGTGTAGATAACGTAGTGTATGCAATTGTACATAATTAGGTCTTAAAACACTCGTGTGATCCTATTACGAAACTCGCCTTCGGCTCGTTTATGAAAACCACATTCATATTCTAAGACCTCGCATTATGTAAAAGTTACATAAACTACTATTATGAAACAGCAGGCGGTATTTTCTGTAAAATTGTTACATTTCAATACCTATTTGTATGATTGTATATTATAATTCGGCTGAATCACGTCCGAATGAATGAATGAGGGCTGGACAAAAATCAACGACTGGTCAGTTGCGTATCGGAAAAGCGCACGCAGGGCTCCATATTTTTTTTTAAATATTCGTTATCAGTATCACAGTTGTCCTATGCAGCCTTTAGGAAAAACACCGCTAAATTAGCGATATCACAAAGATCCGTTGAATTAGTTTTCCGGCTCAGAATGTTTAAAATCCCTCCTCATGCCACTAGCTTCGTGGCCCTATTGTCACGACAATATATCTGGACCAGGCGTGACGATGGCTACCTTATTCAAATCACGCCAGAGGGGGTGGTAATGGCTTAATCGAATTTATTAGAATGCCTGTAGATACAGACGCGATACGCGTAGCTTAGGTTTTCACCCAGTTGCTCTGCATTATCTACGTATTAACTTTCTGTTTAAAATCTACAACAACAAAATCAATACTTTTATAAGGAATAACGGTCAATTGACATATTATTCATGTTATATGTATGTATTTTTTATATAACATTCAAATTGGCTAATTTCAGTTCGTACAACACACATAACGTATAAAGGTAATACATAATAGAATAACATATTTGCATCGTGTGTATACGCGTATTGTTGTACACCCTTCCCGCACCTATAATGTCTCTGTTTGACCTTGTGGTTGACTGGTAGAGAATGCCTCATGGCATTAAGTCCGCCATTTGTACTTTACTTATGTATTTTGTGCAATAAAGTTTAAATAAATAAATAAATAAATAAATAATATCTTATGGTATAAGAATTATAAGATATAATAGCATATGATATACTCAATAGATACGCAACGGGTCGGCTACCAGAAGAGTATGTTACATTTGTTTCGGTTAGATTAGGTTTTAAATGCGACCCCCAACAAAATCTAACTGCTACCAGAAATATAGGTTAGATTAGGTTTGAACTGCGACCCAAAAAAACGAACCGCTACCAAAGAGGTAGGTTAGGTTTGAACTGTGTCCCCCAATAAAAACGAACTGCTGCTAATAAAGCATGTAAGATAAGGTTTATACTATACGAGCATTATGCTTTTTTATGTTAGATTAATTGATTAATATAATGTTTAAATCTTAGGTGTTATAAATATTATAATATGCTATAATCGCTACGTCGTTAAATAACGTTATTATTTAAGAAAGTAGATACTTTGAAATTATATCTTACTATTGTCCCAATGATCAAGTGGAATGGGAAAATAATAATTTCCTTTTATGCTCTTGGTCGACAAAGTACCAATTAATTAATTAAGCAATAACCGCTCGGTATTTCGATGAAGTCGTCCGTATTGCCCCATCAATAAAGCTAATGGCCGCCGCCCCGATTATGAGCCGTAATGACTCCCGTCACTTACATCGCGTCATTTACATAAAGTGGACGTGGATTAAGTATGAGCTATATCTTAGATGTAATCTTCTTCACAATTTTAGGTTTCTTGCCTGCATAAGTTCTATAGATTTTGTAGCAGAACGCCCATTGCCTATTATCTTTTCTTTTGCAACTGAGCAGTCTACCATCATTTATAATCTCTATTTCTATATGACTGGCACGTTATTATATGGCGGATTAAGCAAAGAAATATTATTGTTTCAATGCAATTTAAAACAATAATATTGCTTTGCTAATTGCGATATACATAATAAGTAATAACGTACCAGTTAAGTAATTAGTGCTAGCTGACAATTAGCAAAGCAATATTATTGTTTTAAATTGCATTAAAACAATAATATTACTTTGCTAATTGCGATATACATAATAAGTAATAACGTACCAGTTAAGTAATTAGTGCTAGCTGACCCGTTATGCCAATTTGCGTATTTGGGGGGGGGGGGGGGGGGGGGTTTGGTGCTATGATGGTTGATATCGATAAATAAGTGACAAAATGCGAGTGTAAGTGACAAATGCTTTGTCACTTATTTATCGCGTGATAAAAGCGAGTGTTTTTAATAAAGCATTTAATTATTAAATTGCTTTGTTGTGCCACAACAAAGCGTTTTAGACTACGGGCCATTTAAGCCATTTCGTGACAAAGTCGTCTGGATTGCTCGAATGCTCAAATCACATCGGCGGAACCCTTAAAACTCCCAGGAAATTGGAACCTCTTAAGTAGCATTTTGGGTTCCGTGCAGTATCGCCATTTGTTTTGCATCTGTAAAATAGACGCGTCTGTCTTGTTGTGTTGAAAATAGAGACCAAATTGGTTTAATTTGTTGTTTCTTGATAGTTTTGTTTATGTCTTACTTATTTTATTTGAAAGCGTTTTAAGGAAATCTCGTCCGTTTTTAGTGAACGCCAGCGTAACGATAGTCACGACTACAATAAATAAATAAATAAATATTATTAATCAATATTATTATACAAATCAGCCTAGTCCCAAACTAAGCAAAAGTTGTACGATGGGTACTATAGACTACGATATACTTATAGTCAAAGTCAAAGTCAAAATCATTTATTCCATTGACATAAATTATGCACTAGATTAAGTCTTAAAACATGATATATGATTATTCTAATATTACACGAAACAAATTATTAATTTATATTGTTATATACTTTATAGATGAGTCATTCCATATTCAGTTTTCATTTAATTTAAATTCAATGTCATAATATTCCTTTATGTTGTACAGTGCGTGTTCGGTTAATTTACTTTTTAAATACAATTTAAATTTAGCGTCATTGAGTGAGGTTACACAATCGGGTAGATGGTTGTACATTTTTAGGCTCTGATGGATGAAACATATTTTAGTCTTAGCCAGTCGAGTTTTTGGTAGGCACAACTTATTTCTGTTGCGTGTGGGATAGTTATGAATATCCTTTCTCCTTATACTGCCACCGATGTTTTTCCGTGCATACAGTAAGTATCTATACGCGAACAGTGAATAAAACGTCATTATACCAGTCTCTCTGAATATGGCTCTGCAGGTCTCTCGAGCAGTCAGACCAAAAATGTTTCTAAGAGCTCTTTTTTGCAGTCTAAAAACTCTTGATGATGTTGCTGCATGTCCCCAAATTAAAACTCCATAAGACATTAATGAGTGAAAGTATGCGTAGTATACAGTCTTACTTTCTTGAATGCCACATAACTCCTTAATTTTTCTAATTGAAAAGGCCGCTTTCGTAAGTTTTTTGCACAGATAATCAATATGTTTATCCCATTTTAATGCACTATCTATAGTTATCCCTAGAAATTTTGTCTCTGTATTATATGGTAATTTGTTTCCTTCATATTCTAGATGTACATTTTCTGTTGTAGGCTTTAGGCTGTATTGCATAATTTGCGTCTTGTTGGCATTTAATTTTAATTTATTCGCTGAGAACCAAGTCTTCACTAAGTCAAGAGCACTTTTGACATTAGACACCGTATCCCTGACGGTGTTATCAGACGTAATAAGTGATGTATCGTCGGCATATTCAATTATGTTACATTTTAATTGCTTGGGAATGCTATGTGGAAGATCGTTTGTGTATACAATAAATAATAACGGGCCTAAAATAGATCCCTGCGGTACGCCTTTTGATATAAGTTGGCATTGTGATCTGGCCTGATTTATTTGTACTGTTTGATCTCTGTCGGATAGATATGATCGAATTATTTTAAGACTAGTATCTGCAACACCATAAAAATACAATGTATCCAATAAGATACCATGATCCACCATGTCAAAGGCCTTTGACAGATCACAAAATATACCCATACACTTCAGCTTATTTTCTAGACCATTATGTACATGTTTAATAAATGCGGCAATGGCGTCTTCTGTAGAGAGTCCCTTACGAAAACCGAACTGCTCCGTGCTAATTATATTATTTCGCGCGAAATAACTACTCAGCTGAGAAAACATTATCCTTTCAAAGATTTTACTGAAAGTGGGTAGAACACATACTGGTCTGTAATTATCAGTTGATGTAGCGTCTCCTTTCTTAAAAACTGGAACAAGTTTAGCCTTCTTAAGTGACTTTGGAAAGACGCCGAGCTCTAAACATTGGTTTATGATGTCTGTGATAATGGGAACTACAGGTAAGATGGTTGCCTTAACAATTTTGGTGGATAAGCCCCATAAATCGTAAGTATTCTTCATTTTAACAAACTGTAAGGACTTCCTTGATACAAACTTTAGTCCACTGAAATGTTTCGCGAGGTGGGATTGTTTTCATTAAATCCAAAGCGTTGATATTTAATTCTGTCTCTGAAGGCTCTGCCTGTATTGTAAAGAAAAAATCACTGAATATTTTTGAAATGTCATTTGGATTCTGATGCAATCTGCCCTCGTGAAAAAGTTGGATGTCCTTATTTCTTGTAGTGTTGTAACCTGTTTCATCTTTTATTATATTCCAGGCGGTTTTAATTTTATTTGAAGATTTTCGTATTTTGTCATGAAGCCACATTGACTTTGCCTGAGTGCATACTGTTTTAAATATTCGTTTATAGGTTCTAAAGTACTGTTTAAAGGATTCATCATTACTAATAATATACTTCGAATTTAATTCCAACATAATTTCTTTGCTCCGTCTAATTCCTGTAGTAGCCCAATCGTTAAAGCATTTTTTTGCTTGTATACAAATATTTTTCATAGGCATAACTGTATCCAGAAGTCTTATGTACGCGTTGAAGAAAAGGTTATAGTTATGTTCAGGATCAGGGGCCCAATTCGAGCATGCCGTTGGAGATATCGCCAAACGTCAGATCACCGTTAGATAACAGTCATCTCTCCGTGATCTCGCCTTTGAACTGTCATTAAAACGCGATGATGAAGCTCATCGCGTTTTAATGACACATGTGACATATCTCAGTTTTGGAAATACGAAGGCGATAACTATTGTCAAAAATGCTATTCCTACAACTGATCGTGATTGACATTTAGATTGATGTGTCACTGTTATGGAAATAGTTGAGATATTTTGCTTAATTTATAATTATTGGGAAAAAGAGTCAGTAATGTGCTTAGTGTGTAGTGAAAAAATACAAGAAAACTTTCACTGAGTGGTGCGAAGTACTATATATTGCGTACTATATATATATCAGTGAACAATGGTCGTCTCTGTTTGCGATTTTGGAAGCAGAAATAACCTATTTATAATTGAAGAATAACTGCTGCTGAATCCAATATTTGAACCAAAAATGTACGTGGGAGAATTCGCTGCTAAGCGCAAATATTATCATAACAACGGTATTCCGATGTAAAGTATTAAGAACAATAAACCATCTAAATTCTCGACTTGTCTATTTGTTCACATTGGCCTGGCTATAATTAAAGTTTTGCGATACATCTTATGCACTCAGCCAAAAACGATAGCATTTAGTAAGGTATTTAAATGAAATGGCGCCTTGCTCACCGTAGAAGCTACCTATTGTTGATAGGCATTTCATCTATATCAGAAATACCTAAATTGGTAAATTTCCAGTACCTACCAATAGAAAAATGCTATACTGAAAAGTGCTATTATTCACAGTATACATATTCATACTTCAAACCACTTGGCGTTACCCTAATAGCGACAAGTCCCACTACCAAATTCAATGTTTTATTTAGTCATAAAATACCCGTTTAATATTTATTGCATTAGCTACACATATTCATCATATCTCTCTTTAACATAATTGCACAGTATAAACCATCTCACCATATTATTATATTTTTAAGGATATTCGATGTAACAGGAATTTACAAAGTATTATTCTCAATTCATATCACAGTTTTATCAATTATAATAATCTGTTTGGACTGCAACTTGGTATCTAGATACAGTTTGCAGTTTAAAGTAAGTATAACTATCGAAGAGCTGAAATTATCAATCACTGAGCTCCGGGTTACACATGAACATGTTAGGAAAAACAGGCGTGGTTTCTGGGGACATATAATAGGATTAGGCTTTAAAGCTTTAAAGTCTAATTTTCTTGCTAGACATGTATTATCAGCTTTCTATTCATCTAGAACTGAGTAGGTAATAAGTGAATATAACCAAATCGTTACTAATGCATTGTCCACAAGAAAGACGCTCTGTGTCCCACTCCCACCCTTGTGCGCTTTTGAGAAGAGAAAAGTAAAAGTAAGCTATTTGTATGACACAAGTTTTATTAAGAAACACATAATACAATATTGAACACTGCTTGTCTTGGATACAAATAATGGACTGTAGCTTTTTTGAATTGTGTTTAAATTTAGAATTAGGAAATGAAAATTGCCGGCTGGTGATAAAAAAAACAAAAACGATATTATTACAAACGAAATTAAGAGGGCCTTGAGTTCTCTTTCAAAAGGACTAACCTTAGCTCCAGAGGGTACTGCTCCTTCCTCAGGTGTCCAGGGCCGAGGAAACCAGTTCGTGGCCACGCGCAACTCACTTACCAGCAATCCAACGGTTACCTTGCACCTGATTAACCAGCTCTGGTGCTCCTTCTGATAGATCTCGAGGCACTACACGGGTTTTAACTACTTAAAAGTAATTTTAAGTTCGAAAATTCGACAATTAATTGCAGCCAACAAATTCGCAACCTTTCCGCCCGAATCTAACGGTAAAGAGAGTGAATCGACACGTTTTCGATATGAATTTGACAGAACACAAAAATGTTGCCACAATACAATATTTGTTTTCTTTTTAAAGTTAACATTCCGCCCACCAAAATACAAGGTATTTTTTCCAAAGAAAAGAGAGAGAAAAAAAATTGTGAGTGATGGAAGAGACGATTATGTTAAGAACTTATACTAAAATGGGTTGCGTCAGCTTGGTATACGATTAGGAAGTTGATGCTCAAGCTGAGCAACCACGTTAATGTTACTAAGTTAATTAGAAAGAGGTAGCGGGCACAGCTTTACAACTGGTCGTTTGTATTCACCAGTAGCTGTGCGGATGGTCACGACCCGACAGATGCCATCACTACCTGAATGAAGTTTGACTATTCGACCCATGTTCCATTTTAATGGGCTACACTGTTCGTTTACGACTAGGATCATTGATCCTACTCGGAGGTTATCTCCCTTTTCAGACCATTTGTTCCTCTGTTGAAGGGTGTGGAGATATTCCAAGTGCCATTTACGCCAAAAGGCTTGGTGCATCTGTTGTAATAGTTGCCAACGTCTAAGGGGACTTATCTTTATGTCAGTCAACACAGGCTCAGGGAGAATAGTCAATGGTTCTAAAGTCAAAAAATGACCCGGGGTCAGTACGGAGAGGTCGTTTGGGTCAGAACTCAAAGGTGACAAAGGGCGCGAATTGAGGAGAGCCTCAATTTGAGTTAGCAATGTGTAGAACTCCTCGAAAGTTAGACGTTGGAGGCCTATCACTCGTGATAAATGCGTTTTCACGGACTTTACTCCCGCTTCGACCAAGCCGGAGAAGTGCGGAGTCCCAGGAGGGTTAAACACAAATTCTACTTGTTCCTTATGAGAAGCCTCGGACATCAGCTGTTGCAGGATATTGCTTGCACCTACGAAATTCCTGCCCTGGTCTGACACTAAACGAGAACAGCGACCTCGACGAGCAAAAAACCGCCTAAGCGCGGCTAGGTAAGCTTCAGACGTGAGCTCCGACACGAGCTCTAAGTGGACTGCTTTAGTGGCAGTGCACACGAAAACACATATGTAGGCTTTGTATGACTTGCTGCCTCGTGCTCGACCCAGTGAGATATTGAAAGGACCAGCATAGTCTACAGCGGCTGACGAGAAAGGTTTTAATTGACTAATGCGAAACGACGGTAAGTTTCCCATGATTGGGGGAGGAGTTACCCGTGGACATACCCGATAGCATTTAAGACACGACGAGACGACGGCATGAATCGCGCGCTTGGACGATAAGATCCAGAAATCCTGAGCAATGAGGTTTTGTAGGGTTTGTAATCCCGGATGTGAAAACCTACGGTGGTATTCTTCTATCACCAACGCCGTGAGCCGGTGGTCACGAGGTAACAACAATGGGTGCTTCCTGTCATAGTCGAGCGTGTTACTGTGGGATAGCCGACCGCCCACCCTCAACAAACCCTCTTCATCGACAAACGGACACAACTTACGAAGAGGCTTGTGAAGCGAGTTGGTGGAACCCTTTTTTATGATTCGAATTTCAGTCGAGAAGACATGCTCTTGGACATGCCTAACGAGAAACCGAATCACTGAACTAGTTTCACGAGACGACAGGGCATGTTCCGGAATTTTCTGTTCGGGGTTCTTCAGATTATGAAGATAGCGAAAGCAATACGACAGGATATTAACGATGCGGCGAAATGACGAAAACCGATGCAAAATTTGATCAATGAAGTCGGAGTTTTTTGTACTGAACAGAGTCAGAACCTTTTCTTCTTCGAGCGCAGCTCCGTCAGCGTGGGCAATGTGTCTTGGCCAATCTTCTTCAGGACGCGACAGCCATGTAGGCCCCGCCCACCATGATTCACATTGCACTAAATCAGCCGGAAGTAAACCACGGGAACCGTGGTCGGCTGGATTGTCTCCAGTGGGAACATGGTGCCAACAGTCGGGAGCAATTTGGGCTTGAATAGCAGCAGTCCGGTTAGCGACAAAGGTTTTCCACCGCGACGGACAGGAACGAATCCATGTCAACGCCACAGTTGAGTCTGACCAGGCGTAAATTTGAGCATCTAAGTGGAAATCTCTTAATGCGTTGCACATCGCCGTTACTAAATCAGACAACAAAACTGCTGCTTGCAATTCCAATCGAGGAATCGACAAACGACGGAGTGGTGCGACTTTTGATTTTGCGCAACAGAGACGCACGACAATTTTTTGATCATTATTGACCATACGACAAAACGCCACGGCACAATAACCTCGTTCCGAGGCGTCGCAGAAGCCATGAATTTGAATTTCACGATCCGAATCGATCATTCGACGCGGTATGGCGATAGAGCGCAAACACGACAGTTGTGATTTTAATTTGAGCCACTGTTCAGCAATAGGGTCTGGAACATCGTCATCCCAATGCAGTCCAGAAGACCACAGAAGCTGCATCAAATATTTCGCGAAAAACACCACGGGCGAAAGAAACCCCAATGGGTCAAAAATCCGAGCGATTTCCGACAGGATTGAGCGCTTAGTACAACGACAGTCTAAGCTTATGGTTTTGAACGAGAACGAGTCAGATTTGGGCAACCATAACAGGCCCAAAATTTTCAGCGAAACATCATGGACATCCTCAAAATTACGAAACTGTTCCGAGTATAAATCAGAATCTGGCAATCCTTCAAAGAAACCCGGATTGTTAGAAGTCCACTTACGCAAGTGTAGGTGTGCTGACGACAAAATCTTTATGAGATCGTTACGGATGCGAACTGCAGTCTCCACGGAGTCCGCACCTGAGACGATGTCATCGACATAACTATCCCTATCAAGAACTGCAGCTCCAAGTGGAGCAGTGCCGATAAATTCCTGCGACAACTTTGAAATGCACCACAAAGCTTGATAGGGCGCGCAGGAAACTCCATACGTCACCGTCAGAAGACGAAAGTCCTGAACAGGCTCCTTTGAGGATGGCCGCCACAAGATGCGTTGATAGTCGCAATCTTTAGCATCGACGAGAAATTGGCGGTACATCTGTTTTATATCCCCAGTAAACACCACCGCATGACACCGGAATCGAATTAACAGATCAAAAATATTTTTCTGCAATTTGGGCCCTGGCAGGAGCGAGTCATTCAAGGATCTTCCTTGAACATCCTTAGCACTGGCATCAAAAACGGTCCGCAGCGGGGTCGAGATAGAATCAGGACGCAATATTCCATGGTGAGGAATATAATAGAAGAAGCCTTCGTTCGACGCAGGAGCCTCGACTGCTTCCATATGACCGCTCTCAAGGTAGTCCTTCATAAAGTTGACATATGCTGTCCGAAATTCAGGATTTATGCTAAACTTTTTTTCCAAGTTTATAAATCGCTTTAAGGCGATTTCACGAGAATTTGAAAACCGTGGGCGCTCCTGAGGGTCACCGAAAGTTAATGGCACGACCATCCTCCCCTCAGGATTTCGACAATATTTCGCATCCATCAGGTTTTCACACGACAATTCATTTTTCGACAGAACAGCTGACTTCGGGGTGGCGACACTTTCTATCTCCCAAAATCTCTGAATAGTGTTGTCCAAGGACAACGACGAAACGAGGAAACAATCTTTGTTACTTTCACAACAATTATCACAAAACCGATGCGACGCATTTGTTTCCAAATCAGCTGTGGAAGGAGATACTTCACTTTTCAAATCTAGACACTGTTTATTATAATCATCCGCAGATGACAACGAAACAAACTGACAGTCCCCTTTTGCAACAAAGTGACTGTCTCGAGAATGACTACGAGAGGCATCAATATCAACAGCACACTCACCCATGACCAACCATCCGAAGATTGAATTTACCGCAATGGGTTCACCCTTTTCACCCTTCACAAGACCGGGTAGAAGAGCTGAAGACAGAATACTGACATTGATCAACATATCAATGGGTCCCGGCTTATAGAAATGAGGATCAGCAAGAGACAGACCCTTTAAATGATTCCAACTTGCGATATTCAGGTGACCCGCTGGCATTTCTGAGCAAATTTTTGGTAAAACGAAAGCTTCGAATGAAAACTTATTTAAATTATCCCCATTCGAAGGGAAAATTTCACATGTTACAGACCCGAGTGTTTCTGTTGATGATTGACCTATACCATTTACAGATTGATGACGGTTATGAACAGGCAAGCCTAGTCTGACTGCTGCAGACTTTGTAATAAAATTGCAAGCACTAGCAGAGTCAACAAGAACCCTAATTGGAACCAACCGTCCTTTACTATCACCAATCTTAACGACAGCAGTGGAAAACAATACCTGAGAATTATAGGTAGGTACAGACAATGTTGTCAGCTGAGAGCCCGACGTTGACTCCTCAGCATCTTCCCGACTCTTATCGAAATGAAGCAATGAGTGATGCCGATAATTACATTTGTCACAGCGCGCATTTGATTTACATTGTTTCATAGTATGAGATGGTTTCAGACACAAAATGCAAAGTTTGTTTTCTTTAACTTTTGAAAATCTATCAATTGGCTTTAAATTAAGAAAACTAGGGCATTTTCCAATATCATGCCCAACAACAGCACAAATCGGACAGTTCGGCATAGGCACTGCAGGAACGACCAGTGAGGCCTTACCTTTATGCATGGGTTTATTATTTGTGGAAGATGGCTTTATTTTGACATTTGAATTTTCTAGTGCCTGGCTCCTTTTTTCGATAAACAATTGCAGGTCTTCAAAATTTGGGATATCAACATTACTTTCTAACTGCAATTCAAACGCTTCGCGCGTACTACTATCTAACTTTGACCATAATAGATAATAAAGCATAAAATTTTTATCAGGTAACTGAAACTTCGACAAGATGTTTAAATTTTCATGAAATGTTCTAAATATCCTATCTAAATCGTGCCTATTTTTTACAGGTTCACAATGTAGCAGTTTTTCATAATATACTAATGCTATTTGACGTTTTTTGTCATAATATTTGCACAATGTTTGGTAAGCATTTGTGTAGTTATCCTCGGATAAAGGAAAACCTTTTATTAAATCATATGCTAAACCTTGACAACTCGAAAGCAAATAATGGAGTTTCTCCACATTTGGAATATTTCGCTGATGAATCAAAGAGTCGAAAAGTTCCCGAAATCCCACCCAATTCTCCAAATTTCCATCAAAAGTTTTAATTGTTATTTTAGGTAGATGAGCAACATTCAACGGGACGTGTGGCTCGCAAGGTTTTAATTCTGTTTTAAGTTCTAAACGTAACCTGGCCTGCACAGCCATAAGTTTCCTTTCAAATTCCCTACTTACCGTATATACTTCCTGTCGTTCCGGGGGGCTTAAACCTAACAACACCTTTAGTTGAGCATCGTGAAACTGTTTGCTTAACTCTGTTAAGTCGCTCTCCGTGTATCCTAACAAATTGGACTCGGCTATATGCTCGAGGCGCATGAAAGCATAATCCCTGGCGACACGCCACATGTTAACATCTTCACTCCCGGATCTATTCTCCTCATCACTCATAATTTATTTATTCTTTTTGCAAACAACACAACAATTCCGAAAACAAAACAAATTATTTCAATTTAAGGTTATGAAAGTTTGACACTAAAACGTCGCTGTCACTTGACAGTTGAGTTGAGTAGTCTATGGTGCGTTCCGATTCACGTAAATGTGCAAAATGTACTGTGGATTTTCAACAAACGAAAAAAATATATAAGCTTACCCTCTATTTTGGTGAACGAAAAGTATTATGCAAATTTTATACCAAAATTATCAGATTTGCTTCGAAACGATAAAATAATATATCCACAGGCTCGCTTATCAAGATTCGGCTCGAATGGACCAATGTTTTGGATACAAATAATGGACTGTAGCTTTTTTGAATTGTGTTTAAATTTAGAATTAGGAAATGAATATTGCCGGCTGGTGATAAAAAAAACAAAAACGATATTATTACAAACGAAATTAAGAGGGCCTTGAGTTCTCTTTCAAAAGGACTAACCTTAGCTCCAGAGGGTACTGCTCCTTCCTCAGGTGTCCAGGGCCGAGGAAACCAGTTCGTGGCCACGCGCAACTCACTTACCAGCAATCCAACGGTTACCTTGCACCTGATTAACCAGCTCTGGTGCTCCTTCTGATAGATCTCGAGGCACTACACGGGTTTTAACTACTTAAAAGTAATTTTAAGTTCGAAAATTCGACAATCAATTGCAGCCAACAAATTCGCAACCTTTCCGCCCGAATCTAACGGTAAAGAGAGTGAATCGACACGTTTTCGATATGAATTTGACAGAACACAAAAATGTTGCCACAATACAATATTTGTTTTCTTTTTAAAGTTAACACTGCTATTTTATTATTTTTCAGATTAAAAAAGGCAACATCAATATGAAAATTGTGTGTTGGATTGAAATGGTGTCGTCGTCTTTACAATAGAAGTTTCCTTTATTATGATCCATTGCGTTCACTTCATTTATGAATTAATCCACCACCGCATTTTGTGGGTGCTACCAGGTCTCCCCTTAACCAGCCTCTTGAGTTGACGATGATTTGTTGTAAATAGTTGCCTAAGCTTGATCTAATGAGTTTTTTGGCAATTCTCACTTATCAAAGCTTGAATCGGGCTTAACGTTAGAACGACGGATTTATCGTGCCCTTTCAGATTTATTTCACTCATGATAATTAAACATCATTAAAATGTGTTTCAACTGCGTTTTTGTTATAAAATATGATAGAATTTATATATGTCAATAATGTTTGACGCGTGTTTGACGATTAAATTATCCTAGAGCACAAATAACTATGGAGTGTAAAAGGGAGGAGCAGCATCTTCATATATCCAAAAATTCCTGCTGAAAGGTGATGAATTGGTGGCGCACAGTTTTTAAAAGATTCCGTTTTTGTGTCACGCTCTTTTCAAAAATACGATACATATTACCATTACGCATATCAAACTAAAACTCTCAAATCGATAGATCCTGTAGTTTTATTTCTATAAATCATCAAAGTTGCTCATATCTGGGTCATGAAATTTACATTTTTTTTATTGCTCAAGAGCAGGTCTACTTACAGAAATTTTGATTAAACCTCATGAACCTGCTTATGATTCCATCTTCCGCACAAAAAGATCTGAGATTTTAATACTGTTGATACAGGTAGGTACATTTGCGCTATCGTGTACTAAAATATCTCCGCCTAATACGGGATAAATATGGAATAAAAAATTAAAACAGAAATGTCTAAAAACAATAATATCCCCGAAAGTATTCACGGTAAATGTACGAAAATAATTGTAACGTAGGGATTCATATCCATCGCAGGTTCACGTAGTTTAATCAAAATGTATATAAGTACCTACGCCTGTTCTTAAGCAATAAAATGAAATGTAAATTTCATGACCCGGATATGAGCAAACTTAGACGATTTAAAAAATAAAACTACAGGACCAATCGATGTGGGAGTTTTAATCTGATATTTGTAATGGTAATATGTATCGTATTTTTGAAAAAAAAGGGGCGTGGCGTGAGACAAAAACAAGGTTTTTAAAAGACTGTGTGGCGTTACTGTGGCGTAAAGTCGAGCAACGAACGGTTCGTGTATAATTTTTTAAAACAATTTAATTTTGATTTTTTTCTGTGTGTACTTAAAAAAACTAAGTAGGAATTACTCTGGTCAGCTAAAATACTCAAATTATCAATTCGAGACAGTTCACTCTGGCTAAAACTTGCAATATTTTCATGCTGACTCTAGCGCTATTCGCCGGAATTGGAACTGTTATTCACTGCTTACCGCTGGGCACTTTTTCAAATATTTTCCTATGAGAGATTCCGCTCCATCCTTTTACACTCCATAGCTGATTCATAATTATTTACGACAACATAATTATTTTATACATTATGTACACATTCCTCAACCATTTAAGCGCCAAATTCACTTATGTACTTAGGACCTCAAATATTATTCGTCTGAATAAACCATTTTACTATGAAGGGTATAAGGGAGGAGCGCAATGTTCACATAACCAAGTGTGTTTTAAAAGGCCGCCAACTACTCACCGAGACAGTTTGTTTATTGCTGAATTCCTATGGCCTTCTTTCGGCTTATCATCAGATCAGCTCCATGGTGCCATATTATGGCATTGATAATCTAAGTTAAGTAGGTAATGCTTTCAACTCAATGATAATCAAATTAAGTTTGCAAGATTTGATTACAAACAGACAGATAAACTGAAAACGGGATAAGTGCTATCTAAGGAGTTGTTTTCGACATTTCTAAAAACTTCATCCTATAATAAATTTTATGTAGACACTTATAAAGTCGACTACCTATTATTTGTTATTTTGAAGTTTGCGTGAGTTATTATTGACGATTTATATAGGCTAGTTTAGAAATATATATGAAATAAATTTGAAATGGTCAATAATGATCTGACTAGCTAAAAAAAATCTATTTTTGTGAGACCTAGAAAGCGAAATATTATTAATTGAATCCATGCGTTCAAATTATTATTTTTCAGCCATCTTCTACTTTTATGTACCTACTGAAAAATATATTTTTATGTTTCCTATGCTAAATATTATACGAATTAAACATTACTTTAGTACAATTTAACACGAGTCAACTAGCCTATTGGTCTTTTAGAGTGGATGCGTAGTAATGAGTTTTGCATTGTGTGCAGATTTTTTTATATGTGTGTTATCCCGTCCCCATCAGGTTTTGGCAGACTTTTGTTTGGAACGATACAGTGAAGGCGAGTCCTTTACAACCCGGTTACAATATCTGTGGACCTGGCGTCGATGACGTCACGTCGGCGCTCTGGTACGGAGCGCGACGCGACGGGGCGTGCGCGGGTAGGTAAAAGGGTAGGGGGAGGGGCTCCACATTCCAGCGAGGTCCACAGATATTGTAACCGTGTTGTAGATTTAATTACTCAAAGCACCCTATTCGCTGGGTGCGCGATGACAGCGTCAACTAGCGGTTACAATTACGGCGGGCTTTTTAATGTCAAATGGCTGACTGTCTTTACGAATAGTAAGTAAACAAACCAATAATTTCAATGAAGTATCGTAATTTTCTTTAATTTTATTAGATTATGTTAAACTATAGTGTCGATTAAACGTTGACCTTCTTTATTTCCCGTCTAAAATAGCAAAATCAATGACTTTCAGATGTAATTCACACGAACCTTTTCATGGTTGTCTTCACGAGAAGCAAGTTACAAAATAAACAAATTTAACCGAAAAACGCATTTCAGGCATAATGCAACCGATAATTTATGACTGTATTTTCGTAATAATAGGTAGGTACAGATTATTTTGTTTTTTTTTCAGTTAAACCTGGCCAAATTAATTATTATAACTGGATTCTGCTCAATCAAACACAACAACGCTTTCAAATCCCAAACTACAATAAAATGGGAACAATTCGTTTTTGCTCAACATGTCCAAAATGTAAAAGAAAATAAACGCATAAACATGCTACTCCCTACAACATAAAAGATATAATATTAAAAATGTTGTTCTATAGGTTATACTAACTTTTTCCGCTTGATAGCGATTATCCATTTAATTCGTTGTTCTCGTTTCCAACTTGCTTGTGGAAATTTATTTATTTATGATTACTGTTTTTGAATTTGTGATCACTGTTTTTGCCTTTAACTACGATGCAGGTTTCGTGCTGCATATTTATTAATTTTTAGATGCCTTAATTTCGCTAGTAAAAAGTGACAGTTGGCCTGACGAAAGTTCCTTTTTTGGCCACGGCGCGCGCTGCGATCGATTCGTGGTTCCCCCACCACCTACTTCGCACCCAGCGAATTAGGCTGACTTAAAATTATTTATAACATACAATACAACCTTTTTTAGATATACATTATCTTAAATGAAACGTGTGTGACATTTTCATTAATGTCATAACGAATGAATGTCATCAAGAAATAAACAAATATCAATAATATAACAAAATTAAAAAGGAATTAATATAAATGCTAGTTGGTACAGTTTTTGATGCAGAAAATGTAGCAAAACTAACAAAAATGTAATCGTGTAGTTAGCTTCACTTCACGGCCCGGACGAATATTTATATTTTATTATGAGGATCAAACACAACATGTTCTTGAGAGCGTTGTTCAGTTTTCACGAACTCATTATTACTGTAATAAAGTAATTACTCGGATTGAATGAACGATGGATCTATAAACATAGGGTTCAATATATCGTCTGTTTCATGCTCCGCTGCCCTGACCTGGAAAACAATGTTTATTTTTTTTATAATATGGTGTTTTTTTCTTGACTCAGATTAAAACACTTACGAATATAAGTATTGCGTCTACGTATTAATTTTGTTTTAACAAAACAGATTAGTACTTGTTGGTCATCTATTTAGAAGTACTATTAATATATGATTGGAAAAATATAATTTCTGTACATTGAAGATATTTTAAAAAATAAGTGAAATGGGAATTCGGCGGTCAATGAGTCAATTATATTTTTAATATGTATGTACAGTATCATATTAATTATTAAAACTATCATGAGAGATCTTTAATAAATATAAAAGGGCTCTTCATCAGGGTCAGCTATCCGTGCTGCTACGTGACTCGCGACCGACTACACTGGTTCCCGCTCTCCTCGCCACCTTGCTGTCCCTGAAGAAGAGCTCTATATCAGTTCGAAACATGTCGGGCCGTTCTGTACAGCGTGTTTGTGGGTTTATCACGCCTTAACGGCGGGACTGGTTTCATTAAATTTTGGTACTTACACGGGTAGCTGAGCTTTCCGATAATGACAAAAAAGAGCGTGCTTTTTAACAAGTCGACAAAGTTAGCACCTTTCAGTGCAATATAACAATTTATTAAAATACTAAGACTCCAGATTAAGATTGCTGGTGATAACAGATAATACAATTGTATACAATGCTGCACTTAGGTAAAATCGTCATTAAGAACGTGTTATTGTTATAAAATTGAGTGCAGAGATGGGAAAGGAAAAATAAATTAAACAGAATATTTAGTCTGAATCTCGAAAATTTACCTCATTTTCTTGATGTATTTCTTCTAAATAAATAACGTCTTGTTGGTTGTTTAAAGACGTTGCGGTTGGCTCAGTTTGTAGTGCAGTTGCATACTGAGCTGGTCGTCTTGGGTTCAAATCCCAGCAAGGGCACATATATAATATTTGTTCTTGGGTCATTATGTTATAAATTATAAATATATTTTCATATATTATAATATATTGTCATCCTCTAGTAGTACCTGTACAAGCATTGCTTAGTTTGGGACTAGGTCGATTTGTGCTCTTAACATTTATTTATTATTTTGCAGTAATTCATTATCTCATATTTTCGAGTATTAAACTTATTTTTCATTATATTTTATAAATTCATTTTGACAATAATCAACAATCAGACATTAGTCAAAAATGCAATATGAATGAAGTTTGATATCTCGGCAGTTAAGATTAAATAGGGTCATTGTACATGGGGGTAATTGGCATCTAGCCTATTAAATACTTTGTAGGCATATGAATTTCTGCTTAGAACGAAACGTAACTGTCTAATTTCACGTACTACCCGGACAATTTAAGTATGCGCCTGTTATATACGCCGTCACATACAAAGGAGACACAAATTTAATTCGACCGGATTGGCGAAGTCGCGATGTTCTAGAGATATCGCCACTTGTCAAGTTGGGAGACGTCAAAAGTGACGGATGGCGTTCTCACGGAGAGATCTCCATTATATCTCTAAAGTTGGTCGAATACCCCCCCTAACAAAGTTACTGAATTCATATATATATATTACATGGTTCCCCTCCGTTAGCCCGAAAAACTTTCATCCTAATTTCATTGGCCCTAATTTTGGTAACCCGAAAATCACTAGCCCGAATTTTCATTCATCCTAATAAATGAATAGCCCTGATTTCAGTTTTCCGAATTTTCTTTATGCCTAATTACTTAATACCGAATTCTCACTAGCCCTAATTTGCTCTTTAGACTACTAATATTATAATACCTAATAATGCAAAAACCTAAATTTTATTAAACCTAATCATCCATAAACCTAAGGCGAGGGATGCTCTCCCTCCATCCATGACGCAGGAACAATAAATATTCGAGTTCAACACAAATATTTACCCGGGCCGGGATTCGAACCCAGGACTGCTGGCTCAGTAAGTAGTGCACTATAAACTGCGCCACCAGCGTCGTCAATGATATAGATTTTAGTATTTACTTCTCTTTGTTCATTAAAGTTATTGTCATCAACCACCAAATTATTCTACCCATGTAAATCTGACTTACTAAAAAAATTTTGACCTTCTTCAGTTCTTTGTTTTTTTTTTTCTCCACCTTTTCAAACGAAGACTGACGATACGAAACGGATACTCGCTGTTCCAGTGTCACAGACATGGAACAGGTTTAATGATGGAGACAGAAAGTGGTCATATAAAACCCCTACAAGTTTGAATGTCTTTATTTGTTGTTCGGTCTTAAGAAAGGATTGGTAAACAATGATTTAAATCTTAATTTGAAATACTGTGAACCATTAACTCATGTTGTTAAAATCGTATATTGCTTGACGTCTTTCGAATCAATTCGCGTTTCTTAATCAAGAGCTGCGTTTGATCGTAAGTAGTGACCGACCGAAACATGTTTTTCTGCCGAAACCGAAACCGAAACCGAAGGTTCGGTGCTGATTACAGTTTCGGCCGAAACCGAAACCGAAACCGAACCTTTTATAAACGTGATTAAAACGTTGTATAAAATGTCAGCGGGTCGTTCTTTCTAGATCTAATAAGAATACAATGAAACATGTCGCTGGCATTATTGACCGCTGGAGCAAAGCGTTTCAGTTTCAGCTCGGCCCAAAATTCTTTCGTAACGTATGTGCGGACGATTGGATGCTTTTTGGGGTGTTCTCGCCTGGAGGTCGTATTTCTTAACCAATTCTCATGAAATTTTGTGAGTAGGTTTTAGAAGAATATACTTAGATTATTTTTGTCGATTAGAGAAATTTCAAGAAAGTGAAGATGTATAGAGTGGAGTGGGGGTGGAAAAGGTAAAAAGTACAAATTTCAGCAATTTCACAACAAACTCACGTTTCACTTTTGTTCAATTGATATTTTAACATTGACACTTGGTCTTGGTTCGAATTAAATTACCCAAAAAATGAAGTAAGGTACTTTCTCTTGGCGTCCCAAGACTATGGGACATCAAGGGAAACTACCTTAAATATCGTAGATAGGATATTTTGCTGAAAGAAGACTTTGTTATTTCTAAAATTTATCAATTCTGTGTTTAAAGATTTTCTAAGAATTACTTGCTTTGTCTGGGAATCGAACCGACTTAAATGTGAAAACAAAGTCACCCCTATTTTTATGCTGTCAATCGAAAGAATGGACATAAAATAATAATTCTTCCTAAGTAACAGTTCTCTTGCTGCCTGAACGAATTCACAAGGGTAACGCTATATGTCTTGTGTTATGCTGGGTTGTAATATTTTTATATTCAGTTGTTTTGTTTAAATTTTTGAATTAAGTATATAATTTAATGAATTATGTATATTACATGTAAGTCCCTAGTTGTAAGAATCCCGCACTGTCGCATTAAGTTAACCTGTAATGATAGTTGTGTGATGTAATAAAAAAAAAAAAAAAAAAAAAAAAAACATAGTATCTTAAAAGAAAGGAACAACGTAAAATGTTTGAGTCAAATTTCAAGAAATTATTTTTTGCCGACGACAAACTATCAAGCAAGATCTTCCATTCACAATTACTAACTTTTAAAAATAACATAAAGTCTTCTTTCAGCAAAATATCCTATCTACGATATGTAAGGTACTTTCCCTTGGTGTCCCATAGTTTTGGGACGCCCGGTATACTTATCGAATATACTCACAAAATTTTATGAGAATCGATTGAGAAATTCGACATTAAGGCAAGAACAGCCGGTAAGTGCATGGACATCCAAACGTCCGGGCATACGAAAAAATTTGTGGCCACTGCTGAAACGGAAATGATTTGCTCGCTCGGTCAATTACTTAACATTATTCGGGGAACAAACACAAACGTCACCTCACTGAGCAAAGTGATTCAGCGGCCGGCAGAGTCAGGCGAGCGACGCCATATTGCCAACAGTTCCGACTGCCGAGCGCACCCGACGTTAACCGAACGCGACCCGAAAGTACGGTGTTGGAAGTTTCGGCGCGGCCGAAAGGTTCGGCTGTTTTTTGGCCGAAACCGAACCTTTGGCCGAAACATGATTTTTAGGCCGAAACTGGCCGAAACCGAAACCGAAACCGAAACTTCGGTCGGTCACTAATCGTAAGTAAACCCAGTATATATGGATTTTTCTATGTGAAATCGTGGCTGGGTCGTGATGTATAAAGATGCAAATTCTAAATGTAAACTAGGAGCTTCGAGGACCCGATTTGGGTGTTTACGACCGTTTAATGCCCGGGACTAAGGTAGACGGTTCCTTAAACGCGAAAACGCCTTAAGATTTCTAAGAACAGACGTATTAACTTCATATTGACTTGAATTTTAGTAGGTACAATTTTACAATGACAACAAATTTATACGGTTTATTATTACGTAGGGAAATATATAATGATAATGTATAATTAATTCACTATGTATTCAAGATGTTAAGGGTCGAGGACAACGTTAAGGGTTTACGAACAGTTTTTAATACACCATCGATTTTTCAGCAAGAAAGGTGTAAAATGGTTACTCTTACAACTTTTCTGAAAGTTCTACATATTAATTAGTGTAATACCCCACCAGAATTTGACAGTCATTAAATTAATCACGACTTGTTTATTTTTACGTATGTTAAAGTCTATTCTATCTTTGTATGTCTCTTATATCTGACACTTAGCACATTGTATTAACCTAATAATCTATGTTGTTGCAGGTAACTATCCCACGGCCCAATTATCGCGCAGCTGTCACAGCGAGCAGCCAATCAGCGGCTCGCATTTGTAACGCAGCGCGGCGCAGCATGCAAATGAACCAAGCGAACGAGAGCGTGAACTGTCCTGATTTATTCGCAGCGTGAGGACACACGGGTAAGCGTTTTGAGCGTGAACGACAGAAGGGCAATTGCGATGTTCGAAATTCTAGCGTAGAATAGTGCCGTCCCTCTCGATATCCTGTCACATTAAATTCGAGCGAGCGGGACGGCACTATACGACGGTCGAATTTCGAATATCGTACTAGCCCTTCAGGTTCGCAGAATGCGCGATATAATAAGGACTCCATGATTAAGCCACGCAAGAGCACGAAGTTATTTCGGTTTTAAAATAACTTAAATTCAAAATTACACTCCCGACCCAACCAAACCGTCATACTAGGAACCATCTCGACACACAAAGGCTTTCGATTAAAAATATTGCATTAAAACCGGCCATCCATCATGGATGGGAGCGACGATGTCACAGCCAGACATTTTATATATGTACTACATGTACATATACATACATATTATGTAGGCATAGTTCGTGAGTTGCTAAGATGAACTTTGGGTTAATTATACCTTTCTCACTTTCCCTTATGCGGTCGAGATCTGAACCTCTCTGATTTCACCTGAACCCGAAATCTATGCTCGACGAAATGTACATAGACAGACATTCATCCAGAGGTTATTGTGAGTTGGTACATAAATAGGCCGTACTGTGGATCCGTACGCAACATACTCACGTGTGTCCTTTTAAATATTTATAGTAAAGAAGGGCGAAGGGCGCCGTAATCCGCTAGATTCCCAGAGATTTAGAATCGCGGGATATCCTTATAATGGCAGCTGAGGGTCTTCACGAATTGGGCCGTGACGGAGTTCTGATATTAAGCAATATGTCTGTGTTAAAATTGCGTTGAATGTCATTGTTAAGTTTCGCTCATGACGACGCGTTTGGCTCGGTTTGTAGACACCTGCCTACTGAGCCGGCGGTCCCGGGTTCGAATCCCGGCCGGGGCAAATATTTGTGTGATGAACTCGAATATTTGTGCATGGGTCATGGTTGTTCTATGTATTTAAGTATATATTTATCTATATAAGTACGTATATCGTCGTCTAGTACCCATAACACAAGCCTTCTTGAGCTTAATTTGGGACTAGATCGATTTGTGTGAGGTTGTCCGATATTTATTATTATTTTATTTATATCAGCCACAGATGTCCACTGCAGAACATTGGCCTCCCTCGTGACTCGCCGCAAAGTGCGATCCCGTGCAGTCCATTGATTCCCAGCGACCCTCACGTGGTCATCCGTCCATCTAGTCGGGGGCCGACCCACGCTGCGCTTTCCTATACGTGGTCGCGACTCTAAGACTTTGCTGCCCCAACGGCTAAGCTCGGAAGTAATGGCTATTCTCGGAGTTTCTTTGCGTGATAGAATCAGGAATGAGCATATCCGCCGAACTTAGGTAACCGACATAGCTCACAGGATTGCACGGTTGAAGTAGCAATGGGCAGGCCATGTACCCCGGATAATGGTGCATCGCTTAATGCAATAAATATCTTGACCTCCGAATCCACGACGGGGGACGACCCACGCTGCACTTTCCTATACGTGGTCGTCACTCAAGGACATTGCTGCCCCAACAGCCGTCCATTCTCCGGGCTACATGGCCTGCCCATTGCCACTTCAACTTGACATTTCACTTGAGCAAAAATTCAAAGTAAAACTGAAGATGACGTAAAATTTAATATAAAAAGGCGAGAACCTAGAGCACATGGCTAAATTAGACATTTATAGATGACAAGGCCTATTTTTTAGTGGCATTTGGCTGTTACATTGTATCACGTTCGAAACGTAGAGGTAAATAAATAAATACTTTTTGACCACGATTAGCACCCGTTTTGTTATAATGATGTTGTGATACTAGAAAAACTTTATAGAATTTTACCTTAATCTCTCACTTACCAGGAACTTGCTATAATTAATTTAAATACAATCAAACCTTCAAGTGTATATGCACTAAGTATAAATCTACTCGAGGCGAGTGCAACGCTCGGTCTAATGGGCGATAAACCTGTCCCGACTCCTGCGCATGGTCGATACACATTACTATCACGCTGAGCTATCACGGAAATTAAAAGCATTCAATCAATGTAAAAAAAATATTGAATAGAGCAAGAGACACTCACTTCGCGCCGTGACAAGGTTTAAAATTTTCAAATAGTGTTAAGTTTAAACTAATTTAATTACTTTATTATCAAAGAACCCAAAATTATTATTTTTATTTGGTTACCACTACCAATCACGGCTCCGCCGTTCACTTATGTGTGTTCGGGCAAAATGGTGTTCGTTTATAGCCCGTTTTTTAAGTTAGTTTTTTTACCACACTATGTATCAAGAAAGGTAACTGCAATTTCATATTTTTTTTATATCGAAAGATGCATTTTTTGCCAACTTTACACAGACGTTAATTGACTAAATTGACTTCGATGATTTGATTACATTTAGGGCTAGTAATTCCGGAATTTGTTAGTGTGGGCAGTATCGGATATTCCGGAATTTTCGATGCTGCAAATTTAGTACATAGTTAGTTAGGTACTTATAATTATAAAAAAAAAACATGTGAAGCTAATAAAACCGGGTTAAGAAAACTAATCTGTGATTGATATTGATACGATATTCAACTGTGTAGAACACGAGAATCCCTTTACAACTTATCCCAAATAAGGAAACCCAGCAACTGTGTAGCACCGGCCTATACTGTCACTCACACTGCCAAGATCCGAGATCAGTAAGGATTTATACATTGACAACATTATTAATTATGCCATAGCGTTGCTAGTGACATCTACTGGCACGTGACCGGACTACTAAACCTTGTATGTCGCTAATGTATTGCAGTTTGAATGCAAACGTGAACTAAGAATGTTAGGCGCTGTGATTTTAAACCTTTTATTCTGAAAGGTGAAGATTTAAATGAATTTAGGTGAATTTGGTGTTTCTTTTGTTTTGGACGTATGCATTCTTGCTTGCGATTAGCATCAACAGCGTTACTAAATATTGTTCATATCCTCATGTGTCCTGCCTGTTGCGGCATTACGTTTGTAGTTTTTTTTTGTATTTTCCACTAAAGCCCAAAAACAGAGAATAGTTTTTGGTAAAATAAAAGGGTAAAACAGATTAAATTTAATATTAAAAAAGACTTAAAACATCGGAGCCCTTTGGCATAGTCCCGAAGACGCTGGCAGCATTTCCTCACTGTATAGCAACGCTAATGCGATAAAAAAAAAGATAAAAAAAATACATTTAGGTAGTATATGTTACATATCAGTGTACACACGCTTTACTCATACAACCCCAGCATCGCGTTCCATACAAGGCTTGTCTGTTTTTACATCGACAAGCATAGTACTCGCAATCTAATAAAAAGTTATTAGTAATTAATTTACCACCAGCCTTAATACGTGTTTCTTAGGAAAGCGGCTGTCAGTTTTTTCTCGTTAATTAACAGATAGCTTCTACGTTTTAAACCAGATCGACACAAGACAGTAATGACAAATGGATTGAGTGCAATGATTGAACGTTTTTAGATTTATACCCAGCAGTATGTCTGCCATTACTGTATCACGCAACTATATGTCGTGCGACAAATACTACCTGTCACTTTCCTGTCAATAGCGTGCGAGCAAGACAGGTGACGCTGAGTCGCGCGACAGTCGAAATCGCGACTAGATAAGCCGGCCCTGAGGCCTAGCATCTTATGTATTTTTTTTATTTTTTTTAACTTTATTGCACAAAACAAAAGTCAGTACAAACGGCGAACTTAACGTCTAATGACATTCTACCAGTCAACCATAGGGCCAAACAGAGCCAAACATCTTGCCGCATCTTCGTATGTCGCGCGACTCACCATCACCCTTCTTCTCTCTCTCTCTCTCTCTGGAGTCGGTCCCTCATGTCTGAGGATCGTGGTCAGCTTCAGGGTTGCATTTGGGCATATATATTCTTTGATTTGGGGCGGATGATCTGCCTCCACTGGTTTCTCCACCCTTCATACTCGCACAGTATTGTAATAAAGAAAGTGACGAGCAATGTTTTGTCTCACGGCAAAGAATCGCGTGCTCGCGTGTAAGGTAAATGCTCATCCTAACGACTTCACTAGTAAAGTACTTTGGGACCTTTGGGCACACGCTGACGCGTTATTGTACATGATCCATTAACGTTCACAATAATAAGAGTCAACAAAACGGAAAGAACCCAAGAGTTGAAATCTGTATCTCAGCTCCGTTTCAATTTGTGATTGGTCGATTCGCTCCGCTCCGCTCCGCTCCGTTTCAGTGGAGACGTACTCTTAAAAGGGCTGTGGTAAAGTTAATTGGGCTCTGTCCGTTTGTTGACTCAGTACAGTAGTTATAACATACAATCTTAATGGCAATTTTCTCTAGTATTCAAATTGCGCAGGGCGTGGAATGTACCGGAATGTTACCATTACAGCCTTATAAGCTTCATGTTGTTAGATTTCTTCGCAGATCAGGTTTACAATTTATTACAGTAAAAAGTGGCTACGTGCTGTTATGCGATGCTGTCACCAGAGAAAATACTAGCAATAAAAATATTACTAGATGTACTTTAAAATACTGATCTTATTTGTAGAATATTTCCATTACATTGACATGAACGTCATATTAGTAAAATAATGTTAGGTTAGGGATGAAGGACGAAGAGCGATAGGTAGGCCAAAAAAGCGATGGATGGATTGTGTGAGAGAGGACATGACAAAGAAAGGAGTTAGAGTTAGAAATGACGAATAATAGAGATGAATGGAAGAAGAAAACCTGTTGTGCCGACCTACATAAGTGGGATAAGGGCAGGGAGATGATGATTTCAATTCCATTGACAGCTTTTTAGTAGTAATGTTTTGATTTCGTTAGTTTATTTTCCCTCCTTTCACACAACAACAACAGTGAAGTGTATTAATATCATTAGTAGGGTCAGACCAGCAACGCAGCTAGCAATACTAAATCCCTTCGGGGTTTTAATGCCAGCAAGGATATACATAGGTATTAGGTATAGAAATAGGCGTGTAGTTTTTTTTTCTGAGGATGCCAATGGATTCTGGTTTTTATTGGGATCAAATGTCTATGTGGGTCCAACTACACTTAGACTGCTCTAAAAGTCAGAAATGTCCGTTGATGAAGTTTAACATTCTTACGGATTTAAGCGGAGAGGGGAACCTAAAAACCACCACCAATATTTGTATGGAGACAATAAGTTATTTGCCATTTTCACCGTGAAAAAGTGCGTTTAAGTTAATGGTTGTTGTACAACTAGGTATTGTTTCGTTAAATTATGAGAATTCTGAAAACAAGTTCCATAACATAAACACAATTAGGTAAATGCACGGATCATGCACGACTTAATCGAAGATGATCAAAGTTCATCTGTGTAATGTGAAATTAGTGCTAAAATTGATGCAATACGAATACTACAATGTCGCACGACAATGTTAGTGTTAGGAGGATTCAAATACAATAGAATAGCTTTTAGATCACATATCAGACAGAGAGGACAATGCAGGATACATTTACAAAGAGGTTGCAATTAGAGGTTCTTATCGTTGGAGAGCAATCTCTCCTAGAGAACCTGTGGATCTCATGAAAATAAAAATATTATTAACTAGCTTTTGCCCGCGACTACGTCCACGTGGAACTTGATAAACGGGATTATTAAAAGCGCCTAAGCAAATGTAAGAGCAATTGTGCTTTTGGTCTAATAATTACACTTTCTACAGGTTCATCAATGTCATCATGATTCATTCACTCACTTTTCAATCTTTTTAGGGATAATTTCCAGGATGAAAACTATCATATGTCTTTCCTCGGATTTTAAACTATCTCCATGCCAAATTTCATCAAATTCAGCTGCTTAACGTGAAGAGGTAACAGACAGACAGACACACTTTCGTATTTATAATATTAGTATGGATTTAGTATGGATGGATATCGTACTGACTCGTCACGAATGTTACATAAATCTATTTGAAACAAAAAGAAACACTCTCATCCATACTATACTATATACTATATACTATACTATATACTTATACTATACTATATACTATATATACTATAATACTATTACTATTACTATTACTATCACTATCACTATTACTATTACTATTACTATTACTATTACTATATTACTATATTACTATATTACTATTACTATTACTATATTACTATTACTATTACTATTACTATTACTATTACTATATTACTATCCATACTAATATTATAAATGCGAAAGTGTGTCTGTCTGTCTGTCTGTCTGTCTGTCTGTTACCTCTTCACGCTTCAACCGCTGAACCGATTTTGATGAAATTTGGCATGGAGATAGTTTAAGATCCGAGGAAGGACATAGGATAGTTTTCATCCTGGAAATTACACCTAAAAATATTGAAAAGTGAGTGAACATTTCTGTTGGGATGCGGTGACCCTGTAAGAAAAGTAATTATTCGACCAAAAGCACAATTGCTCTTACATTTGCTTAGGCACTTTTAACAATCCCTTTTATCATGTTCCACGCGTACGTAGTCGCGGGCAAAAGCTAGTATTTCATAAATTTCGAAATATTAAGGGTTTTTTCGAGACACGAGATCAACGTAATAAGTAAGTCCAGTTTTATCGTAGTAACGTTTGAAAAATCATCAACCAAGATTTTTCTTTGCATTATATGTATTATCGTTACAAAGTATCTTTACTGACTGAAGAGGATATCTCTATTAAAATCAACGCCACTTTTTCACTTTCTAACATTGTAGCGTACATGACGTAGCGAATGACGGGTATCAACGTTTTTCAAAACTTAACCAGTCAGTAATATTGAGTGATGACTATATTGAACGAAGATCGAGTCGAATAAAATTATCATTTAGATTAGTTTTTATTACGTCTCACGCTTTGTAATATGACACTAGATTTTATTGCTGACTGTATTTTTTTAGACATAGGAACGTCAGCTACTTATCAATAGGTACTAAATCAAACACGATCAGACTCGAAGGGGTTTTCGTCGTTATATTTGAAGGGCTAAGGGTAAGGGAAAAACTGAATATGTAAATTTATCTCAAATTGTTCTTTTTTTTTAATCTATCTATATACAAAATATCCAAATCATCATAAGAGTATCTAAATGAAGAGTGAAACTCGTTGGGTCCCGATTTTTTTTTGTATTTTATTATGTGCGCCGTTCAGCCATACACGGTGATTTCACACTTTCAATTTGTGTAGGTACTGTAAAATTTTGCAAATGAAACTGAGCCAGTTTCCTTAGTCCTTAATTTGTGTTCCCAGAATCATCTTCCGGGTCTATCAGCAGCTCAGATGTCACAATAATACTGTCATCTAAAGATGTGCCGTTTTCGAGAACGTTCTCGTTTTGTATGGAAAATTATCTCGAGAACGTTCTCCCCCCATACAAATACAGATACAGATCATTTATTAATAAAAGCAAATGCATTTTACAAGTCACATTTCAATATTTCAATATTATCGAAAAAAAAAATTAACAGAAAAAAGAACCGACTTCAGTAAAACTAAAAAGCCAACAATAACCCGTTCAAGTACAGATTACATTTGACTCGTCCTTCGAAGTCGATCCCAAACCACTCAGTTCTTATATTTATATATTATAGTTTACGCGAGGTTTGGCACCGACTTCGAAGGGTGAGTCAAATGTAATCTGTACTTGAACGGGTTATTGTTGGCTTTTTAGTTTTACTGAAGTCGGTTCTTTTTTTTGTTAAATTTTTTTTTGTTTGCTTTTTAGTGATTCGTATGTGTTCATCAACAGTTTCCTTACACCAAATCCTATTTACTGAATGTAAATTCTTGACCTTATCGATAAATTACCGAAAGCGCCGTACATGTCCCTATAACATTTGAAGAGTTCCCTCGATTTCTCCAAGATTCCATCATCAGATTCCGACTTAGTGCCAACGGGACCAACTCGGAGTTATAAACTTTCGATTAAAAAAAATAATTAAAATCGGTTCACGGTTCTCGGAGATATCGAGTAACATACATACAAAAAAAAATTAGTTCGAATTGAGAACCTCCTCCTTTTTTGAATTCGGTTAATAAGTACTTAATTAGTTACAATATCACAGTTATTATTAATTTAATTACTTTACAATGTTTATTTGAGGATTACAATACAATACAATACAAGTACTCTTTATTGCCCACCTCATAAAATATACAGGAGAAATACAATGCAAGACATTAGAAAGAAAGAAAGAAGAAAGAAAGAATGTTTATTTTGAAATAACACATGCCACATCGTGTACAAATTTTCACTTAAATCTAAAGAGAGAAAGAGGTGAGTGCATTTCAAAAAAGGATCCCACTCAGCATATGTCGGAGCACATACTGCAACGACGCTGATTTTCAGTGGGTCCATGATTATATTACAATTAGAGATTTAGAGATTTATTTTTAGAGGGAGGATTATTATTATTATTTACTTACATAAAATAATAAATACATTCATATTTGTGCTTTTACATTACATATTCAATTATTTCATATTATTAGATTATACAATCAATTATTTCTTTGTATGAATTCATCAACGCTGTAGCATGCCAGGTCAACTAGTTTTTTTTTTTAAATCGGGAAACGTTCTCGAGAACTGCCCACATCTCAACTGTCATCACATCACGTAGTATTTCAGATCAATCAGTAACCGTTGATTACAGACAGACGGATAGAACATCATCTAAAAATCTCCTCACTCTTTAGTTTTATAGTATTTCGAGCTATTTGGTGGAGATGCTAGAATTCTAAAACTTACTTTGAATTTCTGAATTAAATCTTCAGTCATTTTGACAAAATCGCGTTCATGAAAGTGACGACGCAAAGAATGACTGATAAATAAAATATTTATATTTCCTGCTTATTTATACTGTACGTAAACCCAACTCGCTGCGGAAGGAATATAATATAGACTAGTTTCCCGCCCTGTGTTTGCCTGAACAATGGTACACGCTAACGCTTCTCACCTCGTATGCTAATAGCCTGGAATCAAACCTGATAACATCTATCCTAACACAAAATGGCATAACCGACTTCGTTTTACAAACACATACGTTCACTTGTGAACACATGAACCCACTGAGTTAACCATAAAATGACGTAACTGTAAAAGCATCTTTATACCCATAAGCTCTTTAGTGAACACACATGCTGTATCACAAAATGACGTAACAGCTTTCTATCCCAAGAGACATAAGCCTTTTTTATTACAGACATGCTGATCTACCTTCCTATTAGAAATAGACGTAAGTGACTTCGTTCTTCAAAGAACATACGCTGTTTTATGGAGAACGATGTGCCGATTTACATCCGTGGGAACAACGACGCTTCCTGAATACGGCCGTCGCAAGCGCATCCATTGTGGAAAAGGTTAGAAATGTAAACCAATCGATGGAGACGTTGGAATGGAACCTATAATAACTGTTAGGTATCCAAAGGTTAACAGCGATACGGTAGCTCAGGTGGACAGCACTACTCCGGAATAGCATCGTGTTTCATTGTAGACAATTTTGCCTTCTTAATTCATATTTTTATTGAAAGGATGCCTAAGAAGATTTTATAGGCAAGTATATCATCAGTTTTTTTTTTAATTCATTCAGGTATTATCATTATTAACTCGAAAATAATTTATACCACAGAATAAAACACAGTAATTGACTGAGCGAGCAAATAAACGTCTCCATTTCAGCAAAGAATATATACTTAATTAATTTTAATGTGCGACTTGGGGGTTCAAAACGTACCCATTTCGAAACAAATTCAGGAGGTCTACAGTTGAGCCCCTAATATTTTATGATAAGTAACTCACACTCATTCAAAAAGTATCCGTGCCTTTTGGTGACGTGGAATACAAAATGGGCTTTTATTCGTTAAAAAGTTACTTTGTCAGTGAGATTACAATGTACTACGCAAAACTACGAAAAAAAACGTATGCGCCATAAATTTGACTTCAGTATTACTTTGTAAACACAAGAAACCAGACCATAAGAATAAAGTTGCTAGCAAACAGAAATAAATCAAAGATCTGCATTCATCCATAAAACCAAGCCATCGCTCAGAACCCTTCATGTAGACATCATTCACTGATTATACGCGCTCCATACACATGAGGACTTACGGCTGAGAAACGATTGCTGTCAGCCCACTCTTTACGGCGCCACGTCCAGATGTGCTAATACGGATTTGCCCGACGTGAGGCGAAAACTATTCGCGTTTTTATTTAGTATGGTTACTTAACTTGATATTTACTCACCTTTCAAGTCGCATGAAGTCTTATTACAAGCTTTTATTAACCACCTATCCATGTTTATAATTCGTCTGTTGATAACCAATACTATTAGTACATTAACTACACACATAATAAACACATAGAAAATCCATGACCCAAGGACATATCACACAAATATTGCCCTGGCCGGGATTCAACCCGGGACCGCCGGCTCAGCAGGCAGGTGCACTAAAACCTGCGCCAACCCCGCTGCCGTCGTCGTGTTACATTCTATAATTCTATGTTACACAGTTAATGCCACAAATATAGAAAAATAAAGATGATGTCATTTCAGTGTATGTAATTTCACGGTTCCCTAGATGTGATTGAAAGTGACGAGGCAGCTTTTTGTGCTCACGTCACGGAATGGGGAGGGGAAAGTTATTCTTAAGGAATTTACACGTTTCCAAACTTTAAATAGAGGTTTCCATTTCAATGATACCGTTCACAGGTAAACTACAGTTTCGTGATTCCTGATGATCGCCAGAAACCATTACAATTTTAAAATAAGTAACAGACCCAAAATGTAATTTCTGGGATATTTTATTTATTTTAATTTAAAACTCTCACCGTAAGAACGAAAACTACCGTGAATCTAAGACATATTAAAATTCATACGAAATTCATGACATAGAAGTCAAATATCGCTAGATATGTTTAGAAAAAAAAAAAAAAAAACGCTACATATCATACTCACATATTCGTATTGACTAATGCGTTTTTTTATTGAGCGATTTTTATGACATGTTTGTGCAGTATGGTTATTGTGTCTAATATGGTTCTAAAAGTTAAGGTTTAAGTATAAGTTTAAGTTTAAAGTTTAATGAATGTTCATATTTGCTGCAAGTGCGCGTTGTAACATCGATGTGCGTTTGTTATTTAAGTATATGTTTCATGTGCAACAACAATATGTGAGTTCCTGTAAATTGGCTCCATGATTCTAATATTTTCTTCGGTTTCCGCGACTGTCACACATTTAAATAAAACAATTCAAACGGATTATATCGCGTATATATTACAAGTCAACAGTCAACCTTTGACAACGGTATCTGTAAAGGTACCTGTTACGGACAGCTTTGCAAATCGCCTAGTAGTTAAGAGAGAAAATAAATAAATATTATTCAATACTTAGATATAAGTTCGTTGCCCGTACAAGCGGCTGAAATTATTAAATTTCCCTGTATAATCATTTCATGTTAGAACTCCCGTCAAGTCTTAGTAAAAGACCACGGCAAAACAAAGATGACTCATCATGGTAATTTCCACTCGCAGCGCGAGACAAAGGAGTCATGTTTGTTTACGTTTGATGTAAAAATTGAGGAAAAATATAGATTAATTTGAAACTTCGTAAGACTGTAGATTTCAGTAAATAAAGTAATTTTGTAGAACATTGTCCCGGCCGCAACCGTCCGAGAGCACGACAAATCAAAGACTAAACGTGGCTCACAGCGCGCAGCGCGTTAAGAGTGACCGCGCGAGTGTATATCTCGGACGGTGCGAGCGAGACGGCCTCTTGCCGGGGACAAAGAATCTTTAGGTATTTTCACGCCTCACAGTCAGACGGGAGCTCCCACAGCATAAACACGCTAATATTTTGTGTATTCAAACGGCGTCAATCCATAGAATAAGTTAGTTTTAAGCTGACAAATGTATAACTAAAGTAAATTAAAATATAAACACAGGGCGGGCGTCCCCCTGAACCTAGAGTCGAATTATATAAAAGGACGGTCATTTTTGTATCGAATCACTTCCAGTTCTTGTTCTCTTGCATTAACCATCTTGTAACAGTGTAGCGTAGTACCATCGGTCCGCGAGTTAGTTTGTTAGTATAGCGTAGTACCATCGGTCCGCGATTTAGTGTGTAAATTCATAGACAGAGACTATAATTAATTAAGTGTAAATTTAAGTGTTATTCCGATCCTTGTTGTTTTGTTTGTTTGTTAATTTGTGTAAATATATATATCGTCTGATTTAGTTTGCGTTTTCGTTTCGTCCGTTATTACCTTAGCCTACAGTCCACTTCGCTCCACAACTCATCCCTGAGTTTCGGAGTGCCATTGTAGACGATAGCCGTCGGACGCGGTTGTCCTCTACAGTACCGAAACGTCAGGGAGGCTCAAATAATTAATATACGCGATATAATCCGTTTAAATTGTTTTATTTAAATCCATGATTCTATTTAAGTTTCTATGTGCAGCTGTTGGTTCTCCTAAATAAATAAATATACAGCAGTCGTTTTTGAAATTATGGAAATCCGGAATACTAGACGATAACAACTTCGGAATTCTACGGCGCAAGGATACCGTGAACAGCGAAGTTCCATCAGTCTCCCCTTATCCCGAGGCATCTCTCCGATCATTTGGCTCGCCGCCGCCGCACCGGCCGCCCGCCCACGCCGCCCGCCCTAGCGAACGCGACAAACTTCGGCGCGGAATTCGCGACGTATCTAAACGAAGTGATGGGTGAGAGTGAAATCGACAGTGACAAATAAATAGCGGATAATTGTGGGGGTTGAGTAGTTTGAAAAAAAAAAATTAAGTGTGTTTGTTATTTTTTTTCTAATTTTGTTGTTTGTTACTTAAAGGGTATGCAATAGCAAGTGCAGTGGTGGGATACTCAAAATTTAAGTGAATTTTTACGCGATTTTGAGACATGAAAATTAAATTTTTAAATTTGAAACTTGTTTAGAACTTTTGGATTTTTTAAATTGTTAAAAACCGGTGTTTGTGTTTATAATCGCCAATAAACAATGTGATAACGATATTCAATGTGAGGTGCTGTGATAGAAATCGGATTATCACACGGCATTGCTATACAGGTAAGTGGTTGGCGACTAAATCTGACATATCAAATCAAAAACAACGAATGAATGTTGAAAATAGAGTTTTTAATACCAGGATTTATATGAGTAATCCCGGAATCGTGAAGTCTAGAATAAACTTAACCGTATAAATAAGCTTACCTTATTCCGATTGAAAGAAGCAGCAGTAATCATTTAAACTAATTACGAGTATATCGCGTATATTCATTATTAGAGCCTTTCTGGCACAACATAATTTTCCATATATGTAAACTACCATTTTTAAAATATGAATCAGACTAATGTTATACACGCGAAAGTTTGTGAGTGTGTTTGTTAGTTACTTCTTCACGCTCAAACGGCTGGATCAATTTTGATACATTTTGGTATAAAGGTAGCTGACAACCTGGATTAACGCATAGGCTAATTTTTATCCCGAAAAATGTAGTGTTCCCGTGGGATAGGCGGGTATCACCGCTCGGCGCAGTTTGTTAAAAATAAAAGACACCGAAGAAAATACTACAATTAATAGGTAATTTTATTAAAACTTTCGTGAGACATTTTTAATTATTGTATTAAGCGGTTTACACTCACGTGAAATTATCAGGAACGGCCCAGCAGTGACGAGTTTGCCGCGGCGGTGTACGGGCAGCCGTCCCTGATGAAGGGCTCCATACGAGTTCGAAACATGTCGGGCCGTTCCTGGCAATTTCACGTGAGTGTAAACCGCTTAATACAATAATTAATAGGTACTTAATTCATTTTAAATTAAAATCGAAGCTTATTTTACCTGACTGAACGTTATTTTTAATCTAAACAAAATTTTTATGGTACCACCTTGGAAGTAAGTGGACGAGTTTTCGAATCTGTCAGCTTCTTAGAGCTACTAAATCACACCCAAATATTTAAGTAGATCGTAAAACCTTTGTCAGGTGATTTAATTGTTGATGATAACTTTAACGATGTTATAATGATAGTGGACATAATAAAATATCGCGGGTGCTTTGGGCATTACATTCAATTTACTATCACACTTATATTATAAAGGCGAAAGTTTGTGAGTGTTTCTGTGTGTATGTTTGTTACTTCTTCACGCTAAAACGGCTGGACCAATTATGATAAGTTTTGATATGAAGGTAGTTGACACCTTTGAATTAACACATAAACTACTTTTTATTCCGAAATAAATTAGTGTTCCCGTGGGATTATTGGGTAACACCGCGCGGTGCAGCTAATATTATAATATATATTTATTATGAAAGGGTTAGTATATACCAGTAGCGTGGCGTCAAATAATTCCCTGGATAAGTCGATACATGAAATAGCTAACTTGTTCTCTAATTAGCAATAACGGATGGCCAAACCAGTGGGAATCGCGTTTTATGGATGCAAAGCTACTGCTATACCAACTTGTCAATCATATTATGTGGCTGTGCTACATTCTTATTTTTTTATATTTATGTACAGATACCGACCCCAAATAGGATAAGCGCAGGGGAATGATGATGAAATATTTAGGTACCCTTTTGGAAATTTAAAAGCGCCAACGCAAGCCCAAAAACGGAACCCAAATCATCCATTCCATGCGATTAACGTCAGGTCAATTAAAACTTTTTCTCCGTAAAATTTCATGCTAATTTTTACCCTTTTCGCGAATTGGGACTCGCTTTATGTCCCCGTCATATTCATTAAAAATAAATGACGTTTTTTGGATCCCGAAACGGTCAATTCATTTACATTTCCACGGTTGATTCTAATTAAAAGCAAAACTGGTACAATGAAGGCAATAATTGTGCTCAATTCTCGGGTTTCCTCAAAGTACAATTTTTTTTTGTTTCGTTCCTAAAGGGTATTAATATAACCCGTTTTTAATATTAATAAATAAATATCGGACAACCTCACACATATCGATGTAGTCCCAAATTATGCTCGAGAAGACTTGTGTTATGGGTACTAGACGACGATATACGTATACGTAGTTACATAGATTCTTAAATACATAGAACAACCATTCGAGTTTATCACACAAATATTTGCCCGGGCGGGATTCGAACCAAGGACCGCCGGTTCAGTAGGCAGGTTCACTACCATCTGCGCCAACCGTGTAGTCAAAGCCGTGATAGTAGTATATCATCAGAGGTGTCTGATATTTCGATAAATAAGAAAACAATGGCGTTTAATTTATATCTAGCGTAAATTGCTGCCGTGATTTTTTAAAAGGCGGCCTTCTGCATACAATGTCTATGTAAGACTAAGACTCCCTTTTAGTAAATGACGGCAGACCCTTTCTGCGAAAATAGTGAAAAGTTGAGAAAACTTGGAAATAGAATCGTCACTTTCACATAGTTAACGTTAATAAGGCAAAGTTAGGTCAACCGTTACTTCTTTGAAGAAAATAACGATACACATGCCATAATACAACAAAAGTACGATATTTTTGTGCTTCCCCAATAAACCTTTCGAGTGGGCAATAAATCAGTACAAGTGTTGTTATCAGGCGATAAGCTAACGAACCCTTATCAGGGCGCCACCGGCACCGGCGCTCCGCTACTTCTTTTATTTTAATGCCTTTGCAATCCATTAGGCACATTAAGATTTAAAAAAAAACAGGTTAATACGAGCTGATTCGTAATATGGCTTTGTCCTTTCAAACTTTCATATATTTATTGTCAATCATATTATGTGGCTGTGCTACATTCTTATTTTTTTATATTAGTATCTTATATCTTATCTTGTATCTTAGTTTTATTTATCGGCATATTCGTTTGGTTTAGAGTATTTCTTTCTAATAGTTTAAGTTGATAAATAGCGACGTCCTTAAAATGTGATGAAAGAAAGAAAAAAATTAAGAACAACATTGATTCAGGAAGTCAAATAATGACATAAATAGCGGCACACAGTGGCAAAAAATATAAAACTATAAACTATAATCTGTTATAAGTACCTATATTATGTACTTTCACTTCTAGTAGCTACACACAGAATATAACTACTATATTAACAGATAGGTTTACTTAGAAACACGGAATTTAGCCAAATCGTAAGGAACACTCGTACAAAGCTAATTGTAATTTACCTATAATGCTTTTTTGCGTACATTTTATTGTATGCATCGTTTTCACACAAAAGATTTATCAGATTCGTTTAAAATAGTTGACCCAAAGAAATATGAAAGCGTAACCAAAACTGAAATTTAACTTAAAATACGTTCTATTACCGGAGCTTCCGCCCAAAGCAAACAAACAGAGCTTTTTGTAGCATAAGCGGCGCAAGCAAGGCGTAAATACTATATTTAGTTCAACTAAACAGGACTAAGCTCGTGCTCTGTTGAGTTCACTGGAACTTTAGCTAAGTCAATCGCAGGACAGTAACTCGCACATATATTAAATAACATAGAGATACTTACAATGAAGCGAAAAATTGAAAAATTTAATGGTTCGGACAGGATTCGAACCTGCGTGTCCAACGGCTTTCTGGGCCCACACGGGCGTCCTACCAACTGGACCACGAACCAGATGTCAGAGCCATTGAATCTTTCAACCAGTTGCTTCAACATGCCTTAGGGTGGCATCGTAGCGCCATCTACCGTAAAGATTTAGACTTTATCGTCGGCACCATCGTCTCAAATTTTGTTGAGAATCGATAGTAACGATGTGCTACACCCGAATAAATCATGCCAACCTAAGGCATGTTGAAGCAACTGGTTGTAAGACCCAATGGCTCTGACATCTGGTTCGTGGTCCAGTTAGTATGACGCCCGTGTTGGCCCGGAAATCCGTTGAAAAAGCAGGTTCGAATCCTGTCCGAACCATTAAATTTTTCAATTTTTCGCTTCATTGTAAACATTTGGTTTACGTTAGCAGACGTTACTGGTTTGATAAAAAATAAGATAGAGATATGTAGATAATATAAAAGGACTAAAAACCTAAAAACACTTAAATCTTGACCTTAAAAGTCAACAATGCGCTTTGAAGTTAATTGATGCAGCTTAGCATTTTTTTACATTTTGGCTTACTACAACTGCATTTTTAAATAAATATAATAAACAGATATTTACCTACTCCTTGACTTATTTTTTATTACAGTTTACTAGTATGGGTCCTGTGGGTCAAAATTTAGAATTATTAGAAATCATAATTTAGATTTTCTTTTAAGGGGTATTTGAAACGGTAAGGAACCCCTTCTCCTACTTATTTTAAATGTAGCGACAGCTGAATCAAGAAACTATCAATTTGCGGTGCAAATAAGGTGGAGATATTCGTTTACAAATGTAGGTACAGTTATCAGTGTCTTCGACAATGTAGTACTTGTATTACATTATAATTCTTCATGTATTTTTGTTGTTTTGGTGGCAATAAATATTTTTATTTTTTATTTTTTTTTATACAATTTTGGGGGAGGCCTTTGTCCAGCAGTGGACGTCTATAGGCTGATATGATGATGATGATGATGATACAATTTTATTTAAATCCATGAAGGTCGGCTGCAGTTCACCTTGAAACCTTGTCGAAATTTTTATTTTTTGGTAAAGAACTATTTATAAACTTGGCGGTGGTCAGTGTTATTAAACATTTTGTAGAGTTCCACTTTTTCAAGTAGTAGAATGCAAAATAAATTAATAATAAACGTTGTAAAATATCGATGAAAACAAATATGTGAAAAATTATGGCGTTCTAAAAGTAGAATGACCCGACTCATTGTCAGACAAACACTGTTTCGTTTCGTTATTTTTACTACCACGTGAGAAAGGCTATGTGCAAGCCTAGCTAAAATGTTAGCTGCAAGTGACTCTGGAACATAGTAGTTTAATATAGTGACTTGAGCCAGTAGCTCGCCCTTGCCAAACGCAGCTTAACCCGCACGTGGCCGGACGCGATCGCACCGATATTGTAGACTGTGGGTCTGTTTGTGAGCAGCACACTTGTTTGTTACTAATTATCCCTGTTATCAGCACGCCACGCCTACTGGTAGGGCATTGGAAAAGCTGCAACCAATGTTGGAAAACTCAAGATTCTTTCATTTTCAAGTCTACGCATTTTAGAATATCTATGATAGAAATAGACAGTGCCTGAAAGTTCATTCACGTAATCCTTCAGTTTTCTTAACCGTAATCGGATAAAAGTATCTTAATGTACACACAACTCGGCTGGGCAGCGTTCGGGAAACTACAAAATATCTTCTCGTCCAACATACCTCAATGCCTAAAGACGAAAGTCTATAATCAATGTGTGTTACCAGTGATGACATACGGAACAGAAACGTGGCCTCTTACTGTGGGCCTTATAAGGAAGCTCAAAGTTGCACAGCGCGCTATGGAGAGGGCTATGCTCGGTGTTTCTTTGCGAGATCAAATCAGAAATGAGGAGATCCGTGAACGAACAAAAGTCGCTGATATAGCCCGACGAATTTGCAAGCTGAAGTGGCAGTGGGCGGGGCACATAGCACGTAGAACTGACGGCCGATGGGGCAGTAAGGTTCTCGAATGGAGGCCACGCACCGGCAAGCGCAGCGTAGGACGTCCACCCACAAGGTGGACAGACGACCTGGTAAAGGTTGCAGGAAGTCGCTGGATGCAGGTCGCTTCCAACCGGCCGATCTGGAAGTCACTGGGGGAGGCCTATGTTCAGCAGTGGACGTCCTGTGGCTGAAATGATGATGATGATGATGAATGTACACACAAATGCATTGAATAAATGAATATGAATATGAATGTATAGGTATATTAAAGCGAAAAATTTAAGAAAATATGGTTACAACGGGATTCGAACTCCTGTCCCAACGGTTTTCCGGGCTAGATTGGTGAACTACCAATTCTTCTATTACTCACTACGTGTTAATCAGCTAGCTTAACCATCGAATTTGCGGAGCTGGAGACGTGGGTTCAAAACCCGCTCAAAGCATTTTTTTTTGCTTCAATATAGGTAAACATTTCCGCCATCAAACCGTTTAACTATATCAGTTTGGTGGAATATAAATTGTTTTACATACCACCTAAGTTTTTTTATGATAAATAAAAAACAGGCCAAGTGCGAGTTGGACTCGCGCACCGAGGGTTCCGTACAAACAGTTCCCATCTTAACTGGCCGGGTTGAATTAAGTTTGCACCTGGTATGTAAGGCGCTACATACAAATAAGATGCAAAGTAAACGCAGCCCGCATTTGTTGTATGAGAGCCGCACTTCAAATATTCATTTTATTCAAATGACTTAAAATTTCAACTGTCTATACAGTCTATTGCGGTTCATGAGATACAGCCTGGTGACAGACGGACAGACAGATAGACAGACAGACGGATGGACAGCGGAATCTTAGAATAGGGTCTCATTATTACCGTTTTAACCCTAAGAAATGATTTACGCTAGCTTGAAAAAAGGCTCGTTTGCGCTCAAGAGCCAAGTAACATATTGCAAGAAATCATCCCCACAACTATTTTCCTTTTCAACAAATGGCTATAAAAAATAAATTAAACGCCCGTAAACTTAAATTATGAACTACAATTTATTCCCAACCGACCGGCGCGCGCGCATCAATAAAATCCCTCGGCGGTTATTCTCAAATGCCGATGGTTCGATATTGGTAACGAATGGGGACGATACCATCTCTACGAAAACCTCATTACGCGAATTATTTATAGTATTTTTGCTATCTGCCATCGCTAGCGAGTTATCGTAAAAATTACGCTTTACATACCTAGGTATTTTTAGTTTGTTAAATGATTAATAGTATGATTAAAGCGGCATGCAATTGGGATATTATTATTGGCACAGCAAACAAAAAATCGCGTATCATATTATTTTCATCAATTATATACTTTTTACATCAAATTAATTATTGCACAGCAAATAAAATAAATGCCTAGCAAAAATTGTACTGCAGATAGTTAGAAAATACACGTCAGCACGACATTACTTTTCTTCTTTTAAAGGACCCAGTAGGTTAGGTTAGGTTTGTTTCATAATTATACTGAAAAATAAACAGTTTTTGAAAAAAATGGCTTTCGGACAAATGCAAATTTAGGTTATTAGGGTTATTAGGTAGGTTAATAGGGGTTATTAGGGTTAGGTTAGGTTAGTTTTTTTTTATATCCATAAAAAACGCTCCATAATGTGCGGTAGTCATTATTAGCTATGCATGACTTAAATATGCTTTACTTTTAAATAAATAGATGCACCCCACAAATATAAATTGTAGTATATTTAGTAACATTTTGAGTGCAATATTTGCTGTGCAATCAGTAATTTTGATATAAATTTTGATAATTTTTGTATAGAAAAAGGTTTTTTTTTGATGTGCGTTTAAAATGTTGAAATACTACCCCATGCAATGTTTGTAGGTCCGATTTTATACACTTGCAGGGCAGGTAAGGTTTAAAAATATGTTATATTTTATGTGGAAACACAATTATGTCTTCGAAACGTGGAGGTAATTAAATTACACTTTTTGAACGGGACTTAGTCCAGTTTTGTTATAACAATGTGTGATAATCGTGTTTTAAACTTAAGATAATATCAATTTATATATTCTTGACGCAAACAACAACGCAACAGCTGCCTACTGAGCCGGCTGTCCTGGGTTCGAATCCCGGCAGGGGCAAATATTTGTGCAATAAACTCGAATATTTGTGCCTCGTTCATTCTATGTATTCAAGTAAATATTTATGTATATTAGTTCGTATATCTTCGTCTATTATACATATTAGCTCGTATATAGCACAAGCCTTCTCGAGCTTAATTTGGGAGTAGGTCAATTTGGGCTGTTTGATATATTTATTTACCCATAATTTAGTATTTTTCGTTTTCTCGAACTGCCCTTAATTTTCCATTTAATTCTACGTAAACTTGCCAAAGAAAAACCAGTTATTTGCTGTATATTTTTCGCAATGGCCCCTATTCTCAAACACGTCGCCAAGTACCGTACGCTGGGGAATATACCAATCGCCTGCGCCGCCCGCGATGCAAATACGAATGTCGAGCGCTCGATATTCTATTAAGATAGGCCCTTCCGTGCGGTTGCCGCGTTCCGTCAAAATCTGTCGACGTGAGATATGATGCAACGGACTTGAGAAGGTATAGAGGTGTGCATGTAGAAGAAAACTCAAATGGTTATAGTTGTAGCTTGGTAATGAGAATAATTCGACTTGTGAAATTTTGGAATCTTGAAATGTTTGGAAATTATGATGAGAGCTTAAGAAATAAAGTACCTAATTGTATTTTTTTATTAACCTAAATAAGCTCCAGAAAAATAATAAAAAGCAAGGTCTAAAGTGCTAACAAGTATTAGATAAAAAAAATATATTCCAAATCGATCCAGCCGTTTTTGGACTGGCGGACATAGAGTATTTTCCCGTGAGTGTATTTAAATTCTGTAAGACTGTGATGGTCGTGATTAAGTAATAAACGCTACGTTAATTACCTAATAAGTACACAGTAATTTAAAGCACCGAATAAGAAAGTGAAAAAAAATGACAAAGCATTACACGACCATCATCTTCATGGATGAATACCAATTCTCTCTCATTTGCCAAAAGGTTAATTGGAAGAAATTTCTTACAGGGATAACTTCGCCTTTGCACATGTGTACATATTGTGTTTCAAAGATTGATTTTTATTTACAATAAAGAGTTTACATACATACATATAACCATAGGCGACGTGAAATTGGAATATCATAGAACAAATTGTACCAATCGCGCAGTCACAGATCTATCCGTTCCGATCCCTATGTTATCGCCGTTCGAAATATGAATATTATTCAAAGTGATTTGTCACAGATTGAAAAGCGCGTATCGACGGAGCGAAGGATCGACCCCCGCCGAAACGGAAAAAACTAATCATAAATTTATACCGCCGACTTTTTAAAGGTTTTCATGAAAAACGTGCTACTGAAAACGCGCTAGGGAAACGTTCTTCCATTTCATTTTTGATTTTATGACTTTTTTGATCGACAAACTCTAAGGAGTAATAAATAGCAATTCAAAAATCGAGGTTGAGATTATGCGCATACAAGGTGTCCGGCAGGAACCGGAAAGCTTGTAACATAACAACGTATTCCTAATTATATTTTAAAGATTAAAATGTGGTATAAAGTTGGCTGAATTAGTTTCTGAGATATTAACATTTTTTTATGTAAACCATTTTACAAACTATTGATACAAAGATCAAAGTGCATAGAAAAATTTAAATGCGCAACCAGGCAGAAGACCGGGAATCGAACCCGGCACCTCAGGATTACCGGTCCAGCGTGTTAACCTCTCTCATTTAAATTTTTCTTTGCGCTTTGATCTTTGTATCAATGTTTAATACATACACATAATAACGTACATACATTGTGATAAACGGTCAGACTTTCATGTAGTTTCTATTTTATTCCTATACTGTTCCTTATTAAAGCTTTTATTTAACTTGCATGGTATGTTTAAAGTAATAATTGTTTGTTCGGGTGAAATCTTGCAACTCAATTTTGAAGCAGATATCGTCAACCGATTGAGCTGAAATTTTGACTGAAACTTACCTAACTTTGATGACAATACAATAATATGGTACCATGGGGCTGATCTGATGATGGAGCCGGAAGGTGGCCATAGGAACTCTATAATAGAAAAAGCAATCCTACCGAGCTTGGGCTTTTTAGAATTGTCTCAGTGAGCATTTGATGGATATCCAAAGAAAAGTACAGTCGGCTATAAAAGCTTGCCACTAAAATGTCATTTTTGACAGAAACTTTTTATATCTTAAAATACACTTTTAACATGTTTTCTTCGAGAACTACGTATAGTTAAATTCGTATATTACTGTAACTAATAGTTAAGTACTTATCCTTTCTGAAAAAAATACCAACTGTTGAGTTTTTTACGGCGTTTCTTCTCAACAGTGGTCTCCTCTTGTGAAATTCCGGTAGACTCAGACATGTAAAAGAATACCCTTGTGGCCTACTAGCAGAATAAAGTTCATTATTATTTCATTATTAAATAATTATAAAAATGTCGTGTGTTTAATTTAGTTCGCTAATAATGTCGCCAGTTATGACTCTTTTTTCTGTCTATATTTTCTACATAATCTATATTAGGACACTTTTTTTCTTTAACTAGAATCAATATAATTGGTGCTCAGAATTCTGAGTCCGAATAACCAAAATTCTCTCCAAATGCAAACATCCAAGAAAATCAACAATGATTTCTGCAAACGCCAAAATCTTCAGTGAAATTAAACTTTCAACATTTAATTTAATCTTACACTCGCAAACGTGACAACGTGGCGGGGAGCAGGCCCGTGTCTTTGCAAAGGTATTAATTAATAAATTCTTTGTTCGCAGGTATGCTCATTATGCGCGGGCACGTCACGGGGACGTGACGGATCGGACACGGGTGACGACCTTAGGATAAAGAGGGGGACGGTTATTTGCTGATGACTAAAATTATGACACGTTTCAGCTAAGATGGCGAAAGCCAATTAGGCGTTCCTGTTTGGTTGTCCAGAGTATGAAACCTGTAAAGGTAAGTAGGTACGACTGCATTGTGGTATAAATTGTCGCTTACGGTATTTCAGGACCGATACAACTTTCAAACCTTGAAGAAAAGAGCGTACTCCCACCTGAAAGGTCGGCAATGCAGTGTCTATGGGCGACGGTAATCGTTTTCCATCAGGCGATCCGTTTGCTCGTTTGCCCCTTATGACATAAAAAGTACCTGTAAAAGCGCAGAAAGAGCGCAGTTTTTTTGTTTATTACTCTTAGATGTTTTCTGTGCATTTATCTATATACTTATTTACTAAAACTTATTGCACAAAACAAAAGTCAGCACAAATGGCGGACTTAATATCAAATGGCATTCTCTACCAGTCAACCATATGGCGAAACAGAGATACTAGAAGTGGGTGCAAATCGGAAATCTGATATATTCTATTAGTGTAAACATTTATTATCTCAAAATTGCGTTTTGATTACATGAAGTTTTGTATTTATAAAGCCTGATCAAATCTTCATTTGTGATGATTATCTACGCCCATTTGTGGAGTTATTTTAAATTTAAGTATTGCTTTATTATTGTCGTTAATTGCATCACAATTATTTTATTCAGAAAAACTTTGCTTAGTTCTATAATATAAAATTATAATTAATATAAATTATAAGCTGTGGTTACCTTTAGATAAGCATCAGCCATGATTGTTACACCTAGATATAAGAGCATGTAAGATGTATTATCTGTGAGTAATCCTGAATAAATAAATAAATAAAATAATATAAGTAAAAACTCTATTTCTCTCTCGTCTGAGTTTTGTAAAGACACTAACACTAGTGCGATAAAAAAAAGTGAAAGACGCGTGTTTTGTAAAATACCTTGCGGCCCTAAAACAGTCTAATAAGAAACACTTTACGAGCAAGTGTGTTGAAAATACTGTTTAAAAGCAGCTATGACACCAGTGTTTTTAAATCGAATAAACTTATTGATTCGTAACTATCTCCGAGTTTTCTGCCTCCCTAGTCGCACCGCTTTGTCATCGTTTTCTTAAACCTTTTGGAAAATTTACATGAAATTAAATTAAAAAGGGTGAACAAGATTTGTTTTGGTTTGCATAAATCAGCTTAATTAGGAAAGGACATTTAGCAATTTGGCATACTAGACTAGCTTCTAGCTTCGTAGGTTTCGGTCGTTTTCCCGATGGCAATTATTTTACGCATATGTGTTTTAATTCAACAGAGCATCAATATTATGCATAATCAGTATTTTGAAACAAAGTTAGGTAGTGGTTAAAATCCAGAACTTCAAGAACTAAATAGTAGTAGTAGGTGTTGAATTCTTACTGAATAACATAATAACATTAATAACACGGAATATTATAAAGGCAAAAGTTTGTGACTGTATTTGTATGTTTGTTACTTCTTCACACTCAAACTCCTAAACCAATTTTGGTAAATTTTGTTATGTGGAGGTAGCTGACAGCCTGTAGTAACACATAGGTTACTTTTTATCCCGATTTTTTTTTGTGTTCTCGTGGCATGAGCGGGTAACACCGCGCGGTGCAGCTACTTTATGTACTTATAACACTATTAACCTAATGTATAATTAAGTGGGCGTTATTGTTGATCTGCAATTACGGAATGCACGCCTCCCTCTTGTGGAAATAAATAAAATTAATCTATAAATCATAAGGCACTCACGCTGAGATAGTGGGAATAAAGACACCCCTCACACAAGGATTTCTGGTCGTGTTTCCGCGAATAATTCTGTGCATACACCATCACTTAAATAAAAGATTTGTTAACAGTAGCAGTAGCCCTTTTAGACGCTAGTTAAATAAATCGGAGGACTGACAAACTGACTACTAAATCTACTAATCAAAATAAGTTATGTATAATTTTGGTTATTGGCTATTTCTCAAATAGTTAAACTAGTTGAGCTATTTTTATGGGTGTTTTGTCGTAAACCCATCCCGCGACAACTATGTCCCTGTTTGGCCATATGGTTGACTGGTAAAGAATTACCTATGGTAGGCATTCAGTCATTCCGCCATTTGTACTAAAAAAAAATGACAAAACAGTAGATAAATGAAATAAGTTGCTTATTTGCGGCTATATCGGAAAGAAGGATGTTTTTCCAGGTTGGTTTCTTTTAGTCATATAACACTTTTTCCCGTCTTGATAAATTTTCATTAATTTCAGCAATCATGACATGAGATATCATTAATGTCCCGTATGTTATAGGAATAACAGATGAAACTATATTTTTATGATTATATTATAAATAGAATGTCGTTAAAAATCCGAACGGCAAAAAGGCTACTTAAAAATGGAACGAGATAAAAAAACATCATGTAAAGGAAACGTATACGATTTAAAAGCTAAGTTTTTCTTCTTTTCTTTTCGCAGTCGGATTTGTTCACTTAACAGAAGACGAAGAAATATATTGTATGAAAGTAAGTTTCTATTTTTACGTTTTTATTTTTAATTAGACAGGGAAAGCCGCAAAGCAAATAAGAGCAAATACTACGGAACCCTAAAACCAATAAACATTGTCGCGGCACGCGCGATGCAGCCCTGCATAATGGCCGAAGGGTGCGTCACATACCACAAAAACGTCATATCTACCACCACATTATACGTACATACGCCCTTATTTATCTACAATACCACGTGGCAATTTTACTAAACGTCATATACGTACAGTCGCGGCTTAGGCACTTATGCCTTTTACATCCGAGATGGAATCTGGAACTTTGAACAAAAGTATTCGCACTATTCGCAGTTGGTATGCACATACGCCCTTTATGTTTCGAGGCGCGGAGGGCGACAATGCATCGTTGTAATGTGTTTGGAAAATGGCCCTCCAGTAAATTTCGGTTTATTTGAAAACGCGCGACCTGCACTTTGGAGATATATACTAGGGTTGACACGCAGCTTTGCTTGCATGACAAAATTATTTAAATACTTTATTTTTATTTTAATAGTTATCCAGAAAATACTCAAGGCTTTTGTCCGGAACAGTCTTTGGCTAGAAATTATCGTAATTTGATCAATGATCATGGTTTGAGGCATAATTTGAGATATATTTTTTTTATGACTGTCTACTCTTGCTCCGACAAAAAAACATAAATTATTTGCCCTGAAAACGTTTAACACCTAGCTTTGTATTTATTTGAAAATCCATACATGCAGTTTTTCTTGAGTCAGCAGTGATGACTGCTTAGTGCTTGCCTACACCGATTTTTCCATATTTTGTACTTACCTAGTTTCCTGTGCTAGTAACAGACTTGCCTGAGTTACCATTTTTTCTACTATTTTTAGGACATCGGTTAGTTAGGTTAAGGCTAATATAGAATAGTTTTCACCGGGTGTGTAATGATCGATATAAAAATAAATGGTATAAGTATGTTTGATATAACAACATTTGGTATAACAACATTTGGTATAATGACTCATTTGATTTAATAAACGTTTGGTATAATTTCAAAATATCTATTTTTATTTCGTATACTTATCATTTGGTATAACACTTATTTCCTATAACCATCATTTGGTATAATGTTCATTAGGTATAACAACATTTGGTATAACAACATTTGGTATAACAACATTTGGTATAACAACATTTGGTATAACAACATTTGGTATAACAACATTTGGTATAACAACATTTGGTATAATTTCGCTTGTCGTCGTACCTAACCATGACTCTATTACAATTTAACTTTCATGTTTGAGCATTTCCCTCAGGACGACTTCGTCATTGTCTTAAACTTGTCACTTTTCCAACTTGTCTCTTTTGTAAGTCGGCATTTTCTTATTTGGTCATTAATAATATTAGTATGGATGGGCATTATTCTAAACCTAACCCAACCAGGTCGGTTTTGGCGGTTGGTCATAGCACACAATAGCTTTTCTCGCTCGGCTCGCGGGCCGAAAAATTCGTTTTGTGTAGTGCTCGTACCTAACCATATTTTTTTTTTTTTGCCACTTTTTTCCTTTTTTTCCCTCTTTTTTCCTTTTTTTTTCTATCCTAACCTAACCTACGTTTCTCTTGAACTTTGGGTTTAAGTTTTTTTTTAATGCGGGGGGCTTCGCCCCCCGATCCCCCCTGTGGGGGCTCCGCCCCCCGCCCCCCTATTTCTCTATACCCTATACGTTATGCCATTTGAACTTTAGATAAAATAAACGTTATACCATAAATTCATTAGACGAAATATGCATTATACTAAAAGAATGTTATATAAAATGTTATTCGATAAAATGATCAGTATATGAAACAATAATTATATCAAATGTTGATATATTAAGTGTTGTTATATCATTCAATCATTATATCAAATGAGCGTTATACCGACTGAAATTATATCAAAAGTTGTTATAGCCATCGTTACGCACCCGTTTTCACCCGAGTCTCCGGTACAAAATAATGTTATGACTTTTTTCGTCCAGGTCAGAAAATAACAATTTCACCCCGACTCACCCTTCATCCCACGTCATGTCGGTTACTCTCCATAACCAGAGTGTGCAGCGGTCGCTACGCTACTATCGTTCACGTGGCAAGGTCACCCCGCCCCACCCCACTCTGGATGAATGAAGGGTGCCGGACCGAGCGAGGGTAGGGTGGACCGGGTTTGATACTTGCATGCCATTTTCCCTAGTATGGCATGGCAAGGGCCTGCAAAAAGAAAGTAAAACGAATTTACTACTTATTATTAACAAGTTATTTTCATAACATGCCGTCAAAATTGAAAGAGATATGATCTCATCCCACGGGAACACTACATTTTCGGGATAAAAAGCCTATGTTCTGGATTAACCAGGGTGTCAGCTACCAACATGCCGAAATTTATCAAAATTAGTCCAGCTGTTGAGCGTGAAGAAGTAACAAACATACACATAAACACACTAACAAACTTTCGCCTTTATAATATTACTGTGATTACAGTTCACGTGTAATTTTTTTTTGGTAAAAGTTCGGAAAATCTGTGCTTGTTTGGAATGAAAGCATCTTAATATATGTATATGTAGTACATAATTATGTGTACGACATTAAATTAAATATTGGTCCTAGACATGAATTGCCTTGATGCTCTGTTTAGGAAGATATATCATAGTACGTAGGTACATAATATTATTATAAATCATGATAAAAATGTAAGCTTGTCTAATAAACCCATACCCATGCTATTGCATTCAGTCATAAAAGGACAATCAATGCTGCAGAGAATACACCAAAAAGCACAATGAAGCTTATTTATTGGTACCTAAGTATTTTATTTATTGTGCAAAACAAACGTGTCGAACAAAAGGCGGCCTTAATAACTAAATATAAATTAGGAACACTCCAGCGCTCATCCTAGAGACAAAACATAAATATGATGAGCATTTTACAACCACTATGTTCTATGAAAGGACCAAGACTATTCAGACTGGGGCGTTTTTAGAGCCCCCGGCATGCGAGGTTAGTCGCAACGTGGCTGCAGACGCGAGCGCGCCAAACCTTTAGAAAAACGTCGCTAAATTCAAAATTTTGAATTTGGAACGATCGAACGCGAGTGACGTGAAAATTTATGATTGTGTTCCGTGAAAATTTATGTAGAGAAACCTCTATAAATGACAGGTGTTAAAGTGTGTAAATTGTGGTTTGCTTCTCATTGGATTCTTACTTTGTTATTACTTCGTAATTTACAACAGTCCAGTAACTAATAATTACTACATAATTTATCCATAAATTCCAACTTCTCTTAGCGCTATTCAAAAATGCTATAAAGTTACCAAAACTATACTGACAGGAAAACTTTTTTGGGTAGACTAACTGACGTAAAGTGAGAGCGAATTTAGATTTAGTCCAACCTAAACACACTTGTGCCAATTGTACATGCAGAATTGCTAAATATTGCGTAATATTTTAGTTAAACTACCCATTCATAATTTTAAGAGTATGTTCGTATAAAACTAATAATAAGGTTGTAAATGATAAACGCGACATGGTGTTTTACTAAATCCGTCTGCAAGTGCAAGTGTTTACAAACACCGCATCGATTTCACATAAACTGAGGCGCCTGCTGTCAAACGTCACGATCCAGTCCATAAGGGCCTATGTGCACGTCACATTTGAGGCACATACATCGATTTGTGTTGGGATGGGACGGTAGTGCGGCGGGTGCACTTTGAGCATATTACTTGTATTTCGGAGTTTTGGACGGTCGTAAAATACACCCTACGTTTTGGGTAAAAATGGTAAAGTGCAGGTTTTATGAAAAGAGAAATACAATACATTCGCCTTAAACTGGATAAAAGAGTCTTCAATTGAGCACATGGTTGTAAAAGTAATTTACAAAATTATGGTTAAAATATATATTTAATCTCAACGATTTGTGCATACTCTATACTGTTGCATTTAGTTGAATTGAATAATTTAAAGAACGTTGAACCTAATTTTGGCAATAACAATAAATTACACTACTACCCCAACAGCACACATACATAAACACTTTCTACAAAATAAACTACATTCCTTGTGTGAGTTGGACTTTACTATGAGTCACGCTGGCTTAACGTACACAAATTTTCTTTACTCGCAGCTAAATACTGAACTAATACAGTTTCATACAAACTTGTTGCTTACGCGAAGACAGTAGCGCCACTCTTAAGTGAACTAATAACTTGGTCCTTATTACTGCGAGCGGATAAATATAGAACTAACAGTAATTCATACCAACTTATTGCTTATCGTGTGACAGTAGCGCCACCATTAACTGAATAGATAAATTTGCCGCAAGTATCAGGTGATTGGTAGAGCAACTTCTATCTCGAAATTGAATCTAGAAAATGAACAAAATGAAATTTAATGTACAAAACAGGATTTTGTGAATAATTGTTGACTCGTAACATACGTAAATGATAATCTTTTGTGCTATTTCATTGATCTGGGGGCCATATTTTACAAGACGATAACAATAATTTTAAGGACACACATTCACTATATTTTATCAAGATGGATGTTGAACATTGCTGGAATAAACAATAATAAACTTCTAAGCCAACAATGGAGAATCTACATGTCTTTTTACCTCGCTATTTAACCCAAAAAAGAACAATTTAATAATAAACGTGCCCTCTATTAATTTACGGTTTTTACCTTTTTTCTTTTATTTGACAGTTTGTGAGTAAATTACATTACTAATTACTTTACAACAAAACTAGATTATTTGTCAAATGAAGTTGTAAATCGTAACATAAAATTTGTCCCACATTTATTTTTATTTTGCACCTATTGATGCATTAGACTCATTTGTATATGTACCGGCGATGGCGATAGGTATCGATGATGAAATAAAAAACGCCTACATAGCTAAACGGCTACGAAAACGACCAACCTATGCAAATGTGCATATATTTTTAATTTTATCTGCAAGGGTCGAACACAGACAGCCTAACCTAGGGTCTCACCCCTTCTCTACCCCTCCAACCCCATTTGGACCCTCTCACAATACCCCTAGAACTCATTTTGCCCCTGCTTATAAAACCAGTGTTGTTCATTTCAATTTGTATCATAATCCAATTGATTTAGGATTTGAATCGGGCTGTCGTTGTTAAATCCAGTCGCGATAATGAAGTTCGGTTGATTGTGTTTGACTAGATATTACGTTTCGGGGATGTTTGGGGATCCGGAGAATAATGAGAACTAATTAGTTTAAAATAATTAAAAATACTGTTTTTTTTTTTATTTAAGTAAGTTTTGGATCAGTGGGCTGAAGTGTTAAGGTTACATGAACTTGACTACCGACTATACAAATCAATATTTAGGTATTACAAAATTAACCAAAAATATTTTCATGGAGGTTGATAAAAACTTAGTTATGACAAGTTTTACCGCGGCTCTACTCGCGAAGTTCGATGCTACATTATATCAGATCTAGGTCGGAAAATTCAACAGTTTTTGAGAGGAATACAAAGAACAAGAAGTGTCAAGTTTTACCCGGCTCTACACTACTCGCGACGTTGATCGAGTATTATATTATACTAATTCCGCAGTGACACACTATCATATTCGCCTAACCTCGGGCCTTGGTGGTTAAGTTTTTATGCATATAGATATAGATACTTGATTGGTACACATACTTATAGGTATCAAGTACATCGCAGATACAGTTCATACTAAAATCATTGTCAAATATATTTTCCAATACCTTCACTTGTAAAAAAAAAACCACAATCAAACGATGCTTGGACTCACAGCCAACATACACATAGAGGAAGTTGAAAAGGGCACAATGAGGCAGCTCGGGCACTTGCAGTTGATTAAATAAATCATGATTACTTCGCGGAGTTACGCGGGGAAATTGGCCGAGGCTCGATACGTTGGGGAAACGATAGCGATACCAATTCGTTTAGGGAGTTGCGTAAATAGTTTTAAGGTAGCCAATTTTTGTACGGATAGTGATTAGATTGGTTTATGCAAGGGGGATTCACCGCCACACACGATTGTTCTTGGCTCCAGCTCCGCCTTTCGTTTTGGTTCATACGTTTTGGACACCCACTCATAGCCACTTGTAGTAGCAGGCTTTTCATGGTTGCTATTATCACGCGATAAATAAGTGACAAAACGTCCGACGTCTTGACAAAATGCGAGTGTGAGTGACAGGTGTTTTGTCACTTATTTAAACGTGATAAACGCATGATGGTTGCGTTTATTCCATCTCTCACTCACTATTCCATCGCCTTGTATATGTAAAAAATACTTTCGGTATAATTTCAGAACTGATGAACATGGAATAGACTGAATATTTTACATGGAAAACTCCCGAGAACAAGTCAAAATATCGCTTGAAATTGACGATCGATATGCGACTTATGATGTGGACTGAACTTTTTTCAATTTACAAAACTTCCCAATCATCATCACCACCTTGGGATATTACTTTCTTGAAAAACACTTCACCGATTGATTGCATGGAACTATAATTTAACAGTCTTTTTTTTTCTCGGAATTCATGATTTTTTTAGAAATCTTCAAAATAGATGAAACGTTTGTCTGTAACGTATAACAAGGGTAAACCCATTTTCTTATACTCTTTCGAGTGCAAACCATTTTTCACCCCTCAGTAAACTTAATTCAATGTGAAACTATTATCCTTGGTATATTTAACACAGGGTCATATGTTTCTATAGTCTTCATAGGCACTTTGTGACTTTATTCTATCAAGCAATGTCCATCTACCATCTCGCAGAAGAATAACGTCTCATGTGTCTATAAACTGGATAGTGACTTACAACATTGTTTCAAGGAAATGTTTCTTTGCCTTCAAGTTGTGTATAGAGGGTTGGTTCTTTGTTGCACTGCACTTTCATCATACTGAGTGTATTAGAAAAGGTGAGAGGTGAGGTAAAAGAAATGAGCGTTTAAATATCAATTCATCACTATTGCATTTATGATTGATAGATATTTATTTCAATACAAAAAAAGGAAAAACAAAGAAACAGTAAATAAAAACTTAAACTTAGTATTACTATGCACAAAAAATCTAAAATTAAAATAAACGGAAACAAATAAAATAATAAAGTGTGATTTGCTTGTAAAAAAAAGTGCAATTTCATATTCGATAAAAATATTACTGTGAATTCATTAAAACTCGTACGTATTAGTAAAGGTTATAGACACATAGAATAGAATAGAATAGAATACTCTATATTGCATACCTCAAGAAGAAAGAAATACAAATACAGATGACACTTAACGTTACAATAGTTAGAGGCAAACAATGGGCGATCTAAATCGCTAAAAAGCGATCTCTTCCAGACAACCTTAATTTTTCCCTTTTCACCAGTTCCGCACCCAAAGGGTAAAACGGGGCCCTATTACTACGCCTCCGATGCCCGTCTGTTTCCAGGCTGTATCTCATGAACCGTGATAACCTGTTGCCGTTATAACAGCGAATAATAGAAACAGAATAACGTCGACTCGCACTTGGCCGGTTTTTATTTATTGATGTGACAGCAAAATATATTTAAATGTGAAGACTATTTATATATATAAATTTTTATTATAATTTAATAAACATATATTTACTTAGACTTTTGACTCTCTATATATAGGCGGCATGCTTGTTAGCGATAAATTGTATCTCCCTAATGTCCTTACATTTAACTAACTAATATAATGAGTGGATATGCTCCTGGCAGACTCCTCGGGCGTTGGAGATTTGTCGGGAGATAACAAACTTAGCTCAATAGGGGGAAAATACGCGGAGAAAATGCGGATTAAAGGCTAAGGCTGCATTAAAGTGTTATAAGGCTGCATTATTTGGTCCGATAACCGTAAGCGGATTTACGTATTGATTTGAATTGAATATCATGTGATCATTGTCATCTTAACGGACACTTTACTTTTAGTTTTTACTCTGGATGAATGATGCAATTTTATTTGTAAGCCATTGTTTTTAGGGTTCCGTAGTCAACTAAACCCTTATAGTTTCGCCATGTCCGTCTGTCCGTCTGTCCGTCCGCGGCTTAGCTCCGTGATCATAATTAAGTGCTAGAAAGCTGAAATTTGGTATGAGTATGTGTATGTATTACGCCGACAAAACGGTAAAATAAAAACTAAAAAAAAAATGATTTTCTCGCGTAGGTCCCGTACTCCTAAAGAGGGGGTGATTTTTTTTTCGTTCCTACACTAGCGTGTGGGTTGCCGTTGAATAGTCTTTTAAAAATAATAGGGGTCTTCAAACATCATTTTTTGATAAAGTCATTGTGTCCCCCTGTCCTGCTCTAACTTCTCAACCACGGGTTAAAAAATTGTTGAAAAATTCATGAAAATGAGGCCATATTAGTACTTTCAATGAAAACTATATTGAATAAAATCGGTCGAGTCGTTTTTGAGTTATCGCAAAATTTCATAATTTTCTTCAAAATGACGTAAGTGCCGCGCGGTGTTCTTATACTTCGAAAGTTACACATATTAGTTAAGTGCCATACTGCATTAACACATTTTGCTCAATCTGGCGTGTATAATCGATAACTTCCAGAAGGTAATAAGTAATTACAGTTACTTTGGCGTTTACGACCTCTTTATAGGGCTTGAAATCTTTCTCGTAATTTAAATTTTATTTTATTGTCTATTGTAAAGGATGGGCAACTACGGAACCCTACACTGAGCGTGGCCCGACATTAGGGTGTTTCATATTTCAAAAAGTTTGATTTTCATGTGACTTTGCTCAAATCCTTGATCGCACTTACCTAAAAGGCCTCTGTGCCAAATTTCAGCTTAATTGAACATTATTTAGAGGTTGCGCAACATTGTGGAATTTAAGAAATACGTAAATTTTTGACCATTATTCAAATAAGGTATTTGGCATTTTTGGGTTATTAAATTTAAAAAAAAAACTTATCTGACATAAAAAAGCGATAACGTACAACAAATTCAACGTTCAGTAAAGCTTCTTCTAATGAATTTCTATAAACATAGGCTCTTTCAAAGAAAAGTATAGTTTTAGTATACACTCATTATGACAAAAAAAATAATGAAAATAATATCATACAATTATACTCGTATGTCATGATCTGGTAAGCTTAAAGAAGAAAGGATGTGCAATATTTCTGTATAGAAAGAAAAACACAAAAGTACATTTTTCAGTTTAATTTTTGAGTGCAAGTACGATACGCGGATTGCTCATAATATAGAGCCATTATCACTTTGGGACATGAAGAATATGTTATTTTTGTATAGTATGCTATACTGAAATGCATTACATATTGATAAACAACAGCAAATTATACAAATACATATATTTTCAGGCTTCTTAACTTTTTATTTTTTGTGTATAGGTTTAGAGCTCCAAAACTCTACGATTTTGCTTTTTGTATGTTATTTTATTCTATATTTTTGTAAAATATGATGTAATTTATCTCTCATCGTATTAAAAATACTAGACTTTTTCTATATTCTAAGTGATATCGAAAACGCTGATGTATCTGCTCTAGAAAGCGTTTGCTGTATTTTTTCCCTTTTTTCTATAAATGGTAAAATTACACGTTTCTCTTGAAGGCCCTGACTTTATAGAAAATGAACAATAGTTTAATTACTTACATTTAAACTTCTCTACGGGTAATATTCTTTACTTCCAAACAGAGATATTTATGATTAACATCTTATAAAATATAAAATCAGTACTTCAGAACTATTACGAATTTTAACATTTGTTGTAAAAGTGGTCAGTTTGCGCAACCTCTAAACGTCCTCAAATTTTCTTGAAATTTGGAACAAATATTTACTTTATTATAGAGACTCGATCCCCGAGCAAAGTCATAAAAAATACACAGTTTATTTTTTTCCATACAAAGATGAAACACCCTACCCGACATGCTCTTGGCCGGTTTTTAATATGTCACAATACTAGTGTCTTTATTCTGTGACAATACTATGATTTCTGCAGTATCAGTGCTTAAAGAAGTTACCCAAGCATATTGAGTTACCCAAGCACATATTACAAAACAGTTTATATACATTTTAATTGTTTCTATGTATTATCTTTAGTATTGTATTTAATAAATTACCCCCTCTTCTAAAACAAAAAAAAAAACATACATTATATGGATGGATGAATTATTTTTTAGTCCAAACCAAGTCGGAAACAGTAATATTAGCTCAATCTGAATAATAAACTCAATTTTCTTTTTCCAATCTGATTACGACAATCGTTTATAGAATGATAACACCACCAAAAATATTCAATAGTAAAACGCACGTCCGTTACATATTTATGAACTCATAAGCGGAATCCCCTAAGACTAAAATATAGCCTATACTATACCCACTTCAAAATCTCCAAAACTGCATGTGGTAAATGGCACAGCACAATAGAGCAGACGTTGTGAATTCTGAACACCTCTCGCCGTAAGGGGTTTCAAGATTTATTGCCAAACTTCAACCCAACTGTTTCTCTATAACTACCACTTTAAACCCTCTCTTTCGTCGTCAATGAAAAGGAAAAGGACGGAGATATCGATATTGAAAATGCGACACGTAATAGGTATGAAGGGGAACTTAATAACGCCTATTTTCCAAAGGGAACTAAATACAATGCAACGGATTGCATTGCAACAAACTTAGGTTTGCGTTCGTCTTGAACGTTAACTCAAAGACAGAAAGTATACTCCACTAAAACTTTAACAGTTTTTCCGGAGCTGATACTCAACTTTACTGTCCTAGATATAAGGGTAAGTCGGGTGTAAGATTTTGTTAGACATCTGTGAAGTGCAGTTATTCATCATTGCTGTAAAATTTAATAAGACTCGCTGAAGGATGGATTCGCTGAGAGGTTATGAAACTTTTACTGATGCGGATAATTTGGGTCCTGTCAAATTTAGCACCCTCAGGGATAAGGGACGGAAACAAGATTTGCAAAGTTTGAACAGTTTGCTAAGAGAAGGTAATCTGAATTAGATGCTTTGCTTAACTTCAAAGATCTTTTAAGTTTATCTCTTTCAGGCTACGATCTGATCAAATATTACTAATGCACAAAAACCACATAAATAACGTTAAGAAATATCATACAGTTTTATCAGATACTATCCAACAATGATAATTAGAACAACAGTGAAGTGTTACTTTATGAACAAGATCATGTTGTCGTAATCATATTAATCTTTTGTAGCTTAAGAGAGTCTTCAAAAAGGCTTAAGAAAATTCGTGATATTTGGTATTTAGATGATTAGCTGTGGAATCAGTGCAAAATTTGTGTTAATTAGACCCCAAAACCCCCTCGTGTGATCACTTGACCCTGTATGATGGCGGAGCACTGGTCGTGGCTGACGGGGGCTGAGGCCGCGGAGTACACATACAGCCCGCCCACACGGCCGTCGCGGCCCCCCCACCGACCGCTGGTCAAGGTCGCCACCAGCGCTCATCTCCACACTTTTGCCAGGTAAGTCAAATTCACCATCATACTATGGTACAATGGTACTCATATACTCCGATGATTTTACCTTCTCCATATTTTGCTCGCTCTACCTCTACTGATGATTTTGTTACTACCCTTTCGTCTCGCTAATGATATTGAAGGTTGCGATTATCTGCTAAATTTCGGTATTCTTCCGGATTTGGAAACTATCAACCTCTACCCGCACCGGTCCCAGGGTCTTTGGGTCGCTGGCGCTGAGGTGTTGACTAGAGCCATCATCATCATTGGCCTTTTACATCTATAAGAGGTGAGTTAAGCAGCGTCTAATAAAATGCAGCATTTACGAAGATGGCTGATAGGCCGATATGAGAGCGACCTTAGAATAATAACGCCTAGAAGGATAGTTTCTTACGGCCGAGGCGCTGCACGTGAGGCATAAAATGGATTCATGTAGTTGTGAACAACTCGTATTTACACGCGGCGATACGCACACAAACACAGCAATAATGTTGCTAGCGCAATCACATTCCCCTGAAATTTGGGGTATACTCTTGCCAGAGGTGATTGGTTACATTCTAAATTTTAATTGAATAATAGACCCGTTGTTGCCTTGAAACACTGTTAAATACATTAAACAAAGGTTTTTTTATTATTTACTATTATGTATTATTAATTTGCAATGTCAGTTGAAAATAAATAAAATCGTTAATAGTAGGTATGGCCAAATCCTGAAACGGCCTGAAATGACTTTTCAGCCAGCTGTAAACGCTTCTAAAGCACTTTCGACGTTCGAAGTTTTTGACCTAATCCATCGGCGTAACACTTTTATTTGCACAGTCGTCAACTCATCATCAAGACATTTGTAACGAGCACGTCGTGTTTTTGTGTAATTTAGGAGCTACCTACTATGGCCTCCTTCCGTTCTCATCATCAGACCAGCTTGGTAGTACCATAACAATGCATTGTCACTTGATTTAAACAGGTGTACAAAATTTAAACTCGATTCAAATTTGATTTGCAATATTTGACCCGGACATACTCAAACATACACGGCCAGTCAAATAAAAGCTTGATAAAAATCAAGTGATTTATCTTCTTAATTTTTCATATTTGTATTTTTAATTATAGACTCCCAAAACATAAGTCAGTATATCGTCAGGACAGAATTATGGGTAAAAAAAATCCCTTACACTGGAAACACTACGTTGTCATGCCGCTTATAGAAAATATGAAGTTTTGATTACTGTTTTACGTAAAAATACGAGTTAAAGAATAATATTTACGAGTGAAATGTTATCTTAGCATGTTTATCCTTTTTATCAGTTGCATTGTGAAACCCTATCACTGCACAAACCGCCATAAAAATTGAAAATGTGGGAGCTCTTTACACCTGTCTCGCGTCCTTGCAACTGACGAGCCGATCGGCGCTTAAAGCCATTTCTGGCTTACTTTTAGTGGCCTCACCGTTGCGCGTGAACTGGGTTTCTAGGCGTTATTATTCTAAGAGAGCGACAGCCACGGCTATTTAACAAATAAATGTCCTTCACACAAGCCTTCTTGAGCTTAATTTGGGACTAGATCGATTTGTGCGAGGTTGTCCGTTATTTATTTATTTATTTATTTAAATGTTGCACCTATCGATGAAGGGGGAAGAGCTGCACGATGTTGTCTCAGGTTGCGCTAGGGTAGTCAATTAGTCATTGAGTAGTATTACACTCCTTCCGATATGTGAAAGCTTCTGCTACATGATGTATATGATTCAGGTTCAAGAATTTTATTTCTCATAAGAATAACAACATTCACTTACATGAGAAAAATAATTATCACAATTAGTTATTAACATATGCAAACAAGAATTAAAGGCATTTTTTAATTATAAACATTTGATAATTAATTAACATAATCGAAAGGTAGATTTATGTTCGGCCACACTCGGCCGATCTGAGCGCGACTAAATAACTTCTTTAAATACAACTTGCGAGTACGCAGAGATGATTGTTAGGTATGTGCTGCTTGCTGTGTCACCTAATGATAATTCATTTATCGATTAACGTCAATGCAAGTATTTATATACGTACGACTACACAAAGTTTACATTTTACGCTGAATGGTTCCACACCTGAGAACTAAACACATTTCAAGTCCACGTGGTTTGACATTCGGTTTTAGTGCCAATTGGTAGAACTTTATAAAGGTACTAAATTGGAATAAACATCCACTAACACTACACTAGAATTTGGTCAGTATATTTTTAGTGACGGAATTGTCCAGTGACTGAAACGTGCCAAATTTGTCGAGTCACGGTGATAGACAATGTTATATGCCTAGTAGTTAAACGAATATGCATGTCTCTTGATCACACACAACAATAAACAAAAAGTAAAATACATCCGGAAAATTCTACTACTCTTTCCGAATGCTACAGATTTAACAATCGTCGATTTTATTAACACTCGTCAAATCAATAAATAAGTAGAAAGTGACGATAAAGTGAATCTGAGACTTGTGCGCTTTTCATCAACTGTAGTTTTTTCTTGTTCAAGGGTAACTTATCTACTGACACATGACAACACAATCTTAGGGAAAACTGATAAACCTACAGTTTTAGACTCCTTGATATGCCTTTAATGTCTGCGGTAGGTACTGGCCCTGTACATCTATCATAACTGTGACGCGACTCTTTGTGGCGCGACAAATACTATCTGTCACTTTCCTTTTAATACCGTGCAAGCATGAAAGGAGATGCTGGGTCACGCGTCACGCGACATACGAAGTCGCTGCAAGATATGCTACCCCTGCTGGTCTCGTCAGTGCTATAAATTTGGAAATTCTAAATCATTTAGATCAGGTTGTCACACACGTAAATCTTAACTTTTCTCACAAGGGGTATAATATGTAACACGAAATTAGCAAGTCTGTCTGAGCCAATATCATCAAGTACTTACTTACTTTTAGTATTCTAATGTTGTTTCCATGAAAAATTGAGGCAGTCCCAAAGGTTTTTACATTATTTATGGACCAACTTACATGTTTCCGTTTTTGGAATCACTTCTAATATATTTTCGCTCTTACTGCTGTGATTTTACAGAACAAAATTATACGAAGAAAAATTGATATATGTTGCCTTTACCTTTATTTTGACCCGAGCATAAACTTTAACATTTGCTATCGTTTCCCTTTTTATTTTGACTAAATAAGGTTTCTTATGGTTTAACTCAACTGCAATATATGCATTTACTAATGATGTTAAAGTACCACGATATTTTTGCGGTACAGAAAGCACTTTTACTAATAAATGTTAAGAATATAACGGCAAAAGTAAGTTTGCAATGCAGTTGTTGCAAACCGTTGACAGGTTGATGTATTATTGCAGTTCCTCAGAGGAATTCATTAAAACTTAATGTATGGAAGCCATACATATTTCATACGAATGCTTTTATTGTGTTTATTTTAATAATTGAGGTAATTTTTAAACGTAATGTCTGGCGTTAATAACTGTTTTTTTTTATTCATTAGTTGAATTAACAAATGATCTACGGTCTTTCGACCGGGTAAATTGTATTCCTATCTTTACATATTTAATTTGGAACAACTTTTTTTTTACAACACGCTTAATTTGTAATGTCATCATAAACTATAGTACATACAATTTTTCTACGATATGCTTCTGTATTTTCGTTAAAAAAAATTCTGAATAACATCAAATTATTCATTATTTAAAGAAAACATGTAAAAATATACGAAATACCCAACGCGTTTACAACCACTAAAACATTTCTATGGCGCCATCTCATTCCAAATTCAAAATCACAGATACAATAACGCGCACAGACAATGAATAATATGTTGCCAGCTCCCAGTCGCATCACGTAGGGTTGCCAGGGGAGGCATAAATACAAGCTTGCTCTATATGGAAATTTTTACTTCTCGTGTTGTTTAGACTCAGGTGTGAGTGTTTGTGTATTTTGTAAAAATTGCTTTTGGAATTGGACGGGGTGCTTTTAAATTAAAATTCTAGACGCGTAGGGCAGACAATCTATTTACTACACATGTTACTAAACAAACAGATATATGTAGTGAAACATGAGTGATCCCAAATTTAAAGGAGTTCTACTTAATCGTACCAGCGAAATGGAATTATGTATTTTTAAATATTAATATTTATGTTGTATTTGTTTCTTATGGTCTGGTTTTGATATTAAATTCATTGTCTCACAAAAAGAGATACTTAAGAACATGAATTGTTCAGCTATTTATTTTTTATCATCTAAATTTCATGAGTTGTCTTTTCGACTTACCTCCTCAACAAACATTAACAGCTCATTTATTTAACTGGTTCAAAGTGATAGCCTATCTTATATAATATTATATAGGCATTTTTATGTATTATTCAAAGGCAAAATGCTACTGCAGAAGCTGCTTACTTATCATAACATAACCTAACAACTTCGTAACGATACTTTTTCTTTTCCCTGCTTTTTCGGATATTTATTTCAAGCTGTCAAACCGTCTCATTACTGCTGACAGATCGTTCCTGTCCCCACTGTCAAGATGGATGGTGGAAGTTATTCGATTAGCACAAGTAATAGCACTTTCGTGACCTTCCCGATTGTTTCATTTTAATGACAGTTGACGAGGTTTTTGACAGCTTCTAATGATCCTTACTTTTGGGCACCCTTAGTTTACTTTTTTTTCAGATTTTTTTACTTTTTTTTATGATAATTGCACTGGATTTAAAAATGACTTAAACAAAACTTGACCGTGGAGCGTCACCTTTTGTACAATTGGCTCTAGAGAAATATACATAATTTGATTACAAGACGCGTATCGCTCTCTTTGTCTGATATAAAATTATACAATTATTTTTGACTTCTAATACGATTTTCTTTTTAGTCTGTCTGTAAAACATAAATTTCGTTAACTCTGTTATGACTGATCCTATCTTGTTTTGCTATTTGTAATTGATGTGTGGGATCACTTACTCCGTTGCATTGTGTCTAATGACATAATTGTATGTCTTCGCTTCAATTACACGTTTTCTTAAACGTTTTCCGCATTTTTTCTTTTCGATGCTAGCAGGGTCATTATGGAGCAAATTAAGGTTTAAGTTCAAGGTTATACATTTTGATAATCTGACTAGAATAGTGATTAATTTTAATTTTCACCTTTCTTATCTTTTTAAAACCTATTGCATAAAGTTTGTTTTCTATTTAATTAAAATCCTTTTTTTTTATCGTAACATCCTGTAATGATAAAGTAATGAATTTAGACATCGATACACAGAGAAAAGGTTAGATTTTGAAAGGTTTAAACGTTTTTGCCTCTTACAGGTTTCAAAACTGAAATATTTTTAAGTACATAAACTTTTCTAAGTTACAACGAGTTTCTAGCTTACACAAAGGGTATGTAAGTACTTAGTTCTTATTTTATTTTAGGTGTAGTCATGTACAACAAGCAATACCTGGTCCATTTAAAATGTATTGCACGTATTCAGTTAAAAGTGACCCAGGCAAATTTGCTGCGGGTCATACATCACGCGTGGGGTGTGGACTCGGACCCAATGGCCCGTGGGATGGAAAACGTGGCCGGAATACTGCGCGAATATCGGATCTTAAAAATAGATCGTTCACATTTCCGACAGTATCGAACAAGATCAAAAATGTAAAGATAATTCTTTAAATAGGGCACAAAAATGACAGAAATGCGTCATGCTAATTATATCATAGCACAAAATAGTAGAAATGTTGTTACCTGTCTCGACATCGTTGACTTTAACTTGTTAAATTATGATATCAAACTTATAATAGAGAACATTTATTTTTCGGTATCTGACACCCATTTTCAGTCTTCTTTGACTTTTATACATATATTTTTATGTGACCTCATGCATCGTCCCATCTAGACAAAATGGTACAACAGAACCCTAAATGATGAATAAACACACAACCTTCAAGCGTCACAGACATTTAATTTCCCGCCCCCTAATCATAACCATGACTTGCATCCGCCATTATCCCACCACCATACTTAACATATGACGACAGCACTGCGCCAAAACCGCTTTTACGCGCATCGGTATAAAGTCTACATGAACCTATTCATTATAATAGTTAATCATAGTAGAGGACTCCCGAAAAAAAATCATCGTAGATATAATGATGTGGTGACGGTTGGGGAAGCATTGTCTGCAAGATGGCGTTGTGGTGGATGGTGTCTGCTGCGTTGCTGGTCGCTGGTGGTGAGCTGGTGGCCGGGACTGCTGAGGTTATGAGCCATGTGACGGCTCATTTCGGGAAGGCTTTGGAGCAATGTCGAGAAGAGGTGAGTACATTTGAACACGCATTGTAATGTTTGCTAGCTTTTATTTAATACGAGTATAGTGTGCTTTTCGATTTTATGTACCGGCTAAGGATAATTCAGTCGACCCTAAAACAACTTTGGCAAGTAGTTTCTCTTACAATGTTTTAAAATTATACAAACTAACTCTGCCAAGTCTAAAATACGCTAACACACGATTCAATGAAAAATTAACATGCACTTTTAACAAATGCTGCCTATCAAAGTCCATCTCATGATTATGATAGTTTGTATGCCTGATACTAGAAAACGTTCTGTTGATTGTATCGCTTTGTAGTTTATAGAGATCATATTAAAAGTCCTGTATCCAATGAGACGGGTTACTCCTTTATAATGCAATTCGTGTCTGTATACCGCTGATCGTGAAACTATAATTGAAGAATGCTGAAGCAAAACCTTCAATATATGCATTAGAAAGTAAATTCTTGATTTGCTAGGAAAACAACTAACTGAATTATACTCCTCAGTCACAACTGTCTCCCGAGATCCTCGAAGAGTTCCAGCACTTCTGGCGCGAGGACTTTGAGGTGGTGCACCGCGAGCTGGGCTGCGCCATCATGTGCATGAGCAAGAAGTTCTCGCTGCTGCAGGACGACGCTCGCATGCATCATGAGAACATGCATGACTACGTCAAGAGTTTCCCTCAAGGTGAGAGGGAATAAACAACCGGCTTAGTGCGACTGGCGTACAAAGGGTTCCGAGGACACACTTTCCATTCTAACTGGCCGGGTTAAGTTTGCACCTGATAAGCATGGCGCCACGTACGAATGAGGTGCAGGGTTAACGCATCCGATCACGTTTGTTGTATGGGAGCCCCACTTAAATATTTATTTTATTCTGTTTTTAGTATTTGTTGTTATAGCGGCAACAGAAATGCATAATCTGTGAAAATTTCAACTGTCTAGCTATCACGGTTGATGAGATACAGCCTGGTGACAGACGGACAGACAGACAGACAGACAGACGGACGGACGGACGGACGGACGGACTTTACCCTTTGTGTACGGAACCCTAAAAACAGAAAAACCGGCTATCGGAAATGGTGTCCTAATTAAATTGTCACTCATTTGAAATTCTACTACCCCAGTTTCGAAGGATCAAAGGCTACATGTTTAAGTATTTTGATGGATGGATCGATCTTCATCGACCACAAATTCACAGATGAAATCAAAGAAAGCTATTCACATTAAGTGGTTACTTGTTTCAACATGATCTAGTAACCAGAGACTTCCTCGGTCTAAATATATTTTATTGAGTCGTGGTTCAGTAAACTTAAATATTTATAGCGCGTTTTGCAGAAAATTTCATGCTGTTAAAAATACAGCCAAGTTCCTTGACCCGTCTATGTGTGTAAAATGCATCGCGTGTGATGTGTTCGCCCACAAAGTAATATGAAATCTGAAACCATGCGGCTATATGTTATTGTTAATGCTTGCGCATAAACCATGTACTTGAATGTACAGTCCGCCATTGTTTGCATTGATAGAAATAATTTCAACAACTAAAAGTTCCCTTCAGCTGACGCAACATAAATGACCGTAATTTCATTTTGATGTATCACAGTGATTCACAATGACTGAATGAAAGGGAAGAAAGTAGTATAAATAAAACATAAATGTTTTACTTTTATAGTGCCTACATTTATTTTTTGATATGCAATCTTGAGATTAATCGAGCTTTTATTTGACTTGTATTAAACTATAACTGCACGAGTACAATAAAATGAATAAATAAATATTTAGGGACAATCTTACACAAATCGACCTAGTTTCAAACTAAGCAATGCTTTTTTTTACTATTTGTAACTAGACGAAGATACACACAATATTATATAACATAGGTACATGACGCAGTAACAAATATTCATGTTCATCACATATTTGTCCTTGTCGGGTGTTCAGAGAACAGAATACCTACGCAATCATCATCAGCAACCTGGATTCGAACCTAGACCGTCAGCTCAGCAGGCAGGTGCACTACAAACTGCGCCAACCACGTCGTTAATATTTCTAGTAAATAAAATAGAAAAAAAAAGTTTAAGTAGATAGACTTGAAATTTTGAAATTTAGTAAGCAGACGTATGTGCAATGATGATTGTTGTATAAAGATGACGTAAAACTCAGTAATAATATATGTTAGATTTAATTAATGTGTCGTTAAATTGTCCAACGTTAGACTGCAACAGACTGAAAATAAAGTAAAACGATGAATGTTTACAGGTGACGTCCTCTCCGCAAAGATGGTAGAATTGATCCACAACTGTGAAAAGCAGTACGATGACATAACAGACGAATGTAGCCGTGTGGTGAAAGTGGCCGCCTGCTTCAAAGTGGACGCGAAGAAGGCTGGAATCGCACCAGAGGTCGCTATGATTGAAGCTGTTCTGGAGAGATATTAAAATTAACTGTCTCTGGAAGAGTACAAGTCTTGTATAACAAATGAAGCAATTGGGCGAATCTTCAAGTGTTTAAATTGAGTAGTTTTACGAGTAACATCATTGTTGTCTTATGATTCAGCGAAAGGGCATGTCGCTGCAATGGTAATAAAACTTGGATCAAACTCAGAAGTGCCTTTGGAATACATGACAAGTAAACTTTAACTATCTGTTTTATTGTTATTTGCTAAGATAACAAAACAATGACGAAGAAAATACTGTAGAAATGCTGAATATTCGCCTAGTTGAAGCAAAATACCGGTGGAACCCATTGTGTTACAAGATTTGTAGCTAACGTGAAATTGGTAACCGACGAACAACTGTAGGAATTTTAGGTATACAATAGGCACTTTTGTCAATTTGTGACGTTTGAGTCAAAACAATTAGTGTCCATTTTTGTTTATAGGTATTGCTTTTGATTATTTTACAATATCATGTATTAATCGCCAAGGACCTAAAGTAGAAAGCGTTAATACACATTACATTACGATTTTTGTCAAGTTATTTACATAGACTTAGAATTTTGTGAATTAATAAATGGTTTCTTGAACACGTGTTTGTTTTGATATAATAATTGTTAGACACGTGAATTTTCTAAAGTCGGTCCACCGTAGCAACACCCGCCCGAGTGTAAAATTACATTCATGTTCAAGTTTTTGGTTCACCATTTGATGTTTACATCTGAAGATACACGTGACTACCATATAAATGTACAATCTAGACAATGTATGCGTCCTTGATACCTCACGTGTGATCTAATCACATGCATTCATCAACGCCTATCAATTAATGCAGCAACAATTAAAACCCCCCTTATATACGTACATCGTGACATCAGAAAACACTAATTGTGAAGAGACTCCTAACACCAGACATATTTTCAAATGGCGCGCGTATCGCTTTTGACCAGTTTTGTGCTCATGAGTATGGTTATAAGAGAAATAGAGCCCTCATCGGAAACTATGAAGAAAATAACTTCAGGTTTTCTTAAAGTTCTTGAGGAATGCAAGCAAGAGGTGAGTCTATGCTTTAGGCAGACAAATCCCTTCAAATAAATGTCTAAAAGGTTTAAACTACAATGAGTTAATGTTCTACATGAATATTGTATTTCATTAGTTGAACCTCTCCGACCACATAATCAGCGACTTCTATCACTACTGGAAGGAGGACTACTCCCTGCTCAACCGTGATACTGGATGTGCCATCATTTGTATGAGCAAGAAGCTGGATCTCATTGACTCCAGTGGGAAACTTCACCATGGAAACACTCAGGAGTTTGCCACTAGTCATGGCGCTGGTACGGTTTAAAAATAGTGATTTTTTCCCAAATGTCCTCCCGTCAAAAACTAAATTTGAAAGTAGCCAGCCAGTGTATGGTTGACGCACTTCGTGTAGAAAAATTTAAAAGTCGTTGAGTTTTCAATCATGATATTTTTCGAATATATTTTTAGTATTATTCTAGTTGTCTTGAAAACCAGAATCAGTGGTACCAGATTTTACGATTTTAAACGACGCCTAATATTTAAAGCCACGTCCTTTTTAGGACGTAGTTTAATCATCATAGAAAAAATGTGGGAGATGCCATTTTACAGGAAAAATCTCTGGTTAAAATTTTCCTTTTTAGTCCCGTTTGCTTCTTTATCCATCTTACATTAGTTATTTATTAAATATTGGCAATAGGTTCCCTAATAACCAGGGGTCGGACTTTCTTTCACACGGTAACACTAATGGAGAGCTATGGAGCCGATATTAACATTAAAATACTATTCATACTCATATTCATAAGTGTATTTCATTCGCAATTTTAATTCTATAGTCAAGGACAAAGTCAGAAGATTATACAAAGACCTGATTTGTGTAGGCATTGTTTTTTCGCCACCATAAAATACGTCAATATTTGCAACTTTATCCATGTTTTCTGGAGTAAACTGGATTCTATATTGATCAAATACCTATCCATTTATAACAAGAAAGTTCATGACATTGACATAAAGGGTTTAGCAGGCTAAGGAAGGACGTGTGGCCCCTGTCAGGACTATTCGAATTGGTAAATGTCAATTGTTGGTGGCCTCATCATAACTAGTAATCACTCCAACTTTTAGCCCTCTATCTTGAACTGTCACAGAGATAATGTCAAAAATGTATTATTATCCCATTTTTTTTCAAACTCATGTATCTTCTAATCCAAACCAGCTAGAGCATTGATACAAAATCACAGCTATGTAAGTTTAGTGGGAGTATACCCTATAATTTTATTAATATTTTATACGTGAGCAATAAAAGAAATAAATGTTATAATTAATTGATTTTGCGTATGCTAGTAGCTAATACTAGAAGCAATACATACGATTTTTTTTTATAGTTGTACTTTCATAAAAACTTGTTGATAAGAGCTGTCGAAAAATAAATTGTCATTTATTTCTTTTATTGCTCACGTATAAAATATTAATAAAATTATACGGTATACTCCCACTAAACTTACATAGCTGTGATTTTGTATCAATGCTCTAGCTGGTTTGGATTAGAAGATACATGAGTTTGAAAAAAAAATGGGATAAAAATACATTTTTGACATTATCTCTGTGACAGTTCAAGATAGAGGGCTAAAAGTTGGAGTGATTACTAGTTATGAGGCCACCAACACTAGACATTTACCAGTTCGAATATTCCTGACAGGGGCCACACCACACGTCCTTCCTTAGCCTGCTAAACCCTTTAGTTAAATTAGGAATTTTGAAATAATGTAATAAAAAAAAATATTCATAATTTTAGTCATTTAATGCTTGGGAATGTTAACCATAATAACCACAAAGGCAGTTTGGAATGAAATAGATGAATGAGTATGAGTTTGAATTGTATTTTAATGTTAATAACGGCTCCATAGTTCTCCATTAGTCCTACCTTGCGAAAGAAAGTCCGACCCCTGCTAATAACCTAACTGTAATGGTAGGTATTCATAAACTTTGTCATTTTTATAATGGTTTTACTATGTTTCCTAGCAACTGAGATAGCTTCAAAATTGGTGGAGATTCTCCACGCCTGTGAGAAGACTCACGAGGCTTTGGAAGACGACTGTATGAGAGCGCTCGAAATTGCCAAGTGCTTCCGAACCGACATACATCAGCTCAACTGGACTCCGAAGATGGATGTTATCGTCAGCGAAGTTCTCACTGAAATATAGGGTCTTAGCAGCGTTACTGCGAATGTCCGTTAGACTCGGCTTATTTAAGTTTATAGATGTACCTAGTGTCTGCATCGTCAATCTTAATTAGGATTAGATAAACATTTTAGGTGCATATATTACAATAGGTAAGTAGAAAATAAATCTTATTAGATTTTCTAATTTTTCATAAAATACTACACGCTTAATTTATATACTGAATTAAATTTACGCGATTCCCATATTATCGCAGCACAACCGAAGTTGAGATCTACAAAGGAAAATAAAATTTGATGTTTTGCTTTTACTTGTTTGTTTTAGTATTGAACGCAAATGCAAAAGTTGTTACTATTAGGGATATTTGTATTTTTCGTATAGTTTTTGAGTTATCTCTGATTTTCTTTAATGATTCTTACAATAAATATATCTGTAGCGTAGCCATTGTAGGTAATAAGGTATAGTTACAGTGTTTTAAGAGAAAAATATAGGTATCAATTGTTATATAGACTATTTTATATAAAAACAATTCACACTAGTAAACTGATTTTATTTTCTTACTTCTTATTTTTTATTTATAGCTTCTTATATTTTCTATTTATAACTTAACATGGATTTCCAAGAAGTAATAATGATTCAAATCAAATATTAGCTACACATTGGTTTGGTCAGCAACTTTGCTATTATTTAATCCGAATATTATAGACAAATGCGTCAATTTTCCGTAAATGCTTTTCTTTTGTTTACTGCTATTTTATTCCTTTCATCATCATACAACAATCAATCACCCTGATTTCAGTCCATTCTACATGCTTCTTAAATTTTACCATAATTTAGACCAAGCAACCTAAGCCTATTGCCCCATCATGTTTCCTTTGTTTCTCACCCTATCCCAACTAGTATTACTAGCTATTCAATTCAGTCCTAACTTATGCCCCCATATCCGCCTAGACAGGACAATTGCCTAGCCTTAGATACAATAGATCTACTTAGTTCTTAATCGAACCGATACGCTGATAGCCAATAGTGTAAATTAGTCTAGAACAACAAAGACCTGATCAAGCTAGATTAAACTGTGACACGTAGCTATAAAACTGTTATTTCTATGATAACGACACGTGAGTTACAGAGGTGTGCAAGTAATTTTGCAAGGAGTATGCTGCAATATGTACTTTAATTCCCTTGGTTAAGATTTTGTCTTCCTTGGGGATTTATCTAAATCAAGTAAGGATGCTGGCTAGACTACTTTAAACTCTGTTTATTTGATGTAGATTTCCATATTGTTTGACTGGTGTTGTTGTATTGGTGTAAGAGGTAAATTACAGTATGTAATGGGGTATGCTAAGTAAGCGAGGTCTTAAATCGTGGCTGCTAGTATAAACCTGTCGGTGTACAATGCCCCGGTGACAAGTTTTGGGGGATCTGATTAAGATAGGTATCTGGAGTTAAGTGATCTAAGGTTGTTTAAGTGGATATAGGCATGGCTGGAATGGGGTACTTAATTGGATATGTTGATAGATCTTCATTATTAAGTTATGTATTAAGTGACGCTGTAATTCATAATATGGGAGCCCTTTGTCTCCTAAGCAACTTATTTCATCGAATGTTTCATTTCCCCAAAAAAATATTTCACAGAATTTTTATTTCACTGTAGTTATCAATTTTTCATAATTCTTGCAAATATCATCCTACCTTAGGTTAGGTTTGTTGTATAACAGCCTCAAATAGTTTAGAGCTCGCGCAAACAGAGAGCGGTCAGAGTTCAGTTTGAGTTCCGCGTTCTAGTGACCGTTAACGGCTCAAGAGATTCCGATGCACACAAAAGGCGTTAAAATTTTCGCGTTCTAGTTTCGTTTGTGTCTTTGTACATGCAATACTACATCTTCTGATGAGAATTATTGCTCTTGTGGAGCTTAGTAGCTTCTAAAAAGAAGAGAAAGTATTGGGTGCACCCAATTAACACAACGCGAGAATAACAAGGCGTATTTAGTAGTAACAACATTTACTGGCAACTTGAAGCCAAGCTTCTGCTTTTTTGTCACCGTTTTTATATTTTACATCAGTTAAATTTTATAATAAACTCCTTCCCCTAACCAATTCCATTAACTTTTCCGTATTTGCAACCTCAGACATTGCGGCGTTTACGCGTTCTCTGTCTCGGCGGGAAAATAACTCTTAGAACGCGACGTTCCGCTTTGACCGCCGCGGTCTGACTGCCCGCTGTGTGCGTTGTCGTATAGACTCGGTACCTTCTAAAGAACGCAGACAGAGTTCTGCTGTCTGTCTGCGCGAGCTCTTACGGTTCATTTTCGGCGAAATGAAAGATAATTCTACGAGTCAATAAAGACATACATAATAGAAATAAATAAGTAGTAAGTAGTTTGTTTTTCTTTTCAAAATTGGTAGAAGATGTCCTTGAAGTGTGCTTCCTTTTGTGTGTAATTTCGGTGTAAGTGCGTCACAGAATAACACTAGTTGCGTGCGGGACTGACCCGGGCCGGGCTGAGCGAATCTGTGAACCAAACGTACATATTTACAGTGCTTAAAATCATGAAAACAGATGTTTATTTAGTTTATTTTTATTCTGACAAAAAGAAAAACACAGACGACTACAGGCGACTGGCGAGAAAGGAGGTCTTTGCCCGACAGTAGAACTCACATACAGGCTAACAAAATAAAAATATTTTTTTTCCTTTTTTTTTATTTAGAATACTTTCTAGCAACTAAAGGGAGACAAACAATATACAGCTCATACTCCCGAATGTTCAAATCACATTGTTCCTTTTCCGAACAATATAATCTGCTCCCATCGTTAACCAATGCTACAAGAAATAAAATCGGATTGTTATTTGCGAACAAGACGCCACCTGAGCCCGTGTGTGCTCTCATTGTTTACCCTGTTTCGTTACGTCAGCGAGAAACCCGAGTAAAGTATTTTTAGGGTTCCGTACCTTATAGAAGCTGTAGGGTTAGGAGCACATTGTTGTCCGTCTGTCTGTCCATCTTTTAGGACATATTTCTCAGGAAGGCGTGGAGGTATAACAGTTTTGCAACGAAGCAAAGTTAAGTTAATCGCTCAGTACAGTTTACCTTTTCGTTAGAGAAATATAAGTAATGTAGTGTTTTCATAGTTTGTTCGGAAACCTCGGTGCGCGAGTCTGACTCGCACTGGGCCGGCTGTTTTAAATATAATTTGGACCTCTTCAAGGACTTCAAGACAATATAATAGTATACAGGTTGATTCACGAGTCATGAGCATGAGGGCTGATGATGAGAACGACATTGAGCAACATTCACTATAGGACCAGCCAGGAAAATGCGATGGAAAATAATTTGATTAAGAATTCATTGATCGCTAACTATCCAAAATGTATGAAGCAGTTGATTTTTCGTAATTTTATGGTTGATCCCATAGTAAAAGTTCCTCAGTGTGCCTCATCATCTTATCACTCCCGCTTATGACTCTTAAATCACCCTGTAGACACCATCTAGTTTTAAGGGGTTCCGTACCCAAAGGGTAAAAGCGGGACCCTATTACTGAGACTTCGCTGTCCGTCCGTCCGTCCGTCCGTCTGTCACCAGGGTGTATCTCAAGAACGGTGATAGCTAGACCGTTGAAATTTGCACAGATGATGTATTTCTATTGCCGCTATAACAACAAATACTAAAAATAAAATAAAATAAGTATTTAAGGGGAGCTCCCATACAACAAACGGGTTGGTTGCGTTAACTTTGCACCTCATTTGTATGGGGCGCTATACATACCAGGTGCAAACTTAAATGAACCATTTAAGGATGGAAAGTGTTTGTACGGAACCCTCGGTGCGCGAGTCCGACTCGCACTTGACTGGTTTTTTTTTATGTCATAGAAAGCAAACGAGCAAACGGATCGCCTGATTACGCATGCTCTAGCGTCAGCTTCAAAATTAAATCTTCTCCCGTTGTTAACCAATGCTGCAAGAAATAAAATCGTATTGTTATTTGCGAACAAGACGCGGAGCACCTGACCTCGTGTGTGCTCTCATTGTTTACCCCGGTTAGCGAGTGGGCCGAGAAAACTCATTTTTAGGGTTCGGTGCCTTAAGGGTGCATTCATAAATAAGAATAAAATAAAATAGAATAGAATACTCTTTATTGCACATCTCAAGAAGAAAGAAATACAAATACAGATAACATAAATAAAAAATATATTCATTTCATTCAATCCTTTTAAATTTTTCTTTAAGCTTTGATATTTGCATTGTTTAAAAAAATATATATACCTAAAAGTAAATTAAATAAATATTAAGGGGCAATCTTACACAAATCGACCTAGTGCTTAGCTAAATAATGCTTGTACTATGGGTGCCAGACGACGATATACATAATATATGTAAAAAGAAAAATTAACAAAAAAAGAACCGACTTCAGTAAAACTAAAAAGCCGAAAATAACCCGTTCAAGTACAGATTACATTTGACTCACCCTTTGAAATCGATCCCAAACTACTCAGTTATTATATTTATATATTAAAGTTTACGTAAAGTTCACCAAAATTTTATGGGACCAACCTTGAGATGTCTATTCATGAACCTAAAAAGAATTTTCCAAATCGACTCATAAATGACGGAGTTATGAGGTAACAAACATTAAAAAAAAAAAAAAAGAAAAAAAAAAACATACAACCGAACTGAGAACCCCCTCCTTTTTTTGAAGTCGGTTAAAAAATACGTAGTCCATGACTCGGGAACAAATATTCGTGTTCATCAGACAATATTTGTCCCTGTCGGGATTCCCAAGACCGTCGGCTCAGTAGGTGCACTACAATAGTAGATTGTTCAACAAGGGACTAAAACAAGCCATAATGACACGAGATGTTTTAGCCACCCGAGCTAAGCGAGGGTGGCTAATAGTTCGAGTGCCATTATGGTTGTTTAGTCTCTTGTTAAACACTCTACTTTTCACTTTGAATGCGAGGAAAAGAAACGAAGTTCAATATAAAATTACAATATTATTATATTATATACTTACAATTACGTATTACAATTTTCAATATACTTACAATTTTCGTTAATCCAACCTCAGAAAAATTCAAAGGTCCATTTGTACAATTCTTTACATTTAAATGTATAGTTTTCCCTGAAATTAAGCTGGGTCGGCGTGGTTTGTATTTGAGAAGTAAGTTCAATATTTTCACTCGAAATCGAAGTAAAAGTTGGACAGAATGGAGAGTATAGTAGAGACGCAGACCTTTCCTCAAAAAGGCTGCCGATGGTTATTTCATTAGGCTCATGCTCATCCCACGATGTTGATGGGCGTGGGTCAAATGTTGGTTGTGATTTTTGCTTTGAGGATATTTTAATTCCTTCAATACATTCCTTCGATAAATATTGTATTTATTTGGATTGACTCTTCTATAATTCTTCTTCACTGGAAGATGATGATTACTTATTTTGTCCGTAATTTATAGCGACACGATTAATTGGTCTAATTGGTGATTACAATTCAGTTTTAATACGAGTAATGGAAATTATCATTCAAAATTCTAATAGAAAATTAAAATGTTCCGTCTTTCTTTTCTTTTTTTTAAAGTGACGTTTTAAATGTTTGCATATTTAGCCAACATATTCAAACTTAAAAACTATTTTATTTAAGACTAATATGGACTTACGGACCATGGATGATAAAATTAATTCATCTTTAATAATATTAAATACATTCGCATTCCTAATAATTAATCGTGTTTCATGAAATATAATCTTTTATTTTTATATTTTTGAGCAGTTGTAATTTTGAGGTTATTTCTACGCACCAAAAAGTTTTTATAGCTTTCACTGAAAATGGCTATAAACCTCCATTCACAAACATCGTGATTGGCTGTTTAGGGGTTTGCAAAGTAAATTAAAACAATTTTACTTTAATCCCTAGAGATTAATAAGGAGCTTTAGCCCCGATATGCAGATACTAAAGTAACATTTTAAGAGCATGAGAAGTGAAAACGCTTTTATACAAGCATCTGAAATTAATTTAACAACGAAACATAATTTTTATTTTATTTAACTATTTAACCGATGCTGACAGAAATAAAAGCGGATTGTTATTTGCGAACAAGACGCCACCTGAGCTCCTCTGTGTTCAGCACGCGCCGGCAAATAGGCAGAACACTCATTGTTTTTTTAGGGTTTCGCGTAATCAAAAAGGGTCCCAGTAAACAGAGTGCCGAAATAGTCGCAATCCATCCAGTCCTTTAAATGTGATTTAAAAATGTCCACCTGCCTCCCTGCGACTTAGCAATACTTATAAAGCAACAGCAATCATGTCGAAAAAGAGGTTGAATAAAGTCGCGGAAAGCGGGGAAAATATTTGGTAGTTAGCCATAGTTACCATGCAAAAATAACGCCATGCATAAATAACACTTTCTATTTAGTGGTTCAACTGTTATAAAAAATAGGCGATGACAGGAATCCCAGGCGAAGTTACGGGGTTTAACGGCAGAATAAAGTCTTGAAAACGTTTCTCCCTGTCCCTGTGCATGTATTATATTTTTTTATGATCAACTTTAAGACACATTTAACAATATACTCTTAATGCGAATAAATATAAGTGGCAACATACGCTTGAGTAAACTTAGTTTGAAGGAATGGTATTAAAACAATACATCTCATTATAATCTTCTTTAATTTTAACCTCTTTTAACATTTTCTTCGGTTTCCGCGACTGTCTCACCCCCAACCTCTTTTGTTATTCAGTAACTTATATTTTCTGCAGAGCCTATATTTGAATTTTCTCATTCGCTCTCTGCTCAAGCTTTTTTTATATCGATAAGATTTATAAACGTTGGGCGGGCGGATTTATCGAGTCAGACACATGCGCCCGCCTAAACGCTGCAATTTAGCAAACGCCCTTATCTTGTGTAGTTTTTTCATTACACAAGCTTTGTACAGAACATGCAATGTGCCGAAAGCAGTAATAAGAAAAATCTAGACTATTTCATTCTAAAGAATTAATTTAGGAAAGTATGGAAATTGTTCTAGGTATAGAAAAATATATTGAGGTCACAGAATCGAATGACCGGTAATCAGAATTTAGAGGAAATAAGAGAAAATAAGTCTTCGTGTATTTAATCTTAACCCATTAGCAATACTATTGACTGTATCTTATTTCTGATGATATAATCATGAAATAATATACAAATATTGACGTCCACCATAATTTATTTTCATCTTAAGACTTAAAATGTATTAAAACTAAACATGTTATAACTATAATTACATATAAGACTTGTGGCTGACGAGCGTATATTTTTTACATTTTGTACAGAGAAGAGAAGACTGCACTAACGAGTAATACTTATACTTTAATCTTAGTCCGTTATCCATTGCGTTTGTTTGTTGATCATAACATTGGGAGCAACACTATCAGCAACGTATGAATACAAACTTATATCATATAATATAAAAGGTGCTAAAAATGGCAAATATAAAGAAACAGACTTATGAAAATGACAATGATTTGAATGAAAATGGTATAAGATGTTTTTTCAACAGCATAGGTAACAAATATTTATGTCACCCTAGGTCGTGCGAAGACAAGACGTAAAACTTACAAATCACGGGCGGTAATTCGTAAAGCCCCAGATAGCATATTTAATACCTGCGATATGGGACACGCTCTAGGTATGTAATGTAATATAATGATATTAATGTGGTAGGATATGACAATATATTTGTAAACGATCTCTTTATGCATTCAGTCTAATTAATTTTAGAAACAGTGAACCAAAAAAGATACAGAAACAAGGGAGAAAAGTAAAACATTCTTACATTTTATTACGTTCGTTCTTGCGTCAATTTATCACATTATATTTAAAAGAGACAAGCTTTTTCCATTTCTCGCATATAGATTTGGCTGATTCTTACATAGTCCGAATACTTTAAGATATTTTAAGTTTAAGCGATCAAACATTCAAAGAGTGGGCCAAATCTTAGTAACGAAGTTAAGTGTAATTTTGTAGGCCCCTTGATTTGATCAACTAATATAGCAGAAGGTATGATGAAATGAAAATGTTGCCCATAATGTTGACAGCAATATTTCTTAGCAGAGCTTCATTTTAACATGCTATTTCCGATCTTTATCGTAACGTTCTAAACTAACCGAAGATGGCAATAGCAAGTAAAATTGCCTTTAGCCCTGCGGGGCTTCGGCTACCATAACTTCCTCAAGAACTGTCTCCATGCTGGGAGCCCACTTGACCCCGTGGATCTTGGTGCGGAAGCACTTGGCGATCTCCAGGGTGCGGACGCAATCGTCGGCCTGTGTGTGCAGCTTCTCGCATTCGTGGAGCATGGTCACCAGCTGCTTGGCCATGTCGTCATCTAGAAAGCATACATAGACAGTGAGAATAAAGTTGTACCTGTTCTTTGGATCTATGCTGATCACGTTAATCGCCTAAAAGAAAAATAATGAACTATGCGCCACTTTTTCACACAACACTGGGAGATCTAGTTCCACTACATTTATTTAATATTTATTGCACAAATGCAAAACAAATCGTACAAAAGATAGACTTGATGCCAATGAGCATTCCCTACCAGTCAACCACTAGGCAAAGCAGATAAGTTGATAAGACTTGCTCAAGACATCATATGAACGAGAGCGAACTAGCCCATTTTTTATAGTTTTAAACATTTATGTTCCAATAGGCCTAGACAAACGTTTCTTGATCAGATTGGAGACGTTCTGAAAAAAGGGCAAGTCAAGAGTACTTTAAACGGACGAGCATACATGAGGAGATTTAAGTATGTTGATGAAGCGAAAGATGTATGTCAGAACCGTAGCAGGTGGAAAGATGTGGTCTCTGCATACCCCGTTGGGAAAAAGGCTCGATTTTATGTATGCATGTTCCAATGCCACAACTTTGCTTGTGATTTTGCTTTCGTTGGAATTTATAAAATCCTTCTTTATTCATGCTTGGTCGTAACTTGGCTTTGATGTAAGGGGAAACTCAATTCTACTGATGAGACAAGGATTCTTTTTAGGGTTCTGGTGTTAAACAAAGTAACTCTTATACTTCCTCAATGTTCATATTTTTATATACAAGGTGCCACACAGGGCATAAAATGAAAACCACATGAGAACTCTAATTTTTCAGCCAGGTTATCATAATCATTACTAATACATCTTTTTATACATATATGGGCTATGAGATGACATATATCATCAACCCCACTCTGGAACTCGTGCGCGTTCCAATGGTGCACCTTCATGTCTTCGGTGATGAGGTCGAATTTCGGGGCCATGCTCATTTATAATAAGGAAAACGGTGGGCCGTGGTGCGCCGAGGCTAAGGAGTATGTCGCGGCTTTGGCGCGAAGGCTGAGCGACCGAGGCGTGGACCCCCGTTCCGTTCCGGCGAGTACTTGGCTCAAAGGATCTCCCTGGTGTTACAGCGCGGCAACTCTGCTAGTATTTTAGGGACCTTTGAGCCAGGTACCTTCCGGAACGGTTCATAGAACCATTTTAGTTAAACTAATCATGTAACTTGTTGTTGTTGGTGGCAAGCTTCACAACACACCGCCATTCTTCCCTGATAGTTATCTTCCTCGAGCATTCTTATAGGGAGTATAGTTGTTATTAATTTTAGTTTTATAGATTTTTAGTTCGAAATGCAAATCGTAATGGAATTAGAAGTTATCCTTACCAGCGCCATGGCTCTTCGCGAACTCGTGCGCATTGCCATGGTGAAGCTTCATCTCGTCGGTGACGAGGTCGAACTTCGCGGCCATGCACATGATGGCGCAGCCCATGTCCCGGTTCACCAGCTCGTAGTCCTCGCGCCAGAAGTTGTAGAAGTCTTGCATTATGTTGTCTGGGATGTTCAACTGGAGAATAGAAACCAAAGGTGTAAATCCTTTCAAATAAACAATGCAAAGATCGACACACAAATCATAAGGAAAAAATCGATAGGTTGCTTGGGTGTTAGGTATATAATAGTTAACGGCAATCCAGAGGTACCGGGTTCGATTCCCGGTCTCTTCCACCAGGTAACCCATTTCAATTCTCCTTTAAGCTTTGGTCTATATCAATGGTTTAATAAATAATCATTATGAAATTTGTAGGAAAAAAATGAACAAAGAAAGGAAACATTATTAATCATCTTTGGCGTAGTCGTATAAAGAATACTATTATTTGTTTTCGTTTACATTTCTATTAACGAACGTAAACATTATTTTTCAAATTTAATCCCTTCTTAGAAACCCAAGCCCGTAGTTAATGAACGGAAAACCTCAGGATACAATTTCCTCGCCCTTCGACCGCAGCCAGTAAAGTATTGTACCTTTTTGCGGTTTCTAAGGCTGGCTGAAGTCATTCTTAGACATTTCTGAATGGTGTGCTACGTCTTAATATTTATACCTTTCCAGGTATAAATAGACCATCAATAAATAAATACAATACAATACAATACAACAATACTTTATTGCACACCAAAAAAGTTTACAAAAGGAAACAAGATAAATACAATTTATAAATAACGGTAGACAACAGGCGGTCTTATCGCTAAAGAGCGATCTCTTCCAGACAACCTTTGGGCAGTGAAATTGATGAAAATTTTAACTTAATACAGAGTAGGTGCAGCTAAAGGCGAAGGGAGCACATAACTAGATACTAACAGAAAACAAGTACGCATATGGGTAAATATACACATACATAAATAGATATACATAAACTTACACATACATACATATATATATACAATAATATAAATAGACACTAGACATATATAAGAATCTTATATAACACAACGCAATACAATCAATTTTATTGTTCGAGAGATAGGTAATGTTCTTTAATCTTATTCTTAAATATAGACAGGGAATTAGCACTTCGCAATTCAACTGGGAGCGAGTTCCATAGCAGAACGGCTTGGACAGCAAAAGAATTGGAATAAAATTTAGAATGTGCGGGGGGAACAGTTAAAAGGAAATTTTTAGCGCACCTTGCAGACGAGAAATAACTAAAACGCTCTTTAAGGTACTGTGGAGTTGCTGGGTTAAAGAGTATGCCAAATAGAAGAGTTAGAATGTGAGAGTTACGCCTATGACGAATAGGGAGCCACTTGAGTTGAGATCGGAGACTAGAGATATGATCATATTTGCGTAACCCAAATATGAATCGTATAGAGATATTTTGAATGCGCTCAAGCTTATTAAGTTGCTCTTCTGAAATATCGAGATAAGAGATATCAGCATAATCTAGAATTGGGAGAAGCAACGTTTGGGCGAGCGCAATTTTAGTAGCGATGGGGAGGAAATTACGAAGCCGTCTAAGAGAGCCCACAGCGGCAAACATCTTCCTGCTCACTTCACTCAATTGTTGCGCCCAGGAAAGAGTGCAGTCCATAATGACACCCAGGTTCTTAACTTGGGAAGAGTAAGGGATCAAGACGCCATTAAAAACAACAGAAGGAATATTAGCTAAGTTGATTCTGGAAATCAATTTAGAACTACCAATGATGATAGCCTGAGTTTTTGACGGATTTACTTGTAGGCCAAAGTTACTGCTCCACTCTAAAATACGTTTCAAATCCAAATTCATTGAAGAAATGACTGAGGGCAGATCGTCAACTGATCCTTGAGAATATATTTGAAGGTCGTCGGCATAAAGGTGATAACGTGAAGATAGATTATGAGTGATTGAATTTATAAATACAGAGAATAACAAAGGAGACAACACGCCGCCCTGCGGAACACCGGCCATCGTAACCCAAGTTTTATTTCGCTCATTCATTATTAAAGAACCAAATACATTTTTTTTATATTAACTAGTTTTGAAGATATTCAGGAAAATAGGAAGAAAGCAAAACATTTCCATAGATGACGCCAGAGTTGGGAAAATTTCATTTTGAATGAGAATAAGACTGAACGCCCAGACGTCATTCACATTGAAAAAAATTCAAATATGATTTATTCTAGAGGGCGTCATTCTGAATGGCGTGAAATATAATAAATCAAGAATACGTCATTCTGAATACCGCTAACGCGTTGATTAAGTTGGTTTGTTAGAGGTCCATTTAAAATAACGTTTTATTTGATTGGCGATTATCTTGATTATTAAGAGTGATTGTTTAGTATAAGTATTTTTTATGCATTCTAGTTTAGTTATTGAAAAGTCCAAATTAAACGGGGGTGTGGTTTGCCATCACAAGGTCGGCAGCGGAGTGATTGGAAAGATTTGGAAATATGGATAAGTACCTACGACGCCATGGGTCCAAATGTGGTCTTAGAAACGCTTTCTAAGACCACATTTGGACCCATTCGCTTTAAAGATAGTAAGGATCGCTTTTCGCACAAACAACTCGACCCTCAAAGAGAAATCGACATTAATAAATTTGTGCCTATAATATTTGAAGAGTATTTTCTATTCCTCGTGTATCTCGTAGTCAATTATTTAACCAAAATGATATGGAACCATCCTGGAAGGCCCTCTGTTAAAATTTCAAACATAAAAATAAGTTTACTATGCATGTGCTCGAAAAGAGCGTATTCTAGGCATTCAATCTGTGCGGAAAGTATGTACTACTTTTCTGCACTAGTGATTTTTACTTTTCATTTTTTTTTAGCCGTATCTGACAGCCTGACACAAAGAGGTTTTATTATTTACAAAAAGTTTGATAAGTAAGTCAAATACCGATTATTATCACGTATAAAAGTACAATAAAACTAATATTTCATTAATTAATTCATTTAACACGTCAATCATTACATTAGATATAAATTAGATTAATAAACGAACTTTAAATCGTTATTCATTAAAAAAAATCGGCTGAATGTACACACGCTTGTGCCATTTTGACATAAGACGAATATTAAAAAAATACTTTTGTACATGCGCAGTAGTAGATATGTCGAGCGCGGTTTACAAATACTTAAAAACTCCGCCATGTTTTATTGATGTCTAGTTTATTTTGAAGTTGTTTTGTGCAAATCTGCTGAAATAATGGCGAGATAAAGGGATGAATCATGAATTTAAACCCGTATAATGTTATTGAAGAAGTAAAAAATGTGAACGACGACGTCTTTTTGGATAAATCAAATCAAAATACCTACTTTTTCCAATGTAAACAGTCTTTTTTTTAATTTTTATAACGGCACAACATAGTGGCTCCACTTCGCCTGATGGTAAGCAAAAAGGGGAGCCCAAGTCGCAATGGCAACTGACGAGAAACCAACGGTGCCAAGTCAGTTGACACTGCCATGCTGGCCCGAGAGATGCTTCTTCACGCTTCGTTTGAAGGGTCCCAAGTTAGAAGAAGGAGGAGGATCTTTGTGGTGGAGGTGGGTCTTTGTGAGTATTAAAGTATTTTCTATTTTCTCGTACATGCATAGTAAAGTTTTGTACGGAACTCGTGTGTAAGATGATTTCCGACTCGTGTTTGTTTAATCACTCGCTCGTACCTCGCTCGTGACTAAAAATCACACTCGTCTGAAATCACCTACCTTCCACACTTGTATCGTAAATAACTATTCCATATCGGTTTATAAAAGACGAAGATGTAAAAATCGTACAGTACATCCTCTTTTTGAAGAAGGTTAAAGTATATTATAATCAAAAAAAAATATTTGAAATAATCAATCACAGATTGATTTAATTGAATCACGATTAAATTAGTGTCACTCAATTTATTCTGCTTTGATTTATTGTAAACCTCGCCATTCAAAATAACCTATTCTTGAATGACGGTCAGTTGATTAATTCTTGCAGTGTGTTATTTACAATGATGAATGAATGGTAACTTAGTATATTATATTTCGCCTTAAGCAGTGCTTTGCATGTGTAGTGCTTCTGTTTGATGTTCTGCGCTGGTAGGTATCAGTTACTTATTATCTACCTATTTTAGAACGAGGAACTTTTTTAACCAGATTTATAAACTGCTTAAGATTCTCAGCTCTCACCTCATTTTTGCATTTCTCCAACGCCGCAGCAAACCCAGTGGTCAACTTCTTCATAACTTCCGCAGACGGTGACACCCTGTGCAGACAAAGCGTGAAACAAAACGCAATCAACATGGCCCGCCATCTTGCAGCGGCCATTTTGAATGATACAATGTTGCTAGCGCCAGTGTCCGAACGTTTTTATGGGGATTCTGTAGCGATTATGGAAAACATAGGGGATTTTAAATTGATGGTTTTTAATTGCAGCCTTGTACGGATGTGATAATGATGCGCTATTGACGTGGTGCGATAATGAGCATGGGAAACGTATCGTGTCGTATGATTTGCTGATAATTGAGTGCTAAGTGTAGGTATGCTGTTTAAAATCCATGTCAAGTTCCACAGATGTAATGTCACATGGCCGTCTCACAACAGTACGTCTGGCATGACTGACACGCGACTCTGACTGTGACTCTTTGACGCGCGACCTACCTGTCACTTTCATTGCACACGGTATGAGCAAGACGGGTGAGTCGCGCGACAAGCGAAGTCGCGGCAAGATATGCAAGCCCTACTGGTATGGGTACGCGATGTAATCGCTTCTCTGTTATAACACGAATCTCTTCTCCCTCTTCTCCCGCCCTAAGTCAGACTGATGATTCGGTTCAGTCTATTCACGACGCAGTCCAGCGCAGAGATGGGCAAAAGTTAATCGATTAACGATTAACGATTAAGATTAACTTTTTTAATCTCGATTAACGATTAAAATTGTCGATTAGTTAATCTAATCGTACGAGTTCCGATTAATTTAATCTCGATTAAGTTAAAAGCGGAGAGTGGCATGCGGAGAGCGGAGAGCGGCATGCGGAAAGCGGAGAGCGGCATGCGGAGAGCGGAGAGCGGCGTGCGTATAGTGGAGAGGCTTGCGAAAAGCGGAGAGTGGCATGCGGAGAGCGGAGAGCGGAAAGCGGAGAGCGGAGAGTGGCGTGGGGAGAGCGGAGAGTGGCGTGTGGATAGCGGAGAGGCTTGCGGAAAGCGGAAAGCGGAGAGCGAAAAGCGGAGAGCGAAGAGGGCAGAGGGAACTCCCGGAGGTCTTTTTAAAGAAAAAGACCCTGTTCAAACCGTTTCTAAAGGTACCTTTTCAGTCCCTGGACAAGACATATTGTATGTATTTTCGTAAAAAGCACAAAATGAGCGTGTTCCAACTTTTAATCGAGAATTTAATCGTGAAATTTAATCGATTAATGTGACGATTAGTTAATCGTTAATCGAAGACTCTGTCGATTAATTTAATCTAGATTAAATTAATCGCGATTAATTTTGACGATTAACTTTTTTAATCGATTAATTAATCGATTAAAAAATAAATCGATTAATGCCCATCTCTGAGTCCAGCGCCCAGTGCGCCCGCATCCTCCCCAAATTACTACTGTGTCGCGGAGATAATCCCACTAGCTGGTTATACTCCCACACAAAGTCCGACTACTGGTAGTGAGGGCTAACCAGCCCTGATACAGTTCAAGTCATGTTTTAAATAAAAAAAATAGACGTAATCGCGAGTAACTCTGTAATTTACAATACTATTAAAGATGGCAACGTCGTTGATATTACCAACTGTACCTACTCATATCTGCATACTGGATATAGTGTTCGTGAAGGATAATTGACATTCCTGTGCCTACGGATCCATCAGTATGCGTGTCTGGTCCACTCGGGCAGGACACGGGGCGGCCTTTGGGTCGGCGACATCGTGAATTACGTGCTACATGTGTACTCTCTTAACATCTATATGTGCTTTATTCATTTAATATCTTTTATAAACTAGGTCTCTTAACTATTATGTATGTGTAAGGTAAAATACAAATATGTATTAGTAATGTAATCTGATGTAACTTCAGGGCCCAAGTCAAGCAAGAAGAATTTGCCCTTGATTGATCCATTTTACGGGTCACTTAAGGACTCTAGACCATTCGTCGAAACTACAATCGGCACAATGATCGCTGAATCTATGAAATTTTTATTTATTACTAGCGACCCGCCCCGGCTTCGCACGGGTGCAATGCTGATAAAATATGCATGTATTATACATATAAACCTTCCTCTTGAATCTATAAAAAAAACCGCAACAAAATCCGTTGCGTGGTTTTAAAGATCTAAACATACATAGGGACAGACAGACAGCGGGAAGTGACTTTGTTTTATACTATGTAGTGATTAAATAAATAAATACTCATACACGTATAAACACGTAACAAAAAGAAAAACATTTTCGCTTTTAAGTAGTAGATACTTCGAATACTATGCCTGTCAAAATGGAGTATGGTTCATCTCAATGCAAAAGTATATTCCATTATAGAAGTCTTCGGATATGATTGTACGTGTGACAGTGCCAGTTGTCAAGTCAATACATTTTATCCTTTAAATGTACTGAGATGACAAGTCTCACACGCACAATTATACTTGAAGAGATTAGCCGTCGAATAGTTATAAATATCGTTAAAGTAGAAATATAGTGACATTTCGCATATAATTATGTCTGTGTCAGGATATCGAATTTGAACTTGCGAATTAATCATGTTTAGCGTATGTAAACTCTGTATTTAAGTGTAGATTATGTGAGTCAATTAGATTGGCATAAACAGCCAACTCTGTCTAATTTAATGGTTGCATTATGCGATTAGGCGCGTGAGCATGCAAAGTTACTGCATCCCCAGAGAGGGAACGTTGTCCACTACACCACGAGATTTGTAGAAAAATACACGCATACGAGTTCCCTAAAAGTTTCAACATCCATTCGGCTACGGTAACCTGGAAGAGATCGCTCTTTAGCGATAAACCGCCTATTGTCTACCATTTTTAAAATTAAAGTTTAAATTGTCTGTTGTCGTCTAGTACCCATAACACAAGCCTATTAGAGCTTACTGTGGGACTAGATTAATCTGTGTGAGGTTGTCCGATATTTATTTATTTATTTAATTGTAATTTTTTTATTGTCGATGTGCAATAAAGAATTAAATTGTTGTATTGTATTGTTGTATTGGAACCGCTTACCATCTGGCAGACCGTACTACAAGCTCTAACCGAATAACAAGTTCTAACAAAATAGTCATAGTTTTGAATTCGTGTCATAAATATGACTTCATGCGTGTATGGTTTAATTCTATGCTTTTGCACCCTGATGAATGCTTCCACTGCCAACATAACAAGACGTATGTACCTGCTGTCTCTACCCATGACTTGCGGGCCTATGACGGCCAGGGTTGTCCCACAAACGTTACAGTACAGGAGGCAAAATAGGGACACAACATATTTTTCAGATAAACTATATCGCTTCTTGCTTATACGCCACGTAGCTTGTCAATAGCGACCAAATGATCATACTTTCATCCCGATGACGAAATTAGCGATAAGTATCCATTTCTATGTACTATACCTATCGCAAAACTGTTATCGTAAGTGCATCTTGGTACATGCTTGTTCCTCATTTAACGCATTGGCTGATGGCACTGCCAGGCAACGCCGGCCAGCTTTATGGGCATCCTGCCCAGTGGCAGCAACAACGTAGTTTCCGCCCAAATAGGTTAAGTTAGAATTATTTATATCGTAGGTAGATTCATGTTTATAGAGGTATATATTTGAAGTGTGTTTTATTATTGCTTCTTAAATAAGCATATTTATTGCTGCATTTAAATATTATTATCATTTTAGTTTTTTGTAAGTTATGTTTTTGTTTTGTCGGATATTCAAACCACTTCCACGTTGCGCACATGCTACATAAGAGCTTATACAGCCCTTATTCAGCTTATTACAGCTGTGTAAAGGTTGTACAAGCCCTTATACATCCTATGTGTTACCTACTTGGGCTCGACGCTGACGTCTGAAGTGACGTCCGACGCACGACATTGACGTGTCGTCTGACAGTGGACCCGAGGCGGATCGCGCGTGGCTAATCCGTGTCAGAGCGGGATTACTCTTCATTAGGCGCCGAGCGTCAGCTGAGAGACATTTGTCACGGTGCTAAGTCTGCCTGCGCTGTTTAGTTTGAAATTATACATATTTGCAATTAAAATGTGAAATTTTGCGATATATACGCAAATTACCAGTCATTAGTCCGCCACTAATTTAGTTTTTTTGTTTTCAGGTACGTATCACGCAAATTAAGCGTCAGAGTTTGGCAGCGGTATCACAGTGAGTCTTTATTTAAGTGAAAGATTTCAGTGACACCAGTTTGTCCGATATTCATTTATTTTATTTATGTATTTATTTTTACCAGTTGGCAGCACCTTCTTTGTGCAAGAGAGCGTGCAGGAACTCTAGGTAACATCATTATCAACGTCAATGTCAAGGTAAAAGTCTCTTTTTACCAAGTTCAAGTCCGTTCGTGCATGGAGTACTGTTGCTATCTTTGGGACGGCTCTGCCTAGTACCAGTTAGCTGCCTTGGATCCAGTAGAACGGCTAGCCCTAAGACTCATTGGTGATGCTTTGCCGGCTGGGGCCATGTTCCAGAGCCTCGAACATCGCCGCAAATTTTTCTATCGGATATATTTTGGAGAATGTGCGCAGGCATTGCACGATTTAATTCCGCCTACCCCGTTTCACCATCGGACAACCAGGCGAGGAGAGCAATTTCACCCTTAATATGTTGTCAGTTTACCACTTATTCGCACGACGCGATTTGATTCATAATTTCTAATGCGAACCGCTTAGGTGCTAAGGAACTCGGTCCCACTGTGTGTACATATTTTCAGTAAATGATAATTTGGATCTCTTCAAGGTAAGAGTTAATAAGAAAGAAAGAAATACATTTATTCATGACGTGACCATAATACATAATTAATTACATAGAGAGAAGTGTGACAGAAGTGATAAAAAATAATAATAACTATAATAAATGATATAAAACACAATAGGTAACAATAAAACAAAAACATTTTGGCCGTGCTACGAAAAGGTCCCACCTCAGTAAGATGCTAGCTCGAGAGCCAGCGCTGATCTTCCGGTGGGACCATAGGTGGCGCCACGGAGAGCTGCACGCACGAGCGCTGATCGCATCTAGGATGCGTTAATCTGAACGCAGACAAGCGCTGTCCATGTCACGTCACTGTCAAGTTAAGAGGCATAACCTAAAAAATGCGACAAACGTGCGCGCAGCTCCAGATAACACAGAAATAATTACATTACACAGACAGACAAGAAAACAAGAAAAGTTATAAAATACCAGAATAATAATGAATCTTAGAACTATCAAAGGACAAAACACAATTTAGCCGTTAAATAGGCTATTACTGAACCGGTAAGCTACATCTTCGACCCCGTAGTTACTTACCATCAGCCCCTCTAGCACAACTATACATCGCATTGTCGCGCGAGATAGCGCTACCCGACGCTTTCTCTATTTACTGCAAAGAAAGAGACGGGTAATTATCTCGTGCAAGAAATAGTCGCGTATGACAGTTATGCCACTGACACCTCTAGTTGCAGGTGATACTGAGGTCAATCACCGGTTTATGAATTAGCTGGCAGCACGGTCGGCCAGTTGGCAGTTCCGTCGTTGTGCACATTCACTTAAATCGAAGCAAACGAATCATAAATATTTGATCGCGACTCTTATCATCAGTGCGTGTTCAGATATTTGTGGCCACGCTCCGATATCTGATGGCCACTGTACGTGCAATTTTATTTGAAAGATTGCCGTACAACATGTCTCCATAATGGGCTATTAAATTGCGATAAATAAAAAGCGCCGTTAACAGCGACTGGCCGATCGCCAAACGACTACACACGTTAATGGCCACCCTTTATTTGTAGCCCGTGCGAATTACTTATTTGCAGTTTTATTACTTTGCTATTTTGATAAACAACTAAAAATGTATCCGTCAAATACTTATTTTTATATAAACTTTTGATATCAAAAATTGTTGTTAAAACATATCTCGTGCGTTAATGATGATCTGTTAAAATTTCAGAAAAAAAAAACATTTTGAAAACTAAAATTTGGTGTATCGTTATCTACAATGTTTTAGGGTGGTTTTACTTTTTTTTAAACTTACCAGCTAAGTAACAAAATCTTCTATAACCAAGGCCTTTTATTACCAAACAGTGATATAATAGGCCTATAATGGTAGGTAAACATTGCAACTGCTTGTACTATTAAGGGTTTTGAACAGAGCGTATTCGTACCAGCACTTTCACATGTCAACTATAGAGCAAATTTACCACCATGAGAGCTTTTATCGCACTAATATTATTATAAAGGAGAAAGTTTTTCAGTGTATTTATGTGCATGTTTGTTACTTCTTCACGCTGAAACGGTGGGACAAATTTCCACCACCCTGGATATATAGACTGAATATATTATATATTATACTATATGGATGGATAGGCTACTTTTTATCACGAACCTGGCGCAGCTAGTGTATTACAACGTTATATTATGCAAAATTCACACGTTCTGAGGACTCGTAGTCCAAAAACGTTTCAAAAGAATTTGTTTGTTTCTGACACAGGAGAGCGCGATTTTTTCTATTTCCCTATAATTTTCGCTGTTTGGCTTCTCCGCGGTCGATCAAAATGTTTCTAGCTTCGTCAGTTTGACAGTATCGGAGGCACTTAGAAGCCTTACTGAGATTTCCTTAAAGTAACTCCCCTGTTTAAGTTCGCCGTTACATCTCTCTCTGTGTACCAGTTGTCTTGGTTTAAATGGTTCGCAGTATAATCCGGGTGTATTCCGTGTCCGGCCGAGGGTGCCGTCCGGCAAATGGGCCGTGTGCGATAAGCTTAAGACATCTGTCTTGAGACACTCAAGGCAGACTTAGTGAGACGATAGACAGGAACGGGAAATCTAATGTGGTATTTAAGAGGAAATATTACGGCTAATATTTCATACTAATCGAGATTTCGCTCTCGTCTGTTTCCTCCGCCAAAAAATACAAATACTCTTTATTGCACACCTCAAACATCAAGGAAAAGACAAAACAACATGAGATACATTAAAATAATAGGCAGTGGTAAACAACATGCGGTCTTATGGCTGAATAGCGATCTCTTCCAGACAACATTTAGGTAACGGAGTAGTTAACCAATCTTTACGAAATTTTAGGAACTGAAGATGATATAAGTATTATAGTCTCTTATTATAAGCATAACATAAAAAATAAATGGGCAAGTGCGAGCCCGACTCGCGCATGAAAGGTTCCGTACCTATACATATTATATATAATCTATAACAAGTTTGTTGTATGGGAGCCCCCCTTAAATATTTATTTTATTTTATGTTTAGTATTTGTTGTTATAGCGGCAATAGAAATACATCATCTGTGAAAATTTCAACTGTCTAGCTATCACCGTTGTTGAGATACAGCCTGGTGACAGACGGACGGACGGACGGACGGACGGACAGCAAAGTCTCAGTAATAGGGTCCCGTTTTTACCCTTTGGGTACGGAACCCTAAAAATAAAAAATCAGAACACTAAAGTGATGTGATATAATGATATAAGAGCACATAATAGATAATAATTTTTAGATTTATTTTAGCTTAATTTAATTTACTTTATTTTAGATGTTAGTTCTTTAGTTTTAATTTGAATTTAATTGTCCATTTATATATTATGCTATAATAAAAGTAATTATATGTAAGGTATGTAATGTACTATCTTCAGGATGAAAATCTTATAAAATATACCTACTCGCATAAGAAATATAATATTATCAATGTTTTACTTAGAATGTTATTAATTCAATTAATGACACCTTGTAGAGCCATTTACTATGTAAAGTTCTGTATAATGTTACTGTTGAATAAATGATTATTTTTAGAGCACATTGATCAAGTTCACACTTAAATAGAGGTAATATTGGACCCCGGGTGTATCGATTCGATTCGCAACTCTATTAAACTGTCCAAGGTGTCCGAATCGCGTTCAATCAGTCGGCTCAGCTGACGCCCGGGATTGCCGGGAGCGCCGGGATTATTGCCTGGGATATATCCGGGACTTAGCTCCGGGATTACGCGCGCTTTAACGATGTTGAAAGGATTTTGAGAATCAGCGTTTAAAGATGTCCTTTAAGTATGGACGCGATCAATTTTGGAGATCCATAGGGGAGGTATTTGTTCATTTGGATAACTATGTCTAAAGGTGTTCTCTCACCATGAGCATTCGCCTGCAATATGACAGCAAATATAACATTGTTATATTTGCTGTCATATTGCAGGTTGTATACTGTAATGCTCTGTTCTTCTCCCTCACTGGTGTTGGTTAGATATCTGACGTTACATTGAAGGCGAATGCTCGCGGTGATGAAGGACCTTGTAATTTTCACTTCTCGAGAATGTACCTACTGAGGCGAGCATCCGAGATCCCTCCGGCTTGCCAAATTTAGAGTGTTTGAACACTCTTCTCTATTGCCGGTAGGGAAGAAGTATTGACTGATTCGATGGAGTTTTGCGTATGCGTATCTTAATTAAAACAATATTGTGGTTTTATCAAGGCTCACCATTGATGCCATTCGAGCTACAATGAATGACAGTAACGTGTTGACATTTCAAATGAGATATGATAAAATTATCAACACATTTATTTAAGCCAATATGATTTGCCATCCTGAATTTTACGCCTATCAAATAGATTCATCATAATAAGAAATAAAGTGACATTCGTGATCACATATCGCTGAAACAGAAATATAGCCGCATGATCTCTAAAATAATATGTTATGTCAAATGTCGAATTCACGCCCAGGCTTTCAAAGGGATATTTTTTATATACACAAACTGACACCTTATGGTAAGTGACGGTCGAAGATGTAGCTCGCTGGTTCAGCAACAGTTCACTCTTGCCTTAAAGAGACCCAAATTACAATATACAAGAAATAAACACAGTGCAAATAAACACTTTGCAGTTCGTATTATAAATAATGACACAAACTGCTACACACATTTTGACGCCACAGCGATGCCACTGCACCATATGGCCGTCCCCGTCCGTCAGCCCAGCGTGGCTGCGTCCAGAATTAAAAGCGACAAATCAGCGGGTCATGCCACAATTGCTCACATCGGCAGATTTATCGCGGGCTGCCGCCACGCAAGGAATTTTTAATTATTTAGTTGTATCGGTTTTCTGGAAAGTTTTTTGTTATTTAATATAAAAAAAGGTTGTTTAGGTAGGCTTTATCTAAATAATATTTGAGACTTCTAACATAAGTCAGGACCGCGATTTAATTTCTTATAAAAACCTTAAATCCATAATATCCATATAAACCTTATTTTATATACAAAAATGATTATACTTTAAGAGTGTATTTTATAAACTTTGAAGGTACTAAGAGCATTGCGCGACCCACACCTCACGCCCAGTCAAAAATATGATAAGAAGTAACCACCATGTATTTAACCATTAATACAAAGATCAAAGCACAAAGAAAACATTAAATGCGTTAAGAGGCCTTATTCCTTTTAAATGCTGATTGTTTTAGACATTTTTCTCTATGATCAAACATGTTTCTTAACATATTACTGATGTTACTACCTAGAACAAAGCTATTGGGATTTATTGGTATATATTTTAAACCTACAATTTGAGCTTTTCATTGATAATTTTTGTTTCAAAATCTACTCGAAATTGACAAATTTCACACGGAAAATGAGTTTTTTCAACTTATTTTCGACTGCACGCAATGAAAGCCTTAAATAGCTATGTTACTACCTAGAACTTGGGGAAAAGTATTATTCACTTCAAAAATTTGGTAGAAATTATCAATATATTTGACATAATATGAAAAAAAATTTTTTTAAAAGGAATGAGACATTACATGTTTCACAAACTCACCAAGTATTTTTTACCCAGTAATGAGTACCTGAAAGAGCTAAGCTATAGGAAATGTGCACGAACTAGAGATGGCAGCACTGTATATGTCAATTTCAAGAAACGATGATGAAAGCTTCATCACGTGATACTCGTAAATAAGTGACAAAGCATCTGTCACTCACACTCGTATTTTGTCAAAACGTGACGGATGCTTTGTCACTTATTTATCGCGTGATAAAAGCGACTATCATAGACCCCCAGGTTAAGATGAAAGGTTCTGGTTAGCGGCACTATAGTCTGCAAAATAAATAGGTACACATAAAGGTTTTTTTCTTTTTATGTCAGGGGGCAAACGAGCAAACGAATCGCCTGATGGAAAGGGATTACCGTCGCCCATAGACACCTGCAACACCAGAGGAGTCACAAGTGCGTTGCCGGCCTTTCAGGTGGGAATACGCTCTTTTCTTGAAGGTTTGAAGGTCGTATCGGTCCGGAAATACCGCAAGCGACAATTCATTCCACAATGCAGTCGTGCGAGGCAGGAAATTTGTAGAAAAGCGCACAGTTGTGGACTGCCAACTATCTAAGTGGTGAGGATGAAAGGATTGTCGCGCAGAACGATGGCGGAAAGAAGCGGCAGGAATCAATCCGAACAACCCCTCCTCCTCAACAACTCGTAGTACTCTCAAAAAACATGACTCTGACTCAGACAATAACTTATATTTTGTTAAACGCACGTGTTTACTTTCGAACAAAATTTCGAACATCGTCAAACTTTCTAACAACCGGCTCGATAATGACAGGGTGCACGTTATCGGCCATAAACAACGCAACGCACCGATAGCGGTGATTTACGCCGCGGATAATTGTGGCAACTAGCATGATGCATGGCCCGCTCGGTCCTACACTGAAGTGGGAAATAAAGTTTAAACCATTCATTATTGATATCGATATGTCTAACATTCAATTATAATTAAAAATAATACGAAAGATGAAGCAATTCTAGGTCCAGTACCTCTTAATAAAGTTATTAGAAGAAGTCCTGCAATTATATTAGCTGTTAATCGAACAGCTCCTATTTATTCGACTTGGAACTTTTTCCAGGTCGAATAATATTATTAATAGTTTCAATGAATTCTATAAAAGGTATTGAAGGGCAAGGTCGTAAAATTGGCCTTATGCCACATAAAAGTAACATAAAAGTGTATGTAACAGAGTTACATATAAGTATCAGAAAAGTTATGAAAAGGCAAATCTACAATGAAACGAAATTGTTCATTTCGAAATTGTTTATTTTTTATATTATTAAGTTTAACTCTTGTTGTTTAATGTCAATTTATAATACAATAGTGAACTGGCCTTTATACCACTTTTATGTAACGTTACATAGAAAACAGATTCATATCGTTACATACGTTACATAAAAGTCACATAAAAGCGCTCTATTTCGACATTAAAATCCCAATTACATGACACTGCAACGAAGGAAAAACCACGCACACAGCCTCTTAGCACTAATCTAACATTAATATTACTATGTAATTTCACCTTTGAACAATATAATGCACAGTTACCTTTAAAATCACCAAACAATGTGTTTTTGAAAAGTCCGCAAACACGACCGTTCCCTTTGAATAGGCGGCACACGACTTAATATGGCCGGTAAAATAGCGGCGGTGCATAGACTAACTAAAAAATATTGTTGTAATTAAATAAATTTGGATTCTTCTGTATAATTGCCAAGTTTCAATTATAATTATGGTTACATAAAAAGTGTTACTTGATAGCGTGCAATACGATTACATTATGTTTTTTAATGAAATAAGCATTATTTTAACTTGCCATTTCTTTGCTAAGGTAGTCAAACTCTTCCATGATTAAGTAACATCAGTAACATACGGAAAGCTTATTGAAATGCCCGATAAATCATAGAAAACAGAAAAAAAAACATTGTAAATAGGCAGGAGATAATTTTGCACACTTTTTTTTTGTATTGGGGACGTTGTGATCACACATTATTAAAATACAAAAAAAAATATTGACAGGCGATTTAACGTATTCCTCTATATTGAAACAAATAAAACAGATGTTGCTTTTCCCAAAAGAAACATCGGAAATAAATAATTTGAAGAAGATTTTTTTTAAACTAACAGCACATTTTGTTACTGGCGAAATATTCCTTTTTTGGCGGCCTTACCCTGAAATGCCTTGAGGTTATATATGCAAAAAAATGTTGTCAATTATAATTCATTCATAAAATATAAAACTTAATCATAATGGTAGAGAGATTGATAAAGATAAAGTTAAATGTTAAAGTGAATTTTTAAAATAAAACAGTGATTTTTGCTGCCTTCTAGTTCCGTTACTGTAAGGAATATACTGCTGTAAAATACATAAACGGGTTTAATTTACTCACGCCGTAGAAGACGAATATCACTCGACATGTTTCGAATCGGTATGCAATTCATCATCAGGATAGCCGATCAGTCGTGGCGGTGGCCAAAAGAGCACTGCTCGAAAGATGTCGCCTGTTTATGTATTTTAAAGCAGTTTTATTTTAATATGTCTGTGACCCACGGTAGTTTTTTTATGTAAAACAGACTATACTGCTAGATATTGTACTTATTTCAGTTATTAACAGAAAAAATTGCATATTATCACCACATAATCATCATTAAATCTTTTTTTATTATTATTTAACCCTCTAACGGAGCAATTCTGGTTAGAATTGAGATGACTGTGATCATCGGCACTGACAGTGGTTGAAAATATACTAATAAAAACAATTTTATTGCGTGTTGTGTAAAATTCCATAGATTTTTTGAACGTTACATTTAATATACTGTTATTATTTAATATCTAATGGCTATATTTGATATTATAATCATGCAAATAAATACTTAGGTACCATATGATGAGAGGCCTATGTCCAGCAGTGGACAAGAATAGGCTGATGATGATGATGATGATGATGATGAGATTTGCTAGCCCTGCAGTTCACAATTTAAATGAAATAAAAATAACGTGCGCACACATTTTAGAAGCCGGTTTGAAAATACGTTATGCATAAACATAAACCATTATTACCTATCTATTCAGAAAATGTCTTCCTAGCTTCCTACGTAATTTATATTAGTATACTAGCGCCACCTATTGAGGAGTAGCAGAAGTTTTGTACATTAAGTGTAAACTAGTTATTGTAGTGGTTACGTGAGTGCTCGATAGGTGGCTAAACGGACTATTGGATATCTGAGATTTATCAACATTGTGCCCACTGCCCATGTCTATTGTACAGTCAGCAGGAAAAGTGGTCACACAGAACAATATTAGAAATAATCATGTCGTCGGCATTTCGTGGGTGACTGTATTCTTACTGTTTTTATTTTTAAACCGCTTATAGTTCGTGGAAAAAATTTCATCGGTCACAGTTTTTTTTATACAAAAAGTGTTAGTATTTTCTAACGTATATTATTTTGATATGATTCTTATTACAGTAACATAGAGTCACATCACTGTTGAGACTACACATATAAATATGTTAAATATGGAATAAATATATTTTTATAGAAATAAATCATTTAATACAGCAATTTTTGACCCCCAAAGAAAGCAAGGTTAAAGTTTAACATAAGTATTTGCGTATCTGTGTGTGTAGCAGAGTGTCTGTCTGTGACATTGTAGCTCCCAATCAAATGAATCGATTAGAATACTTTTGTTTATCGAAAGCCTTGTAAATACAGTCAACCAATTTGATTTCTAGGCCACAATAGAACCTTGTCACAATGACAATGATATGACATCTCAAGCTAATTTCATATTGACGTTCACTGTGACAAAGTACGAAATGGCCTAGGAATCAAATTGGTTGACTGTACCTATGTCGATATATTGTTTAAAGCTATGTTTGTTTAAAATAAGAGCCGTTTCCAAGATTAGATATTAAACTTTGATTGGAATTACTCACCGGATTTCGCCAATATTGTAGCTAAAAATTCCAAATTTTATAGTTAAGTTCAGGTTTAATAGCATTTTTGTACCACTTATTAAATGGGGTCTCATGATGACCAGAAACATGTTTCAGGGGCTTTAAAAATTTTGAATTTCGTCAGACATATATGTTTATTTGAGACCGAATATTTCAATTTCCCCGTGTTCCGAGATGAAGGTGCATTTAGCATATCTTAGAACTGCCTCATATTTCACGACTCAGATAAGGGCCACCGGAAATTAAACGAACCCCGACATAGTTTTGCTTTATGACGTCACTTCCGTCCAGTTCATGAGCACCTTGCCATTGACTTTATAGTTTATATACCGGGACTTCCCCGCGGCTTCAAACGTAGAAATGTATTTATGCCTAATACTTTGTTACCCTTTAATTTGTCGTGGTGAATGTAGAGCCATATTAAACACTACATCTCATTTCATAACTACTAATATATTTTTTTCCCACAATCAGTAGTGCCCCGCCGCCATCCAACGGCTTCCAGCGATCGTATCCAGATTGTTGGTCCACTTTGTTGGAGGCCTTCCACGCTGCGTCTTCCGGTCCGTGGTCGCCACTCACCTGAGCTAACGTCCTAAGGTTTCTGTCCTAACGGCCATCGGTAAAAATATCTCATTCACATAAAAAGAAAGATTTAGCAAATACTCGTATTTTCCTGTATGCTATCACGCATTCAGATAAGCTATCTTGTTGTACGACATTTAATGACATAATTATTTTGATTACATGTAGGTGTTTTATGATAACGAGTGATTGGCGTTATTTAATGATATTATTTCGGAGGTCAAGATATTTATTGCATTAAGTGATTCACCGTTATCCGGGGTAAATGGCCTGCCCATTGCCACTTCGACCGAGCAATCCTGTGAGCTATGTCGGTTACCTTGTTTCTTCTGCGGATATCCTCATTCCTGATTCTATCGCGCAAAGAATAGCCCTTACTTCCCAGCTTAGCCGTTGGGGCAGCAAAGTCTTTGAGTGGCGACCACGTATAGGAAAGCGCAGCGTGGGTCGGCCTCCGACTGGATGGACGGATGACTTCGTGAGGGTAGCGGGGAATCAATGGATGCGGTTTGCAAGGGACCGCACTTTGTGGCGAGTCATGGGGGAGGCTTATGTTCAGCAGTGGACGTCGATGTTATGTGAGATCGAGCCTTGATTATCTTGAATAAAAAATGCCAATAGACCTCCACTCTTAGACAGGCCTCTCCTAAAGAACGCCACCATGGCCGACTGCATTGTCAAAATTACCAATCACCATAAGGTCTAGATCTCAAAAGAAACATCTCTGTAAAAAGCCCATCCTCCTAGCCTTTGTCCCATTTTTTGAGAATGAATTCTCTATCGGGGTCGGCTACCTAAATCAAAAGATGTGGCGTAGTCACTAGTTTTTAGCCCATATCTCTAAATGACTAGGTAGAAGAACGACTGGCTCTAGAGAAGACAACATCGGTAATAGTCCACATATCACAAAGAACAGGGAGCAAAACGACTTAGTTCCTGAAAAGACCACGTCGTGAATAGACTACATTACAATAAGACGAGGTAGCAAAATGACGTACTGAACTTGTTTCTGTGCAAGTACAGTTTATTGCATTTTTTTTCATAACACACCCGGTAAAGTTAAATAATAGGGAGCGGGGTTGAGCTCTTGATTGACCCAATTGATAACATTTGGTAGCTGTCACTGTCACCTGTATAAATACGACCATGAACTCAATGGCCGCTGTGTGCGTATGCGCACTTCAGATAACGTTGCTTGTATTCGTTTAATTTCGTACCATACCGTTGTACCGTAAAAAACGGTCCCTAATAATTACTATTCTTATATTGAGCCCGTAATATCTTACGGCTGGGCAAAGTTCTCCCGCATTTTCTTCCAGTGATTTCGACTTAAGGCTATTCATCATCACCAAATCAACCAAATTATCCACAACAATCGGTCTTGCACCGCCCTCATCCAATTTCTGCCCATGCTCCAGGTCGTCGGTCCTTGTTGGGGGCCTTCCCACGCTGCGTCTTCCGGTCCTACTTAAGGTTGTTTCTGGCCAATTATCTACTAATCCTACCTTAAACAGTCTTAACCGCGTTGTTGGCAGTGCCAAGTCAATATAAGATGACAGACTAATATGTAAGACATGCTACAAAATTGACAGCAATGTAATTGTACATACATATAAATCTCCCGCGAGTGACTCAAATAAATATATTAAAATCCATTTGAAACGGGTTCAGTCACGTCGTTTAAGTTGAATATCGCTCAACATGTTTCGAATCGGTACGCAATTCATTATCAGGAGCTCCGGTCAGTTGCGGCGGCGGCCAATCGAAACATATCGAGCAGTGTTCAACTTAAACAATGTCTAAAACCCGTTTTAATATGGATTTAGATATTAATTATGATTAAATATAAAACAAATGATTATCAATATTATCAGTACCTAATGTTGCACGTAAGAGGATTCCGACATTTCTGGCAATACAAAACAGTTAGATATTTAGCTGCTTTTATTTTAGAATCTAAAATCACGTTATTTTATTTCAAACGATAAGCTTGGTCCCATCATGCATTTATTTTTTACATTTATCAGACACACCAACAACACAGGCTTAAATAATCAAAAAAATAAAAAACCAGCCAAGTGCGAGTCCCATTCGCGCACCGAGGGTTCCGCACAAACACTTCCCATCTTAACTGGCGCCGGATACAAATGAGGTGCAAATTTAACGCAACCGATCACGTTTGTTGTATGGGAGCGGAGCCGCATTTAAATATCTATTTTATTCTGTTTTTAGTATTTGTTGTTATTGCGGCAACAGAAATACGTCATCTGTGAAAACTCGTACAACCTGTGTCTGACAGACAGACGGACGGACGGCAAGTGGTCTTAGAAATAGGGTCCCGTTTTTATCCTTTAGGTACGGAACCCTAAAAACGGTTAGGTAGGTACCTACTTATGCAACAATACTTGGGACAAAAGCCCGGAAGGCGCTTTTGTGTTATTAGCGGCTTGAACTGTAACTATAACAGATATAAAACGTCATAATCCACCCCAAACTCTAATGCTTTTATACTCTTTAGTATCTCTTACATTTTGACGTATACAAAATTGTTATCACTTGAAATCAGAAACGCATGCCCGGTTCAATGTTTAGTTCGTATTTTTTACAGATTTTATATTTATTTAGTGTTCGAATAAAGAAATAACTGGTGGCTCTGTGAGCTGTAGGTACCTACCCTTACCATGAGTTTACAGTGACGGTCACGTTAACTTATGTGACAGACAGACAGACGGAGAGACGGACAGACAGACAGTGGAGTCTTAGTAATAGGATCCCGATTTTTACCCTTTGTGCACGAAACCCTAAAAATAACAAATATCGCTTATAACGCTAAAACACGACCTACCCCAATGTAACGTAGAGTCGTCGTCAACGGTACTTAATGTACCTATCCATTGAGTTATTTATATATGTATTTACATCACCCTAGGCCGTAAGTGGGATTTTCTGCGGAGTGGGGACGCAAGTCGTAAAATTTTAGAAAAACCCCGGGCGGCAATTCGTAAAGCCCCCGATAGCGGATTTAACATATGCGATCTGGGACATTCACGAATTCACCGCTTACGTCTGTAATGTACTAATAACAAATTAATAATTAACGTATCTAATACTCTTGATGATGATGAATATACTCGTACAAGTATACGGTCTCTTGAAATTGAAACAAAGTGATTTGGAATTCTTTGGTAGGATGTATGATTTCAAACTCTTTTTTGAGATGTACATGTGTCATTACATAAACCGTCAAAGGTCAATTTGAGAATATTTTCTGGCAGTTTCCTCGCACAACGCATTAGCATTGCTATTCAGCGAGGAAATGCTGCCAGCGTCTTCGGGACCATGCCGCGGGGGCACAGTTTTTTACACCTTTTTCAGTTTATTTTAGTTACGTAATTATTTTATTTATAAATAATTCCTTGATTAAGTTTACATTTATTTGAGAATATTATAGAAAACTGTGAAAAAGATAAAAAACAAACTTTCGACACTGTTAAGATTATCGAACAACGCACGAATTGGAAACACAGCCACACAAGTTTTGGAATCCCTGTTAATTGCCCACCGCAACCCAAGTTTTCGGAATTCCTGTCGCATTCTCCCGGACCGTAGTGCGTCACGACCGGCGCCACGACGACGCCAACTTCACGCCACACGTCACGTCACGTCACGCACGCGCACGCCAGAAGCGCTCTACGCCCTGAACGTAGCGTCGCAAATCACTCCCAACCGGTTCCGACATGTTTGCCCAGAGTTCGCGCCACGAGCTACGTCATCGTCGACAAGTGTCTACGCCGCGGTGACTCGAAGTTTGCGCTCCGTGCGAACGAGATACGGTCGATGTTCGGCTGTACTCTGGTTTGCTGAAGGGGTGACTCGAAGGGCGGCGCGGGGTATCGACCGTAGTCCGTCTCTCTCCAACAGACGGCGAGCGCTAGCCGGCGATGGCGCACGTTCGGCCGTACCGTGATAAAACATGTTCACGACGCTACCGCAATGTGTAGGCGTCATGTCTCCAAATTTCAAAAGAACGTGCTGATAGTGCTATTTTACTTTACCGTTTACGTTCTAGTGTCGTATTCCATGTCGCCGGAGACCAGCTTCTCGTTCGTGAGCGAGGAGCTGCGCGTGGGGGACAAATACGCGCTGATATATCTGGTAGCGCCCCGGACGCCGGTGTTCTCTGATGCTGAAGGGGCGGACGTGTTCAAGAGCCGGCGGTGCGGGCAGTGCTTCATCACCAACAACAGGGGGTTCCTCCCCATGAGCGAGTACGACGCGATCCTCGTGCTGGGCGACCGGGGCCTCCTGTACGAGACGTCGGCGTTCATGGACCCCGGGAAGCGGTACCTCATCGAGAGCAGCAAGAAGTGCGTCCATGACAAGCTCCGCGGCTGCGGCTGGGAGCCCCGGGTCACCTCCTTCGGCGACAACAAGCCCTACGACCTCTGCAGCCTCTGCGAACACCTCCACAGAAAGCGCCTTAAACCAAACAGTTAGAATCTCCGGATGTGATAATAGATAATAATATAGGCTCAAAGAGAATGCCTTGCTAGGGTAGGAGTCAGGTCTTGTACCTCGTAAGTAGACCTGCCAAAATATTCAATACGTTTTCTAAAATATACCTAGTAGTTATAAAGTTGGAAAAGTTATATATGTGAATTGGTGCTTAGTTCTCTAAATTATTTGTCTGACGACTGAACATTACTTGGACAGAGATCTCATTGGCTTTTCCTTGTGTTTTCTTAGGCATACGTGATAGTGACCTATTTCCTTACAGCTGATTGTGTCAAATCTACTCATCTTTACACACCTAACGTTCACAAAGCATTTCGTTGCGAACATAATTATTTTATTCAACCGATTCCAACTCACAGATTGCTATAAACATTCCATTTGGATTCGTTTGAGGATTGTGACTGTCCATGTTCGGGCCATCTGTTTCCATTGTTGCGGCGACAGCTCGATCGGTACTTTTTGCATACTATCTGAGAAGTACAAAATAGCCTATTTCTCTATGAAACTCATACAAAATTAAGCCCTCTTGAATGGACCCTCCTCAACTCTTCTTCTGGGATACTGCCAATTACTATTTTAATCCGCAAAACGAATCGATGTTAAAATAATCGTTTCTACATTAATAAACACTTCATTTTGTAGTAATGGGTATTCACAATTGTATATTTATCCCAATTTACCGCCAACAGCATATCCACTATGTATCCGGTATATTATGTATCAAGTGAATATGCCACATTAAGAAGTTATCGTTCGTGTCTCTTTTAACGTGATATTGTGCCAATTCCACTCTACCCTTTTAAAAGAGTTGTTTCCATACTTTTCAAAATTGCTCCCGTATATATTTAAATGAGCTGTGTTCTATAGTCAATCAGGCATGCAACAGTAAGTATATACATATATGTTGGTGTTTTGAGTCGTTAATGTCAAATTAGATCATATAAAACTGATATATTATCGCATAAAAATACGCAGTTCATTAACGTTTAATCGAAGGTCGTTTGTTAAATAATTCAAGTTAATGATGTTACACAAATTACACACAGGTATAATGAATTTGGGGTCAGCAATCTACTTAATATTTTATTGTCATGGGCATACTTGACACTTGTTTTATCGGACTGTAATCTACTTATGTACCTAATGGAAACCATATGATGAAGACTTTACAGAATTAAAAAGCGTAATTTAAATAATTGCCTTTATAATTTTTAGGGGAAGCTATACTCAATCAATTTTTATAGAAGCCACGAAGACTTTTTAATATAATTAGAAGATATAAAGATATTAATAACAGTTGTTATTGATAAACTATGCCAGATAGTAATCTCAGCAACCCGCACGGCGCATCAGCGGCCTCAGTACTGAGGTCTTTCGGCACATCCGAACATTCACTTTTTGAGCGCCGAATGGTGGCATAAATCGCTCGTGCGCGGTTCGCTGCTCGCTCCCACACGATCAATTGCTCCTTTCGCTTGCATCAATTGAGAGAACCATCTCAGCAGTCAGCATTAAAAATAGCTAACACTTTTAGCATGCAAATTAAAATAAGTAGTAAAATGTTCAGCTATTTTCATGCTGCTGGCTTAACTGTGTTGAGTATAGTTGTTTCAGCATAGACGTATAAGTATTTAGTTGTACCATAGTTTTTTTTCATGCATTTTAGTTCGGTCAGTAATGGATTTGATACGGTCAGGGTTTTTGTAAAGAGATGACATAATAACAGAAGTATGCCTGTGCCATTTGTATAGGTTTAAAAAAATCTAGGTATATTATCTTTATTGTCAATACTTAAGTCATTAACTGACAAACTTTTGTGTATGTTTATTCTTTGTGAAGAACTGATATGAAGTATGAAATGAATAAAAGGAGAGGACAAATATCTAGTAAAAAAGTTATTTTTCATAATAGTCTTGAATATTTTTTTTATCATTTTACTTATGTAATTATCGATTATTCATTCACTTGACAGCGTAAACAATTTACGAGTATTATATTGTTGTCTAATATTAATTATGAAATTGATTTTCCAAAGTATTATTTAGTTCTCAATTGTAGGTGCACGTCTTCGATTTATGTTTGATATACCTATAAAAGCATATGTTTCTTTCAGAGTATGTATTTCAGAAAGCTACATATTCTTTTTATTACTACAAAATGGGACATTAATTCGTGTATAAGTACTTAATATTCGGGCTGATTTTTGTTTTGAATTATGACTAAGTAAATGATTTTACTCATAATGGAATTTTAACCAATTATCGTTCAAATTTGACTAAATTGTACCAAATACGCTTTAAACGTCGAAGTAATCCATATGCAATTAAGGATCATTTTGTATTAATAATCTGTACATTTAAATTAGTATGTCATCAGCTCAGGTCATTGTTCTGTTGTGTTAATTAGAGGAAATTGGAATATTTAGAGCCATAGTTTTATATTGTGTGTGGGGTCCAACGATTGTTTGAAACCATTGTCCTATTTAGCTATAAGTTAAAAAAAGCTGAATAAAAAGCCAAATAAATCCATTTAACGTAAGTATATGTTCGTAAAGTCATTTCATTAGGCGATGGTTTAAGATTATCTGCGATGATTAGGTTGCTAGGTTTCGATAATAATGGCTTACGTATCGCAAACAGTGAGTTGTATATGCTTAAGCCCTCGTTGCCGCGGTGACTTTTTTAAACACGATTTTTGGCGGTTATTTTGTAATTGCAACAATTGGAAGCCCATGATTATATAAACTATATCCTGACAATACTGGTTATTTAAATTATCAACACTTTTCTAAGATGTTTAACCTTATATCTATAGGTAAACATTTGAACCAGGAAAATTACTGACTGTTCGGTGTAGATTATCATGCAAACTCATTGGTTTTCCATAACTAAGTCATTAATATAATGAATCATCAATTTATAAATAGCAGGATATGATTTATTGTATTGTGCACAATTGTGACAATAATTAAATGGATTCAGGATATTTTTACGGCTTTGACATACATAACATTAAATATTTTGCTACGTCGTTTAGGGAAACATGTATATAATAAATTCAATCAAATTCAAAAGTGATAGCGACAAAATAGATATATAAAATTAAATCAGACTTTACGTAAAACTCGAATATAAATCTTAACTATTATGTATATTTAAATTGTAATAAAATGTAAAGAAAATATATTATAATGATGTGATTATTTAGTCGCTTAGCTCCTATATTTCGTGGATATCGATTTTCTTTGTATGATATTTCTCTTTAAGTAATACACTATTATAATTGCGTCTTTGGGTTGCTCTTTCTTATACTTACACACTCTTGTTGTACCTGACTGTACATTATGTTCATTCACAATACAATATAATCTAAGATATAGTCTCAATTCTATAGATTCCTACACCCTTTACTAATTTTACATATTTTCATTTCTACAGATTTTTAACTCGATTCATTTCTTCAGATTAGGGCCAAATTCAACGTTACGTAATCGCGACGTGCAACGATAAAGTCGTTACGAAAATCTATAAAATTTAAAATCTCTGTAGTCTAAAAGTCATGTATATAAACTACTGCTGTGTGCACAGCGGCGCTGCCTATAGTGTATTTCATATAGCATATTCTGCGGTTGACATCTGTCAATTCAGTACATTCGTTGTCATTCAGTACAAACAAACGTCGATGATTCGTAGCATTTAGGGCCTTATCACACTTGCGATTTGCGAGCGTATTTTCTATACAAATAAGCGACGCGGCGAACACGAGGCGCGATCGCCTTCATACATAATACGCTCGCAAATCGCAAGTGTGATAAGGCCCTTAGGTAGCATTTGACGTTTCTGACAGACTAAGTGATGTGACAATGTTTTTCTGTACGAGTCGAGAAAAATAAACCAACTTGAAAAACATTTAACTTAATTATTGTATTAAGCGGTTTACACTCACGTGAAATTGCCAGGTGACGAGGTTGCCGCGGCGGTGTACGGGCAGCCGTCCCTGATGAAGGGCTCCATACGAGTTCGAAACATGTCGGGCCGTTCCTGACAATTTCACGTGAGTGTAAACCGCTTAATACAATAATTAAATATGTCTCACGAAAGTTTTAATAAAATCATTTAACTTAATAGCGCCAATAGGAACTTAATAGCGTTCAAAATGTGTTTATTTAACGTGTGAAAACGTGTAAGTTTATATCAATGTATATTCGTGATATGCAACAATATTTTGTTCTTAAATGTTTATCTTAACTGAAAAAGATGCTTCAATAACGTGTCTTATCACTTGTTCTACTTGATTGCCATGAGTTATTGTTTGTTTATAACCTAAATTCGATTTAAAAGTACTGATATGACAGATGTCACACGCAAAGCTATGTGAAATAGACTATATTGTACGAAACTAGAGAGGGCTATTGAGTTATGAAACTGTGCAGAACTGTCTGATTTAGAAAATAATAACTACTACTCCACTATTTTTTTTTTACCACGGTTTGCGCTGTCGTTGTTTATTACAGTCAAAAATTACAACATAAAACAGCATCCAAAGTACCTAGCCAAATACTCCAAATAGCAAATATTTTCACAGCAGTCAGGACGTGTTACCCTAGTTCCACACTATTCGCGAAGTTGGCCGAGATTGGGCGAATATGATAGTGTGAAGGGGCACTTCGCTGTGGAAACCCATACTTCGATCAACTTCGCCTCGACCAATCTCGGCCAACTTTGGGAGTAGTGTGGAGGCCGGGTTACGATATACTTGGTCAGTTTGATAGCTATACCGGGTGTCCCAAGACTATGGGACATCAAGGGAGAGTACCTTAAATATCGCAGATAGGATATTTTGCTGAAAGAAGACTATGTTATTTTTAAAAGTTACTAATTCTGCATTTAAAGATTTTCTAAGAATTACTTGCTTAATTATTCGTCGTCGGCAATGAGTAAATAATTTTCTTGAAATTGGACTCAAATATTTTACGTCGTTCCTTTCTTTTAAGATACTATGTTACATAGGAAGAATCATTATGTTTTGTCCATTCTTTCGATTGGCATCATAAAAATAGGGTGTTTTTTGTTCACATTTAAGTGTTCAATTCTCAGACGAAGCAAGTAATTTTTAGAAAATCTTTAATTGCAGAATGACTAACTTTTAAAAATAACAAAGTCTTCATTCTGAAAAATATCCTATCTACGATATTTAAGGTACTTTCCCTTGATGGCCCATAGTCTTGGGACGCCCTGTATATACTATATGAGATTACACTCCCGCCATATAATTCGTAGGTAAATAGCCAATATAGTGCCTGGCCAATAAGTCAATATTGGCGCATGTCATTTGCATACATTTCCTAACCTAAAAAATTGGGCAAGTGCGAGCCCGACTCGCGCATGTAGGGTTCCGTACCTATGCATATATATAATCTATAACAAGTTTGTTGTATGGCAGCCCCCCTTAAATATTTATTTTATTTTATTTTTAGTATTTGTTGTTATAGCGGCAATAGAAATACATTATCTGTGAAAATTTCAACTGTCTAGCTATCACCGTTGTTGAGATACAGCCTGGTGACAGACGGATGGACGGACGGACGGACGGACGGACGGACAGCGAATTCTCAGTAATAGGGTCCCGTTTTTACCCTTTGGGTACGGAACCCTAAAAACTATTTTAGGTTATAAAAAATATTGAAATGACAGCTGTCAGGATTGTCTTCTTATCGATCAAACACTATAGTGACATTTCATGGAACATCAGTCATTACTGTACAGTGCGGACAACTTATCTGTGAAACGGCCATAGATATAGTATGGTGATAAAATGCTTGGTCGGTGATAGGGTCAACATTACACGTCTTTCTATTTCATCTTATAGGAATCGCAATAAAGCTATCTTTCTGTATCAAAGCGTGTCAGGCCCTTGGAAAGGGCCGATACAAACGGACAGCATTTCAACCGCACACCAACTGCAAGCTGGCTGCAATAGAACTGCATTATAACTGCAATGCCGCTTCTTGCTAAACCCCGGTTATCAATTTAGTTCAGTTTATCGATTGAGTAAATTTAATACGTATGTGTCTTTTGTAATAATATATCGTCAAATTTCATACTGAAATACGTGTGCACTCTATTCACTTCCACAAGTAACTGGTGGAGCGGAACATGCACACATTATGAGCAGTTCTATTGCAGTTGCTTCAACTGCAATACGACTGCATTACGACCGTGCAGTCAGCTTGCAGTTGGTGTGCGGATGACAGGACTGCACGACAGCTGCAAGCGGACTGCACAGTCGGTTTGCAGTTGTGATGCAGTTGGTGTAACTACGACTCCAAACAGCGAACTACGACTGTCATGCTGAAATGTCATACGATTATCAGTGTCTCTGGGTTCGAGTGCTCTGTGTGTGAAGAATGTGGCGTCCCTTTGACGCTTCAGTTCACAGATAAGTTGCTCGCACTATTGTCGAGACGCGACTCGATGGAACTGCTAATTTAGCCACAACACTATTGAAATTGTTCTCAATTACGAAATAGCTTCAATTAATATTCGAATATTTCGACATGTAATATATAAGTACATATTTTTTGTGTATGTAATAGTTTCTTGAGCCTCTTTGTTCGGTTATAAAATATAGATAAGGATTTAATGTTTAAATACTTAGTGAAATTGTGATAAAAAATACTCAGCCCATAAACTTCACTGAATAATTAGCATTTTGAAAACATTTTACTTTGAAATTATACTGAACATACAGACGTATAGGTACATAAAGGTTGTCGAAATCTTTTTATTTATTTTTAATGTAGATTGAGTACACTAAGTGACTGTCTAGTTAGCCACATAAATGTTTAATGTAAGAATATGAAATAAAATGATATAAATTAAATTTGTTATAAAACGATATTGAATATATTTTATTTATAATCCATCCGTTGCCATCGAGTTGTGGATACAATAAAAAGATAGAATTTATATCAATTTCTGTTTAACTAATCTTTCAATTCTCTCTCTCGACAAGACCAACTTAAAATATATGACGATTGTGGTAAATGTTTTCTTTAAAAAAATACAGAGATAACTATTATTGTTAGTTATTGACCGAGCTGTTCTCGCCTAAAGGGCGAATTTCTCAACCGATTCTCGTGAAATTTAGCGATCAGGTTCGATAATTATGTTGAATTTATTTATTAACTACACAGATATTTTTCGAAATATCAGGGATATGCAGCGATAAAAAAAACTTATTGCAGCCATTAAAAAAAATGCCAGAGACTACTTAATTTATAATGAATATCAGAAGTTTACTTTTAATTAATATTAGCACATACTTAACAATGTCACAGATTATATAATACAACAATGTGTTTTAAGTGCGCCAAACTGTGATACAGTTATTTATTTATTTATTTATTTAAACTTTATTGCACACAATACACAGGTAAAAGTACAAATGGCGGACTTAATGCCATAGTTATGTGCCTGATGAACCTCCTTCTTTTTGAAGTCGGTTAAAAATGCAACCCACCTTATTACCATAAAATCCATTTTTTGCTGCTAAAATGGTCCGTTTGTCCTTTATCCCTCGCAACAAGAAAGGTCAGGAACCGTTACTCGAACAGGCAAAAAACCTGCCTACTACAGCTATTTTAAAAGACACTCAAGAAGGGGCTGTATTTTCTCTATTGCACTTGGGATTTATGCACGCGAGGGAAAGAGATGGAGTGTAATTGTATATTTTATTTGAGCATAAACTTGTTAACGTGGTACTGTTAACAGTTTTTATTTCGAACTGACCAAATATAATAAAAGTGAGTGGCTCTGCTAACTGGAGACATATCGAGTATGTTTTGAAATGCCAATTTTTGTACGTGCAACATCTACCTATATCCTTGCCTATATACGCCATTTTGAAAATTTTCGAAATACCAAATCGACATAAATATTCTATATAATTAAGAGCAGGAACAAATAATCCAGTTCATCAGACAAATATTTTCCCAACCGGGATTTGAACCCAGGACCTACTCAGTAAGCAGTTGCACCACTGCGCCAACCGCATCGTCTAATGATCGCACAAACTTTCTCATTCAACATCGGTAGCGTCAGGGATTACCATAATAAATGACACGGGGAGGCGTTTATGGCATCAACGCGTCGGCGCCGCGCAAGCGGGTCAAGCGTGCACCGGCTAGCGTTCAACGAGCGTAATGAATCAACTGAATCTATTATTTCAAAATTTAAATAATTGTCATTATGATTACCATTGACAGCCAGAAATCGTAATCCATTTTATATATTCGCGTTTTAATTTGTTTGATTGTCTAACACTTCAATGTCTAATTTCCTATCTAATTTGATCAAAGGTTAACTGGACTGGAAGAAATCCCATATGAGGATAAGTTCGCCCTTGTACACATGTATTGTTTTTGAGTTTTTGTCAATTTTATTTTATGTGTAATAGAGTGTTTACATACATACATTAACATTACTACGTGTCACTATCACCATCACATCATATCTAATTCAGTGAATAAAGGATTGTGACCTTACAAACGGTCCGGTAGTTTTGAATTTTTGATATCTTGTCTAGGATGGTGAGTCCGTGTTTAAAATGCAAAATGCACAATTCCCCCCCCTCCGCGCCCGCCGCCATATTGAAAAACCAGCACTTTCTTCATATTTTTGCTCATATCTTCCTTTAGGAGCATTTTAGCTAGAAGAAAGCTTCGACAATGTTATAGAGAGGTAAATTTACTTCATTCTTCATTTTATATTTTGTTTCTAGGACAGATAGTTAAGGAGATATCCACATTTAAAAAAATTATAAATAAATTTAACTCTCTATAACATTGGTCAAGCTTTTTTCTAGCTAAAATGCTCTTAAAGGAAGATATGAGCAAAAATATGAAGAAAGTGCCGGTGTTCTCAATATGGCGGCGGGCGCGGAGGGGGGGAATTGTGCATTTTGCATTTTAAACACTGACTAACCATCCTAGACAACATATTAAAAATTCAAAACTACCGGACCGTTTGTAAGGTCACCAATAAGTACTTTAGTCTCTATTCACCTAATTAATCAGCCGATAAACGTTTACTGCTGGACGGAGGCCTCCCCCAAAGTTCTCCACAACGATCGTTCCGCCGCTCTCATCGAATTTCTGCCCGCGATCCTAACCAGGTCGTCGGTCCACCTTGTTGGAGCCTTCCCACGGTGCGTCTTCCGGTCCGCGGTTGCCACTCAAGAACCTTTCAGCCCATCATTTAATGGCCATTGGTTCTGCGAGCTATGTGCCGCCCACTGCCACTTAAGTTTGGCGACTGTCTGAATTATGTCTATATATGTATGATCAGCCTTGGTTCGTGTTACTATAAAATTGTAATGATCAAGTCTTTGATGCTAATGGATCTCTCCATTAGGTCATTATTTCTGAAAGAGGAGAAAATCTTAAGGATTCTGCAGGATTTGCATAGGCGTCTGTTGGTAAAAATATATTTTTGCGCTCATCACGCCGAACGGCCGGACGGATGTTATCCAATTAGGACAGCCAGACGTTCATAAGACCTGTTGTCGTCTGCGTTTCATTGGTAAACTTTTTTTTGGTGTGCAATAAAGCATTTTGTATTGTATTGTATTGATTATTTTTTCTGGTTTGGTTTCGTTTTCCTTGTGTATTTAAATAAATAAATACATATGAGGGGTAATCTTACACAAATCGACCAAGTCCCAAACTAAGCGAAGCTTCTACTATGGGTACTAGACGACGATATACATCATATATAAATACATAATTATAGAGATGGGTACTAGACGACGATATACATAATATTTAAATACATATGTAGACAACATCCATGACCCAAGCACAAATATTCGAGTTCATCACACAAATATTTGCCCTGGCCGGGATTCGAACCCGGGACCGTCGGCTCAGTAGACAAGTGCTTACAAACTGAGCCAACCGCATCGTTGTTCTGGTTTGGTTTCGTTTTCCTTTTGTATTTATTTTGTTATTCTATTTTTTTTATTCTATTGTTTTGTTTGGTTTGGTTTGACAGATCAAAGAAGGGAAGGGCCTACTGCGCGGTTTTACAATCTCGTATTAAGATCTTCTTATACCTCTTCTCTACCATTTAATAGAGCATTAGACAAATACGTGTCTCCTTTTGATGAATACTTCCTTGAATGCGTCTGCTCTATCTGCTCTACAAAGTTCTCCTTTTTTTTCAAGGAAACCGCAGAATGGTATCTGCTGATGGAATTAATTAGATCCACGGAAGGATGAAGAACAAAAAGTCCACCTTAACTCACTCTATTTAAATTGGCATGAAGGTGTCCGGTGCGCAACGACACATAACCATCGAAGAATGTACCTAAAGGTTCTATGTTAAGGTTCTTTATTGTATCGTTAATTTTTGTCGCACAACGGAACTTTTGCCAAGTTTTGTATGTCTACATTTTACCAAACTGTTTAGTCCTTACCCATAAGATCCTCGAGGAATCAAATGAACTAATCAATTTATATTATTTTTATTTATTTTTTATTTGTAATTGTTGGAAGCAACGTATAAAAAATGTCGCTTTTCAGATAAACCCGTGCATTTCCTTTCCAAATGTAGGATAACATTTAAGGATATTAACATTTTTTATAGGATAACATGAATTATTTTGTTGATTTCCGTTTTTATGATAAACAATGATTATTTTAATAAAAAATCTTAAGGATAACGTTTTTTCTACAACACTGGACCCTGAAACACACAAACTGACGAACACATCCTATTTCCAAACTCATCCTTTTCGCAACCCGGCGCAAACGCATTACTTCCATTCGCGAGCGACGTTGGGTAATACGCACGCGGATTTGACTTGTGCTGGTGAATATGAAGATTTTGTTGTTATTGAGGTAAGTTTTTTTTTACTTTAATGTGTCGGAGGGATACACTTACAACACTCCGAAGTTTCATTTGTCCGTAAACCATGTCCTCATAAAATATTTAGATATTTTTTGGCATACCATATAACCCTAACCTGACCTAATTATAGTAACATATGATCACGCGTTATTTCACTTTCAGTTTCACTAATTTTGAAAATTTGGAATATTCCTGGTTTCGGATAAATGAAACTTCGGAATTTTTATGTGATCCCGTATCGGAGGCCTGAGGGCCTATGATGATGAAAGCTTCCGTCACACTTTGTCACTCCAGTCTTATCAGAAAATGACGGGTACTTTTACTATTTATTTATCGCGTGTAAATCTCGACCGGCATCAAAGCCCAAAAAATGTTTAAGGGCGCTTCGTCACCGTTTCATTTGTTTTTTAGTCACATTCAGGCGAATTCTTGTGGTGTAGCAGCATCCTCAACGCAAATAATGTTAGGTAAGCTGTCATAAGTGAAAACCGCGCATTGATTACATACTAACATAAGGTCGTTTGTCACAGAACTGTGACTTAATTTGGTCATAGAATTTCGGATAAATTATAAACGTGGACTTAATACGATAAGGCATTTTGTGCCAGTCCAACATTAGGTTAAATTAAATAGAGAAATTGGTCCTGTGTTTGATGATCAGTTCGATTTATACAATAGAAAATAATATGGTATGGGAAATATCGTGATCATTGCGGGAAGAATAGTATTCTTTTGTTTTCTATGGGTTGATTGCAATACCTAGTCTATCGGAGGATGTATTTTTTAAGATCCCATCAGACCAAAATGACCAATATAATATATATATATCTATTCCCATAAATATGTATTTATCAACGTAACTAGTGTTTTTTGTTTCGACATTTGCATCGTGTGTATACACGTATTGTTGTACACCCTTCCCGCACCAATAATGTCTCTGTTTGACCTCGTGGTTGACTATTAGAGAATGCCTCATGGCATTAAGTCCGCCATTTGTACTTTTACTTATGTATTTTGTGCAATAAACTTTAAATAAATAAATAAAATGAAACCAAATTTGGTGCGGGACATTTAAAGATAAAGATCTAGAAAAAAAAACCGGCCAAGATCATGTCGGGCCACGCTCAGTGTAGGGTTCCGTAGTTGCTCATCCTTCACAACCTATAAAAAGGTCGTAAACGCCCTAGAAACTGTAATCACTTATTACCTTCTGGAAGTCAACTTACGTCCTTTTAAAGAAAAAATATGAAATTTGGCGATAACTCAAAAACGGCTCGACCGATTTTGTTCAATATAGTTTTCATTGAAAGTACTTATAAAGCTTCATTTACATGAATTTATCCAAAAAAAATTGACCCGTGGTTGAAAAGTTAGAGGGGGGGGGGACACTATTTTTTTTGTTTTTGGAGCGAATATTTACAAAACTGCTGACTTTATCAAAAAATAATGTTAAACGACCCCCATTATTTTTATGACCTATTCAACGACACCCAACACACCAGTATTGAAAAGAAAAAAAAATCACCCCCGCTCTAGGTGCTCGAGAGGTACCCGAAAAACATAAAATTTTTGAATTTTTATTTTACCGTTCTGTCGGCATTATACATACACATACTCATACCAAAATTCAGCTTTCTAGTACTAATGATCACGGAGCTAAGCCGCGGACGGACAGACGGACAGACGGACATGGCGAAACTATAAGGGTTCCTAGTTGACTACGGAACCCTAAAAAAGGGTTACGTGGAAGAGCATTTGACATGATTACTGGTTGTTATTTCTTAACCGTAGCGCAGCCGAGTAAAACCTATCATATAGCCATCGAGGACGTCCAGCTTCAGCTGACTGTACCGAGATTGGTTAAATTAAAATAAATTGTATTTTTTGTCGTCAAGTTTTGTCTAGTAAAGTAATGACTCCGAAGTTAGTGTTGATAAGCGAATTGATTAGAGATGGCGTTGTACGTTGGTAATAAAAAAATACTATCAGCAGTCAGAGTGCGTTAAATATACTAATAGTCTAGACCTAGATCCTAAACAAGACACGTGCATACCTGAGCTAACGACCTTGAACCGCACTTCATTAATTTATACCTACAAGTTACAAATAAAAACTCCTTTGTTGTAAACCTTTGGGTCGAAACACGGACTGCTGGATCGATCCTCGTAAGAACTTTTCCAAGACTACTACTACTACTACTACTAACTTAAGTATGTTATACTAATAATTTACTAATAAGTAGAAATAATAGGTACTGATAGATAACCTTATTAATACACAACGAAAATGTATATTTGCCGTGTTATTCGAAATCTTTACGGGAACAAAGTTGGCTTTCGATTTATATGGAAAGAAGTCTCCCTTTTAATGAAATCATTTGAGTAAATCGTAACTTGAATAAGTAAGTGGCACCTATTTTTTATAATTTTCCTAATTGGTAAATTAATATTGCTTATGACAATGATACATTTTAAACGTATGAGATGATTTGTAACAAATACATGCTACAAAAATTATGTAAATTTTTAATCTCCTCGATTTAACTCAATATTCTCGATTTGAAACGCTTCCAACGCAGCAATAATTAAGCAAAGGTCAAACGAAGTCATTTCTGCACTATAGAGCAAAAAATACACAAATAGAAACCAGATTATCGGATTTAAAGCGTTTGTTTTTGTTGGAATCGAGGAAAAAATCTATTGTAGGATGCAACCGTTTCTGCGTTCAATGTCGAATGCGTCCGTTTGTGAAACTTCCTAGCAGTACGGAAATATAGATTGTTTGAACATGCCGGCTAATAACCCGATAGGTACACCCCCCCATCCGAGTCCCTTGTAGCGAAGAATCATTCAAGTGCAAAAATGTGCCAGAGCATGCGCAAATAATTGTCTACCTATCACAATTAACGCGGGCTCCGTAGTTGAGGTACCTATACTCCGACTCAGTTAGCGTACCACTCTGGTCAGTTTCCTTCCTCACTAAGCAGTTTCTGAATTCGAAAGTTTTCCTATTTTTTTCCTTGTTTCCTTATTAGGGGCATGGCACTAGACTCATCAGATACGTGATGCTATTCTTTTCATACTTGTAAATATATTAGAAAGTAAGTTTTTGGTATGGCAATATTTTATAGTTTGATGGCTTTGTATTGATAGTAAATTCGTGAACTTTCTGTAGCCCTGTCACGAGCCCGACAAAATAGTCGTTTTAATGGAATGCCCTTTTACGAGAACTCGTACCTTTCTTAGTAGCAAATGAGCACATCTTTTCACAAAAATTACGATGTAGGCTCAAAACACTTTCACGTTGTTTCGTCGTCATGACGTGGAAATTGACGACATGAAACGTAAAAATTCACGACAAAGTGGCATTTCTAGGAATCTTCGGTCACCAGTATTGTCTATTAGCCTCATCATAGGGTACACAACAAAACTCCGAAATTTCATTTCTCCGTATGCATGACTATTCCTTTTCGTAATTCTGAAAACCATGTTTTGATTATATATTTCGATAGCTCCATCCTCAGAAAATATGATCCTTTGGCGTAATGGCACTTTCGGTATTATGAAAATTCGTGTTCGTTTCGGATAAATTAAGTTTCAATATTTTTGGGTAACGTAACTAGTTTCGTAGGAAGAAGAAAACTTCTTTGTACGTAACTGGTTTCGTAGCAAGAAAAACTATGCTTCACACGTAACCGGTTACGATAGTATGGTTTCGTTGGCGGCCGAAGGGGTCTCATAACCTTCGGTTTATATTGAAATGTGAATTAAACTATAACGATTTATCATTACCTCTCAGTGTGGTCAGCACGTGTAGCGGGGACCTGTTCAGTAAAGCCACCAGGACCCGAGCTGATGAGCTGGATGTACGGAACAGCGTGTTCGACTTCATCATCATCGGCGGAGGAACTGCTGGCTGCATCTTGGCTAACCGGCTGTCCGCCGTTCAGGAGTGGAAGGTGGGCAACATTATACATGCAGGGGTGAAACCTACACGTGCAACACAGAAACTCATAGAGTATGTATACTATGGCATCGTTCATTATCGTCATTCTATAGCGATCCCTGTCGAATATAAGATGGCATGCCATCTGGCTCCATCAATACATATTATAAAACAAAGTCTCTCGCCGTGTATCCCTGTCTCGATGTTTGCAATAATCACAACTATTGAACGGATTTTTATGCGGTCTTCATTTATCAACAGAGTGATTTCTGAGGAAGGTTGAATAATTCGTTAAAGTTTATGTTAATTTTGCTGTTATATAGGTACCCGTGTGTAGCCGGGGCCTGACGCTAGTTATAGATGAACTCATTGAATTCATTCATAAATGGGCCATACATTTGTGCAGCCCATAGTACCAACTCCTTCTCCTTCTTTTGTTCGTTTCTCGTTCGTAGCCGGTTGTAGCGGTGCGTATCCTTCGGTCGGTCGCTTCGTCACGCCCCACGACTAGACAGACACGTCACATTTTACACAAATCACCACTAAAAACAGTTCACCGGCGGCTTATGCGACGATCAAAAGAAATAAACATCTGTAGGGTTTCAGGCTGCCTTGGATAGGCAGCAGGATAAAGGGGAACGAAGACAATGCACCTGAAAGGGCATTTAAATCTGTGATATGTGACTGGTCTCTTTTACACATCTCCGCTTTAGTTCTTAGACAAGCAGCCTTATTCTGTTCTGTGTTAGGACATACTCCTCTCATTACCTAACCTCTCTTACCTACTTAAGCACATGAAATATGTAATAATCACATAAGAATTAAAACGTCAATACGATCTCCCATTGAGACATTGTTTGAGGTTTTTCACTCTTTGTCGGTTTCACTTCTGGCAGAGTAGTCGTGGTCATCATTTCAGATGATGGTGGCAAGCTTCACAACACGCCTCCATTCTTCCCTAATTCTTCACTCGGAATATTTAAAATTCAATAATGTCAAGTGTTAGACTAATCACCGATGCGGCACATTAAGAAGGTCAACGAAATGTCGCGCCCGACTTATAAGTTAATTGCTCCCATTACATGTAAAACAATAGCGGCCCTTCGTGAGAACTACTTCTAACTCATTACATTACCTGGTTTAAGAGGCCTAATTCTTAAAAAAAAAAAAAACATGTTATGACAAATTATATTGATAATTTCAACCAACTTTTTGAAGTGAATAATACTTTTCCCCGAGTTCTAGGTAGTAACATAGCTATTTTATGCTTTCATTGCAGTCGATAAAAATAAGTAGAAAAAACAAATTATCCGCGTGAATTTTGTAAATTTCGAGTAGTTTTTGGAACAAAAATTATCAATGGAGAATTCAAATTGTAGGTTTGAAATATATACCAATAAATCCCAATAGCCCTGTTCTAGGTACTAACATCAATAATATGTTAAGGAACAAGTTTGATTATAGACAAAAAATTCAAAAATAATCAGCATTTTAATAGGAATAAGGCCTCTTAAATAAGCAAATCAGAACACCGTTTTAGTGTGGGCGCTCTAAGACAAAAGCCCTCTAAACCGACAAAAAAAAAAACACTGCTTCAGGTAAATGTCCCAATGACACGGAAATTCCAACAGTTCAATTTGATACAAGCTGCGCCGTTTACATTTTTCGGGATAAAAAATAGCATATGTGTTAATCCAGGGTGTCAGCTACCTAAATACCAAAATTTATCAAGACTGGTCCAACCGTTTGAACGCAAAGAAGTAATTAACAAACATACACCTAAACACACTAATAGGTACACTCGCAAACTTTCGTTTTCATAATATTAGTGATTGAGTGATTACGAACTGCATAAGAAACAGTAAGTACTTAATATTGTCATCATTCGACGAAGCACGGCGAAAATATAAATATCTACAAAAGTATTATGTTTCAACCGGCGCAAGAGTATTCAAACAATGTGGTTAAAAATAGGCGTATACGCACACATTGGTGACTGGTAACGTCATCAGGAAGTCATCGCCAAAAGAAGATCCTGCATTGCGCTATTAGTATTTCTCCTGACATTTCAGTAGTTACGTATCTAGAATTTTATAAATTATAACATAGATAGGATATAGGTATAAGATATTACTTTTCTTATAAATTTGGTACACTACGGGACATAATTGATATCACGCATTCCGAACGATTACTATGGATCATTATCAGCACTCAGTAAAATTCAAACATTGACTGATCCTATAAAATCATTTCAACCCCACAAACATAAATAAGAAAAATACTTACCTATTGTCGAAAAATATACCTACTGAAAGAAACATACGAAACATGTCTACCTAGTTAGTTATTAGCCATCTTCTTCTAAGTAGGCATCTGACCTTACTAGAGCACTTCACCTCGTGTCTAGACACAAAACAGATACACTTTTGTCAGGATCTGACATGATAACCTTGAAAGTCTAGTCTCTCTAATACTAATAAATAAATATGAATACGATGTGTTTAAGAGGCTTTATTCCTTTTAAAATGCTGATTGTTTTAGAAATTTTCTGTATCATCAAACATGTTTCTTAACATATTATTGATGTTCCTACCTAGAACAGGGCTATTGGGATTTATTGGTATATATTTGAAACCTACATTTTGAATTTTCCATTGATAATTTTTGTTTCAAAATCTACTCGAAATTGACAACAATCACGTGGAAAATGAGTTTTTTCAGTTTATTTTCGACTGCACGCAATGAAAGCATGAAATAGCTATGTTACTACCTAGAACTCGGGGAAAAGTATTACCCACTTCAAAAAGTTGTTTGAAATTATCAATATATTTTTCATAGTAAGAAAAAATAAATTTAAAAGGAATAAGGCCTCTTAAGAGTTTTAAAAAACGTTTCCATCAACAAGGCGTTTTCAGCCCACGCCATATTGCAGGTTTTTAGTGGTTATAATTATAATTTATTTGAAATTTCTGGTAACTGACGTTGAAAGTCAGTGAATGCACTAATGTAAACAAAGAGGAAACAAGACTAAATATTCCGCAAATTTCAAGTAAATTTTTGCATAATTAAGCCAAAATTATCCGCAGTGATGAAAGTCAGGTTTTTTTTTTCAATAGTATTCAGTATTAATTTCGCAACAAGAACGAAGGATTGAGCAGCATTCCGGTAAACGATATTTTAAATTTGGTTGAGGACAAATCACAATATAAAAGCTGTTTGTAGCAAAACTATTCCTGGGCAGGACCGACTCTTCTTAAGCTATAAAGAATTAGCGTATCTTTCTTTCACATACAACATTATCATGGCTGGCTCACTAGGCCACACTTAGTCCCATCGCATTATACACAAACAATCAATAAAATACCCAAATAAACAGCCTTCTTTAAGGTGTTAATATTTATTCTTTACCGTAGTCGGGTAATAGTGGACCCCTATAACCATTTGGATAAAAAATCAGCCATTTTGGTGTGATGTGCGGACAAAGAATTTTTTACCAACAGATACTCTATGCTGGAGCCACGCACCCATACAAATCCTGCATCGCGCTTTTCAGATTTTCCTGAAATAATAACCCCTCGCCATAGAAAACTGATTTCCAGTGCAATTTTATATTTTAATACGTAGTATAGATATTAGAGTACGACAACGCTCTGAACTAATATATTCAGCGTCGTTGGTTCTGCTGCACATCTCATCATACTTCACATGGAAACCGAACCCCACTTAAGATACGCAAGTTTTTTGACGACGCGTTTGGCTCGGTTTGTAGACACCTGCCTACTGAGTCGGCGGTCCCGGGTTCGAATCCCGGCCGGGGCAAATATTTGTGCAAATATTTGTTCTTGGGTCATGGATGTTATCTATATATGTATTTATATATTATGTATATCGTCGTCTAGTACCCATAGTACAAGCTTTGCTTAGTTTGGGACTAGGTCGATTTGTGTAAGATTGTCCCTTAATATTTATTTATTATTATTATTATTTTATTTATTTTTACCGCAAAGATCGGCTATATAATTAAGTCATCTTCGGGCGCATTGAGCGCCAAGTCAGGAGTGGATATGGTCGCCATGGCTGAAAGCTGTCGGAGATATATAGCGATATTCCAGTACATTGTCTCACCAAAATCACCTTAAGCCACGTAGAACAGTGACGTCAGCACTTTTGCGAGTTCCTCGTATTTATAGATCGCTATGCAGCCATGTACAGCCGAGGTCATCTTCGATAGCTTATACGATTGTCTTGCATTGTGAAGCGGGGTTTCCCTGTGAAAATGGGATCTGCAGGACCAATGACGCTGAAATATTTCATAAACTTGCTAAGCCTTTAAACGAGGATGCTCGCTCTCCTTTTAATAGAAAAACACTTCACCGAATGCTTAATTTCATACATAAAGTTTTCCTGGGAATTCATAATGTTTTCAGAAATCTTGATACTGTCAACCTATAGATTAGGTTAAGATAGGTTAGGTTTGTGTTATAACATTCCAAAATATTTTATGCTATCAGAAGAAAATGCTTTCAATGGAATGAAATTACCATAAAATTAAAATTCTATGAAACTTTTGTCTATAAAACCCTTTTCAACTACTACCGTTAATGGACCTTACTGCGAAAACCACCGACCAGTGTAAGATCACAGCAAACCATTGGATGAGGACATGTTACTTCTGCCGTCTAGTATGGTGATTATTCTGATGAATTTGGCAGTTCTGATTATTACTTAAAGCTCTTTAAAAGTGTCCTTGGACTATTGCTTCATGGTGAAAATGGTCGCTTAGTTTCAGAACTTAGCTTTGGGCTAGCTCATCAGTTAGCTATCTCGCACATGTCCAATGAAAGATAAGCCTAACTCGCGTTGCTAATATCCATTAACCTCACTTAACTCTTCATACGCAAGAAAATAGCAACAGCCTGTGGAATTAACTGTTGCTAGCGGTGTTTCCAATACGACCCTCAAACTCAAGAACCCTCAAAGATAAAAAAGATATACTCGCATCTGAAAGGCTGCTAATGCAGTTGTTACCCCTGTAAGTATTGCAAGTGACTATGGGCGGTGGTAATCGCAAAAAATGTTAGCTTTGGTCTACTTCATCGCTTAGCCGCCTCACAACACATCTAGTGGAAAATCAGCCTAACTAGCGTTAATAATATCTGGTAATATCGCTTTCACAAGTTTCACAACCCTTCATTACACATTACGCAAGAAAGGAACAAAACACAATGATCCCACATTGTAGGATTTGTAGGGGTTAATAGCGGTATACCTTCGCTTGCCAGAATTTCATTTAAAATAATTTCATTTGCCATAATAGTAATTGTCCATAACGTTCACTAACCATAAAATGAAATGCCAGAATTTTTGTGAATCATAATAATCATTAACTAGAATGATCGATATTCACAATGTCTTGTGCCATAATATCAAATTCCATATAGTTTACTTTCCAGAATCAACTGATTGCATAATATTCATGTAGCAGAATACTTCACTTTTATTTACATTGTATGCATTAGAGCATAGCAAAACGAACGACTCAACGTGAAATTGTATTTCAGACCATTTTGGATTCATATTGTGAATTATGTTTGTATTGAACTATAAAAGAACAACGGTATCTTTACACCTACAACAAGTCGTAATATAATTAGCTTAAGTGTCTCTATTAACATACCAAGTGACTAATAATTGAAAAACGTCCTTGAGTAGCGACTCTTACGCACGCACTGATAGTTGACACCAATTACCCTCATTCTTTAGGTTGTAGTAGGTACCTTTGTACGATCTTTCTTTTCAATTGTAATTGTATTTGGCTTGGTAATTGGATTTGGCTTGGTTCTTCTCGGCGGGACAATTTCCACGCTTCTCTATCTTCAGGCTTCTTTCTGATATCCTGTCGTGTCTTATTCTCGTGCCTTCGACTATCCGTCAAAAGATTAGATAATACAATAATAAGACACTTGACCCCAATTTCGCTGGCTCAAAATGACAGGGTTGGATGTTGCATTTTTAGTAGAGTTGTTAGTCCGCTGTTTTCTAACATAATTGTGCGCATCGGGTTACAAGCATGAAATTTCTACCACAGATAGAGTGTTCCGCGGTAATTATTTTCAGATGTAGAGGGAAGTCAGATTCGTCCACTGTGAGGCGGGAGAGCGGAGTGAATACGGCCAAGTATCCCTCTTTTCATTCTTTATTGCTGGTCAGTTAAGCCTACCAGGACGTGTTTGGTATCGTTTCCGTGTAAAACAAATATCATAAATTATTTTTTTATGTTATTTTTGTATAGTTCTATACAAAAATATGGGTGTATGGCCGAAAAGGTAAAAATCACAACAAGTTTTTTTATTCAATGAGGTAAATTAGTTCAATTTCGTGAACATTTTCAAATTATTATTATTATTTCAAAAAGTTCATTTAATCTAGTTTCTAAAAATATATGCATGTTGGGCACTTCTCATACAAACAGTAGCTTAAAATATATCTTTACTTCGGCGTAACCAACGTAAATCTCCGAACGCATCCTATTTCGCTTCATTAAATACATTAAATAATGATTATTAACATGCTTTTACATATATTATTTACTATATACGTCCTAGCCACTAGATTGCTTTTGGTAACTACGGCTACCTGTCACCGCTCTTATTTTATTATATAAATAGAGTCCAACTCAAAATTCGAAGCAATTGAGTGGCTAGAAAAACAAATTAATGTAATTAAAACAAAATATTTTTTTGCTAATGTATCACGAGCACACGGGCTAATCTCAACATCAACAATTTATTTAAGTTACTGTTTGAAGTATATATTTTTAGAAACAAGATTAAATTTGCTATTTTGCAATATTTTTGTCAGTTGTAAATATTCAGGAAATATACCTACCTAATTTTATCTCCCTGAATAAAAAAAACTTGTTGTGATTTTTACAATTTCGGAAATAAAACCATATTTTTATATGGTACTATGAATAAACAACATGAAAAATGAATTGCTGTTATTTGTTTTACACGAAACCGACACCACACAAGTCCTAATAGCGTTATCTGATCAGTAATATAAAAATAAAAAGAGGACTCCTTTGTCCTATTCACCCCCCGCTTTCCCGCCGCGCAGGGGACGAATCTGACTTCCCTCCACATCTGAAAATAATCACTGCAGAATACTCTATCTGTGGTAGAAATTTCGTGGTTGTATCCCGATGTACACAATTTCGCGACTTAGCAAAATGTACTAGAACACGCAGGCTAAGCTTAACATCAAAAATTTTTTAGAGGTACTTTTTGTATCAGATGTGCCCAATATGCATACATTTTTAAAAACAAGATTAAATTTGCTGTTTAGTAATATTTTTTTAAATTGTACATATTGAGGATAGATAACTAATTTATCGTTCTGAATAAAAAAAACTTGTTGTGATTTTTACCTTTTCGGCAATAAACCCAAATGTTTATATGAAACTATTCTTAAATAACATGAAAAATTCATAGCTGATATCTATTTTACACGAAAACGATGTCGCACAAGCCCTAATAGCCTTAACTGATCAGTAATAAAAAAAAGAAAAAGAGCAGTACTTGGTCCTCTTCACCCCGCTCTCCCACCACACAGGGGACGAATCTGACTTCTTTCCACATCTGAAAATAATCACCGTGAAATTTCATGCTTGTAACCCGATGCGCACAATTTCGCGGCTTAGCAACTCTACTATTTCAGGGTATTGGAAATTAAACTTTGTGTCATTCCTGATAACGTTTAAATTTCAATTCGTTAAAAGAGAGACATATTGTAACTAAGTTATAGAATCAGCGATTAGTCGTCTGATTGTTAAGTAAATTTTAATGAAGATTGACAAAAATAGACACATGACACGTGTACAATAGTAACTGCGAGTACTGATCGATAACTGTCTGTTACTATGTGTTGAATAATAATTGTAAAACCGTCTGGTAAATCTATTGTCACCGGATTGACGCCCGTTTTGTAAATACTAATGTCTGATAAAAAAAATGGTGAAGGTTAACTCGAGTGAAATACTGATTTATTGATGGCAGAACAATAAAAACTATAACATAACATAACGAAACTTACACGGCTTTATTGTAATGTTTCAAATTGTAAAAGGTATCAATTGCCTCTGTCGAAATTTTTATTTTAAGAATTTGTCTATCATGCAAATGGTAAGTGATTATGCATCCATCTTTATCAGAAGTCAGATGTGATGATGGGGTATATTAAGAATTTAACTGAACTCTCCAATTTTCGTACGTAAATCTCTGGAAAAGTCAAAGCTTTTTTAATTTATTTTCTTTTCAGTCAGTTTTTTCGTTTAAACGTGATTATATATTTAAGGTCCTCCTGCTAGAGGCTGGTGACGAGGAGAACATAGACTATGACATCCCGGGCGTGCCCGCGCGGGACTACCGACCCATTTTGTGGAACTACAGGACTGAGAGGAACAACTTCTCCTGCCTGTCCCGCCCGGGAGGGAGCTGCGAAGTCAGGTCCGGGAAGGTGGGTGTCATTACTCTCGCACAGAATCCAATAGAACATCACCAGTGTCCTCATGACTGGTTCCCCATTGCCCATTCTGTTGAACTACAGGACAAATAGGTACAACTTCTCCTGTCCCGCTCGGGAGCAGTTGCGAAGTCAGGGCAGGGATGGTGGGTTATCAAATGCACCCTTGGGTCATCCCTTCAATCCCTTGTACCACTACTACAAGCTATAAATAACCAAGATTTCACATTTTGGTACAAATGAGTATTAAATATTGTTTTTTTATTTTATTTGGTGACATTATTCCTCATATCCTCTCAGTTTTTGGAACACGTTTATAGTTTGAGTACAGAAGATTGATGTAATTTCTCATTTTTTCAACATTTTAACAGGAAAATGGAATTAACATGTTATTATAACCAAACGGGACTTAATCGCGTTCAAAAAGTTCTCAACATTACGAACGTGATGTTACTTTAATATACCTATTGGATTTTACATGTCTACGTCGTCTACAAAATGTAATGGAATTCGTCGTATAATCAGAGCCATAAATAAAGTCAATGTCATGTTTACATGACATGTTTTTGCTTTATCGGTCAAATGATTAAACTGTTCATGTTCATGATAAATCCCGTCTGCTGCAGCGGATATTTTGCATAACAGACGACGATAAAAACCAAATAGATAACTACATAGAACCAGCAGTCCACTTGATACTGGGTTAACTTCCACTGATGAAGACCTGCGGGCCAAAATAAGTGACAAAGCATCTGTCACTCGCACTCCCATTTTATCAAAACGTGACGGATGCTTTGTCACTTATTATTTATAGAACCCCTTCAATTACGTAGGGACCTTGGGTCGCTCAGCGTTTTGTATCGCCTATACCATGGCAAGTGTTCTAAAGAGCTATTTTCTCTTATCCCACCCTCCCCCTTCCGTCATACTTAGAACCACATGTGCCGGTTTGTGATATCATCGCCTCACCGTGGAGAATATTCCCACACGTACCAAGAAGTTTGGCAATTCCTTCATCTGCCGAACTATTAAAATACGGAACTCCTTCCCGGATCATGTGTTTCCTCCTTCTTATAACTTGGGACCCTTTCAAGCGAAGCGTGATGAAGCATCTCTCGAGCCAGCATGGCAGTGTCAACTGACATGGCACCGTTGGTTTCTCGTCAGTTGCCATTGTGACTTGGCCTCCCCTTTTTGCTTACCATCAGGCGAAGTGGAGCCACTGTGTTGTGTCGTTATAAAAATAAAATATCACGAGATAAAAGCAACCATCACAGGCCTGCTGATTGAGCATGCTCTATCAGGTCTTCATCAGTGGAAGAGTGAGTGAGAGAGTGGAGTGGAGTGCTTCTAATGGCTGATCACGCATGTTATGAAGGTCCTCGGAGGGTCTTCCGTCACCAACGACATGAAGTACACCAGGGGGCACAAGGTGGACTACGACGGGTGGCACAAGGATGCTGTGGGATCCGTCGACTGGAAGTTTGGCAATCTCTTGGAATACTTCAAGGCTTCAGAAGACAATGGTGAGTGAATCTGCAGGGTGATCAATCTAAATGGGTCAGTAGTGAGAAATCGAAAACTTTAAGAGATAGAGTTCGAACACTTATCGATAACCCAGTTTTCCCGACGGCTTTGCTCGCGTGGAAGGATGAAATGTACCGATACAAGCATTCAATGCCTGTTTAGCTTATTACTTATAATGAATAAATGTTCTTTCGAAACTATGTCCCATTCAGCGGGATGTTTGATGTTTGCTATTATCACGTGATAAATAAGTGACAAAGCATCTGTCCTTGCATTTTTTCAAAACGTGACGGATTCTCTGTCACTTATTTATCGCGTAATAAAAGCAACCATCATAGGCCCGCTGATATCTAAGGTATATGTGGCTATATGGAAATGTGTCAGTGTTTACGTTTAAGTGGAATGTTTGAGATTACGATTGAAATTGATTTTATAGAGTTCTTATAAATATTTAACAAGCCTACATGCATACAGCAAACGCCCGAATATACACAGAAAACACCTAATACATGTATATATTAGTGACACGTCAAACTATTTCCTAGAAGAGTAGACATAAATAGCTAGATGTAGAAAAGACATAAAAATCGACATAATTATATTTTGAAAGTGGAACGTTTGAAACGCTCGAATTATTGCTCGCTAATCGTTTTATATCCAAGGAGGTTAAAGCAATATGTGCTGCTTTAATCAATTCATGATAAAGTTCCTAAGATTTCAAGTGTTTAGAGTCGATCAGTATGTGCTAAACAAACGTTGAAAATGGGCGTCGTTCCAAAAGTCACTAAAGAATACTTCATTCGACATTGGCAAAGTTGTTTTGGGTTATTGTTTGCTGTATAAAATCTAATCCAAGATGAATCACGCTTACATGACTTTTTACTTGTGCCTTGTATTACCTAAAAGTCGTAGAATACAGTCAGAAGGAATTAAAAGGAAGCTAGTCAAAAGTCATGTAGCATTAGCACACTGATTAATTGCGATGGGGGTATCGCGCATTTTTGCTCATTACTCAAAGTAGCAATTCTGTCTTTAGCGGCCTTTTAGGTACCTAAAGAAACAATTGCTTGGTCAAATCACAGTCCATTCTGCTCCGAGTCAAAGAAAACGCATCCTTAAACTAATGATAATAGCATCGTACTAATTTATGTCGCAGCGATTGGCGCAATAGTAGTAGTGCCTACACTGAACCAGCGGCCCTGGGTTGAATCCCGTTAAGAGATTTGTGTGATTTATCCAAATATTTTGTTCCTGGGTCATGAATGTTTTCTTCTTCGTATGTATTTACTATTTATGTACACAAGTAAAGTAAGGTGGGGTAAAACTATCACCGGAAAAAGACTGCCATAGTCATTAGACAAACCATGTTAATCTTAGTCCACCTTACCTTATGCATATCGTCGTCTAGTATCCATAACATTGGCCTACTAGAGTTTACTCTGAAACTAGGTTGATTTGTGTGAAAATAAAGCTATAAAATATATAACAACAGCTAATCGCGCTCAGCACCTCCAGGACAACTGTAACAAGTGACTCTTCTCGCGCGAGAAATATTACCTATCTCTTTCTTCACTGTACTGTGAGAGAGTGACAGGCGATGCTATGTCACGCGATAAGAGTCGCGAGGCGTAGTTGTGCTAGACGGGCAGGATCGCTTGTAAATGTGGAATAACGGCCTAGCTCTTGAACATTCCGCGCTATCTCGAGTGCCGGCTATACTCGAGATTGCGCTGTGACAATATCCCACTACGTTTGTCAATCATTTAACAGCAACATAATATTTTCTGATGATTACATACGTGTAATCATTTATTGCTTAATAAGTGTTTTTTCCTGTAATAATTGATCATTAAGAGACAGTCAGACAGACAGCGAGCTATGCTCGGAATTTCCTTGCGGGATCGAATTCGACATGACGAGATACGCAAGAGAACCAAGGTTGTAGCTCAGACAGTCGCCAAACTTAAGTGGCAGTGGGCAGGGCATATTGCTCGTAGAATCGATGGCCGTTGGGGCAGAAAGGTTCAAGAGTGGCGACCGCGGACCGGAACACGCAGCGTTGGAAGGCCTCCTACAAGGTGGACCGACGACCTGGTTAAGATCGCGGGTAGAAATTGAATGAGGGCGGCGCAAGATCGATCGTTGTGGAGAACTTTGGGGAGGCCTTTGTCCAGCAGTGGACGTCTATAGGTTGATATGATGAAGAGACAGGCTTACACAAATCGACATGGTCCCAAACTAAGCAATGCTTTACCTACTAGTTATGGGGACTAGAAGACGATAAACATAATTTATAAATGCATATACACACTTGACTCAGAAACAAATATTTGAGCTCATCACACAAATGTTTGTCCTTACCGGGATTGGAACCCAGGACCGCTAGCCCAGTAGGCTGCACTACAAAGAAACTGTGCCAACGACGTCAAAAATCAATCGGCATTATTACGATTAATTTATGAAATAAAGCAGATATTAAAAGGCTGTAGATATAATGGATTGATTGTAATTTACTAGAAGGGGCAGAAGAAATATGAACGATAGAGAAAATTGAAACTGCGAAGAAGGATTATATAAAATTACGTAAAACTATTAATCAATTAATAAATGAATAAAGGGCCTTAACAGACGGACGGACGGATAACAAATTAATCTTATAAGGATTCCGTTTTTTCCTCTTAAGGTTACGGAACCCTAAAATATACCTCACAAAAAAGCGACCTTCAGAGTAGTTTTTGCATATCGTTGCATAATATCGTTATCGTTGCCTCGTTTTCCCCTTTGATATTAGCGGATAGCTTAAACAAACTGAAACTAACAGGCCGCTTAAAAACTTGTTTATTTGAATAATCTCGACGGCGTAATGTATTTCACACCTGGAAATACCGCTATGGATACAACTAACGTGAGAAACTGGCCATTAATTCGACGAGGCATTGTCATATCCAAATTTAGCAATATATCGGCTTCAACACAGGCACGGGCCCCTTGATGGAGGCCACATGACGATCACAGGCTGAGAAGGCGGGACGACCTAGATGCTTTTATCAGTAAATAGCCGGAAACAGCTATGGGCAATGCTAGCGCTAGGGGCAACAGTATGCGATTCTTCAGGAGTAAAAAGGTTCTTAAAGGGTCGGCAACGCGCGTGTGATGCTCCTGGCGTCGCAAGCGTCCATCGGCGGCGGGAACTGCAGGCGGGCCGCATGCTTGTTTGCCACAACAGTAGTATAAAAAAAATACACCGAGATGAGAGGTAATCCATGGGGGAGGCCCAGTCGGCGACCGAAAAAAGCTATCAAAAAACACGGGAATATAGTGGACATACGAGTATTTCGAGCTGCGTTAGGTGAAATTGGAAATTAAAAGGATATGACTAATTACGTAAACATTAAATTTATGGCTCACTACTTTTATTTGTAGTTAGCTAAACTGTAGCAATATAAAAATATAACTCATCGCCAATAGAGCACATAGCTAAAGTATAGATACATAATTGCGATGCTCAAATTAACTGTTTATAAAAAAAATAAGACGCTGTTTTGTAAATTTTTGGCATGAGCATCTAACTATTATTGTATTTACGATACAATTTGAAATAGCTTTTAACTTAAGCAAGGTTACCTCTGATTGTTATGGATTACTAAAACCCGACCTCGATTTACATAAGAATTATCGTTTAGTATTTGACCTTAAAAAACCGAAATTTACGTTTTAAATATCATAGACGCTTTCACTAAACATGCTCAATAACACAATAGGTTATTGTAGGTATTCAGAAATCCATTGTGTGTACTTCAATGAACTATAATGTAATGTGTTTTGGTAGTACAAAACCCGGATTGTTAATACTAAAGTTATGCTCATTGTCATTATTCGTCAATCCATTTGACCATCGTCTACAAAAACCAAATAAATGTTGCCTGGTAGCTTTTATTGGGAAAACTCATCATTTCAGAAAGAATACTGACGACCAATTATGACTAGAATCCAATTACGGCTTCATTATAGGCTAATTCACGAAAAAAACTGCTTACTGATGAGTTTTTTTCTGCTTTTTTCTCAACAGAGATCTTCTCTTGGAAAATGCCGGTAGATTCACGATTTTGATAGTTGCTGAATAAATGGTTTAAATTTATTACTCGATTTTTATAATTTCAGGTGACTACGATGTACTGATGAACTCTTTCTACCATTCCCGTGGCGGAGAAATGCGTTTACAAAGGTTCAAGTACGTCGACAAACATATCGAGGCCTTCGCCACCGCCTTCGCTGAGATGGGCCTCCGTGCTGTCGACATAAACACCAACACCGCCGAAGCCATCGTCCTCAACCAATTCGCCATCTTCAACAACACTAGACTCAGCACAAACTCTGCCTTTCTAAAAACCGTCAGGCATAGGAAGAATCTAGTAGTCATTACAGGAGCCACTGCTACAAGAATTGTTGTGGACAAACAGGAAAAAACAATTGAAGCAGTTTATTATGAAATAGAGAAGGGGAAAGAACGTCCAGCGTATGCCAAAAGAGAAATAATATTAACCGCCGGAGCGGTTAACAATGTGAAGTTGCTACATTTATCTGGAATCGGACCGAAAGCTGAAATGAAGAGACTGAATGTTAGCTTGGTTGTGAATTTGCCTGTAGGCTTGAATTATAGAGATCAAGTGACGACTAGTGGTCTAGCTTTTGCATTGAGTGAAGTACCACCAGTCAGTGATACTGACATCATAAATGATTTCAAGAAATGGTTCACAAGTAGAAATGGTAATTTAGCATCCAGAGGAATAAATCAACTGTCGGCATTCATACAGTTGTACGAAAATGAAAATGCACCTGACGTAGAATTAAGTTTAGAAGGAAATTTTGTAAGAAGTGATAAGTTTCTGCTCAATAATATAAGTGTTCATGCTGCTGAAGAAACTCAGTTACCGATGGCCTATTATAATCTAGTAAACATTTATCCAATCTTGCTAAAGCCAAAGAGTAAAGGTAAAGTAACCCTTAACAAGAGGAACCCCAAATATGGCCGCCCAATAATACAAGCTAACCTTTTGAAAGAAACCGAAGACTTAGACACATTAATAGATAGTGTGGATATAGCGTTACAATTACTTGATACCAAAGAAATGAAGAGAAATGAAGTTAAATTTGCACCGTTAGATTTGTTTCCATGTGATCGATTGAAGAATAGAGATCAATGGAACTGCATTGCGAGACATTATACCAAAGCTATGGGTAACCCCATAGGGACCTGCATGATGGGAGAAAATAGCACGACCTCTGTTGTTGATTTCCAATTAAGAGTACATGGTGTAGAAGGCCTAAGGATTGTAGACGCTTCGGTCATGCCCACGCACGTGCGTGGCGGCCTGTTCGCACCTACAATGATGATGGCAGAAAAAGCTTCAAAAATGATACTTAAAGACTGGAAAGAAAACAAAGGACATTCTTTTAATAAGCGATAAAGTTAGGAAAATAAAACAATTTATCAGTACCAATCGCTTTTAATTAAATCACTTGCTTTTTCAGCAATCATGATAACTGGAGCTACGGTAGACCCTCTCGTTATTTTTGGTATCACAGATGCGTCAACTACTCTTAAATTACTTACACCATATACTTTCAAACCTTGACTTACTACGGATGTGGGATCCTTCAATGGGCCCATCTTACATGTACCTACATAATTATGTAAAGGGCTTGAAAACTGTCTAATGATGCAAAGCCAAAACTCATTGGAGACTTTATCATAATCTTGGCATTCATTATTCAATATGGGCCGAGGATCAAACTCGAATTCAGAAGCTCTAAAAATGTCGGTGTCAAAGAGTTTCACTGCTTCTAGTATACCCATCAGTAATTTCTCTTCGTCTGAACGAATTTTTAAAAAGTTAGGGTAGATTAAGGGTTTTCCTAGTAATGGCTGTGCCGCATTCAAGACGACTAGGCCACGACTCTTGGGTGTCAACAACGATACGCACATATCCATGTAATTATAATACATATTAGAATTGTGGCCTTTGAATCTTATTTCTATATCTGCATTGTGCCGTATATCGGACAAGTGGGTTTCGATAAAGGCGACCACTTGAAAATTCGCGGATAATGGCCCGATGCCATTCGTGTAATACGTCGTTATGTCTTTTAATTTCTCTTGAAATATTTTTGTCGTTGCTGTTTTGCCCAACTTAATTACAGGTAAACAAACTGATACGTGATCATGAAAGTTTGAACCTACCGCTAAATCTTTATATGTATGTATATTTAAATAGTCTAAGTACTCTTTAGGACCTATGCCGGATTGCATCAACAATTTTGGAGAATTTATAGCACCGGCACTTAAAATTACTTCTTTAGTAGCCTTAACTCTAACTTTTGTACCATTTTTCATATATTCCACACCTTCCGCAGATAATTTGAATTCAGTTTCAACAAAATTTATCTTAGTTACTAGCGCTTCTGTAACAATATCTAAATTAGTCCTTATTTTTCTAATAGCTTCAATAAAAGCTGTGTAAGAGCTAACTCTTTCTCCAAAATACGACATGGTTTGTATTCTCATGAAGCCTAGCGGATTTCTTCCGTTGATATCAGTATAATTATGACCTAGTTCATTTAAAGCACTTAACAATACGTCAACATTATAGTCAGCGTACGGGTATCTCCCGACATCGAGTGGTCCTTGAGTGGAATGGAACATTTTATTTTTGGAAATGTCTTTGTCATAGTTGCCCTCAGAGTATCTGAAGTAAGGGAGGACTCGACTGAAGTCCCAGTCGGTGTTGCCAAGGAGGGACCACTCGTCGTAGTCGGCGGGGCTGCCGCGCATGTAGGCTAGGTCGTTGATGGAGGAGGTGCCACCGAGGACACGGCCCTGGACGATCTCGCAGCCACTCTTGCCGCGATTCTTGCAGAACCTAGAAAATGGAACTATATGACCGATGGTAAACGCTGCCGATATGAAAGTTATGAGAATAATGTTTAATTCAATCAAACTAGGTTGACGCTAATAATGCTATCATGACTTCTGCAATACTTAGCATTAAATTCTTCTTATTATCCTGCTGAACATCCGTTTCACGGTTGACATTCTGAGCCTCAGTATATACATTTTCTGTATATTCGCTTAACAGCAAAGAATTAAACGCATGGTGTCGGTAATGATTGCATGTTAAGTAGGTACATGCAATTATTATGACTAGTGTTTAACGCGATAACTATCTGGAACTATGGCTTTTACTTAGGAGTAACATGATTTTCACGCTACGCTGCAGCGCGCTGATAGAATGAGTTAGACAAACAATAATGAATTTCAATGTAGTTAAAGGTAAGACTGTTTCGTTTTGAGTTATGATTTAGTGCTTAGATATTATAACCCAAAGTGACTCAGTGTAGCCACTGAGCGGTTGCCTCAGGGCAAACTTAGAACGCGTTCCACAACAAGTTGAAGAGTTGGGCTGCATTGAAGCGTTGGGTCGCCATGAAGTGTTAAAAGTACGTAGATAATAAGAAAGTTGGTTAAAGCAAATGTTAGAAAATGACATTGAGCTAGCCTTGGTTCCAAAATGGCTATCAGAAGCCTCTAAAGAAAGGTATTTTCCCAGTCGTGGACACGTATATAGGCCGACAAAAAAGTTATTAGTAATCTTGTCACATATATTCTATTCAAAAAGCACCCAAATAATAGTGTGGAAAATCCACCCCAAGCTAGTTCTAAATGCTTGCGTGCAACATGAGTAGTTGACTACGATAAACGTAGAGAGGTTGTAGTGATAAGCATTTAAACGACTATTAGTACGCTATTGGATTATATATTGTCTAATGTATGTCATTGTAGCTTTAACATGACAATACTACACGACACATTTAACAGAAATTGTTCTGCGGTTTTGGAATACGGTGACAGGCAGATTATTAAGGAAATGTTACTGCTTGTAATACTAGTTTACAATGCGAGTGTGTCACGTTGTTAAGGCGACTGGTAATACGAAACTAGCGCCACTTTCGAATTTGTATCATATCTTCTAAACCAGATCAGTTTTCACTAATTGCAAGATTTAAGGAGCTGGAAAAACACCTTTAGTATTTATTAAATCATTATATATTACCCAAAGGTTGTCTCGAAGAGATCGCTGTTTAGCGATAAGACCGCCTGTTGTTTACCTCTAATTGTAATTGCTTGCATTGTGTTTCTCCTGCATCTTTTAAGAGGTATGTAATATAGAGTACTTGTATTGTATTGTATGTATACACAATTTCTTGTTCTTTAGTTGTCTCTAAAAACTCGCCCAAAACTATTGAGGCCGCTTTTGACGTGAAGAAGTTTTGTAGGGCAAACTACAGTAAAAAAATTATATATAGGTAGTGATTTAATAAATATTAAAGGTGTTTTGCTAGCTCCTAGACTTCAGCTATTTCTAAAAAGAATATCAGATTATGAAGGTATAAGAAAAAAATCGAAAGTGGCGCTAGTCACTAGCGCCAGTTTCGATTTTAATAATAATTTTAATTTAAATAATTTTAGTAATGCCACACTAGCGGCTAGTGTGGCATTACTCGTCGCCTTAAAAATAAACCAATCAGGCGGCGTGTTTGTGAAGCTCGAAAGAAGACCATCATCTCTGCTCCGCTTCTTTGAGCAGGCAGCCTCGATGAAGCATACGAGTTTGCGAGGAAGAGGAACCCGTTTATCTACACGCTTGACAGAAAAAAAACTCAAGGGGGGGTGGGGTAATTGGTCTATATGACTAATAATCACAAGCGATATGTCACTCACTGGATAGCTTATACTAAGTTCTAAAACTTTTACTATTGCACGTAGTCTCAAATCGTTGTGTGAATAAAGTTATCGCTGCATAAAAGTAGTTAGAGATGAAATTAATACGTTGGTTTTTTCGATACCAAGTTCTTGTATCGCTTATTTATTAACTTTTTTTTTACACAGTGTTTCGATATTTCCCGTCATAATTTGTTTTGTAGAATATGAAAAATACCTTACCAATGATATATGACTTGTCGTTACTTGTCTCTAGGCCAGAGTCCATACAAATCTACCCATCCTCCTTTTCATACCTTTTTCCTCTAAGTAATATTATACTTATACCGCATATGTACTTATACATATTGTATGTACTCATACAATAATTGGTTAATTTTTTTCTATCCCTTCTTGGTACCCACGTTAAATGTGTTTAAATTTACATTCTCCTACATATTTTTTCCTCGGGTACGCGCTACGCGACAGCAAACGGGTATGTTTTTTTCTGAATAAATATACTTCGACGTTAATATGTTTGTAAATAATTAGAGAGGAGTTTTTTTTCTTGCCGCTTTGATCTTTGTAACGATAAGTACCTATCGTAATTCACTTTGGAAAACAAGATGCGTATCGCTAAGCCATCGCCAGCCTAGGAAATAATTAACTTGACACAATGTATCACCGATCGCGATGGTATTACGATCACGAACTCACAACCGTGTTTTGGCAGATATTTATCGATTTCGCTATTCCAGCTGCATTCAATAGCATAAATAAGTTATCTTTTAAAGACAAATAGCGTGCGTACAATTTACGGTGGTGAAGATGTTGGACATTACTCACCCATTCTTAGGCCTCATGCTGTAATTCCAGTCCAGGTTGGAGCCGCGGAACTCGTTGGTCAGACCTGGAATCAGCGCCATCTTGGGTTCTTCGGGACCCGCTTCTATTAGCAAAACCTGGAAAAGGAAATTTAAAAGATTTTGAAGTTAAATTATGGTTGGATTCTCACTTCCACTTGCTGTCTTCGGTTATAGCGTGACGTACCTCCTCTGTACCCTTAGACCATGAGTTTACAGTGACCGTACTCACTAGCGATAGCCTAAACGATTTGTGAATTATAGTTCTACAAAGTAACCGATAGGGGCGCTGTACTATTCTCCATACAAATCGTTTACGCTGTCGCTACCAAGTACGTCACGTTAACTCGTGGTAGGGGTACAGATCTCTCTTGTAAAAGCTCTTATCTTCTATATATATAAACGGATATGTCCTGACTGACTGACATATCAACGCAGGGCCGAAACTACTGAACCCAGGACCTTCAAATTTTTAGAATAGATCAAATATATAACGCAAGCAAGGAATAAGAAGGGATATTTCAAAATTCATCCCCAAAGAGGATCAAATTGGGGTTGAAAGTTTGTATGGAAATCGTGTAATTTTTAAGTAAGAGACATAAAAAATTATGTACAGATGTTCCATGTAAAGACAGGAAAACTAATTTCAGGATTTTTGAAAACTCATCCTTTAAAGGGGTTAAAAGCGAGGTGAAAGTTTGTATCAGGAACATTATGGGATTCTTTGAGTAAGAGTGGTGATACTTCGTGTATAGCTCTTTCTATACAAAATAAGAAAACAAGTTTCAGCATTTTTGGAAATTCGTCCCCGAAAGGGTTAAAAACACAGTGAAATTTGGTATGAAAAACGTGGTCTTTTTGAGGAAGGGGTGAATTATCTTGCGTGTAGACTGATCATCAAAAACTCAGAACATGTATTTCAACGTTCTTGAAAATTCAACCCCTAATGGGGTAAAGAAGGAGGTGAAAGTTTCTATGAAGAGCTTGGAATTATTTGAGTAAGAGTGCTACTATTTCGTGTATAGTTTTTTTTATACAAAGTAAGAAAACAAATTTTGGCATTTTTGGAAATTCACCTCCAAAAAGGGTTAAATGGACAGTGGAACTTTCTATGAGAAACGGGGTTTTATTTTGAGTAAGGGGCGCATTCTTGTGCGAGTACACTGATCATTAAAAACTGAGAACATATATTTCTGCGTTTTTGAAAATTTAACCCCTCATGGGGTAAAGACGGACTTGAAAGTTGCTATGAAGAGCTTGGAATTATTTGAGTAAGAGTGCTAATATTTCGTTTTTTTATACAAAGTAAGAAAACAAATTTTGGCATTTTTGAAAATTCACCTCCAAAAAGGGTTAAAGAGACAGTGGAACATTCTATGAGAAGCGGGGCTTTTTTGAGTAAGGGGTGAATTCTTTTGCGTGTAGACTCTTCATCAAAAACTGTGAATATTGATTCCAGTGTATTTGAAAGTTCAACCCCTAATGGGGTAAAGAGGGAGATGAATGTTTTTTATGAAAAGCTTGAGATTTTTAAAGTATGAGTGGTAATATTTCGTGTATATGAAAAGTAAGAAAACAAGTTTTAGCATTTTGGAAATTCACCTCCGAAAGGGGTTAAATGGACAGTGGAACTTTCTATGAGAAACGGGCATTTTTTTTAGTATGGGGTGATATATTTTGCGTGTAGACTTTTCATCAAAAAGTGCGAATATAGATTTCAGCGTTTTTGAAAATTCAACCCCTAATGGGGTACGCTGAGAGGTGGCAGTTTGTATAAAGAGCTTGGCATTTTTTGAGTAAGTGATAATATTTCGGGTATAGGTTATAATCATTACAAATCACATCACAACAACTAACTTTGCACCACACGATTAAATGAAATTACAAAGTAAGACAAACAATAGTAATATTCATCCCCTAAATAGATTAAATTTCATGTTATAATTAAGAGGTACGCGGGTTTTTTGTAGAATATTAATTTACAACTTAGAAAATAAACTTAAGCCTCTGGAAATTCATCTCCAAAATGGGTCTAATGGGAGGTGAAAGTTCGGATGAGAAAAAGTTTGATTATTTTCGTAAGTCTGCTCATTTATTCTGTGTGTCACTAAAATACAAACTAAAATACTATTTTTAGAAATTTTTGAAATGTAATGTCTACGTAAATGAAAGTTCATGTAAGGAATATTTTCGTGTACTAACTCTGAATTCATTTCTGGAAAGTTTTTTGACTATGTGAAAAACGTAGGATTCTCTGGATAAGTGACAAAATTTCGTGTTTTTTTTTGGCATTTTCAGGTTTCCGTGCCCCAAAAGGAAGAAACTTAACCCTCAAAATATCACTTAGTTGTCCGTCCGTCTATCGAATTTAAATGGAAATTAAAACCACATCAGGTACTTAGGACTATAGTCCCTTGAAGCTGTTTAAAAACCAAACTTTTAAGTAAAAACGTAAAAAAAAGATCCGGCTGTGTATGCCGCAAAAAACGTATATCTCGATACTCGCAAGGGAATCAAAATTTATAAGATAGATAAATTCCGTTGATCTAAAACTATGAATTTGGCAAGTAAATACCGTGTCATACTGCAAGTACTTATAGGGAAAAATCTGAAAACTATAAACTATTAACATTTTTAATTAAATAAACAAAATAGTCCGTATTTAAAGTACGTAAAACAGTTTTCCAACGGTAATGTTAAGTTGGCTGCTTAGTACATTTTATATTTTCATTAGCAATATGCAGTGTTTTCAAAGTTCGTAAGGAGTCCGACTCGCACTTGACCGGCTGTTGGTATTAACTATTAACTGAGAATACTGATTTATACGTATTATTCCTATCCTTAAGGAGATTAAACTTTTGACTATGATTTCGTTTGGTTCATCGGAAAATAAATTGTCCCATGTGTTATACCACCAACGTGATCTAGAAATATAATAAATGTACTACCCAAAATATATGTATGCGCGCAGATTTTTATTAGTTTCTATTATTTTAAGAAACAATAAAACGGGAAGAAAGACACAGTTTCCAGACCCTGTGCGAGCGAAGCCGCGGGCAAAAGCTAGTTCTCTATATTTCGATCACATTAAATAATTACGCGAGTTTTTATCGCGTGTCAAATGCTGCCTATCCTTTTTCATTTCGTACAGTGTGAAAGAGGAGGTTGACGATATCCCACGTGACTAACGAAGTCGCATCTAGTGCAAAAAGTAACAATGTTTGTCCAAAGATTTGCTAGTCGCCACTGTGGTAGAATTACGGGACCAAGACAAGGGCTTGCAGTACCTGGATTTTTTTATATGGAAATATCCGCAATACCCGGTGCCACCATACTTAAATTACCCGGTACTACACGCCCTAACCAAAAGGCTTTTAGACGTTATAAATTGAAAGGAAACATTAGAGCATTTAATAGTTTACGGCGAATACGTAAGTGCGGTAGTCTCCAAGTATTTCCAAGTGGTGCACATGTTAATTAGTATGCCGAGGCTGACTCGGCGAGATCTCGAGATTATCGCCACTTATCCTCGCCGTGCTAAATATGGTAAATATATAACATATGCAGAGAGTCTAGACACCTTTAGAAACGCGGCCAGACTGATCGTTTAAGGTCACTAATAAATAAATGTTGTATGCGAAGTATGACTTTCTTCAATAAATTCCATTCATGATAGCATTATAAAAAAGGTTACTATACTACGAGTATATGGTACCCTTTTATTTTGCTAGTTAACTATTTGTTCGGCAACGGGTACATGGTGTTTTTCGCACTGCAAGCGTTGATAGGCTGTGGTAACAGCTTACTATCAGGCAGGCCGTACCCTTGCTTAGTCTTGAAGTTTGCTTGCCTTAAACCTTACCCTCCATTTGTTGTTCTCCGACAACCTGCTGGCTACGACGCAGCCTGCCGTGCCGCCGCCCACCACCACGAAGTCGTACTCAAGCTCGTAATGCAGTGGACGTGGCCTGGTCCTGAAGATAGCCTGGGTATCTTTGCCTCTTGCCGGTGAAGCTCTGATGAAAAACATGTTGTCAAGAAGCAATATCTGTAGCTGATATACAGGAAGAAATAGAGGAGAGGAGGAGAGCGGGGAGGCCAAGCAACAGGCAGACGAGACATATCTTGGTTAGTCAATTATCTTTAGGTTCTGGAGGAGCATACGAAAGTAGGAAGCCATCGCCAACCTCTGGTCAGATAGCAGTAAAAATAATTGTGTTTTATTTTTAGCTTTTTCAAAGCCTCACACATATTAAATTATGTATATAAACTGAACTACTACGTATATTTTTTTACTTTTTAACCTCCGACGAAAAAAGAGGGTGTTATAAGTCTATCATGTGTATTTGTGCCATCGTAGCTCCCAAACGGATGAACCGATTCAAAAGCGGTATTTTTAAATCGAAAGCCTTGTTTGTCAAGATGGGTTTTAGCCATGTTTTTTAAAAATAACTGCAACTGTTTCCAAGATATTTTGCATTGATTGGAACAATTGACAAGATCTCAGCCAATATTGAAGCTAAGAATTCCTAACTTTCTTTTTAGGCTCAGTTTTAGTAGCATTTTTATAACACTCATTAAATGATAGCCTGATGATGACCAGCTGTTTGAATCGGAGGTTTATTAAATTTTAAATTTAGGTTACTATAATGTTCTGTTGTAAACAACTAAACATGCTTGACCCTATCTGGTTTTAGCTCACTGAGACAGTTACAGGTATTAGAAATAAAAACTTACTTATTCTTTCCAAAATAATCAGGCTTCGGGCCAATATGACCGTAGAGCGTATGGACCAGAGAAATGAGGAGCACTGCAGTCGGGGCGCATTCTGCTCGGCCGTCACAGAGCTTGCATAGTTCGTCCGTTATGTTTGCTGTCATTGCATGATGGTTTGTTCCCTTTTTCTTCTCATTCAAAAGCCAATTCTTCAAATTACGTACTCGTCTATTCATTGACAAACTTTAGTGGTATTATAATGTCAGATTTAATTGGTTTCATTTCAATCACTTTTATTTTAACAACAATTGTTTCAAGCATTTGGTTGGCATTCTCGTTACACTATTCTGAAACACATTATGCTCTATCTGTATCAAAATCTAATACATTTAACTTCATTTCAGTTTTGAAATCTTTTTGTTTGATTCGATTAGCAACACTAAACTTATTATAAAATTGTTTTCTAAATTAACGGATTTTTTATTGAAGACTTATTAAAATCCGTGTCAAAGTCACAGCCACCTCGGGCGTGTTTTCTTCAGAAAATGCCTTCAGCAGATACCGTTCGAGGAATGTTCCAAACAATAACATGCTTATTGTTACATTGTCGATTGTTTACCAGTTCTGAGAGGGCATGCAAGTTTACATGTTTATAGCAAGAACAAATTACATTGAAAGTAGATGCATTGTACAGTGAAGATTGCTTCCTATTTTTTTTTAACCGACTTCAAAAAAAGGAGGGGGTTCTCAGTTCGGTATTGTTTTTTTTTTTATGTTTGTTACCTCAGAACTCCGTCATTTATGAGTCGATTTGGTTTTTTTTTTAGGTTCATGAATAGACATCTCATCGTTGGTCCCATAAAAGTTTGGTGAAGATCGGATGACGAAATCCATGAGGAATCGAAGGAATTCCTGAAATTTTATAGGCACTCATAATATTTTTCATATATTTTCTAAAACTAGTATTTGCATATGGTAGTCATCATCTTCCAATGCTGAGCTGATGATGGAAGGTAAGTACAACTCCTTAACGGTTAGGAGTTAGGAGATAATTCAAACGAGATGCATGCCTTCAAGACCTTCCTGATCACGCCGCCATAAGTTTTTTATATGATCACTTAACAAAAAATAGAACCGACTTCAGTAAAACTTTAAAGCCAAAAATAACCCGTTCAAGTACAGATTACATTTGACTCACCCTTTGAAGTCGGGGCCAAACCTCACGTAAACTATAATATATATAATTGCTTTTTAGTGATTCATTTATTATTCCTATTTACTTTGCACTGGTTCGTATGTAACTCAGTTTTTTTTCTTAGAAATCTCATTAGTAGAGTTGTTAGTCCGCTGTTTTCTAACATAATTGTGCGCATCGGGTTACAAGCATGAAATTTCTACCACAGATAGAGTGTTCCACGGTGATTATTTTCAGATGTGGAGGGAAGTCAGATTCGTCCCCTGTGAGGCGGGAGAGCGGAGTGAATACGGCCAAGTATCCCTCTTTTCTTTCTTTATTGCTGGTCAGTTAAGTCTACCAGGACGTGTTTGGTATCGTTTCCGTGTAAAACAAATATCAGAAATTCATTTTTTATGTTATTTTTGTATAGTTCTATATAAAAATATGGGTGTAATGGCCGAAAAGGTAAAAATCACAACAAGGTTTTTTATTCAGTGAGGTAAATTAGTTCAATTTCGTGAACATTTTCAAATTATTATTATTATTTCAAAAAGTTCATTTAATCTGGTTTCTAAAAATATATTAATGTTGGGCACTTCTCGTACAAACAGTAGCTGAAAATATATCTTTACGTCGGCGTAACCAACGTAAATCTCCGAACGCATCCTATTTCGCTTCATTAAATACATTAAATAATGATTATTAACATGCTTTTACATATAATATTTAATATATACGTCCTAGAAAAACAAATTAATGTAATTAAAACAATTTTTTTTTTGCTAATGTATCACGAGCACGCGGGCTAATCTCAACATCAACAATTTATTTAAGTTACTGTTTGTATGAAGAGTGCCCAATATTTATATATTTTTAGAAACAAGATTAAATTTGCTATTTTGTAATATTTTTTTTAGTTGTAAATATTCAGGAAATATAACTAATTTATCTCCCTGAATAAAAAAAACTTGTTGTGATTTTTACAATTTCGGAAATACAACCATATTTTTATATGGTACTATGAATAAATAACATGAAAAATTAATTCTTGATATCTGTTTTACACGAAAACGATACGACACAAGTCCTACTAGCGTTACCTGATCAGTAATATAAAAAGAAAAAGAGGACTCCTTTGTCCTATTCACCCCGCTTTCCCGCCGCACAGGGGACGAATCTGACTTCCTTCTACATCTGAAAATAATCACCGCAGAATACTCTATCTGTGGTAGAAATTTGGTGGTTGTATCCCGATGTACACAATTTCGCGACTTAGCAAAATGTACTAGAACACGCAGGCTAGGCTTAACATCAACATTTTTTTCAAGGTACTTTTTGTATCAGATGTGCCCAATATGTATACATTTTTAAAAACAACATTAAATTTGCTGTTTAGGTATATTTTTTTTAATTGTAAATATTCAGAATAGATAACTAATTTATCGTTCTGAATAAAAAAAACTTGTTGTGATTTTTACCTTTTCGGCAATAAACCCAATTTTTTATATGAAACTATTCTTAAATATATTACACGAAAACGATGTCGCACAAGCCCTAATAGCCTTAACTGATCACTAATAAAAAAAAGAAAAATCTCCTCTTCACCCCGCTCTCCCACCACACAGGGGACGAATCTGACTTCCCTCCACATCTGAAAATAATCACCGTGGAACGTTCTATGTGTGGTAGAAATTTCATGCTTGTAACCCGATGCGCACAATTTCGCGGCTTAGCAACTCTTCCTTATAGTTTTTCAACCACCTGCTTGTATATGAATAAGCTGTAAGTAACTTAATTTATTTAATTTAAGTTTCATGACAATGTGCAATGCAAGGTTATTGTATTATCGAGCTAGTTAGGTTAGCTGGCGGTTTCTTTGGTACCTACTTCACAATAGAAACATTCTTAATAACTCAAATTCAACATGCTGATATCATTGTAATGCTTAAAATCAATGTGCTAAAACGTGGTGACGTCATCATCTCAGCTGAAGGATCTCCACTGCTAGAAAAAGATAAGGGTAGTGTAGGGCGTGGTTAGCGCAGTGGTAATGTAGCTGCGTACTGGGCCGGCGGCCGGCCCTGGGTTTGAATCCCGACAAGGGCAAATAGTGGACGTTCTGATACAGAGGACGTTATGATGTAGTGGACATTCTGATACAGTGGACGCTTTGACACAGTGGACGCTCTGACACAGTGGATGTTCCGATACAGTGGACGTTCAGATACAGTGGACGCTCTGATACAGTGTACGCTTTGACACAGTGGACGTTCTGACACAGTAGACGTTCTGACAAAGTGGACGTTCTGACACAGATGGACGTTTTGATACAGTAGATACTGTGAACCCAAAAGCTTTGACTCCACTATGGTAGGTAACGTAAAACCATGTTGTTTGGGAGAAGCTTATTTCTAACAATTGATGTACAGTGCGTGAGCAATCAGGATGCGCTCTCATGCTCGCTCTTACACGATCCTGATAAGAACCTCTCAGTTTTCACCCAAAACCCAAATCGCAATCTGAAAATTCTGAGAGTATTTCGGCTCAGGTATCGTTTTCTCTTTTTGCTCAAGCCACCAGGATAAATACTCGTAGCATCAAGAACACAATTGCGCTCGATATCATGTAAAATTCATATATTATCCCGACAATTACTGTCACGAGGACAGCTCGCGTGCCCCAGGTATTAATGTGTCAAAATATTTAATATGTCTAATACATGTTCACGCCCACGCTTTAATTAGGTATGTGTATGATGAAAATTGAAGTGGCCATGTCTCCACGTTGAGTATTAAATTTTATATTTTAAAACTTAAAACTACTGAGTACGAGCCGTATAAAACGACGCCTGTCATGCATTTTTGGATCGTAGTTATTTATCCCTAACAATGCCTAATTATATTCATTCCAAATGTTTCACGGCAATGACTCGTATATTAGATACTATGTAGTTACTGCGTAAGTAGGACAGAAGACCAGCGTCATCATTACCGGTTTGCCGATGAAAATATTTCAAAATTGCGTAACTTTCCATTCAGAAAAATAACAGTAATTTTTGAAGATTTACCATATAGAATTTGCAGGCATGGAACTTTCCATTATTATTTATTACTTTTATATCCGAGTACGTACAAGAATATTCTCATCTTTTTGAAAACTTTCTGTGGCCGTAATCGTGGCACTAATTAGAGCTATGCCACATGTGATATTTGCTGAGTAGAGTTTACTTTCACGTTTTTGCCACCATATTACTTTTTTTTATTACCATTTAGCTAAGGATTAATTTTTAGGTCTAGAAAATGTTAGTTGCCGTTGTAAAATGTAATGTTGGCTTACTAAATGTACCTACCTATACAACTAAGGAGGCTAGGCCAATCTAAACCGGTTAAAATCCAAGTTACCAAAAGCATACAAAGGAAAATGAATTGCGCCTGATGCCCGGTAGCTGAGGGCTGGCGGACGATTGCTCGTTGACCTTTCCAGGCACTCGAATATGTAGGATTAAACATGCATAGGACACTCCCACTGGTTCTTAACGACGTATCCACGGTCTTCACGTGGGAGGCTTGATGGAAAGAAAACGCCAAATTAAAAAAAAACCTCATCATCTGGAATTAATCCGATTGCCACCCAAATGTTAAACGTGGAAATTACGGCATTTCTCCTAAATGAAAAGGAAATAAAAACGCAAACCCATTTCCGCGACTGTAACACATTTAAATAGAATAATTTAAACGGATTACCTCAAGCTCAAATAATTAATATACCTACCTACGCGATATAATCCGTTTAAATTGTTTGATTAGAAATACTCTTGTTTCGTTAGATAAAACAACAGTACTTATATATATATATATATCCACGCTTTCAATGTGAATTAAGAGAAATAAGCGACATTTTTGGTTACATTGAGCTAAAATAATATGTGTGTAAAGCTCTGGTTTCCTAGGATAGCGGTGCCCTCATATAGCGGTCGTCTTCATACTTCGTAGTTCGTACTAGTGCCGCTATCATAGGAAATCCGAGCTTAAGTAAAAAATATGCCATAGAACTCAATATTGCCACAACAAATGAACATCTACCCAACGAGTTGTGAACCGAGGCATCAGACGAGACGTTGAAACATCAATTGAGAAACTTTTTACTGGATAATCCACTATACTCGGTAAATGAGTACATGGATAAATAATTTATATTTTGTTTTAAATTGTTTTTGGTTTCTTGTTCTTGTAGTACATTGTTGACAATCCTCTAAGGAGATACCTTTGACATATTTAATTTTAAATTCTCTCATCTAAATCATTTTATTTTTATGATGATCATAGTATAAATGAATGTAAATTGTCGTAGCGTAATTTATACTGACATTTTATATTATGAAATAAATAAATCTAAATCTATCAAATTAATAACAATACTTATTCAGCGTAATGCTACACATGATACACTTTTTAATAAATTTGGCTGGCACTCATAGGTTTTGTGAACTAGGATTCAAAATTAATACTTAATGATTAAATTACTTTTACCTAGATATGCAACTTGGTACTCTTTTAAAATAAAACAATATTGAAAATATTATAAATGAAATAAATGGAATAAAAAATAAAAATATGGTTATTGTATATTATAAGAATTCGTGAACGCTTAAGTTCGATGCCGTGCACTGTACTAATGTCTTGAAAGTAAAACATTTCCTTGTTCCACTTCTTTAGAATTTTAAAACGAACAATTAGCTATAAATGGACGCAGTTGAACGTCCACTTACGACGGGCGATGCTTAAGACCGTGAAGGCGTAAATAATGCACAGTTTGAAAACTCTTAGCCCCAAGTGGCCCACATAATGGTGACAGCAGAATTTTTTACATCAAGAAGCAAACGACCGTCCATTGCAGAAACGTTTCTTTGAAGAAGATATCTTGAGATCTGTAGTCAGCTCAGCAGTGCATGTCTTTTGGTTGACATGAAAATACGTATAAATCAATTTAAGGGAGCCATTTGATTCCTAGAACCTTATTTCGTCAAATGTTTCATTTGGGCAATAAATCTTTTCGCAGAATTTCTATTCCTCTGTAATCATAAATTTTTCATAATTGTTGAAAATGTCATCATATTGTTTTTTTTTTTATTCTAAATAGCCATGCGTTTAACCTTGATTGCACCTGATGTTAAGTGACAATAAGGCCTAAGATGGAGCATGCTTGGCTAGAAGATGCCTATTCACTCTCGACTTGAAGAGATCCAAAGTTATATTTATCGGGGAACAGGTGCGCAGGAAGAGAGCTCCATTCCTTAGCTGTCCTCATAAGGAAAGTAGACGCAAAGCGTTTCGTACGTATCAGTGGTATATCGACAACTTAAGGGTGGAATCCAAGTCCGCGCCGAGTGTTGAATTGTCTGAACGGGGACAGTGGAATTAATTCGTGCAGTTCTAGTGCACACTCGCCAAAGTGGTTAGATTAGGTTAGGTTTGTTTTTTAAAACCTCAATAGTTTACGCTTGGAAATCACTTGCAAAGAAAAATGCTTACTACGAAATGACTTTCGGCGAGATGAAAAATTCTACGAAAAATAATTCCAGGAGTCCATTCGATACCTTAGAGCACAATCGTACTAAGTTTTCGGAAAAAGTTGTTGCAATTAGGACGTTAGTGCTCAACTCTATGTAGTTTAAATTACACTGGCAATTTTTTTTTAATTAGTACGAGTGTGAACCAGGGTATCGAATTATAGACCCCATATTTAACTATAAATGATGACTATGAAGTACTTACTAGAGGTCCAATGTAAATAACTCTAGTAAGTATTTCATAGTTAAAAAACTTGGTTTAGGTTTTTGATATAAGTAGGTACCTATGCCGCATTCCAATCTATAGTTTAGGAAAAACGTTACATTTATTTGTTAAATTAACCATTATTGCACAAAATAAACTTATAGTACAAAAGGCGGTTTTAGTATAAAATTACACATTTCACTTGAGACTGAAACAGAGGTACGAAAAACGTAACTTATTAGTCAAGTTAATTCTTAGAATCCCGTGTCTGATTGGTTTTATCGATACTCCGATTAAGTTAACTTTGAACCTCGTTTGTATGTGACTAATTAGTCACCGGGTGCAAACTTAACTGAACCGGTTAACACCTACACTGTTTACTTCTACAAACACTAGACAATAAGTGGTGTCAGGTGTCGCCTGTCACACATGCCTATCGATCGGTGACAGGTGTCAGTTCACGTGTGAATTGGGTCGCAGGTTCGATCCCCGTCGTAATTAATTCTATGATATATACACAATCCACACAGCTATCCACAAAATGTACGTCCGTGCTTAGCTCTGGTGAGCTCATCACCTCTTTGATTTATTTATGTAAACTCTATTGCACAAAACAAAGGTCAGTGCAAACTTAATGCCAAATGGTATTCTCTGCCAGACAACCATAATATAATTATACCAACCAGTAGGTACCAGACCGAGCGAGGCGAGAGTTGCCTCGCTATTTCAGCTTCGCCACAATTTCTTTCGTATGTACGGATACGGATGCTTGGATATTCCGATTTTCAGCTGTTCTCGCCTACAGGCCGCATTTCTCAACCGGTTCATGAAATTTTGAGAATAGTATCGACAATTATTTTGTTCTCGATTCAACTTTTCGAAAATTTTGTTTAAGAATTACGTAAACATTGTAGATTCGGTTAAATAATATTAAATTCAGCAAACATTTTCGTATCACTACATACTTAGTATAAAACAAAGTCGCTTCCTGCTGTCTGTCTGTCTGTGTGTCTGTTCCTGTGTATGCTTAGATCTTTAAAGCTACGCAACGGATTTTGATGCGGTTTTTTAATATATAGAGTGATTCAAGAGGAAGGTTTATATGTATAATACATGCATAGTTTATCATTTATCATCAATGCACCCGACTGAAGCCGGGGCCGGTCGCTAGTTAACATATAGAAGGGACACCTAATAAGCAATTTGGAGACCACTAAAAAAATCGATACCTATTTAAGTAATAGCCTATCGCTTACTATAATGAAAAATTCGGCAATACATCAACCTGTTTACAATCGCACACGAATACTTAATGGATTAAAAAAGGAATATAATATGTAGGTATTTCTGTAATGTAAGCTTGTTTAATTATAATAACTATTGATAAGACCGATTGCGAGTTGCGACATACGGAACTTAAAAATTTCTACGCTTTTGAATAGAATCTTTTTATCGATTCTGTTTTAATGTGCAAATACCACATTTTTTTTATTGTACAAAGGTAAATTATGAAAGAATATCTCTCTCTCCCGATCCCGGTCCTTGCACTCGCTGTAAAGACTGGGGATCGTGTGTGTAAACGCACATACTAGAGTATGGCTAATGCGCAAAAGCATTTTAAACACATACCTACGACACAGAGGTTGCTCCAGTAGCGTAGAATTATGGAATCAGAGATTTGGTGTAATTGACGTTAACGATGTGATAGCTCAGTTGGGAGAACACTACGCCAGAAATGTAGTCGCAGGTTCGAGTATATGTTTCTTTCATTACTTACCTTAGTGTAAATACTTATAAAAAATACTTATTTATGTTTAGCATGAATAGTTAAAAATACTTCAAGGCATAAAAAAAAAAAAAAACATTTATTTCTATTCATTAATTCATTTATTAAACCCGCTGACATTAACAAAGCGTTATTAACTAAAGCTTAAGTTCGTAACGATACGTTCTTGGGAAGAATATCTCTTCAACTTTATTAATATTGCTTAAGGGAACGCCCGAGCCATTCCGTTTAATATGATAAACCGTGTGTAAATGTATATTATGTGGGGGCACGTTACCGCTCGTAAAATCGACGCAAGCCATGAATTCGTAATATCTTGAGAATATCTACTTGTTTATTACTTACACTTACACCGCTCGCGCAGCGACCCGAAAAGGATCTTGGCCTCCGATACGAAATGTCGCCAATGCGCTCTGTCTTGAGCGATCTCCTCCCATACCAGTTATGTATGCTTGTAAACACAAAAACAATTCACAAAACTTCAAAACAATAGATACGTAATACAAAGGTGAACCTATACGGCATTTCTTCCATCCAATAAGAACAAAGATTATCAATTTTTCTGCCTGCGAAGCGCGCAGGTCTTTCACTTGTTTAATAAACCACATTATTTTCCCGCGCCTTCGTAATAATATTTGTGGTTACACGCTTGAAGACATTGCTACTATATTTTGGTAGGCGTCCATAAAATATCACTGAAAATGTTTGATTTTGGGGTTCCGTTTCCGTACCTAAAGGGTGCTAACGTGGCTCTATTTCTAAGTCTTCGCTGTCCGTCCGTCCATCTACCACAGGGCTGTCTTTTTTCAACCGTAATAGGTAATTGTTCTTGAAATTTTCGCATAATGTGTATTACGTACTTACGATAACAAAAATAAAATAAAAATCTGGCATGTTGTGTCATAAATGTCATAATCGTAACGTCATCGAACGTTATCTACGATTATAAATGAAGCGGAGTTGATATGATGACAAGTGACTGATAAATATCTATAGTTTACCTTAGATTGTGGGGTATAATTTGTATTTATAATAAGTCGAAATAAACTTAATATTTAGATTATTTAGTTTTGGGCCTCAAAACATTTCATATTCATTATTCCATAGTAGCAAAAGGTTTCGATACAAAAATATTGAAACAATAAATTTCCTACGCATCCGAGTTTCAGCCTAATTCGGAAGTTAAATGTGGCTGTGTCAGCTTTAATGAAGACATTTGCTTCCAAATTGTCGACGACACAACCGACAGTTATAGCGTTTATCCATATCATTATGGACATTATAGAACAGGCGGCGACACCATTCGATTTGTGTGGGCTGTAATTTGGAGGGCCGGAAAACTCTTGATAGCTGTCGTGCTTTGAGTGTCGTATTATTTCATTTCGTTTTTTGTAGGGGCAATGATAGTTGGAAAACGATTGGATTGTTTTTGTGAGGTGTAATTTCGAGGATATATCAAACGCTTTCCTGTACACGTTTTCTAGGATAATTTATAAAATTTAAATCTTGACCGGAAAATATTTGATTAGATTGATTATTGCAGCGTATTAAATTCGTGTGTAAACGTTACTTAACAATAAAGGAACTACAAAATAATTTCACTTCATGTAATTTTTAATAAGAACTATATGATCATCATCATAAACAAATTATGTATTCCAATACTAATCGTTTTATTCTTTGTTTCAGGTATGCAATGGACAGGAATAGCAGGATCCTTGTAAATTAATTACATAACTTTCTAAGGTTTATTGTATGGCATAAGTAGACAAGAAAAAGACATTTCTTGATTTTATATCACACTTTTAACAGTACACATTCATCTATCGATATGTTTTTGTTTCAGTGTTGTTGAAGTTTACATACCATTATTTCTTATCACATGTTGTTCTATTTACGAAAATGGTAGTAATAGCGGCTAAAATAATATTTTTATTTTGCAAAATGGCTGATATCTTATTCGCACATTCGCCTTTTTTCCCAAGCTGAAAGGGTCACACTTCGCTCGCATCACCCGCTCGGTCAATAAAATGTAGTAGTAATTTAACTTATCAAAATTTTATCGCAATTAAGAATAAACAGAAAATATCTTATAACAAACGAATGAGAGAGACAATGATATGCAGTATTATTGCAGTGATCACCCGCGGCGATTCATTAAGCTAACCGAATGCAGTTAAACCAAATTGCATTCGGCGAAATATTAAATGAGCCACAGCAATAACTGAACCTTTTACCGCAGCCCTAGAGGATAGGGCTGTCAATTTCTGCTGATAAGCGAATTTTATGTATCAATACAAGCTTTTAAATTTAAGACACGCTTTAGACGAATCTAGACGAATTGAAAGAGTTCAATCGCGATAGGGCTGCATCAATCAATCAATCATTTATTTATTTGTACTCGTAAGACATAGGTACTAAAGTGTTACATTAATAAATAAGAGTATCACTATGCTTCGCCATATGGCATACAAATTAGAAATATGTATTATATCCCTTGAATAAAATAAAATAAAAATAAATAGTAGGGCATACATAATTTATTACGCGACATAACTTCAAGAATGTTTAGTATTAAGGTAGGTCATTATTTATTACTTCACTAAAAAATATTTTTGTCATGAAAATATTCTTGAATTGAATAATACCAAATAATACGCTTTCTGAACCAGGAAATCGTACAATGTCTTTTTCACAGTTCCTCTAAACACCTTCCAGCTTTATCAACAGTATTAATTATAGCAATATTAAAATAAGCATTATTTGATAGGTATATAACGGAGGACCTTGTCTAACGGGGTCTGTAGAAATGGGGACGTCAGCTTCGCCGACGTCACCACCTCCACCAACAGTATCACTCATCGCAAATAAAGAAACACAACATCAAAGTATTAGTTTTATTTCACAGATTTCGCGAATTATCTTATTACTAATGACACACGTACACACAGTAACACTAAAGCTTCAACAATCTAAATTAAATTTGACAACACTCACCGGATCGACCTTCCTCAAAGAGGACTGGGCAAGTAAAAAGTGTAACTCCCCAGCGCCATCGTCTTTTATAAACTCAAGACAAGATGGCGTCGGGCAGTAGCACTGTGTAATCAAAACAATCCTTTTTATTACAATTATTTTAACTCTAGCTGATTTTAGTGGCTAATTAGCCTAGGAAATTAAGAAATGATTTCTAGTGTTAGTTAACATTGACGTAATTTAACAGAATTCTAGTTGAAACATTCGGACTGTTTTAGTATACCGCCAAATGTTCCAACCGATAAACAAGTTCAAATCAGTTTTTAATTAGAAATTACATCCACATTATCAATGGACCAAAACTAGGAATTAGCTGTTTACAAAACGAGATATGAATTTAGAACTTTACTTTTAACGTGAATTGCTTGATAATAGTAAAATTTTAACAATCAGAACTTAAAAGTAGGTCAAAACAAATCCTATTATTTTTCTTACAAGGAGTTAATTATGATGTCGCGTCGACACGGCCATTTTGCGAGACGGTGCGTGCTCTGCACCAGTCGCGGTTCTGAAATGAAAAATAGTTTCTTTGAGCTAGGTATCCGTAAAAAGGTACACTAGCTGTGAACTTGGTCTGGTTATTAATGACTATTAAAACTAAATCATAATGCAATTAACATAATGCAATGCTTCCACCGACCAAGTTTTCAGCTAAATTTTGTACGCACAATAGTTATCACGAACGTCAAATAATCATAAATCATGTTAATGAAACCGTAAGTGAGCAGAGTTAAAGTACGAATGCTCTCCACGCATACTCGCACGATATGATGTTGATATGTCAATGCAAATGATACTTGCAAGAATATATTTCTCGTTGGCAGGGATGATGCTGTGGTGCTAGGCGGTCTCGTACGCCGTGGTCCACAGGGGCTCTAAAGGAATAGTGAACTAGGTTGATGCTGGGGCCTAGGCCTTAAGTTTATGACCGTGGTCCCCAGAGGCTCTGGTAACGAATGGTACTTGCATTTATTAAAGCTCACGAGATATTGATGCTGTGGTGCTGAGCGGTCTCGTACGCCGTGGTCCACAGAGGCTCTAAAGGATATGGGAAGGATGATGCTGGGGCCTGGGCCTTAGTTATGACCGTGGTCCCCAGAGGCTCTGCAAATAAATAGGTAGGAAATGGGAACGGATGTACAGTCTGAATTATTAGTGAAATATTAGCCACTTACTGATAAACTTTGAGAGGCCAATAGGTCAATGAGTAGTAGTAAAGACAACTAACCTTTTATATTAGGCATCCGATAACTGGGCAGCTACCGATGTAGACGGTAATGGTTCATTCGGTGCATCGACAAGTCGAGCTGTCGTCTGTTGCTGAGCTTTATCATTGCTCGTCGACACGTTCTGTTCTCCAGGTTGCGGAGCTCGGCGCAGTTGGTCGTGGGCCACTTTGCGTGGGCGTCCCCTGCCAGTTACCCGTTTCACCATGTAGCGGTTGTTATCCAATATTTTGTGAATCTCATAAGGCTCGCTGTATTTCAGATCTAGAGATGTTTGATTTCGGGGGTTATTCTTAATTAGGACGTAATCACCTCTTTGGAATGGACGTATTTTGGCTCTAGTTTTGTCGAAGCGCCTTTTATCATACTCCCCTGCGACTGCCATCTTTTGTTGCACGTGTTGCTGGAGCATCTCGAAGTCGATCGATTCGTTGTCGATATTTACCAATTTTAGAAGTTCTGGCGGTACACAGTGTTGACGGCGAGTCAGAAGTGTTAGCGGTGCAACACCGGTTACTCGATGAGGAGTGCAGTTAAAGGCGAGTTGAAGTGCCTCTAATGCAGTCTGCCAATTTTCAGTGTCGTAGTTTTTAATCATTGTTAGTGCGTTTTTTAGAGTACTCATCACTCGCTCGACTTGTCCGTTTGCTCGGCTTGCTCCTGGCGAAATTGCGTGCAGATCGATTCCAAAACGTTCGCAATAAATCTTGAACTCTCCGAGAAATTCTCGGCCGCCATCGACTATAACCTGTACTGGCGTCCCAAATAAATGCACTACTCGTTTCAGGGCTGCAAGGCTGCTGCTTTGGCTTTTATCGTTTGAGTAGCTGAGTAGTATGTACTTACTAAATGCGTCTATAGTGACGATCACATACTCGTCCTGACCTTCGGAGTTTCTTGTACCAAGCTTGCCTGTAATATCCATATGGATAACTTGGAATGCTGCCGCTGGCTTCTGTATCGGGTGAAGCTGAGCTTGAATCGCACCGGAAGGTCCCTTAGATGTTCTGCATATTACGCAATTGTCAACGAATTTTCTGACAATGGTACTCATGTTAGCAAACCAGTGAGTTTCTCGCAGCTTTTGTAGGGTTTTCTCCCATCCTGGATGTTGTAGCGACGTGTGAAAAGAGTTTATCAAACTCCACTGGAATGACTTTGGTACTACGATTGGTTTGTACGTACCGAGTATGGGATCTGTGAGAGTTTTCTTGAGCACGCCTTCTTCTAGGACGTAGCCTACAGCTGGGCTATTGGTGGACAAACTGTCTATTAGTGGACGAAGAACCGCGTCACGACGTTGCTCGATTTGTAGCCACTCGATGTCTTTCATCAAGGCGTTAACAGATGTTTCAGATGTAGGGTTTCTGCTGAAGAAATCAGCATGCTGCAGTCTCTCACCTGTTCTATACTCGACCTCGAATTCATAATTTTGCAGGAACGCCCACCACCGGTGGATTCGTGGAAGTAGATCTTTTTTGTGCTTGGATGCCTTCAAGGCGTTACAGTCGGTTATTACCTTGAACTTCCGGCCGTATAGGTAGTGCCGGAAATGCTTTATGGCCCTCACCACCGCCAGGGTCTCCAGCTCATAAGAGTGGTAGCGGCTCTCGGCGTCCGTGGTGCGCTGGCTCATGTACGCGACAGGATGATGACGGTTCCCGATGACCTGGACCAATACCGCTCCGTAGCCAAGGCTGCTGGCGTCTGTGTAGAGCTCGATCGGTGCGTTTTCCTGGAATAGTGCAAGGGTAGGCGCCGTAGACAGGTGTTGTACAATTTGGTTTCGGGCTTCGTCGTGCCTCTCGTTCCATTCCCATTTGGCGTCTTTTTTCGTTAGTTCATAAAGTGGTACCATTACTCTCGAAAAATTGGGAATGAAACGTCTGAAGTACCCGGCGAGGCCATTAAATTGCCTAACTTGCTTAGCCGTTTGTGGCAGTGGTGCCTTCGTTAAAGCCTCTACTTTCCTTGGGCTGGGGCTTACTTCCCCGTTTGACACTATATTGCCCAAGTACTCAATAGAACGTTTAAAGAAGGCGGTTTTGTCGATATTAATCGAGAAACCGGATTTTTGCAGAGCAATTAGTATACGCTCGATATGAGAGAGACCCTCAGCGAAATCTTTGCATTTTGTGAGTACGTCATCTACATAGACCTGACAAACATGATCTGGCGAGTTCAAAAGTCCTGCCAAAGCCCTATTTATGCATCTCTGATATACAGAACATGCGTTGCTTAATCCAAACGGCATGGAAAGGTACTCATACATGCCGTCTGGAGTCACAAACGCAGTTTTTTCGATCGAGGTCTCAGAAATAGGTATTTGGTGGAAACCAGCTGCCATGTCAAATGTGGTAAAGTATACACCCCCAGTTAGCTGATCTATTTGATCCGAGATTATTGGTAGTGGGTAGTGATCCCTAAGAGTGTTTTTATTAAGTTCACGGTAGTCCACGCAAAGACGATCATTGCCGTTTTTCTTTTTGACCAGTATAATCGGACTAGAAAAGGGAGACTTGCTCTCTCGAATGATATTGTGTTCCAGTAATTCGTTCACAATATCGCGCACCTTTTCTCGTTCGATTGGACTCAGTCTATACGGTCTACGCTCAACACATTTGCTCGGGTCTTTCAAACGTATCTCTAGTTCGCCAGTATTGACACGTGTGCGAGGGTAGCCACGGATGAACAGATGTTGAAACTTGTTGAGCAATATTTTGAGTTCATTAATTTGATCTCCGTCAGCCAAGTCGCAATCAATACTGTCAAACTTCTCATTTTGGGATTGAATGTGTTGGACCACCGGTTGACGAACCAATTTTGCACCCTGAGAATTCACCACCACACTGAGGTTAGTATTGTTGACCAAATTCATACCGATCAGAATATCTGAGCACACTTCGTAATCTGCGACTACGTGAAACTGAAGCTCTACACTTAAATTATCAATCACACAAACAGTGGTCAATGTCGAAAGTGATATGATGGTAAATTGCCCTATACCTTTCAAATATTTAACGACGTTTGTTCGTTTCCCGGGTAATTTTGCTGCTAATGATTCTCGTATTACTGAACACTCTGCCCCGCTATCGAACATCGCTAGTAATCTAGAATTCCCAACTACCACTGGCATAGAATTCAATTTTGGTGTACCCACACAATTCACGTTCGACACTACCGCACGTTCGCGTTTGTAACAAGTTTCGTAAGTATGACCTACCCTCGAACAGAATGTACATGTTGGTCTGTTATCTTTTTGAGGCGTAGTTTTATTATCAGATAATGGACGCGGTTGAGGTTTTTCGTTTTTATCACGGTTACGGCAATCTCGTGTGTCATGTCCAGGTTTTTTGCAAACTTGGCAGAAAAGCGATGGCTTATCAGAGAATCGCTGCCGCTTGACAGAGCCTTGCTGTACGTGTGATGTGCTTGGATAAGGACGCTTAACGCGTCGTATCGATGATGCTATAGAAATTAACTCTGGTACAGAGGTAGCCCTGGCACTCAACAGCTCAATTCTCAATCGCTCCTCTCCAATGCAACCAATTACGGCCTCAACTGCGTCATCATCAGACAACTTATCCTTCGTGATGCGTCGCCACAATACCCAAGCCTGTGACAGGAACTGTGCAATGTCCTTTGAATTATCGTAATTGTGTTCTCGGAAACGAACAACATCGCGAGAATACCTATTTTCAGGTTCAAAAGTTGTTATCATGACATCACGTAATTCCTGCCACGTGGCGGTTGAAACCAGCCAATTGTCAACCCACAACCTAGCGCGACCTTTCAACAAACTACCAACTTTCATCCTTACATCATAATCGCTCAGGTTATAGGTTTCCATGGCAGTAGTAACATGCTGACACCATTCACGTACTCCAATGTTCGCATCCGGATCGTATGACGGCAAAAATACGTCACTTATTTTAATTTTTGCATCAGGTTGTGCAGTGATACGATCGGACACATGTTTCATCATTTGCAACATTTGTGAGAAAAAATCCGTTGGAACCCCGTTGACAAAGTTAGAACTACTTTCATTGCTTGAGCCGGAAGGAACAGCAACAGTGGGTGGCGGCCTCACTTCTGATAACGGAGGACCTTGTCTAACGGGGTCTGTAGAAATGGGGACGTCAGCTTCGCCGACGTCACCACCTCCACCAACAGTATCACTCATCGCAAATAAAGAAACACAACATCAAAGTATTAGTTTTATTTCACAGATTTCGCGAATTATCTTATTACTAATGACACACGTACACACAGTAACACTAAAGCTTCAACAATCTAAATTAAATTTGACAACACTCACCGGATCGACCTTCCTCAAAGAGGACTGGGCAAGTAAAAAGTGTAACTCCCCAGCGCCATCGTCTTTTATAAACTCAAGACAAGATGGCGTCGGGCAGTAGCACTGTGTAATCAAAACAATCCTTTTTATTACAATTATTTTAACTCTAGCTGATTTTAGTGGCTAATTAGCCTAGGAAATTAAGAAATGATTTCTAGTGTTAGTTAACATTGACGTAATTTAACAGAATTCTAGTTGAAACATTCGGACTGTTTTAGTATACCGCCAAATGTTCCAACCGATAAACAAGTTCAAATCAGTTTTTAATTAGAAATTACATCCACATTATCAATGGACCAAAACTAGGAATTAGCTGTTTACAAAACGAGATATGAATTTAGAACTTTACTTTTAACGTGAATTGCTTGATAATAGTAAAATTTTAACAATCAGAACTTAAAAGTAGGTCAAAACAAATCCTATTATTTTTCTTACAAGGAGTTAATTATGATGTCGCGTCGACATATATAATATTTAGACTTTCAGCTCAATCAGAAACTTTTTAAGTTACATAATTACATTACAGACAGCCATGTAGTCAGAGATCCAATCCCTTTAGACACAGACATCTGTCCGAAACGAAGTGACCGCTTGTTATAACAAAAACTTACAGTCGAATTGAGAACCCTCCTCCTTTTTTGAAGTCTATTAAAAATAATAAATATATATTTCAGTATCGTTGTCTATTTCAGTAGGCAACCCTAGTGAGAAATAGCGAAAATGACGCCATTACATCGCAACCGAAACACTGAAAGCTAATAAAACCAGTAATAAATGAAAATATGACCGAACGAAAACCAAAATGGGTATGCAATTCGTTTTAATTCCTGCCAATAAAGGGTTAGAGACAGTTAGGAGCGCCACCTGTTATCGGGTTGCGGAGTTTTGCTCGTTTTAGTTCCGCTACTCCCCGCCGCGGCGGGCGCGTCGTAAAAAGTTATCGGCGCTTAGGAATGCGAAATATGCTAATGTGTCTGTGGCATCGTATCGAGCTTCGAGCTTTACTTAACTCACGCTATAATTCTATAGATATTCTCAAAGGCAGTCTTTTTTTTTCAGAGATTGACGAATCACCTTTCCAAAAGCTTTTCCTGTACGCAACTGCTAATTATTGCGCATAATTCCTGCAGCAATGCAACTACAGGCTATATTTCCCTGCGAGCTCGATTTAGGCTGAGGCTAAGGCAACGCGGCTCAATAATAAAAAATCTAGAGATCCCACACAACACGCAACTATTAATAGTATTAATGGCATTGAAAATGTAATTTAGAAATGAAGCACATGATAAATTTGACAAATTTATTTCTGAGCTCACGCGTTAGGGCGACCCTCCTAATAAGATGGCTGAAACTGTAGTTTAATTCAATCCCGAGATTTTTTTCCGTTTCTTGAATAGCAAGCTCAAAAAAAGTTATTGGTAAATTCTCGACCCAAATCAGCGAAAAAATTATGACTTTTTTTAGAAAATCTCAAAAATCACACACTTAGCATTTACATATTATAAAATACTAAAGAAACTTCTCTCTTTAGATTTTCGCAAAAGCCACAAATTGAATATTAATTGTTGATTTTGAAAATTACATGCAATGCAATGGATAATTGGATATACCAAAAATATAAAGACTTTTTGATTAAAATCATAAAAAATGCGATTTAAGATACCTTACTTACTATTTCATTACAATTTGGGACACTCTTTTTATTCTTTACATTGAAAATGCTATGGATTATGAGTAGGATGAACCCAAAAAACGTCAAGTACTGGAAGGAACAGGATCCAGTTTTTTAACGATATTTCAGATTAAATTCTTTATAATTAGTATTTTTTTTTATTTAATTCTTTGCATTGTGTTATTATTATTATATATCAACGTCACATGGACTGACACCTAATGTTAAGTTTGCTAACAAATACCTTTGGGGCCATCCGGTCTAGAGTACCAAAATGTCCAGGGTATCTATGGATCTTTGTTATCTGGTATAAATAAATAAATATATTTGCAAACAAATCTGCATCAAGTGACATTTCACGTTACTACCCGGTCAACTTAAGTTGGCGCCTGATATCTATGGCGTCATATAAATGAGGAGCCAACTTAACGCGATTGGGTTCGCGAAGTGGAATTCGGAAAACTCTCCGAGATATCATAGAGACGTATATGGAATACCTCATAATCAAGAACGTTAAACCAAATGAGGTAGCCAGTTACTGCTTTAAGCTTAATTGAGCAATATCTACAAAGTAATAAGCGTTAAGTCCCTGCAATATTACCCAATTTGATTCCTATGCCATGTAGGTGGATAATTTTACCATATGGATTTGGAAAAAACGAGCAAAATAATGACACAGAGCTGTATCTTTTGGCACAGAGCTGTATATTTCCAAGCTAGGTGGAGTATGGCCGCTATAACAACAAGCATAGAAAATAAAATAAAAAGTGTTTATTTAGAGATTCCGACTTTTTTTTATGATTGATTCCTAATTAACACTTGAAATGTTCATAAAGTATAGTAGTAAGTATAGTTCTATGGCCACTAAAACTACAAATATTTTTTTTTTGCACTTAGCCGGTACCTTTAAGTGTATTTGGTAACTATTAATATTGCAGGTAAAGATTACGCAAAATTATTCATAAACGGATCCCTTACATACACAACATGAATGTCCCAACACCACATTCCCCCGTTTCTAACCAGTCCTAGAAGTAGTCTCCCCCGGACGAGTTATGCATTTCATTTTACTAATTATTATTGCCCTCGCATAAGGAGTTGATTAAGATTCCGATAGATATTAAGGAAATGGGAGAGAGTTGAAGGAAAGCTATTCGAGTATGCGGTGAAAGAAAAAGCTTAGCTTAAACAGCTTCATTAGGGTTGAATATGTACGAGACGATAAGTTTATAGCATAGTCAGTAGTAGATGGCATGTTCGATCTTGATTCGACTATAAAGAGTGTGTCATCGTTTTACGATGAAAATCTATATTGAGTTCCTAGAAATTGATTCGCTTCTTTCCGCCATCGTCCTGCACGACAATCCTTTCATCCTCACCACTTAGATAGTTGGCAGTCCACACCTGTGTGCTTTTCTAGAAATTTCCTTGCGACTCCACGACTCCTCCGACTGCATTGTGGAATAAATTATCGCTTGCGGTATTTCCGGACCGATACGACCTTCAAACCTTCAAGAAAAGAGCGAGCGTATTCCCACCTGAAAGGCCGACGACGCACTTGTGACTCCTCTGGTGTTGCAGGTGTCTATGGGCGACGGTAATCGCTTTCCATCAGGCGATTCGTTTGCTCGTTTGCCCCCTATGACATAAAAAAAAATTGAATAGGTATTAACCGTCTCAACGACATGACATCGGTAGCGCAAAAATCCGAAGACATATTCCGCGGTTTCAAGTTCCATCTTTTGAACCATTGGTGCTTAAGTTGACAAATATAAAATTTAAAACTATTGATACAAAGATTAAAACTCAAAGAAAAATTGAAATTTGTAACCTGGTGGAAGAGACCGGGAATCGAACCTGATACCTCTGGATTAAATATGGAAATACAATGAACGAAATTATAATTAGAGGTAAACAACAGACGTTACCAGTATGGGACCTATACAAATTGTATTCGCAACTTTTGAATTATCTGTCAGCCGTTTCATCCCCTCGACCACGGACTCATTAAATGTACAGTCAACCAATTTGATTCCTAGGCCATTTCGAACCTTGTCACAGCGAACGTCAATATGAAAGCCGCTTGAAATCTGATATCATTGTTATTGTGACAAGGTTCTATAGTGGCCTTGAAATCAAATTAGTTGACTGTACGTTATCAATTTCCCCATTCACTTTAATCTCTGCGCCTGTTTTTATTTTAAAATGTATTTAACCTTATCGCAACTTAAAGTGTAAGATTTCCCAAAACTTTCAACTATTCTAATTCCTCGCTACGATTACATCTCAAATTCCGACACCATAAATCTTCGGAGTAATAGCCCCTAATTCGAGGGTCCAGTAGAAAGTATGCGATCGGAACCCAGGTATGAACCGATTTGAAACGTTGCCTCCATAGAACCTTGTCAGAAACTATTTCGATTGCTTATGAATTAATTTATAGTTTATTAGTTTGTGGTTATTACCTATAGGGTTCTTTAGTATCCTAAAAACTCACTTACTCTCCTCACTAATAAATAAAAAATAATTACCTATAACTAGGCTCTGTGAGTCTACACCTCGTAAGTTTAGATAAGATATTTATTGAATAATAAATTATTTTACAGTTATAATACCTATAGACTAAGATTATTTTACAGTTATAATATCTATAGACTAAGATTATTTTACAGTTATAATACCTATAGACTAAGAAATTCTACTTACTTGACAAAATATGACACGCGCCTGAAATAGGGTTCCCTGTGTTTCTGGCATAAGATTAAGTGAAGGAAGAAGTTTGTTTCAAAGTGGTTGACTTGACATTTCAATTTTTTTACGATTTCAACCCTCTTATCTCAGCAATTATGAGTTATAAAACTGAACCGACAACAAAAATATATAAATATATTTAACGAATCTACTCACAAAATTTCATGAGAAGAAAGAAATTTTTAAGAAATGCGACCTCTAGGCGAGGTTAGCATGAAATCCGGACATGGACGCTTCGCTCGCTCGGTCAATTAATGTAATATGTCATAGTTTTGGAAATATTTTTTACAGTAGTTTATTTAGTATTTATCAACTCTTTTACCACTTACCTAGGTATCATTTGTATATTGTAAATATGTTTTTTTTGTTTATTTAAAAATAAACTGTGTAACACAGCATAATGGAAAAAATTAATAGTGTAGCTGCATGTACATATACGTATACAAGTAGGTATAACCTGTTCTATATAATTAGTGTTAAATAGTGCTATATTGCAAGTACTTGAGTATATTAATAATCTTCATAAATGTCGCCTCTAGGTGCCTCTAGTGTGTACGAGACCAGTAATTAAAGGCAACAAATTGAATATTTAATAACAGCGAATATTTATTGGCATCCATTCAATATGGATCCCACATACCCTCGCAGTCACCATCGTCAAACAGTACGGACATGCGCCGTAGTAAATATTATAAGTATTAAACACACGAATGGTGCTCGCCAGTTCCTCGGGTGAATGGCTGGACACGCTGCGACGTGTCTAGATGTCAAATAACCTAAATTAGATAATTGTTAAAGGTTGTTAAAGGTTAACTGGAAGAGATCACTTAAATGGATAAGTTCACCTTTGTACATGTTTTATTTGTTTTAATGTATTTTTGTTTTTGTGTACAATAAAGTGTTTACATACATACATACATAATTGAAAACATCCCCGACATAAGTAGCTGGTCATCATGAGACCCTCATTCAATGAGTGACATAGAAAATGCCACTAAAAGTGAACAAGTATAATTTTCTACTGTTTACTTTAACCCCCGTCTGTGGCATCGTTGCTCCCAAACGGATGGACCCAATGGGATGGATTCGACCCAATGGGATCTTTTGTGGAATTCCGGAATTTCCGATACTGCCCATACTGTACCCAATTCCAGAATAGGCGTTTTGTTTTGAGGAGGTCAATCGATTAATTTTTTTTTGGGATCAAATGTCTATATTATGGGACAGTAAAACTGCTCTAAAAGTCAGAATTGACTGTCACAGTTCAACATTCCTACAGAGCACTAGAAACGCTCCACACAAATGGCCCACCTATATATGACGTCATCTGTAGGTAGAGTACCAATATTTGTATGGAGGTAATAATTAATTTGCCATTTTCACCGTGAAAAAGTGCGTCTCAGTTCATGATTGTCATCCAATTAGTGTTTTGTTAAATTATCAGGATTATGAAAACTATTTCAAAATTTATTTTGGATTAAAAAGAAAATCATAATATATTCGTAAGTAAGTAAGTATACCTTTGAAGACAAAATAGATCAATATTTTTTTTAGTTTCAGTCACACCCCTATTGCAAACCTTACTTATAGGAACTGTTGTCATATTGATTTAATCGGGTTTTGCGGCTGAACGGATGTTTGATGAACCATTTCAATTACACATGCAAATGCCGAGCAGTGACGCCATTTATTTAATAGCCGCCCATATTCATAAATGCTGCTAAACTGTGTCCAGGCAATCCATCATTTTGAAATAAAACGATGTTCGTTTCTATGGAATACATAGCAGCTTTTCAAACTGTGACCAGTTACACAATTTATGCACTAAAAATTGTGGTGTATCCACATTAAAAATAATAAGGCATTACATGTGACCAGTTTGATTTTCTTACTTTGGTAAACTTTGATCCTTTGGAAAAAGTATAGTCAGCAAAAATGTTGGTATGACAAATGATTTTTTTATTAAAACGTGTTAGTTTTCCCTCCAAATTCAGGGGATTTTATAGGTTTAACCTGTAGCAATAAAAAATAATAATAGTACTCACATTTTCTTTACTTCTACTAAATTTTACGATAAGTGTCTCTTTCTATGAAAGCCTGATCAAATCTGCCAATTGCGTGAACATTAGTGAACATTTCACTTGGACAATCGCGCCATCGCTCCCCGAACCGGCGGCGAATAGAGGCGTAACCCGCATCAGTTAAGGGCTCTTTGCTAATGAGCGCAAGCGCATACGAACATATGCGCTAGGGTTACCAACCCGGCAATCACCAGGAAAATGTAAATAATCGTCTTTTTACAAGCTATTATTTTACTTGCATTGTATGCATATGTATGTTTGTTCGGGTGGAATCTTGCAACTCAATTTAGAAGCAGATATCGTCAACCGATTGAGCTAAAATTGTGCATACTTACATAACTTTGATGACAATACAACAATATGGTACCATGGGGCTGGTCTGATTATGGAGACGGAAGGTGGCCATAGGAACTCTATAATAGAAATAAGCAATCCTACCGAGTTTGGGCTCTTTAGAATCGTCCCAGTGAGCATTTGATGGATATCCAAAGAAAAGTACAGTCGGCTATAAAAGCTTGTCACAAAAATGACATTTTTGACAGAAACTTATTTCCCGTGATTATTTATAGTGCAGCTGGCTACAGAGTATAAGTATTTCTGGTGTAATGAATATGCAACCCTAGATGGAATCTGTGCGCGCTTGCGTGTGCGCCGATTACGTTTGTGCGCTGCCTGTGCTCCGCGCAAACGAAACGTATTGTATTGTAGGTATTATATTATATGTATATATTGTCTACAATCTTATACTTGAGACTTTATGAGTAAGTCACTTGTTAAAATTCGACCGTTATTTTCGTCTCTGTAGGAGTATACAGGGTATCCCTGGCCTATGGACAAATATTAATACTATACTTATAACAAATACTATGTAAGTTACAGAACAGATTTAAATACGAGATTTCGTGGCAATTTTTCCTTAGTGCATTATTATTTTTTAATGGCCTATTTTTGTCTTATTTTATTTATATTGGTGCTATGTCATTGAAATGACGATTAATGTAAGTAATATTATTCGACCGTGCAATTGACTCCGTTAAAATTTAGCTTTAACGTAAATAACGTTTTGTTATGTTCGCTAAGTTCTAGGACAATTCTCCACTTTGAAACATAATAACCTCAACGCTCACAAGCTACAGGTTAAATTTAACTCCCATTCAAATTTCGTGGAAAATTTGAGTAATTTGTTCGTAGACCCGATGATATCTCGCTAGAGAAGCCACAATACTCCAACAACACGGCAATTTAGCGATATGCATCTACAAACGGCCTTTTATCTTAACCCATTCTTGTACTGTTATATAAGCGGGGAACGAGACGCTTATCAAAATAAATAAGCCGTTACTTTGATGCCTATGGCTTGGGCGAAATAAAGACCACTTCGATGTATCAATGGATTTATTCTTTAATTTCAATTACAGACAGTTTGCAATTGAATCCAAGAATGAGGGAGTTCCTCAGGTCGACTGTATTACGTGTCATATTATGTTAACTCGTAACCATCATCCAATTAACCCCAAGGTCTAAGACAGATAGTTTAGATAAAAGTTTTTAGGTAGATAGTTTAACTCTTTTATTACATAACTAATAGACACTAACTAGTATCCTATAACCATATTTGGATGTCCAGCTATCCCTGTACCGAAATTGGTTAAAATTTGTCCAGCCGTTTCGGCGCGATGCGAGGACAAGGGAAATTATGTTACAAATAGCGCCAGGCTGGCATTGCGCCGCGAACCCATAGAAAACAAATGACGATGGTGCATCAAGCTATCAAGATTTTTCCTGAAATCATGACCCCTCTGCATAGAAAATTTATTTCCAATACAAATCTATGATTTTATAATAGTACAGAAAACAATTAAAAATAGGCGCAATGATGATCTAGAGTCCAACCACGCTAACTCTTCGAAGCAAATGAACTGTCAAACCATACAAGCATCTCATTTGCTTTGCGTGGATTGACTATAAGAAATGTAGTGTATAATTTTAATATTTAGGTCACATAATAACAAGTGACTTAAGAGACAATTGTGATATAGATAGGGAACGCAGGGCGTTGGCGGTTCGAGGGAATTATGCTGGCCCGCAGGTTCACTCATTGTTCTGGAGAAGTCAAGATAACTTTGTTCAAAGCGTTCTGTCAATCGTTCTACACAAGTGGCCTGTGGGTAAGTTACACCCAAAGAGCCCTCAACTCCTTCCGTGTTCTCTATAATAATATATTTAGAATGTTGATGGGACTACCCAGATTCTGCAGTGCATCAGGTATGTTTGCCGATGCTCGAATAGATGATTTTCACGCCATGATGCGCAAAAAAATAGCATCGATTAAAACCAGAATACAGGGTAGTTCCAACAGTATTCTAAGTATATTAGTTGACAGAGCCGACAGTCCTCTGCAGAGGTACTGGATATCGGCATTAATAAACCCTCATTCTGAGCAGTACCTCGTATAAGTAATTATATAGTTAACTAACCTAGTTTTAAGTTTACTAACTATCATGGACCACTGTTGTCTTGAAAAAAGAAATTTTGAATTTGAAATATATTATTGACTATAAGAAATTTTGTATATTACTTTTTTTTTATCGATAGATATAATACAAGTCTATATACGCATAGTAGAAGTAGTAGGTCGGTATGTACCTACTCCGAATGTGCTTTAAAGCATTAAAATGTTAAAATCTGACCACGAGTACACATACACATATAACACACAGTCATGAGAGGCATACTCGTATTAAACCAGCCACGTAACAATCACGACACCATCCATCCATCACATTATCCGCGCTGTCGTGCCGTGTGCCTTACCGAAACTAAATCTAATCCGATCTAATAGAAAACTAATTCTATTTTAACTGCCGTCACGGTGAGATTCAATTTGGTCTGATGGCTACAACGACAGGAGGTTTTCAGATGATTTGGAGATCATTTTGAATTCGTTTTGCATCAAGAGTCGAAATCATTGTTTTTGGACATTGTTGCTGGAGAAATTTAATATAATTTAATCTAAAATAAAATTGCTATTGCATCGGAATATAGAAGAGGGAACGTTTTTTATTCTATACGAGTTTTATCAAAAAAATTAAGCCATGGATTCCTTAATTTCGCTTATATCCACGGGAAAGACTCGAACCTAAATCTGACTATTTATAACCCAAAAGCTATATTGATGTTAACATTCCAATCCATGATGATCTTGATCATTCAAGTTTATTTTTACTTCCCGACACGTGTATATGTGAGATGCTTTATCGCTTATCCCATAAGGTAACAGAAAACGTTAACGAATAATGTTAACACTTACATGAAGTCTTCCTAAAGTAGATATACATCTGAATCTGGTCGCTAGATGGCGTTTATATAAAAAAGCAGGAAAACAATCCTTTAGGTTGGCATTCATTATCTTATCTGGTATATTAATCAGAAAGAGCCCTAATCCCTATCAAACAGTTCAATTGTGATCTCGATCGTTATGAAACTAGTTACAGGCCAGTTCTCGTTCCCACACTGCCTTGTTACGTAGCTCGAATTGCGATTTCTATCGTTCTGCCTTGACATTTTTGTCATTTTGAGGCAAATAGGCAATTGAGATGTAGATATGGCATGCACCATTTCCTGCTGGTTTTAAAAGTTTCCTGATTTGTAGAAAATACTTACTTAGGTCGATACAGTTAGCCAAATATAAAAATATTTATTTGATTAGTCGTGTTTAAAAATATCTTCGCTGGGCTTTACCTTCTGCGTCAAAAGAGTTGAGACTAGATATTATTTATAGACTTGTCATGTATATAATCGTTGTCTGTTTGTCTGTTGACTGTACAGGGATTGCTGGAATTATGATATCGGATATATCACCATTTACGTGTGTATTAATAAATAATAATTGTATTTGCTTCAAGCAATTAGTAATCATATTTTTACTAAAATATAATTCGCAATTATATTATAGAATAGAATAGAATACTCTTTATTGCACACCTCAAGAAGAAAGAAATACAAATACAGATGACACTTAACATTACAATAGAGGCAAACAATAGGCGATCTTATCGCTAAAAAGCGATCTTTAGTAAAAATATGATTAAGGCATAAAAATACCTAGAGAGCAATTATTTTCGTTAACAAAAATCTAAAACTATCATGGCTGATAATGCGACGATTATATCAGCATTGCCAAAATATACCTCAAATTAAGATATCAACTGAAAGCGATATTGATGACGATTTGTAACATCTGATAAGATCAATAATGGCCAATGGAATTGCAAATGTGGGTGTCAAATTATACAACAATTCCGATCGCTTATTGGCAGAAAAAGTTGACCGATGGTTCTTATAGACGCAGAGTTTCTCAGAGATGTGGATGCAACTATAAAGCAATAGCGGTTTTCTTACGTTTTCATTTTATAACGATAACGATAACTTTGGACAATAATCTGCTGAATTGCATGGCCCATTTATGAGTGAATAAATTCATAAATGCGCCATGCATTTGAGCAGCCCATAGTACATGTAGTATTTGTCAAAATACTTTTAAATACTACTTTATTCGTAATAAATAAAATATGTATTATGGGCTGCACAAATGCATGGCCCATTTATAAATGAATTCACTCATAAATGGGCCATGCAATTCTGCATTAAATAATCAAAGTGACGAGATATCGGATTTATCGGATATTAAAGCAAAATGTTTGCATATTTACAGAAGTAATAACGACATCAAGCGTTGGTTTACCAAAACAGAGTTATCGCTTCTTCTTACGCACACGATATCGCCTTCCAGTATGAATACAGAAACTATGCCCTTACCATGAGTTAAAGTGTCCATACTCGCAAGCGACAGCGTAAACGATTTGTATGGAGAATAGTACCGCGCCCCTAGCGGATACTTTGTAGAACTACAATTCTCCATACAAATCCTTTACGCAGTCGCTAGCTAGTTCTGTCACTGTGCAAAGGGCGGCAATGTTGTATGTTTTTATATGCTCGGTAGACGCAAGCGCATCGTAATTTATAGCCCCGGTGCACCAGACAATTTTAATTGCGATCATATCTGAGAATGGTGTTTAAAACTTTATTATTCAGCTTTAATGGCGAAGAAGTATCTGGTTTCAACCAGTCGGCTGTCGAATTAGTTTTAATTTCAAATATAATGAAGAAGGTACTATCGATGTAAGTATCTCAAGTTATTGAAAAAACGGCTTATGAAAGACAAGAGAGTCGTTAGATAAATTACTTGAATAACTTCACTAACTGTCTAATGAAGAGATAATTCAACAATAATTTACTGTCTAATGTACTAGTTGTAATTATGAATAACTAATGCCTCGCTTTTTTTTCAGGTACACACACATAATAATGGTCAAATCTTCCGTAAGTGACCTGATCAAAAATTTCATAATAAACCAAGATTCCCAAGGCAATGTTCACAACGGAGGTGTTTGCCAGCTGGTGTCGCCAATCCGAACCTATCACCTTCTTCTTCCTAGTCAGTTTCACTCTTGGCAGACTGGTCATCATTCCAGGTGTTGGTGGCAAACTTCACAACACGCCGCCATTCTTCCCTGATAGCCTTCCTCGTGCATTCGTGTAGTGACGATAAGCCATTGAATGCAGCTTTTATTTGATCTGTCCATCTCTTAGGCGATCTTCCTCGTAAACTGGTAAAAACCTTTCCTCAAGTCGCTCAATAGGCACCATCACCTTATCATTACTTGAAATTGACGTTTACAGTGGTGCCAAAGTTCGTACACGTTTCTTATAATCTGTTTCGATAATGACATCAAAAACACTCCTTTTATAGAGATATATTAGAGCTTTAAACCCATTAAAAAGGTAAAAAGCTTTTTTCACAACCGCCGACTTTTCATCACAACCATTCATGCATGTAGCCATCTCCCGTGCATTATGTTATTCGTCATTGTACTCATATTGGCCTTTAAACTCTTTAAAGTGACTTTTATTATTTGATTTCAATCCTTATGAAGTAGAAGAGTGGAATCCTTTTGCGTTATTTTGTATAACGGAATCCAGCCTTAAATTGCTGCTGCAACTGTAGGCAAAAATGAACTTTGTTTTATTAAATTTTGGGATGTAATTTTGTTTGAGTGTTTCTTTATTTTGGATAGAGTTTAGTGACCTGGTGATGGGTAATGGTTGAAAACATCTCGTCTATGATTACGGCTCATTTGAATCGCCTGTAATAGAACTACTTAAGTAAATTTCGGATAATTTGGTAAAGGTCGCATTCTTCAACTCGTGACTTGATTAAAAAATAAATTGATGAACGCATTGAAATGTTATAAAAAGGTTTGAAATGATAACGCATTGGTGTTATTTTCATTCAACTATAATTTGAACGTGAATAACTTGATGTCAAGACTGAATAAGGTAAAAAAAGAATAGGTTTCAGGTTCGAACGATGTATGTACTTACCTCTCCGGATATAATTTCATCAAAAATTCTGACTGCTAAGTTACCATCAGTGTGTGTGTGCCCGCTCAATAGTAATGTGAAAACTAGGCTATTTCTTTGTTGTACACCCCACTTTTTTAAATTTTGGATATTTTAGGTTTAGGTATTTTCTCCTCAGAATCATAAGCTTTTTCGATCACAAGTTTTAGGAGAAAAAAGTGTCCCAAAATGTTCATATACTTTTTTGTTTTTCCAGTCCGTTACCGCTATACTAATGGTGTATGGAAATAGTGACGGAATGGCACGTAAAACTATTGGGACAATTGTTTTCTTCAAATTAGATCGAAATAGCTCGTGATTCTGAGTAGAAAATAACTTAAATATCCAAAATTTAAAAAGTGGGTTTTACTGTACATGAATCAGAAAAAATTGCCCAAGTACTATATCGACCACGGTATACCAGATACTTACAAATCTTCTTGTAAAATGCTGTACATACAGACTGGTGCTGACTAAGGGCCAAAACACAATTACACGATGCGACGTCGTGAGATTGTAAAATGAATATTAATTTTGCATCTTGTCACATGAAGATAAAGTTCATTTTGGATTTATGCATTTCCACGACACGACGTTGCATCGTCGCACGACGTCGCGTCGTACAACGATGCGATGGCGTGTCTTGTAATTGTGTTTTGGCCCTAAGTACTAACATAATTTAATTCGTTTTTTTAATACTTAATATTGGTGTACGTTTTTCGGTGACAACATTACTAGGTGAATCTTATGATTAACACGAAACGGCGTTGCATACCATATTTGTAGAATGCGTTAAATAAGTATATTTTCTTTTTTATCCAGAGTGTAACAGAAATACTTGTAAGTGCTAAGTAATATTAATGTTAGCCTGAAGTTAATAACTCGTACGATAGCTAATCACCTTTGCCACCGATACACCCATCGACAAATCGCCTCTCTGCGTTATAAATCTTTCTTTTATCGGCGCATTCACAACTAGTAAATACATCGACATACTGTACGCCGGTTTATCGCGTCGACTAATGGCGCGATAAAGTCGGCGCAGGACACAATCTGTCACAAGTAACGTGTTACTTACGTAACTTATGGGAAATACTTACATACCTACCATGTTTTTTTTCTGTGGATGTAAGGATTCGATCCGTTCAGAAACGCTGATTGTTTTAGGCATTTCTCTTTATGATCAAATATGTTTCTTAACATATTATCAATGTTACTACTTAGAACAGCCATTGCGATTTATCACTACATAGTATTATAAAACAAAGTCGTTTCCAGCTGTCTGTCTGTCTGCATGTCCCTATGTATGCTTAGATCTTTAAAACTACGCAACGGATTTTGATGCGATTTTTTAAAAGGTAGGGTGGAGAAATATGTATAATACATGCATAATTAATCAGCATTGCACCCGTGCGAAGCCGGGCGGGTCGCTAGTTGGTATATATTTGAAACCTACAGTTTGAATTTTTCATTGGTAATGTTTGTTTCAAGAACTACTCGAAATTGACAAAATTCACGTCGAGAACTGGTTTTTTCAACCTAATCATATTTGACTGCACGCAATGAAAGCATGAAATAGCTATGTTTCTATCTAGAACTCAGAGAAAAGTATTATTCACTTTAGAAAGTTGGTTGAAATTATCTATATATTTGTCATAATATATTAAAAAAATACATTTTGAAATGAATAATGGCTTCTTAAAACTTTCTCTCTTGTTCCGCTAAAGTGCACCAGCATTTTAAAAGGGCTAATCTTTTGAGATTACGCATATAATATTTGCTTCATTCAATCCAGAGAAACGTAGGTGTTTCGTGTTAATGTATAATTAGCATAACGCTATACTTATTTCATATGTATCTCAAATATCAAATACCAACAAGACGCGAGGCCTTGAGCGATGATCGCGGGGTACAATTACTTCAAATGTAAGCAGCTATTATGATATCATTCAAGCCTACCCCGGGGCGGGAGGACAAAACAGACACATTGTAAAAATAACATTCTGGATGTGGAACTGGTTTACGAGTAGTTGTTTTAAATTAATGTTTCGTCTAGGCTTACTACGCGCCGCGCACTGAGCTAATAGTCTACAACTCTACACACAGTGTTCGCTAGGACACCAGCTTCGCCTTTTGTTTTTATCACGTTCAATTGCGTCGCATATTTTCAGACAGCTTTTTTGCGAAAAGAGAGAAGCGTAACGGTTTAACTAAAATATGGTTATGAATAGAAAAAAATATAATATATATTTAGCAGTAAACATGTCCAATACATCTAGGTCTTATTTATGAATAATGGGTAAGTTTCCATGTTAAACCATAAATGGTGAGCAAAAGTGCATGCATTGAAAACTGTCGACAGGGGTTACATAGATCCACAGGGTAACTTTGAACATCCCATTTTTTCAGAAACAAAAGTCTTTATAGTTTTAAAAATAAATGAATGTGAATGAAAGTAGCCCCAGTGCGCGATCGGTACAACACAGAGCTCACAAATCCTCTTCCATCTCGAGAGTAGGGTTGCCATTCGTCTGGGTTTCTCCGGATTTGTCCTAGTTTAAAGAGCGTCCGGGGAGCGTCCGGCCGGGGTTTTATTTGTAGTCCGGGTTTAACATTCTCACGCACAGTACATCGAGACACGTAAATTAGAGTGATACGGGACCACGTTAGTGGACGGCGACTTTTATCTTCATGAAACTACCAATCTATCTACGGCCGAACAAGACTTTAAGATGACGAAAGACTTTCCTTCCTTCCTTCCTTGTATGAAGGTTGATTTTTAATTTTACTCAGTAAGTACAAAAAAATAAGAACATGTCCGCCTGTCCGGATTCTGAGCTCCAAAATCCGGGGTTTTCACGTTTCTTGTCCTGGTAGCCAGGTTTAAGAGATGGAAACCCTACTCGAGAGCAGCCAAGATGTGGAATTTCCTGCCTGCATCAGTATTTCCGAGCAATTAACTATAATGCGAACATCAGAAGAAAGTGCATAACTAGGTATATCCTTAGCGTGCTCGTGCATCGCAGACTGCATTAAAGTTTTCTAACAAGCACGAGGTAGATTAATAGCATAATCAAATAATTAAAAAAGCACGGTTTAATGTGTCTCGACAGACGTTAGATCGACGTAACTCGTAACTTTTAATAAACAATTTTTTAACGATTATTTTATGGGATTACTTTGGATTACTATAAAACAAAGCTAACTTAACCTTATTGCTTTCCATACGACGAATTTGATCACGAAAATGTCTGATTTTTTTGACTGACAGAGAATGCGTCATGGTATTAAGTCCGCCATTTTTATAATTTTTCAATGTGCACTATAGTTTAAATAAAAAATGTTTCACGTGTCAGGTTTCCGTCGTATTGCTAACTTGAACCAGTTCAATTCAGCTTCAAATCACTACATAGTATAAAACAAAGTCGCTTCCTGCCGTCTGTCTGTCTGTCTGTCTGTCCATATGTTTGCTTAGATTTTTAAAAGTTCGCAACGGATTTTGATGCGTTTTTTTAGCACACAGTGATTCAATAGGAAGGTTTATATGTATAATACATGCATCATTTATCAGCATTGCACCCGTGCGAAGCCGGCTGCTACAATAATCCAAACTTCTGTCATAAATGCCATGCGGCCCGTCAAAAGAACCTGTCCTTCTGATCACTACTTTTATTGATAGAAAAAGTTTAAAACACCATCGATATTATCAGCGACTTTATCAAAAACAACCGAAAACATGCGTCCGAGACTCGAGCGGCGCCAGAAAATGGCTGCAATTACTCTAATAGGTACCTTTACCCTACCAAGCAGTGACAAGTCATTAACAATCATATTACAATGTCTTAAGAGTTTATTTTTTATCAGTAGAACTAAGAGGGTAAAGTGGCCTTTGAATGCATCAAAAACTAATAGCTTCCTAACCTGAGGGTGTTGTAAAAAATGAAGTAGGAAATTTATCTTTTTTGTAACGAGGCGGGACCGGTTGTGTCTAGTTCCTGCGTCTTTGTCTTTGCGCAGCGGTTGGGAGAGTACAGTCAGTTAACAAAGGACGAGGTGGTTAGGGTGGGTCATGGGTGAATAGCTAGTATCTTGTTGGACGCACAGTGGAAATATGAAAGTGAGACAAGAACAAATTTAATGGTCTTCAGAAGAAACGGTTGATTTTACAGGCGTTTCAACCACCGTAAGTCCGCTGTTAAAAATATTGAAAGTATGAGCTACACCTAGCTACAAACTTTCTTACAGTAATATATTGTGCTGTAACTGTTCTTACCATTAATTGATCTTATTTTAGGCACATTATGGCCCATTGCTTTGATATTTATGACAGCGGACTGAAACGCTTGTAGTACGAGTATTATTGCGTGTTCGGAAAGAAATGAGTTATATTTAAAAAACATAATTTCCTCCGTATAATAATTTAAACATACACGATTTTCACGCATTATTATAACGGAACGGGACTTAATCGCGTTCGGAAGACTATATTCAATAACTAGCGACCCGCCCCGGCTTTGCACGGGTTTATATATGCATGTATTATACCTATATATGAACCTTCCTCTAGAATCATATAAAAAAACGCATCAAAATACGTTGCATAGTTTTAAAGATCTAACATACATGGGGACAGACAGAAGGAATCGACTTTATTTTAAACTATGTTTTTTTAACTATGTAGTGATGACAGTATTCTAGACTTATGACAGCTCTGCGCTGGACAATGGTTACGGGACCGTGTGGTCATAACGGAGGCTTTATGGCAGCGTACCGCGCTGACCACGGCCCCACTATAACAACTTGGGGAAGATAATAATATTCAAGATTTTGTCACTTACGACAGCCATTTTCTCACTCCTGACGCACCGTGGCGTTCCCGTTAGTGTTAGCACGTTTTATGGTTTATACTCCAACTACGTCCGACACACAGTTCACGAGGACTAATTAAACAGCTCTGCTCTCATTGGCGTATTTAGGGGGGTGGCCGGGTGGGCCGTGCCCACCCCAGGATTTTGGGTAACCCATAGAAATTCAGGACTTCATCTCTTAGACCATGGCTAGGCCCCACCCAGGCCCCACCTGAAAAGTAATCTTAGATACCTACGCCAATGTCTGCTCTAGATGTTTTATAGAATCTTTTCTATCGATACTATTTTTAATGTGGAAATACCACATTTTTATTTATATAAATATTGACACAAAGGTAAATTATGAAAGTAAAATGTAGTGTGATCTACTACAATCTAAGCAGGACTCAAACCTGCGAGCCTTACGTTTCCGGCGTAGTGCTCTCCCAACTGAGAGCTATTAGATACCAGTAGCATATAATTATGGAATGATAGATTTGGTGTGAATGACGTAACGATCTAATAGCTCAGTTGGGAGAGCACTACGCCGTAAACGTAGGGTCGTAGGTTCAAGTCCTGCTTAGATTGTAGTTTAGCTGATCACATTACATTTTGCTTTCATAAATCGTTAGTGCCCGTTGTACCGTTCACACTTTAGATTTACAACAGCTAACTAGACTGACTTATTGTCTGTAAATGGCGCCCGCAGCTTCATATACAATCCACTGTGCTATTGCTCACTTTCTTTCCCCAGCTATTGACGCAAATATCCAGGGATATGAGCAACCTTACTTTCTATACATTTTATAGCCCATTGTTGGCATCCGTCCGTCACTCGCATACTTTAGATTTATAGCAGCACTAAGATGTCTAAACGAGTTGACTCAATCGACTTATTGCCTATATTTTACAGAAGCATGAATAAAATCTAGGCCAGGTATAATTCAAGCATAATTCTTTAAATGAAAATTGTCAGTGTCACTTCTTGCAGTCTTAGTGGCAAAAATAAATATACGTTGGCAATATCGGTCCTATTATGGCATGCACTAAAGTCTCATATGCACTCGCATTGATAATAGAAGTACCTATGTCGATGATTCGTGTAAATTTTGTATTCCGATAATCTGTCATTTCTTATATGAATACTATTATTTCTTGGCAGAATTCCAAAGAAGCACACCTCGGCTGATGTAGGTATTTTGGGTCCCTATTGCCTAGGATTCAATTGATAGGCATAATGTAATATTTGTCATAAAACCGTTAGTCATGTTTCTAATTTTTCTCTCAAGCTAACATTTCAGGATTGTTATAAAACAAACCTAACCTAACTTGAACTATTCTATTGGGTTTTATTTACAAAACTCTTGGGAAGTTAATAATTTCACATTTGACTATAGCTCACGTTTTCACGACAAACAATACGTATGACTTTCAATGTGTATACGAGTAGAAGTCATTCCTAGTCTTTCATGTCCTAGTCTTTCTTAATAATAATGTATGGGCATGACTTAAGCTAAATCGTGGAATACTTCTAGAAGCGGAGTGGCTTGCTTTCCCTTCGCTTTATAGCCCACTGTGACGTCCATCCGTCACGTGTACTGCAGATTTATGACAGCTGACTTGATAGACTTACTGTTTATATCCTACAGAAGTTACTACCATTCAATGATGAATTATCAGTGCCGCTTCATTCAACCTGAATGGCAAAAATATATGCCTAGAAATGAGGATATCCACAAAAGAAACAAGGTAACCGATTGCTTTGTTGAAGTGGCAATAGGCAGACCATGTAGCCCGGAGAATGGTCGGCCGTTGGGGCAGCAAATGACAACCACGTATTCGAAAGCACAGCGTGGTTCGGCCCCCGACTAGATGGACGGATGACCTAGTGAGAGTAGCGGGGAATCAACGGATGTAGGCTGCACAGGATCGAACTTTGTGGCGAGTCATAGGGGAGGCCTATGTTCAGCAGTGGACGTCTGTGGCTGATAGATAGATAGATAGATATGCTAGCCATATTAATCTCTCTAAGTCTCGTATGCAGTGATTTTAAAGATCATGTATTCCGATTATTTTTGTGTCTTAGTTATCGTTTAGGCCTATGACTACCTAAAACTGCCGATTTCAGCTCTTCACTAGGAGGCTGGTGACGCAAATATCGTGGAACAGGGCCAGTCTTACTTTCCCTATGCTTTAGCCCACTGTGGCGTCCACCCGTCACTCCTACTGCAGAAGTGCAGAGTTATGGCAGCGGACTTGATAGACTTATTGTCTATATTCTGCAGGATTTCTTTGCTGCGTGGTAAAATGTATAAAATTTATATTAAATTTATTCTGCAGTACAGTAGAGCTTGTTGAGAAGTGTCAGAATTCCTATCAACGTGACTAAACCAATCTGAGATTAAAAAAGTAGGGGAGGGTATACTCAAAACATACTCTGAGAAATAGACCACAAAATATAGGTGTAATGCGCTAGTTATAATCTCTTCTAATCACACTAATATTATTAAGGCGAAATTTTGTGTGTTTGTATGGTTGATACTTCTTCGAGCTCTGACAGCTGGACCAATTTTGATAAAAATTGGTATTGAGGTAGCTGACACCCTGGATTAACACATAGGCTTTTTCATCCCGAAAAAATTAAGTGTTCCCGTGGGATGTGCAGGTAACACGCTGGGGAGCAGCTACTACAATATAAAATGTATTTTATATCCAAAGAACATATTTATTTATTTATTAAACTCAAATTCAATACGGTCCATTTGGTGTTAGTAAAACTTAAAAAACCTTGTTAGTACTTAATTCTTAACAAGGATCTAGTCCTCAGGCGGAGATTCCACATTATAAGAAAATTAAAGGCATATAATGAACATCAACACAGTACACAAATTTTTAAGTTAAGGTGCGACCACACCGCCGCACTGTGGTCGCGTTCATACGACATATCTCTGAAAATCCACAACATTCAACCTGTAATTTGTTATTGCCCAAGTACTTAGTAATAGCCAGCCTACCAAAAACTATAAATAGTTTTGAAGTAATTGGAGACCATCATTATTTTTTGACCCTCTGATGTGAACACACTTACACCACGTGATTAACCTTATCAGGGAGTCATTAAATTGCAAGTTGTTTGTTGATGAATTTCTAAAAAGTTGTTGGTTTCATCTTTGTGATTCATTATGGAAATTAATGACAAAGGTATGTTTTCTGTTTTTTATTATTATTTACAGTCATTCTCTTCATAATTTTGTATATATATATACCTGCTACGAATGACTTAATTTTACAGAAAAACATTACTTACCTGTGTTTTCAAATTGAGATTCAACGTAGTTCAGATCCTTTCATAGAAATAATATTATATCTGAAATAAACCTTGAATAATGTAGTATCTGACTCATTTCAGACCAACTGCCCGATTTTGCCCGTTCTTTGATAATATGGCCTCTACGCTTTTCGTAGAGGGAGCTACGAAAAATATCGAATTCTGATAATATTTGTATGTTTTCTTTCAGGTTCTTTTTTGCAGGTGTAGTTTACAAGAATGCATATATTTTAATAATGGAGTAATTTTAAAGGATCAAACAAGGAAAAAACTCAACAAGTATTAGAGGATTTTTTTAAAAATGTGCCGGTAAATTAAAAGTCTTAATACTGAGACATTAAGTAATCGTGTTACATAATTCATCACACTGCTGATGGCTTTCTGGACAAAATCAAATAGGACTTGAGAGAATTTAATGAGCTCTAACGCAAAATGGCTGGCTATCCTTGAAACAATTGAAATAGTGCAGATTTCGGAGGCGTCCACCAGTAAAAATCAATTGCCCGAACAAGAAAATTGTACTTCGAAACATCGGTCGCCCACAAAAAGATTTTGGATCTTGCAATGATCTTGCGACAACAACAAAGATAATTAGCGGAGCTCCAAAAATTGACGAATCAGCTGTCAGTGCGTTATTGAATACTTCGTCAGTACCAGGTAAACATAGTAATAGATGTGAAGTGGATCTAAACGAGACTTTATCGTTTATAACTCAAAACACTTTTATTCACGGTGCTGAAGTAATAGAGGACATGTTGGTTTCCATAGGAGAGCTCTCAGAAGAAGCGACAAATAAAAATATAAAGGCATTCAGGCTTAGAAATACTCGAAAAATATCACGCGAGTTGACCAACCAGGATCTTTTGAATCGTCTTTTATTAAATTCAGATCCATTGATTTCAAGCCTCAAAAAGTTACCTCTGAAAAAAAAACTGTTTTGTCAAAATCTGTAATTAGTCTATTAGATTCATTAAGCAGGGTTTAATTTTATAGTCAGTGTTAGTTTTAATTATTTTAAGATATCGGGACTTACGTAAAATATTTTATTTTGTATAATGACTTAACCTGCTTGTAACAGGCAGATATTTGTACAGAAATATGACTCTATTGCTAACGATAACATAATTTGTTTGTATACATTTATGCATGTTTAATTAAATAGTGTTAGTTATTAATTTTAAGCATTATAAATAAGCCATCAAAATCAAGTAATTTTGACATAAATTTAATTATTTCGTTTTTTTTTTTTAATTGCATTTCAAATGATTTTGTTATTATTTCTCATCATTTATTTAATAAATCTTTTAATATTAAACTCGAATATATTTTTATTTTTTCAATATCTTTAATACTTTCGGAGATATCGGCTTTTGTCACTGTCTCCATACAAGAAAAACCACAGTGCGCCGCTTAAAATACGGAGTCGGTACGGAATCGCAGTGACGCATCGTATCCGTACCGTTTTTAGGGTTCCGTAGTCAACTAGGAACCCTTATAGTTTCGCCATGTCCGTCTGTCCGTCTGTCCGTCCGCAGCTTAGCTCCGTGATCATAAGTGCTAGAAAGCTGAAATTTGGTATGAGTATGTGTATGTATCACGCCGACATAACGGTAAAATAAAAACTAAAAAAAAACTTTTTTTTCCGGTACCTCCCGTACACCTAAAGTGGGGGTGAATTTTTTTTTCCGTTCTAACACTAGCGTGTGGGATGTCGTTAAATAGGTCTTTTAAAAACAATAGGGGTCTTCAAACATAATTTTTTGATAAGTAAGTAGTTTTGTAAATACTCGCTCGGGAAATCCAAAAAATAGTGTCCCCCCCCCTCTAACTTCTCAACCACGGGTCAAAAAAATATGGAAAAATTCATGAAAATAAGGCCTTATTAGAAGTTTCAATGAAAACTATATTGAATAAAATCGGTTGAGCCGTTTTTGAGTTATCGCAAAATTTCATAATTTTCTTTAAAATTACGTAAGTGCCGCGCGGTGTTTTTATACTTCGAACGTTACACATATTAGTTAAGTGCCATACTGCATTAAAACATTTCGCTCAATCTGGTGCGTATAATCGATAACTTCCCGAAGGTAATAAGTAATTACAGTTACTTTAGCGTTTACGACCTTTTTATAGAGCTTGAAATCTTTCTCGTAAGTTAAATTTGATTTTATTGTCTATTGTGAAGGATGGGCAACTATGGAACCCTACACTGAGCGTGGCCCGACATGCTCTTGGCCGGTTTTTTTTATCGCATGCCCTCCACACCGCCGCTTAAAATAAGGAGTCGGTACGGAATCGTATTGACGCATCGTATCCGTACCGTTTTTATCGCATGCCCTCCACACTGCCGCTTAAAATACGGAGTCGGTACGGAATCGCAGTGACGCATCGTATCCGTACCGTTTTTATCGCATGCCTTCCACACCGCCGCTTAAAATACGGAGTCGGTACGGAATCGCAGTGACGCATCGTATCCGTACCGTTTTTAACGCATGCCCTCCACACCGCTGCTTAAAATACGGAGACGGTACGGCATCGCAGTGACGCATTGTATCCATTGTATAATAATCCAGTGAATAAAGGAGTTTGACCTTACAAACGGTCCGGAAGTTTTGAATTTTTGATATGTTGTCTAGGATGGTTAGTGAGTGTTTAAAATGCAATTTTATAAAATAAAAAAAGAACCGACTTCAAAATAACTGAAAAGCCAAAAATAATCCGTTCATGTACAGATTACATTTGAATCACTTTTTAAAGTCGGTGCCAAACCTCACGTAAACTATAATATATAAACTATAATATAATAATATATTAATATCGAACAAAAATATGCGCGGCATCATTTTTCATAGTAAAAGTTGAGTGGTTTGGCACCGACTTCAAAAAATGATTCAAATGTAATCTGTACATGAACGGGTTATTTTTGGCTTTTCAGTTATTTTGAAGTCGGTTTTTTTTATTATTTTTCTTTTTGCTTTTTAGTTATTCAAATAAAATACTTAGGTATGGCGGGGTGATCGGGTAGGTCTTGTTTGCATACATCTTGTTTGAATTATCCCCTAACTCCTAACCGTTAAGGCGTTATACCTTCCATAATCAGCGCTGCATAAGAAGATGATAACTACCATAATGCAAATACTTAAATAGCTTTAGAAAATATATGGACAACATTATAAGTTCCTATTAAATTTGAGGGTTGCCCTCGATTTCCCTGGGATTCCATCATTAGATCCTGACTTGGTGACAAGGAGACTACCTCACGAACACACTATAAAGAATATGACCCACAGTCTTATCATACCTATAATAGGCACATGTATTTTTTAAGAATTATCCTCAACTCTTAACCATTAAGGAGTTGTACCTTCCATCATCAGCTCAGCATGATGAGATGAAGACTACCATATGCAAATACTTAAATAACTTTAGAAAATATATGAAAAACGTTACAAATGCCTATAAAATTTGAAGGTTGCCCTCAATTTCCCTGGGATTCCATCATCAGATCCCAACTCGGTTATAATGGGATCACCTCTGAAGTATACTCTTTCGAATAAAAAAAGATTTTTTAAAATCGGTCCACACTTGGCGGAGTAATCGGGAACATGCATTAAAAAAAACCAAACACACAATCGAACATAGAACCTCCTCCTTTTTGGAAGTCGGTTAAAAATGCACAATTCCCCCTCCGCGCCCGCTGCCAATTTGATAAAACCGGCAATTGCTGCAGATTTTTGTTTATACCTTCGTTTAGGAGCATTTTAGCTAGAAAAAAGCTTAGGCAATGTCGCAGAGAATTAAATTTACTATAATTTACATTTCAAATATTGTTTATAGGACAGATAATGGCAGCGGGTAAACACTCACTAACCAAGAAAACAAAACCCAAAACACTAAAACTACCGGACCGTTTGTAAGGTCGCCATAGTACTTTAGTCTCTATTCACCGAACTATAACCCGTTTACACATTAACGAGAAAGGTTAAATAATTGTAAGGCAACCAACCTGATATTCTCATCAGCTTCTAATGCCAGCAATAAGATAACTTCTTCCTCATCGGATGACGTACACATGTTGCTATGGCCGCTCTCGGTGATCATGTACTTTACATCACATGGTCAGAGCATGATTTTAACGCAGCGTATTTCAAGCATCGGTTTGGAAGGTTCGCTTCAAAAATCTTTCGTATGGGAACGTCACGATGTACACGGTGCGTCTCCGTATTTTAAGCAGCGGTGTGGAGGGCATGCGATAAACACGGTACGGGTACGATGCGTCACTGCGATTCCGTAGCGTCTCCGTATTTTAAGCGGCGGTGTGGAGGGCATGCGATAAAAACGGTACGGGTACGATGCGTCACTGCGATTCCGTAGCGTCTCCGTATTTTAAGCGGCGGTGTGGAGGGCATGCGATAAAAACGGTACGGATACGATGCGTCACTGCGATTCCGTACCGACTCCGTATTTTAAGCGGCGGTGTGGTCGCACCTTTATGTGACTTAATAGTTCGAAATCGTCTCTTTAAAAGTTTTCTAAGTAATGTCAATTATAATTATCATTCAACTCAACTCAACGCACTTAAATTAATATTAATAGTATTCATATACTTTGATTCTAACTAGTAATTTTAATAACTTCCCAATAACATTCAAAAGGTAATTAAAATACGTCCTATTCTTCGCATTCCTTAACGGTCAACCTTTGCTTATCATACCAATTACCCCCTCGCTCTTATATTGTCTACAATAAAGTATAATTTTGTAAAGCAAGTCTAAGACAGGAATACAATGATCCAAAGACCACCTGTCAAAGAGCCTCAATCAACCCATCCAAAGCTGTCATTCCAAAACATACTTTAACACCAAGTGATCAGAGTAACATTTTGATAAAAGGTGTTATCTCGGCAAAACAACTAGGAATCAAAATCAACAGGTGGCAGCAAAAAGTGGCTCTTGTTACTAACGCGTTAAGGTCGTTTTTGTGAACGATTGCAATTGGCTATGGAAGGTGCTGCGTTACTTTGTAGAACTCACTTTTTTCTCACTTTAGCGTAAGAAAACATCCATTTCTGAAAAACGGGTTTTTATGAATGGTTATTATAGATGGTGGAAAGAAGTGAAGCTTCGTGACACATATCCGCGGCCAAGGAAAAAGGCTACTAACTATGTATGAGCTTACAGTGGAAATAAAAGAAAATCGTATAGCGAGCAAATAGGTACGGCTCATCGTGTTGGAAAGATAACTTAAAAGTATTTATTAATTTGCTTATTCGGTAACGCATTAACAGCAAAGCAATAAACGTTTGTGGACAGACGAAAGAAAATTATATTTTTTGAAAATTTTAATAATTGACACCCGATTCACATCGACACTAAAATTATCATCAATCGGCGTTGCTAAAAACAAAGCATTTGGAATTTTGTAATTTCGAGTATTGTGTAATATAAAAGTTTTTATGTCCATCAATATTGTGTACAATCATAATGACAGCGACTCACATATTAATATTAATATACAAAAATGGAATGGACCCCGGCTGTTTTCACCCAGAGCACGCATTTCTCAAACGAACCTCACAAAATTTTGTGAGTAAGTTCGATAGGTATAAATTTATACTTATATATTTAGGGTTATACTATGTAGATTTTCTTGCCGATTCCGTTTTTCGATTTTTTTCAAACTGGCGGAAGTATGGTGTTCAAAACGTTAAAAAAAACTAAAATTTCGAAACAAAAACGGAAGCGTAAGGTAGAGGGAACAAAAAACCTACCGCTAACCTCGATTCCAACCTACCGGTACCACAATGAATAAAAAAAACACGTGGAAATATAGGTGAAAGGGCTATTCGAGTTCCTGTAGTGGCACCGCAATTGTCATCCGCGCGGCCATTACGTTGATTGCTGGTAGCAAATGATACCCGGCGGGTCGCGGGTAATTGTGCGACTTCCTCCAGGCAACATGAGCTGGATGAACACGTCATGGGGAATGTTAGGTTCATTATACTTTTAGAGCTACTGTTTTGCACCCCATGCAGGCATAGTAGGAAAGAAGGGAGGAGTAGGAGCTAAGTTTGACATAATACCTGTCCAAAATATCAACATCAACTATCAGTCTTCGTTTATTTATCTGATGTACCATATTTCAAGCAAAATAAAGACATTTGTATTTGTATTTGATAACTTGTCAATGTGTGGAATTGTCTGGTATTTATTTATTCTATATCACTTAATACAACTCAACAATACTACAAAATACTATGTAAAATCGGCAATGTAGGTGGGCCTAATGGACTTATTTGAAACCCATCCGTACCTACATAGTTTTGGGTAGCCATTTTCAAATTTTATGTACTAACTAACGACCCGCCCCGGCTTCGCACGGGTGCAATTTTGATAAATTATGCATATATTATACATATAAACCTACCTCTTGAATGGATTCTAAATCCGTTGCGTAGTTTTAAAGATCTAAGCATACATAGGGACAGGCAGACTGGAGGAAGCGACTGGTTTATACTATGTAGTGATGCTATAGAGACAAAGGCCTCCTATAGGGGTTGTAGTTAAGTATATGGTAGATAATCCTTAAGGCAGTAGCGCCGCTGTTTAACCTTGTATTGTGCCATAAAGTTAAAATAAATAAATAGGGGTGAAACATTTAAATCCTGACTTCTATAGCGATTTCCTACTTACGCCAAACAAGAACAGTAAATTATAAAAATTCTTATTACACAGAACTCTGCGTAGAACCAAAGCTAATTCAGTAAAAAACTATCTCTGTTCCGAATTCCAAGTTTTTACTTTGAAGTCCTCAACGACCGATGGACAGACGGACAGATAGACAGACTTGAGTGATCTTGTAAGGCACCTTTTTTCTTACATGTACTATTTTGTAATCTTATTTTTATTGGCTTTGAGATTAAATTTAATGCCCAGTTTCATCACAATATGTTACATGAATGTCAATTTTTAATGTTTTAAGTCATAAACTCATTAATGGGATATAGGTAATAATTATAAGAATTATTTAAAGACAACATTTGAAAGAAAAAAATATCAAAATTAGTCCAGCCGTTTGAGCCTGAAGAAGTAACAAACTTACACATAAACACACTCACAAACTTTGCCTTTACAATATTAGTGTGATAATAATGCATAATTAGGATTTAAGCGTGAGAAATTTAATTCTAAAGTTATCGGAACTAGATTTAAATAATACATGCACCGTATCAAAGTCGCTGTTCGACAAAGACAACTACTAAAACTCGTATTCCAACTCGGCTGTATGGCGGCCAGCTTATCTCTCCAGATAACTAAATTAATTGTTGCCATTCAAGCTGGCTTAGAAAGCTCAGCACTTAATGCCTGTCGATTTCCTGAGCTTTCGGCCAATTAAAATGATCTCTCGTGCTCAAAGCTCGCTTTAGGCGCTACGTTGATATGTTATCGTTGTAAGCTTTTATTTAAATACACTTGTTAATTTACGAGGCGTTTCTTAACCGTGTTAATTGATCCTATTTTCATAGCTTCGTAGGACGGGATCATGCACCGCGTATCACACTAATAGCCTAGGTACCGGCATTGCTGTTTCTGTTTGATGCTTAGCTCTACCTTCCGCATTTGTTAGCTTGCATTATAACAAACACCGGCATATAGTCGATATATTTAGATAGTTGCTATTCAAGCTGCATCAGATGACATTCACAAGTTTCAGGTAAACAGTACACCGCTAAAAAATATAAACATTTATAGTGTTGATATTTCGGACACATATGTCATCAAAAAAGCAAAATTTAGCCCTATCGTCTATTTCACGTGGCTTTTTTGATATCTGTCATATTAGTACATTTACATAGCCTAGATGATGAGATGACAGATGTCACACATGCTAAGCTATGTGAAATAAAGTATAGGTATATCTAATCTGTGATTTCATTTCCATCTGTCACTGACAATTTATACAAAGATAATTCATAGTCCATTTTCTATCTCTCGCTACCTATTGCTATAAAACTGTCAATTTATAGTCACAATACAACTTCAGCGTCTAGCTAACTTGCCAGTTAACATACAAATGTTATCATGGAAATAATTCAGTAACATTGTAAATAAAACGATCGTTGATCGAAACAACTCGCGAAATAGTAAACTGTAAACAGTAACAATATTACCGTGTTCTAATAATGCCATATAATGTTAATAATTTCATAAAACTTACGCTATTTTGGCTCTAAGGCACCGGAATATTGTGAGCGGAATTTATGACCATTTTACTATGCTATCTACACGGCGCGCATAAAATCTGATAGCATAATCGACTTTCTATCCTAATTGACCCAAACCGTTTGATTTACGAATCGATATTTAACATTAACCTGTTTCAATTAATACTTTAATGCGAGCGAATTTCAGAACGCAACCCTATTATCTATTTCGCTCTAACTAGTTGAGAGTTATATCTTCCGTCTCGGGCGGCGCGTCGCGCGGTTGGTTGCCTTCAGTAGCTCTTACGCATGCGTCAGTGGTGCGCGTTTAAATTTCGAATAATTTTCGCGCGTAATTTTTTAAATGTTGCCAGTGATTTAGTGTGTGTGATGTGACGATACTGGATTACAGTGATTTTTGGAAAAGTGAGGTATCTGGAATGTGTGGAACCGTTGATGGGATTGCAATAACCTCTAAAAACAATGTAGCAATATACAGTACAGACCTATAATTTAAGTACCTATACAGGTTCGAAGAGTTTTTGTGGTTAACCTACAGTTTGAAATCATTCATTGTAAATTTTTCAATTACAATGAAATTTAATAAAATTGTATAAAAAATACTACAAGAAATGTGCTTTCTATTGAAAATTTTATACCAACTCAATTTTTAAAATTGACAGGTTAATTTTAATTAAAAATGAGGACCAAATTCAGCAATATTCTACTAACCATAGTAATTTTTGACACTGTTAAATTACTATTCGAGTATACATTGAAGGGGGAAAGTTTTAAATTACATACTTCTGGGGTTTCCAAAATAATTTCTTTACCTAGAAATTCCCTAATTGACTAGATATTAATATAACATATACGATATGAGAGGTATTAAATTCCCATTGACAAATTATTGATGGCCGTGAATTTTTTTCAGTAGCGCGGCGAAGCCAATTTGTATGTATCACAAAAAACGTCAAAACAAGATGAACGAAGGCATAAATCATTGGAACCGAATGCTACGATATATTATGTATACCTATTTAAAGCAATATTCTAGGAATATTAATTGATACCAACGACATGATATAACTACAATTTCTTTTTTTTTGCCGCGGCTTCAATGGTCCTACACACACCTTGTTTGTTCATTTATTTACGCCGAAATGACTGGACAGATTTGCATGAAATTTGGAACAGACATTGTTTATACACTTTAACTCCACAGGCTATTATACGAATAAAAACGATGGCAGTTAGGTAGCTACTACCTACACTTGACCTACACGTAGGACGTACAGTGTACTCAGAACAAACTGCGGGCAAAATCTTTTTATAATAAAGCTAATATTAAATAAATATTGTCAAACTAAGCAGAGCTTGTATAATTATATATATATTATACTATGAGTACTAGACGACATAATTATAACACCTATATAACATCCGTGACCCAGAAACAAATATTCGAGTGCATCACACAAATATTTGCTCCGACCGGGATTCGAACCCAGGACCGGTGGCTCAATAGGTAGATGCACTACAAACTGCGCCAGCCGCGTCGTCAACTTTCAATAAGTTATTGTTCAAGTTATAATTAGAATTTTCACTTTACACGCTTTAGTTACGTTCGGAATACAAAAGACATCAACGGGATTTCCGGAACTTGAAATACGGATTTAAGAGGCAACAGAAAATAATATTTTACTTTTACAAAAGTAACGGATTTTACTCCTTAATAATTAAATTAACGTTAAAGTATTTTATGCCAATATGATCTCAATACATCCTAAGCCATTTGCATTCGTATTATTATGCCAAAAATAACGGTTTTTTTTCTAAAATCGGTATGACCTTAGAACATGTTTTAAAGTAAGATAGAAGAAACCCCAGAATAGTTGCATTACACATAAACCCAACATACAACCCTCATGGGTAATGTTTTCACCAATAATCGATCGTATCGACTGACTGGACCAGACGTAAAGATCAGAAACTATTATTTTCTATTTGCATATAATGAGTTAATCGAATGTTATCTTTAATCTACTATTTACCTTATTTTGTGAGATACACGGTCATAATTAGATCGAGGAGGTTTCAGGACTAGATTCTAGACCAGAGTACTCACAAACCTCACAATGTAAAATACGCAATATCAATGTATGATGCAAGTTAAGACGTTTTGCTTATGAAGTTACATCGCGGCAGGAGCATAGTAATTGCTTCAATCTTGAATAATTGCTAATTAGCATCAAGTATTGAGCGGGATTTGTACCGACGTCGCCACGGCTTTCCCGGGCCAGACCAAGGTGCATTACCAAGCATGCTATCAAACCCACTAGCCAAAGCATCGATGTTTTCAACCAGATGCTTCATTTCTACATGCCTCGCATCGTAGCGCCATCTACCGTAAACATTATGTCGTCATATTGGGCACCATCGTCTTAAATTATGTTGAAAAATAGAAAGCGACACATGTGTTTCCCAAACTAACAAAATTTTATCAAAGCAGTAACCTCTGCTAGCGTATACTAATGTTTATAATATAGAAGCGAAAACATTTTTTTTGTTGTTGTAACTATTGTTTCAACAACAATTTTTTTTTTGTTGTTGTACCTATTGTGTCGTTGACATCTGTTAATTTTAGTTAAATGTCAATGACCATGCCGTCTAAAAATGCCATTCGAACATATAATGTTATTTAAACCGGAAATCTAGAAAATCCCTTTGATCTCAGTAACATCTCAAAGAAAAAGCGGAGATTATCCGCCGCGACACGGTTGCTAACGTCATTAAATTCAAATTGGAAACATTTATTCCTGGGCAACAGTATCCCATAGATAAATCCCCAGGTACCCGTCGATACCTACTGTATTATGATTAAGTTTGCGATTAATCAAAGAGGATTACTAATACTAATAAACTAGACGGTCCAACTTTTAAAGAAAGAAAGAAAGAAAATTAATTTATTGCCACAATTTTCACAAACTTGGCATGTACCTACTAAAACTAACAATAAGAAATTAAAAAGAAACTAGTCCATGCATAGGTTAGCTTAGAAACTAAGTGTGGCAAACGGTTGGGGCGTCAGCATGATGCTGCTCGTGTCGTCTAGCGACACTTCAGCGCTGTTTTTCAGCCCAAACCAGTATTACATAACATATCTAATCGTATATGCGCACCTACAACAACCACGTATGTTGCGACCCACAATTTACATGTAAAAAAAAATAATAATAATAATGAAAGACATAACCAGTATACAAAGTAACAATGGTTTCCTAAAATGCTACTAAACGACATAATATAATTGAATATTATACGTTGCCAAACCAAAAAAAATTAATAAATAAGAAAATGTTTATGGGTACAATTTTGTATTTAACTGACGTTGTCCTATGTAACCGGTAAGTTCGCCGCTTTCATTTGTTGGTCAAATATAATACTCTTGTAGTATTTCTTAAAAGTGTACTTGCATTTTGCACTTTGTGTGCGTAATACATTTTTCTCGTAAATATTGAACCCTCTCCGAAAAACCGATTCCCTAATAATTTCAGAATTTTATATTACTACATGTTACTATATTTTAAAAGCTAAACTGACAGAATTCCCTGAAAACATCTTGTAGATTTTCTGTAAGTTTATGATCACAGTCATCTGACAATACTCCACCTTCAGGGGCAGATATTGCTCATTACAATGTTACGTCAGATATTCAGGTAAGTTACAAAGGCAATACGTATAAACATATTAAAACATGTTACCCAAAGGCCCTCCCGTAAAACCAATTACACACTTATTTGTTTCTTATCCGACTACAACGATTTATGACGATTGACGGTAGCCGACATGTCTCGCACAAAACAATCCACTTAATCAACAGCAGATAAGATTTAAAATCAAACAGCTAAGTTTGTTAACTGGCGGCCAATGTGATTACGTTTATGCTGCAAAATGTAGGCGTTGTGATAAATAAGTCTAGTTACCATTACAAGGTATAGAGAACCCTATCCAGTTAAATATTCATAGTTCGTGGACGGCTACATGACTGGTTGAATTTTTAACATACTCGCATAATAATTGCTTGATTAACTTTGGAATATTTATCAAAATGATCTAGTTTTAGTGCATTTGTAACGGTTAGTAGAAGTGTTTTGGTGTCGGACGGTCGTGTGGGCGTCAAATCGGTCGATTTGTTTTCCTTGTTATATATTAGCTAAATAGTGGGTTCATTTGCGTTGGTGAAGTTTTAAATGAACGAATTCATGATTTCGAAATTGAACATTTCGATACCTTAGTTCACACTCGTACTAATTACAATTTTTTGCTAGTGAAATTTAAACCACATAGAGTTTTGCACTAACGTCCTAATCGCAAAAACTTTTTCCGAAAAGTTAGTTCGAGTGTGAACTAAGTTATCGATTTATTAAATACTAATAAAATATTGTTATTAAATATTTCTAAAAATACCAGTGTGCCCCAATAAATTGTCGAATACAGTTTTGATTTTGATGTCGATAGCTGAAAGTAGTAAAATCAAGTTGAATAATAATTGAGAAAGACTGGAACAAGTTTTTGGATATATTTTTTAAATTTTTAAAGAAACTTTCCTTTAGGTAATTCTCTTTAAGACATAGAAAGAAAAATTGTCACATATCATGTGAAACTTTGGAATAAAATGACAATAAAATAGTTATATGCTACTAACAAATTCCTTAAGATTTTCAACCATCTTATTGCAGTCGCGTTTATCGGACGATAAATATCATCTGTTAAGAGAGAAAGAAAAAAAGATAAATTATTTCTTTTAAATATCATCTGTTACTATCACACTCAATTATAATTCGCCGGAGTACTTTATCGTATACTATTGCACAATAGATAAACGATAAAGCTTGTAACAAAAAACCTCTGCGCTAATCAGACCGGGCTTTACCAAATAAACGGAAACTAAACCAGTTATCTCTCCGCACCGAAAAATGTCTGTGAATCATGTCACATAACAATCAACCGGCCATTTAATTAACCGACAAATTTCTGGACCGTTATGTTTCTCTAAGCACAATTAACTTTTACGGCCTCATTTTACAAATTCACTGACTATTCCACAATCCTAATGCCAAAAAATTAAATTTTATATAGATTTAATAGGCACTTCATACTTTTTTGTTCTAAGTATTGTTGGTTTGCATATATGCTATTGTTCTTGTAGCGTAACATGTGAGTGTGTGATCGTTTTCATAATAACATTGTTATCTTTACAACGCTCTGGTTCCTGTTTAATATATGCGTTTATTTTCGATTCACCGAACCTTTGGCAGTGATGGTATTTTACTAGCCCGATGATACAAGATCGTAAAATATTCAATAAGTAGTTTCGTATTTAAATATCCTGGTCACGGCACCAAAATGTAAATACTCTTATTATTATTTATTCCTAAATATAACTCAGTTATGCAGCGATTAACTTAGATTTTTTGAGACGATAGATGATATAATCAAACCGCAAAAACGGTGTAGCTAGTCTAGCTTAGTCAAAGTCGTCACGATTTTTTCCATTCATAAGCGTATATATCTAACAGTTCACAGATTCACTTTTCTTTATAATAGTGAGTAACGGGTTATTGACAATAGGAAATAGCATTGCCAACGTTTGTCAGTTTGACTAAAATTCACAAACATACGATACTATTAAAGGAAAGGTTAAACGAATGAATCTTTCGTAAAACCTATCTTCGATGGAATTTATATGGTAAATGATACTAATAAGTACCAATTCCTCTCAATTTACCACTATGTCTGGAGTGTATGGGGTATTGTCAGTTTCACTATTACCCGCGCAGTTGCGTACTGTTGTGTCTCGGTTATCCAAAGCAGCCATTGTGAACTAATCGTTCGGAGAAACTTTGAAAGCGCATTGAATAACGATGCGACGACATTGTTCTATAATAATTGAATGCAAAGACGTAACCGACATGTTTTCACTATGAATATTACTACTTTTATGTTACGATAGCATTTTGCTGTTTAAAATGGCGTAAGTAGCTTTTACTATTTAAATTATTAACGTTTTCTTAGTAACCCACTTGCCTGATATCATTTTACTATGAAAATACAGTAAGCCTAGGAAATATTGATTCTGTGACTGGTATTATTTACGTAAGTATGGTTGGATTTTTGACACGTGACAACGGAGTAGCAATTCAACATAGAAACTAAATATGTACGAGTTATCTGCTTTAATAAAATTTAATAACAGAATAAAAGAAAATGTTCGGCCATTGAAATATTTTGAAAAAAAATGCAGTGGTTACATTATAAGCCATTACAGAACCACAATGCAACTTATCATTGATTACGAGCATTATCGGTGGCGCTGTTAACATATTACACACAGTACTTTAACTTAAAAAATATTTTGAAACATTTAACCATAATTTGCGATTGTATAACCCTGTTCACGAGATTTTTTTCATAAATAGCTACATAATTTATGATAGCGATAAGAGTTGACTCTTGAATCTACGAACCTGCTCGCTGAAGATTACACGAAGAACCTGGACGTTAACGTGGAAACTATTAATTACCGTGAACAAGGACGTCAGATCCAATAAAGGAAGCTCTTAAATAACAAGAACATGCTTAAACACAGAATCGCTACGTCCGCTACTCAAACTATTAAGTCAATAAGTCAACTTTAATCATGAACCTTCTATTTCTCGCAAAAATTCTCACTTAAATCTTGTAAGAGTGAAGTATTAACAATGTAACATTAGAAAGAGTCTCACATCATCGGTTAACGAGCTCTGGTCAAGACCAGCCTACTGAAATCCTAGGTTACAATACTGGCCTCAACATTAACTGTAGCAAAGAAGATGGAGTCACGTGCGCAAGCGCAGATTGTATTCAGCCGCGATATCCGACTCATGACAAAACGTCCTAACCGCCTTTAAACTCCTAGCGTAGTAGTTACCTTTTGCCAAAGAACGATGAAATACCGCAGGGAATGCTGGTCTACAACAATTTAATATAAAAATTATACCTACCGGACTCTGCGCAGATTCAGCACTGGATTACAAGCTCAAGGCTTAAGCAGGCTTAATTTTTTTTTTGGAATTTCATCTCTGAAACTGTTTCTCCACAACGGTCATCAAGGTTCCCGACGCCATGCGGTCTGCATTAGATCGAAATAAGAGCAATCGTCCGGAGAATAATAAATACCTACAGATCATGGCCCTCAGCAATGAGGAACGACACAAGAGGAAGATTACATCCAACAAATAACAATTTATAATTGTATGTGAAACTAGCAGCCCATAGAGCAATTGTAAAAAAAATCAACTCAAGTGGGCGAAAATCGGGTGCTATGAATCAAAAGGTTAAAAGTTTAACTTCGACTTCCAGGATCTGTTTACATGCCTTCGAACTCAGTTATTCGAGGAACCAATAAAATAGCTCGCAAAACTATGGCAAACGCGCGGCATGCGCGTTTCCTAGCTATTCAAATCGGCTGGCAAATGTAAATGGACGGTAATATTGTCACTTTGTGTGTCTATAACAGTCCGGTAGACGTTTTATGAGACGCTTAAACGACTGTGTGAACTGTAACCTATGCGATTATCCGATAATTGCTGTAAAACGCAGTTATTATTGGCGTGAAGGAGTCTTTTAATGCGGAATGGCAAGAAGCACACATTAAAAATATGATTAAGGCAAAGTAGCAATTAAAGCCTGACCAGAAATTTCACTGGAACTAATTTCTTACACTGGCAATGATTTTATGACGGTTTGTCAACATTGAGAATGTCATTGGTGGTGGTTCCTTTAAAAGACGAATATTTAAAAATATCCAAGATAGGCTTCCGGTTCGTGTCCCAACATGGCCGCATGCGTTTAAGTTGCGTTGTTCATTATTTATTCATTTTTGTTGTTCAATGTGTAGTATTGATAGCGTATTGTGCAGTGATCTAACGTATGAGTGAATAGCTAATGAAGAATTCAACTTGAAGCGTTCATAGCCCTTCCTGGGTCAAGGCCCGATAGTCCGCGTGGTTTTTTGTAAATCGCTATCACTTTACAAAAAGCAAAACCTCACCGAACAACGGCAGGCTCTACGAGCAAACTTGAAATTGGCGAAATCATCATTAACTCTGATGGAAGCCATATTTTAAAATTAGAAAAATATCCAAAGAAAGTGCCAAAAACCATTCACAGTCGTGAACATAATATTATAAATAAAATGTACACGTGTTTAGACCACGAAAAACAGTCAGTAAAAGAGTGTATTCCATTAAATGATGTTACAAGTTCACATAGGAACTGATAGGAAGATAAACTAATGTCATTATATAATGTGCGGTTGCGATGGATTGGTTGTTGTGGTAATAATGATGTGTGTTTCTTAATATAAAATTTATAAAATATATATAAAATTAACTGGAGTGAAGTTTCTTGTTTTGATAATTATTTTGTTTTTGAGGTACTTCTTAACAAACAGTAAATGTAGAGATATGACGACTAGTCGGGAAAATACAATACAATGGACAATGGTAACATGAAAGAAGGTTCTAAGGAAACTTAATTAAAATATTGAAGAGATAATAGACAGACTTATTGCTAAACAGTGAGTCTTGCCAAACCTTTTTTGGTAAGTGAATTAAGTAAAATTACACGGTTAGAAGTATGTTTTTTATTACTTAATAAATGCATTTATTCAACATTAATTCAATGTTTTGCCTACAGTTACATGCCGGGAGCTTGTATCGACAATCCTTACATTCCTCACCTACAGAGACAATATCAAGAAATATTTATATAAAAAAAACTACCATTGCCATGTATAAATCAGATGATTTGTATTCTCCATAAACATGAAATTACTTACCAGTGCCACCTCTTAAATTATTCTACACACATCCTACAATTGTCTTGAATATGGTGGAACAAAACCATAACCCCCTGCCATTTACATGAAAAACAAACCTTATTGTTGACCGTTTAAGCAGACATTTGATTGGAACAAATTGGGAATTTATGACGTTTAAAATGAGTGCAATTGAATGTCGCGCTTCGAAATCGTAGAAAAACGTGGACGAAACCGGCCAAGTGCGAGACAGACTTAAGCTTGAAGGGTTCCGTTCAACTATTTGTTAAATCTTCGAATTTATATTATGACTTCATTTCATTTTTTATTGCTGAGTTAGCAACCATATAAGCTAAAACATGTTTATATGTATTATATTTATATTTTAATAGATAGATATTACGCTTAAAATATTCCACAAAAACGTTTTATAAAATCATGCTTCTTGAATGATTATTTCTCCTATACCTACCTATTTCATTCTTAATATTTATTTTTACAGTGGGTTATAAATATTATATGAATGCCTATTTGAAATGTCAGTTACAAGTCAAGTTAGAGAGCAGTGACAGACTGACAAAAACATATTGCCTAATAATGGGGATTTTTAGGTACGGAACCCTAAAAATGCTCGTAAATATCCTAGCACCTCCACCAGGCATCCCAAACATGCGGGTAGGCTCGTTAGAGATGTAACAGCTTTTTATGCAGCCTCTATACAGCTAAGTAGAACGCGCGTATAAGGTAATAAGGCTCTATATCTATTCTATAGGGGTCGCATAAGGGCTAGAAAAAACGCCCGAGTGGTCGGTGTGTTTGAATAGATTTAGAAGTAGGCTTGCTAAAATGGGTAGAATATAAGAATTGGAGTTTTTGCTGTGATAAATCTTAGTTTGAACACAGCTTTGACTTGCTTGCCTTGTAGGGTTGGTAGTGGAAGGTTGGCACTTATTATTAATTTATAATTTATTTAGACTAGGTCAATTTGTGTAAGATTGTCCCTTAATATTTACTTTATTGTGTGTATAGGGTTTACAGGGTATTCCCCATATATACAGACCGTCTCGCAATATATATGTCACCCAAAATAATTAATAAATTGTAGTCAGTAACTCACGTTCCTCCCTCGGAAGCCTAATTTCACCATGTCAGTTGACTCCCGGTGTACTTAGACAGTAAATATCTGCCGTTAAAAACAGACAGAGCACGGTTAAATAGGGTTCCTAGTATTCATGATTCACACGTTTCTTTGTAAGTACCAGAGACCTAACAGAGTACACAGCTATGCCCTTTACTCGCCTAATCTCTAGGATAATCAGCCGCACGAACTAACTCTTATCGCTCGACGCAGAGCAGAGCTAAATAGCTGGCATCAATAACTGACAGCAGGCGAATCCATCACGTGATAGTTCCGCTTCTGAAGGTGTAGATAAGCGTGGTAAAATATCGTGGGCGAGAATAAGGAAGCTAAGAATCAGAAAATGTTAATTGCTTCCAAATCGTCCTGCGAGCATGATGATCGCTTTTATGGCGCGATAAATAAGGGATAAAGCATCCGTCACGTTTTGACAAAATGCGAGTGTGAGTGACAGATGCTTTGTCACTTATTTATAACGTGATAAAAACAACTACCTATCATAGGCCTCCTGGGATAGCCAGCAGGGCGAAAGGCCTTATCGCTTGGTGTAACAAGGCTAAATGATAACTTTTTGGAAAGAAGTGTGAGATTGGAGATGAAACAGAAAGAGTTTGGAAAGTAGTTTAGAAAATGTTCTGTGTAACGAAAGGATGACATACTCGTAATATAATTATAACAAAATGGCACTTCATCGCGTTCAAAAAGTATTTACTAACACTTTACTGTTAATTATTCAGTCTTATTTCATATCACTTACATCTTTCGTTATAACTATAACAATACAATACAACAATTCTTTATTGCACACCAACAAGAAAAACGTTACAATTGAAACCTTAATTTATAAATGGTCGACAATAGGCGGTCTTATCGCTACAGAGTGATCTCTTCCAGACAACCTTTGGGCATTGAGCTTGATTGAGCCAAAATAAACAATGAGAGTAGGTGGTGAGATAAAAAAATCAGCAACATAAATAACATATAAATGTAACACACGAAACATTCTTTCAAAAACGTTATAGTTATCTAACAACGTGCGTTTCTCGGCTCGACATATGCCCATGCGCATCGATCATTGATTGATTCCCGTTTCCTAGTTGTTGATGACTCTCGCGCAACTTTCTCCGCATTTTTATCATTCGTGAATGATTGCCGTACTTACGGACTATGAAGTCATCAAGCATCTTTGCGTGATCAATGAATTGTGATTGTGTTGGTTGGATGAATGTAAATGAGACTGGTTTTATTGTGCGTTGTATAACATCAATTTGAGTTGGTAAAGAGTCGAGCAACCTCACACAAACCGACCTGGTCCCACAGTAAGCTCTAGTAGGATTATATTATAAAAACTAGACGACGATAAACGTATCTATAATATCTATATAGATATATACTCAAATGCATAGAAAACAACTCTCGAGAAAATTTCACTGCCTGGCCAAGGCAAACTTTAGACAAACCACGAGCGGTAATTCGTAAAGCCCCAGATCGTATATTTATGGCTATGGCACAAACACTTACGATCTGGGACATTCACGAATTCACCGCCCCGAGTATGTAATGTACTATTACAACATTAGTGAAGTTATTATAGATAACCAACGACAGCAACAACCAAAACCAATTTCATCCCAACAACTTGGCAGAGACCTATAACCAGAGCAATCGATTCAAATGGCTTGTTATAATATAACGGTCTGTCGGCGTCACCGGCTCGCCGCTAAAACTATTGACGACGAGATAACTGCATTTTTGCAGCGGCCAATTTACGCGCTGCCCGAACTCGTCCTAGGCTTATGGATAATACCATAGTGCAAACATCATTACCAGTATATTAACTACTTATCCGACTACGTCGGATTCGACCCTCCTGGTTTTACAAGTCTTTGTACTATTCAATTTCTTGACAGCCTCAGCAGCCGAAGCGGCTTAATTAATTTTAAAATGAAAATTACCAAAACACCAAAATCCCGTCCCAAGAAATCGAAAGCCAATGTTATGAAAAATAAAACATAGATGAACAAAACTCAGATATTTATCTAGGTGATAAAGTGCGTAGAAAGTATGCTTATAGCATCAAATCAAACATTAATAGTATCAACTCTAAAGTCATTGGTACTTGCAACCGCTTTTGGACTTGCACGTACTTTATTTTCCATTTTATGAATAAAGAAATGCCACGTCTGACTATTCGCAACAAAGGGTAGTTTTATGTGCCCTAGTGTATTAGACTACTTGAAATAAAAAAGACAGAAAGTGAATGAAATTAATGTCCCGTTTCTTAAATCAAAGATGATGAACCTAAGCGCGGGGTTGAGCACTACTTTTAAAATTTTATGATGCTTAATTGTAACTATACAGTCTATAAGCATTTTTAAATGTAGTTCATAAACTGTCAACGATTTTAACTGGGGTACGGTGGTAGTACGGAACAAGTTGCTATTTGCTACAAATTGAGTTGAGTGAGGACGACAGACTTGACAAGCTGTGTAGTCGGGTATCCATAGATCCTTGGAACGACGACGTGATGTGGGTACGACGACCAAGTGGGTCATCTGTGAAACAAAGTTTACTTGTCAGGCAAACACTTTAATATTTGTAAGTTAAACGAGGAGTTTTTATATGCTCAGTATCTGTTTTATTTGTGTCAGAAATAAAACCCAAGACCACCCAAAACAGCAGGATTCTGCGAGGATTCAATAATAATTTTTGGGTATTCACAAAATATTACCTATAGATTTTTACTTCGATTAAACAAAATGATGAATCATGTCATGTTTGTTTTTGTCGCTTTTCTCAACGCGCGAACGAGATCCTCGGCGCTTTCTAGTTCGGAAACAATAGTAATTAGTGGGCGTCTCCGGTGAAGCGGAATGGAGCGGAGACCTGCGGAATCGACCAACCACGAAAGTGAAGCGGATCTGAGAAATAAATTTCAACTCAGGTGATTGGCCTATTCCACATATCTCCGCTCCTCTCCGTTTCAGCAGAGACGCATCTTAAAAACGCGATAGTATGACCTGTACAGGCCTGTTTACAAGTAATTTATTCAGCACCACAAGGGCAGTAGGCCAGTTACCGACAATGCTTCACACTTACGTTCAAAAGGCAGATAAAATTAGATTTACGTTCGATCTGTCCATATTTATTATGCCCACATGCGGGCAGAAATTCCTGGGATTCTGTTATAGCGCATTGAGTTTAAATACAATACAATACACAAGACAGGAATCCGCCTTTCCATCTCCAGGTCTAGCGTAGCGTACAAAGCAGGCATCTGATCTAAGTCTTTGATACACAATTAATTCTTGCATATAAGACATATATATTTATACGCATCGTAACCTAAGACGATAAAAATGATACTTTATGAGTAGGTACTACCTACTTACAACTCAACACGAAGTTGCAAATAAACTTGGACCGATCACTAAAGTAGTTGGAAGGCTTCAAGTTTTGTATGGATAAATCAAAAATAATTCGCTGCAATGTTACTTACATTTATTTGTACGTTGAACTTACGTAGATTTGTACGTTGGGGCACTTCAAATCTTGTTTGCATTGGATCATATGCCATTTTTTATTTCATAATTAATATTTATAAAGAAACCTTTCATGTGTATAAGTTACGAGTACATATATTAAAGCATCAGTGATTGTGATATCATAATGTATTGCGTTAGACCCTGTCAGAAGCGTTTAAATACTAACCTCATTAATCAAACCAAGGTCACCTAAGTGCCCATCAGAGATCTCACCAAACACCCTAATGCGAGCAAAGCCTCTCAGCGGAGAGGGAACCTGACGCTTTTCCAATAAAGTTGTTTACTCCACAACACAAACAACCCACGCCGAGTGAGAACTGACTAGCTCTGTGTGCTGAAAAGCTCGCTTTTTTATTTTAAACATGACTTGAACTGTATCAGGGCCAGTGTTGTCACATCTAATAACTTTTCAGCAGATCTACCTATTTTGCCTCCGTTTTGCCTATCTACCACCCTCAGCATCAAATCTACCTATTTTAAATGTTTCGATCGTAAGAAATTTTAACGGGTGGAATGAAATCTTACTCACTTACTACTGAATGTAGCCTGTTGTCCATAGAGCCAAAGCCCAACTTGTAATTTCATCACTAAACGGAACGCTTTAAGTGAGGTGTGACTACACTTACTTGACAGTTGACACTGACAGTATATTTACCAGCTATTTCTTTCGACTGTGACAGCTGACTGTATATTTCGCGGCAATTTCTTTGACGAGGCAAAGCAATTACCGTGATTTTATACACTTAGACACTGTTTACGCATGTTAATCATTAAAAACGTGCCGGTGGTAGATCTACCTATTTTTCATTTTAAATTCTACCTATTTCTAATTTTCTACTAATTTCTCCATCCTGTTCCTGTTTCTGTTTGCCAAAATTGTATGTGACAACACTGATCTGGGCCGTGAAACCCTCACTACCAGTGATTCGGACTTTGTGTGGGAGTATAACCCAGTAATGTAATGGTTTACTCCCCGCCACAGGAGTGATTAGAAAATCGGTTGAGAAACGCGACCTCTGGGCAAAAACAGAAAGAAGCCAAGCTGAAACGGGACGCTTCGCTCGCTCGGTCAATTAACATACATTGTGAACGCAAAGTGGGTAACATTAAATTATGTCACGTTTTTCTTATTGTCACTTGTTGAAAACGTGGTCTATGTTTGCATAAGACTTTAACGTATCAATTTGTTCGGGACAATGTTGGGGACAAAAGTAGCCGAAATGAGCTTATTAGAGAATAGAACTGTTTAAATAACTTATAATCATGTCAGGTACACTGACATGTAATTTATTTATCGGTGGTAAACAAGCATAAAACCCAAACGCGTTGTTACCGCACTCTATACAGATGGTTAACACCTCAGGTGATATACATATACGCGAAAGACAGGCAGGTGAATAGAATATTAATGGTTCCATATAATATATTAAGTATTAATATACTTAGTATAAATGAAAGTCAAAATCGTACAAGTTTAAATATAACACACCCATATACAAAAAATTAAACACCTGCCACTAAAACGAGCATTTAAGTTGACCAATAAAACGGCAAGCTAATAATTTTGAAACCCACGTGAATACATTTCTGTCATCAGTGTAATAAACTGACTCATACATTTATAATGAGACTGATCCAATTAATCAGTATTTAGACCAAGAGAAGCACTACCAGTGTAGTATAGAAGGGTTCCATCAAGCATAGACAATTTTGACTTTCGCAAAACTGTAGAGAATTGTATTCAATTTATTGTTTGTGTAAAATTTTACACAACTACCCGTGAGGTGTGGAGATGCGACCGACGAACACGTGCCACAGGGCCATTTTTTTTAGATGTAGGTACACCCCATTTTTTTAGATTTTTGATATTTTAGGTACTTTCTACTCAGAATCACGAGCTTTTTCGATCTATTTACCAGAAAAAAAGCGTCCCATAATGTTCATATTTTTCTATTCCGTTACAGCTTTAGTAGGTTGTATGGAAATCGTAATGGAATGGAACATAAAAATATTGGGACACTTTTTTTTCTCCTAATCAGATCGAAAGCACTCCTGATTCTGAGTAGAAAATTCCTAAGATATCCAAACAAAAAAAAAGTGGAATGTACAAAAAAAAAAGACCCATCTTCGAGTGGTAATGAAAGTGGCAAGTTTGTGCGAACAAAAGAGGGTGTTGGTGCATGCACCACGGTAAAGCTGCAGTTCGCAATGTGTAGTGAGATACACATCTAGTCTGCAAAACGAACTTCTGAATTGTAACTCCACACGTGTTACAATACAATGTATCTGCAGCCATTCAGACAATTATAAAGCCTCCACGGGCCCAGGTCGACAGGCGAAGCCGGTAATTTTGTGCCCAGTAACCCCAGGTGATCATTAAAGCCCACCACTAGAACTAGCCCGGGCCACAGCCTTACCAACCCGTAATAAACGTCATTATAGCTCAGCGATGCGGTGCGATAAAGTTGTGGTCTTGTAAGTTAGAGTTGCGGACCCGGCTCCGCCCGCGGGCTTTTTGTTGGGATAATTATTTTTTAATGGCTTCTTGGTAGCAATGGAGGGAATTAGAGAATCGTTAACGTTACGGAATAGTCACAAAATTACGGTTTTGGAAAATGTTTTGTTGCTCGGAATTTGCGTAAAAAGTTGTAGTATGAAAGGACATGCGTTATTTATGATTATGACTTGTGCAATTAAGTTTCAATGCATTAAATTAATGTGACAAGGTACATATATCAAACTGAATATACATCGTATTATAGTAGGATATTCATAAAGGTCGATCCTACGTTTTGAGACTTATATTAAGATTCGATGTAGCGTTCGTCGTCTACTAGTATAAATTGCCTTTCAATATATTTCTATTTACAAACTAAGATTATCCTGTGACGCCCCCTGGCAATTACAGTATGAACCATACTTAATAATAATAATAGGCCTTGTCATCTATAACTAGAATATTTAAGCAGCATCGCGACAACACTTGCGCTTATGACTAAACAGCCATACTTATGTGGTGCGGAAAAGGTAGTTTTACAACTCGTACATAGGTACGAGTTTGTATACCTAGGTATGCGAAAATTAAATACATACATCGCTCTGTCGTTATCTGACAAACCATGAATCATATTTTCGGTATGCAGCTCAAGAATTATTAAATAAAAACTAATGATTGAAAAGAACCCGTCGAAGGTATACACATTAAAATCAAATCACCTTTACAAAACCGAGCCCCAAAATCATCAAGCAATTTCCTTAGCCCGATGCCCTTCGGTAGCTAGCTGACCGAAAATTATCATAATAAGAACAAAAAAACATTATACCGTCGTCCTCTCTCGTGCGTGTTTGAATGCGTGGGAAAGGGAGGTCCGATTTCGCCTTATTTGCATTCAGACGCATGGATCTTATAATAAGGTGTTTTATAAATGCCTTAACGGTGAACCGGTAGTGGGGGTGACGGCTTTAGTTTCAACGAAAAACGTTCTATAATCGGACTAGTTGAACAAAATTAGTACAAAAATTTAACAAATCATTAAAGTGACAGTGAAATTTAATACATAAATCCAGCCTCAGCTATCTAACATCTTGACTACAGTGCTGGTGAACAATTGAGACAATTTGAGATTATTAAATAAAACAATTATTCTTATCGCGTATATTAATTATTTGAGCCTCCCTGACTGTTTTTGTGACTCAACATTTGACTAGAAAGTTACCGAAACGTCAAGGAGCCTCAAGTAATGAATATACGCGATATAATGTTTAAATTGTTTTATTTAAATGTGAGACAGTCGCGGATACCAAAGAAAATATTATTTGAGACTTGTTCGGGATCATTAAGATTTACCATGAAGCACTAAATGATATTATTGGATAATATAATGTAAATCACACATGCTGTTAATAGTGATTTATATGTAGTATCTTTTTTGTAACCGTTGATAGATTCACGAACAAAAAACTGTTTAAGCAACTAGTTTGTTGAATCAACCACTCGTGAGCACTAGTCAGCCATATTCGCTTAATATCAGAACTTCGTATCAGAAGCAAGCTGTAAAGAAAATTGATCGTATTCTAAATGGAATAGGGTTCACATTCTTTTCGATATGGGCTTTTGGATATGAGCATCAGTAAAATAGTCAATATTGTTTTTATTTTGTTCTGTTGCATCTGCAGGATAGTAAATATGACGGCTTATGAATAAAATATTTTCATTAATGCGCGCTGTTACAAGTATAACGCGTTAAAATGAAGTGGCATCTGTAGTAATGATCCAATACATATTTAATGCCGGGTGGTCTGCGAAGGAAGGAAAATCAACGGACCAAGAAAGCTACCCTGCGGAACACCAGTATTATTTGCTTTGAGAATTGATCTAATCAGACGAAAACTAGCTAGTTATCACTATAAACTAACAATTAATATCTAAAATAGACAATAACTTCAAGTTCCTATGTCATCTTCGCATTCTGATAAGTCTAATGCTGTTTCCTTACATCATCGAATCTAATGATGAGTTTCGTAAAATAACAAATAGTTCGGCATAGGTCAGAGAATTCATTATTGTATTAAGCGGTTTACACTCACATGAATTGTCAGGAACGGACCGACATGTTACGAACTCGTAAGGAGCTCTTCATCAGAGACTGCTTACCAATACAGCAGCACGGTAACTTCGTCACTCAGAGAGTTGCCAGACTGAAGTAGCAGTAGGTGAGTTACGGTGCTCATATAATCGATAGATCGCGAACCGGAAGACCCCAGACAAGGTAGACTATTTTTTTGTGGAAGCCATTGGAGCAGCGTACGCGTGATGTGGAAATCCAGCATCAGATGTCTAGATTTGATTAGATGTTGAAGATAAAATGAATACATATTTCATCAAGAAACGACTTCAACTTTACTGCCCTGTCCCACTTTCATGTCTCTCAAAATGCACCGGTAACAAAACTGCAAGTTCGATTCCAGTTATTTATATTTTACGGCCGCAGAACCCATTAACGCGGACATTAAAACCGCTTAATTAAAGGCTTAAAAGCTGCATCATAAAGGCTGTGGCTATTGCTCTTAGCTACAAACGTTTATATAAATACCGCGAACACATTTTCTATAAATAGGCTTCGAGTCTGATATGAAATCCAATTCTTCCATTAGACATAAAATTAACTACTTTACAACCTTGTAGTCATCGTATCAGCTGAAAGACGTTCAACGCTGGACGAAGGTCTCCCCCAAAAAACTCCACGGATAGTTTGCGCGACCCTCACCTGGCATTTCCTGCTATCTTAACCATCTCTCTTGACGACATAGTTAGTGAGTTACGGGATATAACCAGATATCTCAATTATTGATGCATGGATTTATTCATAAGTTATTTTTCTATTTTTCCTTAAAATAGACGGTAGAGAATGCCTCATGGCATTAAGTCCACCTTTTGTGCGATAAGTTTTCCTTAGTGTCATGAAAATTAAATAAATATAGAGGTGAAAAAAAAAACGTCAAGATGAAATGAATCATAGTGATCCTGTGGTTGTACGGCATCAGGTGACTATGTTTTACAAACTAAATAAAATTGAATGTGAACTTTTATTGAAAGTCGGAAAGTTAAGAAAAGTTAAACATCTCCGACGTAGCATAGCGATATCTATCGATTTTCTACAACAGCGATCAAGTAACATCTCCAAAGGGCCATAAATCGGTGCACCATGCGCGCGAGTGCCTGGCATCGATAATTGCGCGGCTGATCTACCGGCCGTAATTAGTACTGCACAAACATTAAACACGAATAGAGCGGGCTATGCTCCGAGAACCGAAGTAACTTACGCAGCTGAAGTAGCAGTAGATGGCTGCTGCCAGCTAGGACACATTTGGCTTTGAAATTCGTATCGCTTAAGTATCATTTCGCAGAAAGCATTTTTCACTGAAACTCTAAACTATTTAGGATTGTTATAAAACAAACCTAACCTAACCTGATCAATAGCATAATATTTACAACAATTATAAAAAATGCACCACTACAGAGGGATACAAATTCTGCGAAGTGAACATTCGACGAAAAGGCAGGATACCGTTCAACATATATATCTGTCGGGGACAGGTCTGGATGGCCGGTGTGGTGTGGCACATTAGATGAGCTAATCGACATAGTTGTGGACGAGGAGGTAGTTGCGAGCAAGATGAAACAATACGGATGCAATTAACTTGATTTATTCCTTATACAATGAAGCACAAAATAACAGTTCCTGGCACAGAGGTCTGTAAGCTAGGTTATCAAAGTCTCACAATAGTCTTTATTAAATTAACACAGTATTGTTGAGTTATAACGTTTCACTGATTCTAGCTTGGTATAGCACAACGAAACGGGACAGTTCCAAGGCAGTAATGCACTCGATGGTGACCCAAAGCGAAGTGTCGGTGGGCGTTCGCTGAGTGAACCGCCAAGACTCTGTCTAGCGCGCCAAAACAGGTTCAAGGGGGCGCCACTGTCGCCTTCCGATGGCGCGCCGGCTTCGTTGAGCTACCGTACTCATGACCGTCTCCGACACGGCCATCCTGCGATGACACACGTCCTCGTGTGTTGCTCTGAAACAATCAACAACCAAAACAGTATCCACTCGGTCAGTCCTGACAAACACGTCAAAATGGTACCTAAGACAAAACAAAAACTTCATCTTTCCTTTCGCATCAAATAGTTACTGACACCAAAACAAAAAAAAATATCACAAAAATAATTTTGACAACTAAGTGAAAGTTTTTGTTTCATAACCGCAATATTTCAAAAGATACAAATCGAATTATGGTATCTTACAACCAACTACCAATTGTAACATTACTTATTCTTTCAATAGTGCAATACGTTTTAAATGAGATTGTACTACAATGTTGCTTGTTGTGAAACAAACTAGCTATTTACCACTTCTACCTTAGAAAACACATTAGGAACCATGTACCACCATATAATTTCCTTTTGGCTCGCCTTATTGACAATATCAAAACAATTAAATCAACGAAAATCCGTTCAACAAAACAGGTATCTCATTCGTGGCCTAGGGCTAACTTAGCCACCCACTACGCGCTTCCCCACGGGATCGCCGAGTCAACCCTATGACTCTACGGTCTCTGCGAGAGTGACCCGACCTCCGCCAGCACCTACCGCGCACCGCGTATCCACGGACTGCTTAGAGCAGATGCCGACTTCTACCGGACTACGGCTACGATGAAGTGACTGGTATGGTCGACCAGCCGAACTGAGAACCTCCCTACCAGTATCACAATATTTTTTTTTTTCGTCTACTTCAAATGGTACGTAGCTCCCGGGCATTTCCCTCAACCTATCGTGCAAGTACGCGCATGTTTGGAAGTCAAGTTTATGGCCAATGGTCTTGCAATTTACAATACTACATGTCAACATTTCTAATAGGCTCGCTTCAGTAACTTTATTTATTGCACAGTACTAACAATTTTCTGATACAAGTCATACATAGTCACTGAATTATACAAGCAATTGCCATGGAACTTATTGGAAATTAACTCTTCCATAAGCGATCACTCGGCAACCAAATCACAATAAAATGAGAACTCCTCACCAGATTGCCTCATATGGTGTGGTGTGGTGACGTCACACGTCAACCCTCTTCCCCGTGGTTGAAGGCGCCCTGTCGCTCGCCTTCGCGCAGTTCTTTACGCGATGTCTTGTACCGTGGCAGCCGAAGCAGATGACTCATGGCTTAGCTGTTAGCTGCTAAGTTCGCGAATCTTTTCCTGAAACAAAAACTTCAAGCACAGTATCACAAAGCTCGGTCATTCTAACCTTAAATCCAACAAACTCAACTTCAATTCAACAACAACTGAAGTTGGATTTGTAATAACTTATAGTCAAATGAATTGTTTCTTTTGTTATCTGAAATAACATGCCAAACGAATAATAATAATCCAACAAAAAAAAAGGAAACTCAATTCAATCTAGCAAAGTTAGGTAGGTACACTGAAATTATGATTCGTTAATGTGAACAAATAATCTACGACGTAGATGCAAGAAAAGATTTAAATCAAATCATTATTTGCACTTTAATAACAAGCTTTACTTTGTATGATAACTCTTAGATTACCAAGGGATTATGAAACATTAATGATAAAAATCAAACTTAAATTTCAAACTCTTGTGTCCCAATATTCTCCTAATCCTATTAGTGTCTCCAGTGTAAATATTTTAGGCTATAGCGATCACCACAGTTAAAAGTAACATTAGCATCGTTTAAACAAATCTCAAGCTCACCAGTTCTTACGGAAGTTATAGGCGCTAAACTATACACCAGCTAATGTACACCGAGTAAGAAACTATTCAAGATGTCAAAAAATTAAATTCTACAGAATGATTGGAAAATCATGAACAGAGGGTAGATTATTAAAGCAAGTTCCTAAGCCCAGCCGCTCCTACTACTAAGTACTGTGTATGCTTAGGATAATAATTCTAAGTGTGTATGATTGATGCACCTTCACAGCGCAATTTTAAAATGATAAACTTTTTTAAGGGTAGGTAAACTGCGTAGTGGTCATATTAATCAACACTAAATCTCTGTAGAAACATTTCGCGTTTAGTCATATTATATCACTACGAAAACAATCGTTACAAAACGTGCAATAAACTTTGTTGCAAATGATTATTAATTTCTATCACGCAATATTCAACTTTACTTGGAGGGTTGCTTTTACCAGTACCCGTTAGTACTTTTTTTGACAAATACCCACTAAACTGAATAAGTGCGACTTAAGTCTACCCCAGAATCTAGCTACACTTTTATTTGTGAACAAAATATCGGAATCTTAGTGAAAAGTTAACGACTGACCTGATGTGTTTTTCAAAATGTGTCGGTGAAGCCATAGTGCCTACGTTCACGCGTCGCTTGTAAGTTGTAGTTGACTGTCGCTTCTGGGTCACTTCTACTGGTGCAACAACTGACGATGTGTCCCGCTGTTCTTGAAGTAAACAATGAACTTCGATATATGTAGTTTGTATTGTAACTGCTGGCTTTTGTCGCTGAGGTGGTAAGTTGTAGTTTTCTTTTATACGAAGTAAGCAATCGAATTTTTCATGTCCGTTTCTCTCGCAATGAAAACAATTTAAACAGTGCAATCTTCATTTGTTTTCATACGGTTTTGTAGGTCTCCGTGACGGTGTTAGCTTGAGTTTCAATAACGGAAACGCTTGTAGCTCCTGTTCCTTGATTTTGTGATGTCAGGTTCGTTGTATTTCAAAGAGTAACCACAAACTTTTTTTCTTCCGTTTTATTCGCTTCGTGTTCCATCATTCTTCGTGTTCGCTCATGGGCCGTAGATACCATCCCAACTTCTGATGTCGGGGACAGGTCTGGATGGCCGGTGTGGTGTGGCACATTAGATGAGCTAATCGACATAGTTGTGGACGAGGAGGTAGTTGCGAGCAAGATGAAACAATACGGATGCAATTAACTTGATTTATTCCTTATACAATGAAGCACAAAATAACAGTTCCTGGCACAGAGGTCTGTAAGCTAGGTTATCAAAGTCTCACAATAGTCTTTATTAAATTAACACAGTATTGTTGAGTTATAACGTTTCACTGATTCTAACTTGGTATAGCACAACGAAACGGGACAGTTCCAAGGCAGTAGTGCACTCGATGGTGACCCAAAGCGAAGTGTCGGTGGGCGTTCGCTGAGTGAACCGCCAAGACTCTGTCTAGCGCGCCAAAACAGGTTCAAGGGGGCGCCACTGTCGCCTTCCGATGGCGCGCCGGCTTCGTTGAGCTACCGTACTCATGACCGTCTCCGACATATCTATAATGGAGGCATGTATTCAGCAATGAACGATGATGAGTCGTAAAAGCATTGCTGCGGGACTAGCATATCTTGACGCGACTTCGCTTGTCGCGCGACTTAGCGTCACCTGTCTTGCTCGCACAGTATTGACAGGAAAGTGACCGGTAGTATTTGTCGCGCGACAAAAGTCGTGTGTCAAAGTTATGCTAGACGTCCTGATATTAAAGGTCTGCGCGTTGCGTCGACAGTGTTGCTTTTTGGTCAGACAACGCTCAGAGTTACAGTAATATTGTTGTGCAACGTGCAACACATCAAAAATATAACACAGATATAACATAACATTAAATAAGGTAACAACTGTTCTTCGGGCAGAGAATAAAATAGTATAGAAGGGTTTGATCACATGAAAAAAGTTATAGTAAAGTAGAAGCGCGCGTGCCCAGCAATCCCTGCATCGATAATTGCGCGGGTGATCTATCGGCCATAATCAGCGCTGCGCAAACATTACAGCGCTGCCAACATTATAGATCGCTATCAGCGCGTGCGCAGATCTCTTTCCAGCCTGGAACTTCCAGAGGATTACTCCGATGTTCGAAAACAAAACTTGATATCGTAACGTTGCGCTTACCAATATTGTAAACTAGGAGAGCCAGGGAACTTCGAAGTTCAATCTTTGGAGTAGCCTTCTCGGCTTCTTGTTGCTTATTGGTCGGACGAAGTACGCAGTAATAGTAATATACTTGTTGCGCCTTGCATGAATGTGGTTGTATTGTAATAACAACTATTCTTTAGGTAAAAGATCGCAGATGAGGTGATGGTTGAATTAATTTTTTTTTTTACCCATTGTGTTAGGACATATTTATTACAATTATCAAATGATATTTAAGAACTTTGTACGAATTTTGACCATGTCAGGCCGTTCTTGACACACCGTAAGTGAAAACGTATTTTTTAGGGTTCTGTACCCAAAGGGTAAAAACTGGACCCCATTACTAAGACTACTGTCCGTCTATCTGTTACCAGGTTCTATTTCATGAAATGTGATAGCTAGACGGTTGGGATTTTTACAGATGATGTATTTCTGTTGCCCCTATAACAACAAATACTAAAAACAGAATAACATAAATACTAAGCCGACTCCCATACAACAAACGCGATATTTTGCCGTTTATTTATTTGATCGTACGAAACCCACCTTGCGCGAGTCTGACTTGCACTTGGCTGGTTTTTAATACATTAGGCAAAGTTTAAGTAAATATTTTTTAGGCTATTAATTTTTTTTGCTACCTTGAAACAAACAGACATTTTGTCAGTTTATTTAAACTATTTACATAAATCATTCGAAATAATACCTACTTTTAACTTTCTATCATAAGAGTTAAGTGTTTCAATAAAGGCAGGTTCCCAGAAGCACTTTCTTGCATTCAGTTTATTGCAGTCATTAAAGAAGAAACATATAACATGTGTTTCGATAAAATACTTAGAGGGATAAAATTAAGAGCTTGCCGTAAAAGGTGGGGAGAATTTCACATGATCGGCCGTGGGATTTTGGCGCAGGCCTTAAAAGGATGAAACGATGTATTTAAAATGTTACAACATAATATTTTAGCAAAGTTTTGGAAACGGTAGTGTGAATTTCCAGAGGATTTTTGACGTTTTTGGTTTAGGTACACTGCCTGTGGCTGTGAGAAAGAGCATACTTAGGTATAACTTACTGTTGCGACCATTCACATAATGTATTCACATGAAAGTACCTAATAAGAAAATGAACAAATAGATTCAGGGGGCCTATGGTTGTTGCGTTTATCACGTGATCTAATTTTTTTCTTGCTTGCTTGTAGCATGCGATAAATAAGTGACAAAGGATCCGTCAGTCTCGCGTTAAAACGTATTATATTCTAGGAGAATCACGCTATTTTTGGACTGACCTTAAAGAATAGCCTATGTGTTAATAAAACTATCTCTGTTCTAAATTTCACGTAAAGCCGTCTAGCTGTTTTGGCGTTAAGAAGTAACAAGCAAACATACACCAACTATCGCTTTTATATTATTATTAGCTGCGCCGCGCGGTGTTACCCGCTCATCCCACGGGAACACTAAATTTTTCGGGATAAGAAGTACCCTATGTGTTAATCCAGGCTTAGCTACCTTCATACCAAAATTTATCAAAATTGGTCTGGACCAACGGCTGCTTCAAATACGTCTGTGTCTCTAAGGCGTTCTAAGGGCTTTCGTGCACTGCCATTGAGTACATATAAGTATGTAACAGACTTCCTACCGAAATGCCTAACGTAACCTTCCATCATCAGCCCGTTACTTCGTTACGGCAGATAGCACAATTAACCAGTAAATCACGAACTAGATGAAGACAATAGCCTCAGATCGATAAAGCCGTAAGCGACCATGATCTGTGCACTTTTAGGTCATTTCGGATTGGGCGATAGTGGAGCAAATAAACCGTAATAAGGCAGTACGAGATTGCGCAGTAATGACGGGCTGATCTCAGGGGTGCCAGGTGCTATCGGGAAGGCAGGAAACAATAGGATAATATTGACAATGTTTCTTATTTCCAACAGGTGGAAATTAATATAGAGGTCGAGACCTTTGCGTCGTGTACAACCCTTAAAATATATTTGAATATTTTGTTCTGTATTTAAGGATATATAAGAAAATACATAAAACAACCCAATATGCATAGTGTAGTCTTCAACCTATCCACGAAAAAAAATAAGCTGTCAATAATGATCGTTTGTTTTTAAAACTAGACACCAGAGTGAAGTAACTTTTTACATAGTTTTGGAGTTACTAAATTTTACAATGAGTACATTTCAATAAATAAAAATAAATAGTTATCTCTGGAAAAAATAAATAACAGTAATTAGGTACGTCTTCTTTCTAAGCGCAATACAGAAATGTATTAAAATTTTAGTCTTAAAAATATGAAATGATGAAATTTATACACTTCTGAAAACGTACCTATTTTAATGTTTCTTTATTCATAACGCGACTATGAAACTATTTTAAATTAAACAGGCAGATCAGAGGCACCCTTCAATATACATAACCAGTTTTAATTATGAAAATATGTTGATAAATTTCACACTTCATAATTTTCAACTTTTTTTTTATTATTTATGCTGCACGGCATATTATTATAATATGAAAATAAAATATTATTTTGTAATAAGCTTTCATTTTCTACCGTTTTGACTGGTAACCCTGTCAGTAACCGGCTGCAATCCTGTTGCTTTGTTATTTTCTGTACACTGTCGACGCAATCTTGCGCAGATTTACTCCAGAAAGCGGCTTCTTTTAGTTATCATACCATAAAATTATCGTGTAAGTAACAATCTTAGGAAAAAAAAGAATAATTGGTTTTGCAATCTTATCAGCAAAGATCATCATCGTATTCCAACTCCAAACATAAGTTTACCATGAAAATTACAGAAGACAATCAAACACCCAAAATGTCGGCCACGGCTACTAGACACGTGAAATCTTCGAACTCTGCCAACATTCTTATGTGTAAACAATGGTGGAAAGTATGCTGGATGTACGGCGACCAGGAAAAATACTACAGGCAGCTTTACGGGAGAAGAAAGATGAACAACATCAACAGGAACTTCATAAACTTCGACTTGACTGACGTCAAACGACCGGGAGCACAAATCACAGAGCTCACTGATGATTTTTTCGAAGACACAACACAAGAACCAGCGCCAGATGAAGTCGATAACGTAATCGATAACAACAAAGTAGAATACAACTTTGGAGTCGAATCGCAACCGATTTATGGAATTAAAACGTGGCAGAAAGACCAAAGACGACAACCCATACAACACAATTACGAAGTAGATTTAGATAGCATCATAAGTACAAATCTAAATTCTAACAGCATTAAAAGCATGTTAGAAAACGGTCTACCTCAAACTCAAATTTTAGATTCAAATGAACAAATTATAAAAAATGGTAATGTTGTTGGCAAATCTTCGAAAGTTATTTCAAAAACTAAAAAAGGAGCGATAGTTACTGAAGCAACCGAGATATCGACGGATGGGAAGACGACAGCTAACTTGAGGTTTGAGCGGTCGACGGTGAAAAGTGGGCCGAACAAGGTGAAGGAGGTTCTACAACCGCTTAAGGAGGATGCAGTGCTGAGTGAGTGCGAGAGAAGGAAGTGCGTCGGGGACAGATTGACCACGAAGACCACCACGCTGGTGACGGTGTCGCAGACTTCAGTGACGAGCTGCAATGAGTGAGTACCTTTTATTTACTGCTTAGATCTCAGTATAACGGCTTATATCACATTCATGGTTTCCAGATCAACAATTACATGTGTAATAGAGCAACAAGGAAAATCACAAAAATTATGAATCTTATCACAGTGTATCTAGGGTCGATGGCTGTGACTAATTCTCTCGTTCTTATGAACCTCGACAACAAAAGCAAAACTAAATAAAGAAATTCTATTTCTCACAAGTAATCAAGAAAATAATAAAAAAATTAGTTGTTCTCATGACAATATTAAAAATTACTTTTAAATCATCAATACTAGCATTCCCAACAAGATACTGCATACTAACATTTAAACGATGTGCCAAGTCAATAACTTACAAAATTCTTTAAACACTTCAGAAAAGGCACTTCCAAGTTTACAACCGCCGTTAAAATCTTCAGCAATTCTGAGCGGCCATTGTGTTGCGTTTGCTGTGGAAACGGTGCCGACCACATGTCGCCGTTTGCTTTCTTTTCCTCGTCTTTATCATTTTCATTCTGGGGGAATATGAACAGTATATCTCAAAAGCGAAGGTATTCTTTAAGTTGTTCTTTTGAACCAAGTATGACGTTGGGGAAGAACATTAGATATGACTTTACGAGGAATTTCACGACGTTTGTGGTTGGTGAAACGTGGTACAAGTTATAGAATCAAAATAGGTCTACGTCTTTGAGAAACTTAATTTTAATTCAAAACTACGTTGGATATTCAACATATTTCTCACTAATTCGTGGTAGAATTCGTACACTGTTGTACTAGATTTATTTTGTTATTTTATAACGAATATTCCTAGTTCGTACTCGATTCCTTTATCCTTTGCACTCAATGACTCTTACCTAATAATTAAATTAATAAAACAGTATTCTAGATTAACTTGTTGACTATAAAACTCCCAATAATTAAAATCTGAAACCAAAGTTATTTAAGTATGTCAATATGTAAGTAGATGATAAAAATATCAGTATGAATTCAGATAAAATTTCTCGCTTGTCACTTGGCGCGTTATTTTGTTTTGCTTTTGGCCTGTCCTGCAAAATTAACCGTAATTTATTTAAATTGTCAGTTTTAAGTTACACGAGGCACGCTCTCGTCGTAATAATGGTTCAATATTTTAATTTAATACTTTTCTAAAATAAGCCTGGTAAGAAAGTTTGCATTTCACTTTTTTTTTATCTTAAAAGGAGAACGATTAGGTCTTATTAAGAACAATTATGTAAGTTTATTGTTATAACTAATCTACATAATACGTAGATATTAATATGACTGCTGTATAAGTAGACTAAAACTTTAGATTTTCCAAAATCTTTTTACATTTTTGGGGAAACCGGGGACCAAGCATTACGTGGTTTTGGCATCACTATTTTCCAACTGTTTTATTTCGCAACTGCGTAAGTTCCGAATTTCGTTTTATCGTTATGTTGATCCCAGTAGGTTTCTACTTATCCAGAGTAGTGCTTCAACTCCTGAGCTATCGCGAAGTTAACGCACAATTCCATCATTCAAATTCCTAAATCAAAACTCAAAAAATGGAACCAAAATCGGTTACAAAATGCCGATAAATCGAGAGCAGGAAGCGTGCATCGCTCGGCGCGGTACAAACGGTAGCCGATACCAGATACCATCTTGTCGTCCGCCCGACGCCATGTTCTTACTTTTCTTTTTACCGTCGAGCAAGGCTGCGTTCGCGACCAGTGTTAAATTGCGTGGACTTTATCCGATATTCGATTACATCTCTCTTTTGTAATTCAAGGGATGTTTCAATGCGTCCGATTGATTATCTTAATCGATGGTTTTTGACGTTCGATTTGCTTTGCTGCCGTATTCTAGTTAATTGTGGTTGTAAATCTCATCTTGACTTGTTGTAATACAAAAAACTTATGAGGCCATTCTACAACAGCAAAACACCTTAATTACAATGAAGAATCTTGTGCATATTAATTTTGGTGGCATCTTAAACGTCGTCGTAAGATTTGCGAAACTTTTAAATTAGACGGAAAAAGACATACTAACTTAACTATATATGTCTACTAAAGTTCTCTGGAAGGGATAGCTTTTCAGCCATAATACCGCCTGTTGTATATTGTTATTAATATTATTATATTGTATCGTACTGTATTGTTATAAGAATATGACTGGCTGAGAGGTGTCTCACATGCAAATCAAATCATGATAAAGATTATTACCCAATCGAAACTGATTAAAAATGCAAGCATATAAAGGATTTCATCACCATATATGTTTACCATCTTGAGTGCTATGCAAATTGTACGATAAGGTACATAAAACGCTAACAACGTGGCAAATATTAATGTAAAGTAAACTTTTTATGGATATTAAACCAATAAAATAAAACAAAAACCCTAAATCCATGCTAAAAAGATGAAAACAAATTCGAAGAGCAACCAAACTTACCTAAACGCGTCAAGTTGTTTAGTACGGTCGTCATCAAAACTTTACTGACAGTTTTATTACTGGTTTACTACTGACTAGTTTAAATGCTGACTGTACAGCTGGTGGTCACAGCCCCAGGTAAAAGGTGTGGTATGAACACGAACATTATCTTGTTCCTGGGTTCCACGGAAAATAAAAAATAACACTGCCTTCAAGAAAAGAGCGTACTTCCACCTAAAAGGTGTGGTGTTGCAGGTATCTATGGGCGACGGTAGTCGCTTTCCATCAGGCGATCCGTTTGCTCATTTTCCCCCTATGACATAAAAAAAACACACACATTTGAGTAGGAATTTGGGAGTAAGTCCCTTTATATAGGGATCGTTTTTATAATTTTTAGAGCTACTAGTTATTTTCCCAAGACAACGACCTGTGCTAAAGGTCAGATGAATCGATTACGCGAAGCGATTTCATTCCATTAAGCATCGGGTTCCACCGATTAGTGGATGCTAATCGGCCGATTCGAATGTCCAGCGACTGTGCAGTGGACCGAGCACAGATTGTGTTTTTTATAGATTGCAGTTTACATAGTGGAGATCGGACTAAATCCCACGTTTTTAATGACATAAACATACGTACTTAATGAAGTAGAGTTTTGTTTTGTAAGTAGGCCACAAGGGCGCTTATACAAATCTGAGTCTACCATCATTTCACAAAGAAGAGACCACTTTTGAGCAGAAAGCTGACAGAATGTAGCTCTATTTAGTATGTTTCCGTAAATTATAAATAAAACTAACCTAACTATTACAATAATATGAAGTGCTTAACACATGATTAGATTAGATTAGATTAGATTATTTATTTCACGATAAAAATTACATTACAAATTTGCTTAATGTCAAAATTATACGAATTAATATCATGATCGTCAAAAATAAGGCAAGATTAATAATACAAGAAAATGTTTACAATGTCAAAATAAGTTTAAAATAAAAGGGAAAGTCAACAGGTAAATAAAATATAAATAAATGAATCTAGTATCTCCCAATAAGGATCGTCATCACAAACTTAACATAATAATGGAATCAAATTAATAAAATAACGCTAAGAATTGTATGTATCATAATACTCGGTCTAAAAAAACATTTCCCCCCCCCCCCCCCCCCCCCTCCCCTTTCAGTTAAATGTGTTTCATCCAAATATAGGCAAAATAGTTTTCTGATTCGAGCCAGTCGCTGCTTAAATAATGTGTCAAGAGACCTAGATATTGACATTTTCAATTGTTCCATTCCTTCTGTGAGGCGTAAATTGGCATAATTTTTCTTTGATTAAAAATTATGATTGTAGTTAGCAGGTATGCCCGAGCGTAAAGTATGTTTAAATTTGGTAAATTATTAGCTTTTGTGCATGAACTCTGCAGATTAGTGAAATAACTCACTGTAATTAATTGGGTACTTATTGTGCACCTTTGTTCCAACTTCATAATTTAGTTTCTATATTTTAGTATTAATTTGCTGTTAATATTGCATGTGCCTATGTAAAACTGTGCGTGTTATTTAACTTAATGTTAAATATTATTATGTTGCTATATGTGAGATCCTATAATTGGCTCTGTATTACTAGTCATGTTACTACTTGCGTAAAATAAGCTGTTGGTTCTCCATGTACAAATAAATAAATAAATAAAATAAATAAATATAAAAGAAAACATAATAAAAAGTATTGATGTCTTTGCGATAGACGCGACCACCATAACTCCTCTGATATTATGGTCCGTCACTCAAAATTGTTTGAATGAAAACCTAAAATTTAACATTGATTTCTTTTATTATCAGTAACCGTGACCGCTTTGTCCCATTTAGTTGAACTCTAAGCTCAGTTACCTGCGGAAATAAGCCACAATTTACCCCAGAGCCAGGGTCGTCTCGCCCTTTGACTCGGCAGGTGCAGGCGGGCCGTTACAAGGAAGGATGTGGCTGCACTTCCCGGCTACTTGTGGCATGTTACAATTTGCGGACACTTGCATGTTGTTTTTGCAGTTGCACTTGTTCATTGCCCTTACAGTACCATGTGTAACTAATATAATATAAGTTATTCGTAATGGCGGATCAAGAATTCATCTAGCATTATTATCTTGTGAAATGAGACCACGCAGACAGTTTCTTGCAGTTTTTGATCAATAATTTCGACTTATAGGAGCGCATATTTGCCAATTTCTCTATTCTCTAGTATCGTATTATGGAAAAACGTGTACTAATACTAGTATTTCACGTAACCTTATCTGCATGGTTATAGCTTTAGATTCCTTACCTATATTACATTCCTAGAGCGGTAAATTCGTGAACGACCCAGATCGCGGTGTTTGTAAATAAACAAATATGAAATGGGATTTGTAAAGACAAATGACCGCCCGTGGTTTGTCTAAAGTTATGTCTTGCCTTGGGCAGGAAGTGAGATTTTTTCCCCGCGTAGCGAGTGGAAAATCCCACTTACGGCCCCGGGTGACGTTAGCGTATTTTACTGAAATACTGATAGATACCCATCTACTCGAGATAAACAGTGCGAAAGAACCTACATTAACCAGTTTGGGCACTTTAATGATAATGACCTTTCTCTAAAATGTTAACTTAATATTATTTGACTAAAATATTCTAAATCAATCGTAAAAGATTATACAAGCAGATATCTTAGCGGATGTCTTAATTTCGCGGATCTTTATAAACAAATATTAACATATGTTCACGTTTATGGTCACTTAATAGCTTGAATCACGTAAACATATTGTGCTTTTCACTCTATATGACGTATTTCGCTATATGTATAGTGATTTTTATCAGCAATGACGGGAACAAACTAACGATTATGTATTTTTTTATATCCGAAATATTTGAATATAACGATTTCTCACGGTGATAATATAATTGGATGTAGATTTGATTTTAGTTATTCTTAATACATCCTATTATTTTTCAAACAACAGCAATGCTTGCCTTGGCAAAATACTAACCCATGTATATTTTCAAAAGATTAGTTCTTTCAATTAGTTCTATTTTTCGATGTTTTGTTTCTTATCTGTTACTAGTTGTTTTGCAGTTTTATTTTTCTTTATACTCACACTTTATGTTACAAACGAACGTGTGTTCGCAGAATTATTGGTTTACCGTACTTTCTCAATAACAGCGAGGCATTAAGTTAATACGATAGTTGGTCTCTAAACACAAAATAATCTAGTTTAGTCGGATGCAGGAAGTGACCTTGCCGGTTCGACGTTCGCAGTCGTAGCGTGACCGTCACGGTGCGCTACCGTGAAATTGTTTAGGATTCCAAGCTTAACGGAGTAGGTACATCGTTGGCTTTATTGGAGCAGAGCTCGTCATACCTGAGCAGGATTGTTTAATAATCTCTCGTGTCCTGTCTTGACACCAAGATGGGCTCAATACACGCCGCGACATCCGCTTATAGCCTATACTCCAGTTTGCACTCGTGCACCAACTCCGGGTTGCGTCGGTCATATTTCCACACTCCACATAAAATTGTGTATCATTTCACGCATAAAACCAGTGAAATTTAATCCTCGAGATGTTTTCCTTTTATAGTATTTTACTCCGTGCCGATTCTCATTATATTTTCTTCGCTTTCCGCGACACATTTAAATAAAACAATTTACATAAACGGATTATGTCGCGTATATTAATTATTTGAGCCTCCCGGACGTTTCGGTAGCTTTACAGTTACCGTTGTCAAAGGAAAGGAAAACACAATTTTATTTGTGCAAACTACCCATTTAATAATTATGACTTAAAAAATAAAGGTGTACATACATCTCAGATGGGCCTAATATGTAAAGACATGTGCCAGAAGGGCCTTAATTATTTTATTTAACAAGTATTTATTTATCTATATAAGTATGTATATATCGTCGCCTAGTACCCATAACACAAGCCTTCTTGAGCTTAATTTGGGACTAGGTTGATTTGTGTGAGGTTGTCTGATATTTATTTATTTATTTATTAAAACATATCAGATCTACCAACGGTTCACTATAGGGCTTACTGAGGAGAGGATCTATTTTACTCCCATTTCAAGCCACAACTAACAAACCAATGATCACAACTGCCGACTGCCCCACAAATTCGGAAATGTAACGGATTCAATAATCGCCAGTTTACGACCAGAACAGTTCTCGTTCATACGTTCTGCGACCGGTTGGTGATTCATAACTGATTGCCTAAATATAAACTAAGAAAGATACTAAGTCTTTTGCAGTTATTAAGGCTTGTAGGCCATATTTGAACTGATAATGAATCTAAAACTGAACCGTCAAGAAAGGTACTAAATCTTGGAGCAAAATAATTTCGTCTATCGATATATAACAGTTTCTATTAGGCTAGACAGATTTATGGTGTCTCATATAAGCGGAAAAAATGGTCAGTAAAATAACTACCGTATTTTACTATTATAAAACTCTAAAATTGTACCACTGCTATAAAACCAGATTTGCATACAAGATGTGTTATTTGTAGTATAACCAAAAAATATTATTTTGTTTCAAATCTCCTCTTAATATCACAAGGTAATAAACTACGTAACTTTTTAAATGAAGAGTCAGAAGTTGAAATAAAACTCATTACTCATCCCAATTGGAGGCAATCGGGTAGCCCGCCCGCTAATGGGGCGAGGAAAGTTTTAAAAATGCCATATTTTACGTTTTTAATGCCCATCTTGATTGTTGACTGTTTAAACATTTGTTTAAAACGACAATTTCCCGCGGTTCCGGCCTTGTACCAAAGATATATATACGTATTGTAAATTATAATATTCATCAGTGATCGGCACGAACGATGCAACACCGTGGGATTTTTCGATAGTCATTTTAATATGAAAATTATACCTACTCGTAGTCCCGTGATCTCGTTTAAAAAGTATAATATTTTCTATTGATAATACTATAATGCTGAGGTGTTTCACTATTAATATCATTACGGATATACTATTGCTATTTCCCAATTAAAAATAATACACTAATATATACTAAAACTCATTTTGGGTTATTGTGCCATTCCAAACACGTCCACAATGAAGTCTCGCAAGCTTAATAATTTAATTACTTCCGACGACATTAACCAGGTCGTCCATCCGTCATTGGAGGCTCGGATTGTGGATTTAATTTCTGTGGCTCTAGTGAAAAGGGGTTAAAGTGCACTTATGGCCTTTTTGCTTTATATACACCAAAATTCACAAAAAAAAATTGCGCATCTTTTGGTGTAATCGGAGCTAAGTTATCTTTTAAAATGACAAAGTTAGGATTGTGCCAAATGGTACATCTGGTGAATTATGTCGTGTAATATGGTGCAACTAAAGTTTACAAGGAACAATTTGGGGTTTTGTTTGTGGAGAACGATTTAAGTTCATTTGTTTCTTTTGACGCATCCTGTGTTAAACGATCAATGTTTACTTATATCTTTTTACAAAACAAGATTACATATCTTATAGAATATAAATCGACTTTAATCTGTATTCACGACTTAATGTTAAACATTACTGATATAAGTCGAATTGTATCTTTTAAGAAATCTGGTATTTAATGATCAATGTTTACTTGTACCGATTTGCACGAGCAATTTACCCATTATTCATAAAAATAAATCGAAATTAATCCATAGTCACGAATAATTATTTAGTATTTATTGGTGTATATAGACTTATACTGGTGAGATATATCATTTTACACCACGATTATTACTTGTATCAAAAAGTTCTTTTTATAAAGTCTCTTCGCTGTGGTTTATTTTAAGTACACTTGAGTCTAATCGATCATCCTATTATAAAATTTGGGTCACCAGTATGTACACCTGCAGTAGTGATGTAGGCATTTTTTTACAAGTTATTGTACTTGCAATGTACCTATGTAACTATGTTTATTCGGGTGGGATCTTGCAATTCAATTTTGAAGCAGAATATTTGCAACCGATTGAGCTAAAATCTTTCCCAAGTACCTACTACCTACTTAACATGACAATACAATAATATGGTACTATGGGGCTGGTCTGATGATGAAGCCACCCCTAGGATTAAAAGTATTTTTTTAGTTTGTTACACAGAATGGCAGGCCGATCTTGAATCGATCGAATGCTCAAACTTGTTGATTCTCCTCAAGGTGGAAACAATTTCGTCGACTCTATTAGCACTCCAGAAAAAGGCAGATCGTAGTGCTCACTGATTCTGACTCAGAAAAATTACAAGAAACGAAAGAAACCGGAACGGCAGAAGCAGAGCAACTTTCGTTTTGGGACAAAGTTGGTCAAGGACGAAAAGGACAGCCTAAAAAAAGTGAGAAAGAGAATAAACATAGGGAGGAAAGGAAAAAGAGGAGACATTTTAGTAAATAGTATGAAAGCAAAAAAAAATAAAGAGAGTTTAAGATGCTAGGATATTGTAAAATGAAATGCGCAATAAATATACAAGAAAAAAAATATTTGAGAGTTAATTCGGCTTTAGGAGAATGTAACAAAAGGGTTCAGTTCATTGCTAGGTAATTTAATGGACGCAACAACAAAGAACAGACAGTTTGCAAATTATTTAAAAATAAAGTCAGAGTGTCATCGCTCATCGCATTTGCAGAGGCTGCTAATGCGATAACCATTTGACGAAACATCAAAGTTTGTTCAAGGAGTAACTGACAAACCTAAAGTCAGTGAAGAACTTGTCCTAGATTCAGCGAGATGGATTATGCTGAGTACCACAGAAATGAGTTAAAGTTGATTGAAAGCCGTCGAGAAACATATTTCTTATTTCCTGTATATGAAAGACTTAACAGCGGTCCAATACGGATATCGGTAAAAAAACAGTTTTTTGTTAAAATTTATAAATCTGAGTGTAAGATCTTTTACGAAAATTTGTTATGTTCTGGGGATGTCGCCAACAGCGCACAGGCAAGAATTGCTTATATACAAGAATTGAAATTATACAAGCTGACACCCAAAACGTGACCAATGTTATTTTCCGTGTCTAAATATTCACAATTGCGATCAAATTTTAGTATTAAGGTCTCATACGTAAAGTTTTTGTAATTGTAATTGAACTGGAAAAACTAAATTTTGTACTTATCTCGTTTTAGGTATCATCTTGTATCGCTTAATATGTTTTTCTATTAGAAGATTGATTGAGGAAGGTCCAAATTTAGTTAAAAACTATGACAATAGTTTTATATGCTAATGTTGAATATTTCTGTCATTTTTGTAATAATGAATCAATAAAAATAAAGATCGTTTATTGCCACTGCAACGCAAAAAAATCGATATAACTTTAAAAAAACCATTGGTAAAAGTGTGTTTGTATTACAGTACACCTAAATTAATTGCGTGCAAAAAGGTGAAAGTTTATTTTCTTAGGATTATGTCTGAAGTAAAGCTCTTAAATGATAGGTTTCGTTTAGTCAGGTATTTCTTATTTAGGGTGTTCATGTATTTTTCCTTTATAAAAGGAGATAACTTCAAATAAACCGAACAGTATGTCAATTTTCACTTTCTAAAATAAGGGTGAAAATTGGTATAAGTTCAGTTATATTCCCGGGTAGTGTAAATATTATGGGTGAAAAAGGGTACAAAATCAGTTATGTCCTTAAGAACACTTTTTGGTACGGATATAAGTCACATTTTTTTTAACCGTTAACTTTGAAGAAGTAAGAATATTACCCCGTGAAAGAGGATTTTTTAAGTATTAAAACTGCATTTAAAGTTTATTTGTAAGTATAGCGGTTGAAGTACAATGATCAAAAGTCTGAATAAATTTAAGCCGCAACAGTTTTTTGAGTCTCCTGTAAAGTAGTGTTTTTCGAGTTTAACCCCTTTTCACTAGAGCCACAGATTTCAGCTTTGATTTAATTCGAGATTTGAGTCTAGCTAATTAAATCAGCATCATCAAGTTTGGAATAAGGTCCACTGCTGCAGAATTTTGATTTTCCTCAGGGGCTACAGTATACAGTTCTTCAAGAGGAGAGTAAATAGGTTCTTAAAGGGTCGACAACGCGCGTGTGATGCTCCTGGCTTCGCAAGCGTCCATAGACGGCGGTAACTGCTTAACATCAGGCGAGCCGCAATCTTGTTGTCACCGTGGTAGTATAAAAATATAATGAACATCTTCGAATGATATCAACAACAGCCGTATGCTTCCTTTAATCAAAGGAATCTTGACCAGATCGTATTCCACCTTACCTGATCAAATATCAGTTTCAAATAGCAGCGCTATACGACAAGGTATTTTAATACGAGCAAACTCGTGGCCTCTGTGCGTCCTATTTCAATAGCTCTTACATCTCGATAGTTCGTATTTTCAATGTAATATGAGATATCTGTTGAATGGGGCTTATTAGACCCGAGACGTCAATTAACCCCGAGATAAGTCGTGATTTAGGACCCATTCACCCCACAATTAGCTTTCTCTCTCGCAAGGTATTTCAGACCCTAATGGGTATAATCTAGGAGCTAGGGACAGCTGATTATGGCTATAAAGAGACTGGTATTCTGTTAGAACTTAATTATAGTGACAACAGGCGTTAGTTGCGACTTTCTGTAGAAAAGGATTTCTTTTGGCTATTAGTTATTTCAGGTGGATGAGTAAATTCGACACTGTTTATGTGCCATTGTGATGACATGGATTTAGGAAAGGGGTAGCTGCTTTTGAATAAGCTTGACTGGAACATCTGGACCGAAACCGCCAGTCCTGGAAGACTCGCACAAAAACCTACTGTTACCCTACCTTCTATGGGAAATTTTACTGGCTTTACTGTACTTTGACCTACTTTAGGTGTACTTTGACCCACAACCGAGTGGTAATTAGTGTGCGTGGGCTTCCAATTTATGGTGGGCAAGAGCATGCAAGGTTAACAGTTTTGAAACTGATCGATTCTTCTTTCACTCAACTCGCCCGAGAAAATAACCGGGTTTGCATTCCGTAATCGTAACCAACCAGTAAAATACAGTTCTTAGACAGCGTTCGCGAATATCTACACAAAGATGTATGTCCCGACGCCTCATATATCAAAAGCCGTTTAACCTGTAGAGCGTGCCAAAGCAATAAACATACATACACCAAGAAATATAACCCTCCTGACCTGACGCAGTCGCGTAAAAACTGCATTGACTGAGAAAATATCGTATTTATATTCAAACGCAGCACCTAACTTCTCGCCCACGGCTCGAGTTGTATTTAATCAAACAGAGCCAGCCGCCATTTAAAGCGCAGTTAGCCCCTACTTAGCTAATTAGAGGCGGTAATGAGCACCGTGTCCACAGTACACGGTGCCAATTATCCCCGACTTACCCTAAGTACACAGTTTATCTAACAATGATGCTAAGAATAGTCTAATGGGAATTATACTTACTTATTAGAAGGCATCCGCAAATTCGTGCGGAGAAGAATACAGACCTAACGCTGTTTTTCCTTACCGTAGCTCGTAGTAAGGACAAATGTATTATTTAACTAGCTGTGGATTTCTAGATAACTCTATGCAATAAGGGTAAAAATCTTTAAAGTGACCTGAAATAGACCCATCATCAAGAGAGCCGATCAGTCGCGGAAAAAAGTACATTCATCATCCGATTACCGTTAGGTACCGCCATTAGGGCCAAAACACAATTACAAGACACGACATCGCATCATCGTACGACGCGACATTGTGCCACGATGCGACGTCGTGAAATAGTAAAATGAATTTTAATTTTGCATCTTGTCTATATATAAAGGTAAAAATCCTACCAAACGGCACTACGCAGGCCCATTACGTAACTGGCTACAAACAGGGAATTTCGAATTCCCATTCTGTAGCCAGTTACAAAACTTGGCTACCAAACGGCACTACGCAGGCCCACTACGTAACCGGTTACAAACAGGGAATTTCGGATTCCCATTCTGTAGCCAGTTACAAAACTTGGCTACCAAACGGCACTACGCAGGACCATTACGTAACCGGCTACAAACAGGGAATTTCGGATTCCCATTCTGTAGCCAGTTACAAAACTTGGCTACCAAACGGTACCAAAGGTATTAGTCAAATATTTCCAAACTAGTGTAAGAAAACGTTTCGTTTCGTTTGTTCGATCGTTTTCACGATGCTTTTTAATCAGTTAAGGTTAAGACATGTTATACTGTTATGATTTTAGCTACGCAGCCTTAAAATTGAATAGTTTATAATTTATATGAAAACGGAATATAACATACTTAATATATTCGTACGAATGTATATGCCCCTTCAATCTAATAACACTTTCATTACCAAAATATTATTGTACAATTTACGCACGGAAGTATCTCGTCGCTACAAAACCATTGATGGCCTGTCTACACTATTTTCGATGAGGTCTAAACGACACAGTACTTAAGTATACAGACTTATTTTTTCTACAGTGACTCAGAACAGTGTTGTTGGACAAAGCACCTGCCTCTGCCCAAGTAAATTAGAAAAGCCAACGGCTTCTCGAGTGTTCGACAAATATAGCGAGCTACTGAGAAATTTTGCGTCTCCCGTCTCATTCTCTCCACTAGTTAAGCGGAAGAGTGAGCAGGACAAAAGATAAAGAAAGTGTGAACGAGTCTGCGAGTATGTTGGAGTAGTGGTTAAATAGACTCTTGTTATGGAGGCATTGTTATTATTGGACGACACATGTGATTTTTATACCAACAACTAGCTGCCCATCCCACCGGAACACCGCTCATCCCACGGGAACACTAAATTTTTTCAGGATAAAAAGTACTCTATGTGTTAATCCAGGGTGTCAGCTACCTTCATACTAAAATTTATCAAAATTGGTCCAGCCGCTTGAGCGTGAAGAAGTAACAAACATATAAACACACAAAATTTCGCCTTTATAATGTTAGTGTGATAAATTGAGAGAAATGCAACGCACGGAATGGTCCCTTATTTTGTGAAGAAGGACACATGAACAAACCACATGCGTGTCAGGCTTAGGACTAAGATGTATGTCTTCTGCATGTAACTGCACTGGCTCATTGCAACAGAGACTGGAATACAACTATGTAACAAATAGTTGGTTTGCGATTGAAATAAATAACACTCTGCATTCAACAGAGTTGTGCGAACGGCGCGGGGATAACATGCCATATTTTGAGGTCCCAGCCCATGTTACGTTTAAGACCTTTTAAAAAAGTAATTTAGCAAAAAACACCTTAGTGGCAGGACGTCCATACTTAAGTGTTATTTTTGCCATACCTTAGTATTACGACGTCTATAAGTATAAGTTCTGTTTGACATACAATGCCGGACAGTTCACAAGGGAAGGTTTATGGTTATGCGATGGAGTCGCGTGCATTATAAATAGCGCGAATAGGTCAGCGCACACGCACCGCAGCTGTATCGGGAGCGATAATTGCTGGCCTGCATAATTACATCGGTTTGAATTATATCAGTCAGCCATTGGACGTGTATTGAAATTGCGGGAGATAATTGCGATTTGCACGGAGCTGGGAACACGGTTTGACTTCGTTTACTTGATTATAGTTTTTTAGTTTTTAGGAATCCCAGTAGATGGCACTGTTCACAATTTCTTCTGGATAAAAGTTTTGTTTTCAGTTTGATATAAATTCTTACACAATTCAAGACGTACTCTGCATAACAAGTGAGTTCAGACTTCCGATATTTTTATGAATGCAATTTTTACTGCTATGTTAAAGGAGTGGAAAGGGAGGACGGAAAAGGCACAGGATGGAACTGACTGGCTCACTCTGCAGGAGGCCTTAACCTGAGAGGGTTCTTGTTTTATCAAATTTGTATTAATAATTGAGATGATAATCAATGAACATAGAACTACTTAGTACAAATTAAAACTATATTAATTAACTATATTAACATTGTACTGTAATTGGCAAGAAATAAAAGGCTTCTTTATTTTTTATTTTATTTTATTTATGTTAAAAGATAAAAGTTAAAAGGATAAACAAACCAACAGCCTACGCTGGCGACTAAATGCCCACAAACAATATTTACTAGAGTATTGAAATCCAATCAACAGGGAGCAGGGTGCTTTAAAGTTACAATACTCATCAACAATTGACATTAACACATATTTCTAATGATAAACCCAACGTCTTTAATTAAAACATGCACAGCCATCTAGAATATCAATTTATAGATCCTGGCATCTAGGGCGTCCATCGATCAGCCAATCTAAATTACTAATCAAGCCGTCGATTATTGAGCAGCTTTCTACGTCACGAGACGTGTGAGAAGGTTCCCTAGACTAGAAAATCTTGTTTTGAGGCGCTGCGAAAAAAGAGACCGTGTCATTATTCATGGGGCGGCAAATACTTGCATTAAAATACTGGCTGCACGGTTGGCAATGTTTGCGGCTGTTTTGCATAGAAACTACCGTGAATCTGAGACATATTAAAACACATACGATACGGTGGTGTCAACTTCTTTTATAGAATAACACTTCACCCAATGCGTCAGTTCATAGAATTTTCATTTCATTGACAAATTTTTACTCAGAAGTCATTTATTATTCAGAAATCTTGAAAATGTTAACCTATAGATTAGGTTAGGTTAGGCTAGGTTTGTGGTTATAACATTTCAAAATATTTTACGGTTTTCAGAAAAAAATGCTTTCGATGAAATGGTTTCTATAAAATGAAAATTCGATCAAACGTCTCTCAAAAACAAGGGTATATAAGCCACTTTACTCACCTCGTAGAAGTCGAATATAGCTCGACACGTTTTGAATCGCGAAATCCTGAAGGTGAATCGAGAACCGATTCGAAACATGTCGAGCGATATAATTATTTAGCAATAAGACCGCCTGTTGTTTACCTCTGTCTATTTTTATTGTATTTCTTATGTGTTGTTTCCCTCTGTGTATTTGAATAAAGAGGAAGATTGCGATAAAGAGGATTTGTATTTGCTCACCTAAATATACCTCCACTGGACAGAGCGTCCCGGCCCATCTCGGCTACATTTTGAAGAACCATGCTGAAATGGAGCATTCTTATAAACATACCCGATTCCATGGTCTAGCAAAACAATGCAGTCAAAAACCTAAGCATGTTTTCTGGACAGCCCCTTATGGGAACTCCATTGCTGTTACAGTGTGCATCAATGATGAAAACCAATAAATTTTCGATTATTGTATCTAATTTACAGGGATCGCAAAATAAGAGCAAAATCGATTGAAATGACTTATGACAAGCATTGACAGCCCTAGCATTGAATTTTGTTCGCATTTTACGAATCCTGCTAATATTGATATATTTTTAATAAATTTATTTTTGTTTCAGGTAAGTGTCAACAGTATAAGCTACAGTATAGCTTTAAAAGAAATCTAAGACAAATTATTGCGTAAGTATAAAAAAATCAAATCTATTAAAATTAAGTTACTAGTAAGCTTGAATAAGAAAAACCAGCTTCACTTAAATTATAAATGGCGTACATTTTACTGTTGTTTGTGCTCACTTAAAACTCTCTTGATGACTTATTTGGTTTAGAGATAATAAATCAAAAAGCAGTCAAATTATTATCAATTTGCGTTCTAGGGAATGAAATTAAAATTAGTTTGTGGCAAATGAGTTCAGAACTTGTACGGCACGAATGATTGATGTAAAAATAGGCAGAGTGCACGTTTCCATTAACGCCCGATTTTATTGAGAGACGGCTAGTTTTACCCATATCATATCACAAAATTTTGTGTTACGGGAGTAATTATATTCTCAGTGCAGATACTAATAAAGTACTGAGATAACCCGCTGTGATTTCTACACACTGCCATTTCTATAACGGTATTGGAAGATTTGTCATAACGTTATGGATGTTTTTTTTTTATAACGGCACAATATAGTGTCTCCACTTCGCCTGATGGTAAGCAAAAAAAGGGGAGTCCAAATCGCAATGGCAACTGACAAGAAACCAACGGTGCTATGCCAGTTGACACTGCCATGGCCCGAGATATGCTTCTTCACGCTTCGCTTGAAGTAATAACTGTCTACTGGATTTATCTTTACCATATCGTTAGCTACAGTGGACACACGCGTCCCTCACAAAAAAAAGTACGTCTGTTTTAAAGCAATTTCATTTGAAATCAATTTCCATCAGTAATTAGAATGATGGCTTCGGCCGGCTGAGATATTACCTACTGATTACTTTAACTGATTTGCTTTCAATTTTAGACAAAAGTACAGTTATTTAATTTAAAATTAATATGTTACTTTGCGGAATGAATAAAGTATTTATGAACATACGTACCTAAGAAAGTTTATTAGTTGTGCTTTATGATAATAAGTGTATTGATATTTTTTGTTAAACCTAACGTATGCATATTCTATGGGCTTCATACTTTCGATTGGTATAGAATTTATCTAATATTAATCAAACCGGTGAAATGTTTAAACAATTTTTTTTTAATTATTAATTAAACATACCCTGGACTAAAATTTGTTAGGCAACCCATATGCAATATATTTATTGACATATTAAATTAAATATAAAATACATTTCATCAAATAAACATCTCTGTGAAGGTCGTTTTATATCGGGATCTTAGACTATTAAGATTCCGGAACGCAAAAACGTCATCCTTAAAAAATATTAAAGGAGCCTCCATGAAAAGCAAAGTAAAATTGAGTATGAGTCTCATAAAGAAATAAGCCGTTTTGAAAAGACACTCCTCAATTTATAGGTACATAAAAGGCTGATAAGAGAGTGACGCTGGGGCAATAACATTGACAAGTCCACAGAAGTAAGCGATGTTTACATGCGTACCTGTCCAAAACACTTCCAAAATGACAACCGGATATTAAATGATATTACTACAAGATACAGTAATTTATCTTTGAACACTTAACAGCACTTAAGCTTAATTATACAACTAGATGAAGGCGGAGGCATATGCCACGAAAAGTGACAAGTAGATTCATTTATGTGACGTTCCGTGAGCAGTTACAACGCGTACATTTTTTGTTTTTCGTTTATGTTTTTTCTCCATGTGTTTTTAGCGTACGTATATTTTTTATCCAACACACAAGCACTGACCTTTTTTTTTATCTCGTAGGTACTTTAAAACCCTCGCTGCGATCTGAATCACCCGCTATCTTCTTGATCTGGCAAATGGTAACATTAGCGCCAGATTTAAATTACCATAGTTCTTCGCGTGAAAAGTTGACTAGAATGCGTTTCTAACTTAAATAATCGTCCTTGCCATTTGCAACAAAAGTCTAATTTTGACCAGTGTCTAAGTTATACGAGTTTGGAAAACAGGGCCCTCCTTTATATCTCTCTGATATATTGGAGGGACATCGCCATTTGGCCAACCTGATTGCGTTAAGTACGCGTCTCATTTATACATATCCGGTGCAAACTTAAGTGAGTAGTGAAATGTCACTTTATGCAGTTCAAATGGCAAACATCGTGTTCTAATGTTAAATATGCCTGAAATATTCGTAAAATATACCTAAGATATCGCTTATTCGGGGATATCTCAAAGTACACTCGAATGAGCGCTCTGATCTTTTTTACAATCAGATTAATTTCACGCGAATTTAAAGCCTTGTCGGGGAGAAGCTTAACGTATTACCGCGGGTAGCGGACAGACAGACAGACTGACAGAGCACAAGCGAGGTTAAGTAGGCTGGAAATGTCTGCGGGGGATAACTCGTGTCCTGAGAACATAATTAAGATTTGTATCTTACTTAGGGCTTCTTTAATGGATAGAAACGGTGTTGAGTGACACTTACGTATCTACTCAAGATTATTTTTACAAAAAGTTAGATCGCATTTCTCAACCTATTCTCGTGAAATTTGGCTCGATAATTACGCATCATCGTCATCATCGTATCAGCCGATAGACGTCCACTGCTGGACAATGGCCTTCTCCAAAGTTCTCCACAACGATTAGTCTTACGCCGCCCGCAATCCTAACTAGGTCGTCGGTCCACCTTGTAGCGGGCCTTCCCACGAAGCGTCTTCCGACCCGCTGCACAGCAATACTGAGCCTTTGTCCGAGAACGCGCCAGCTCTGGGATCACAGGTAGTTCTAATGAGTTTTTTTTAGCTTATTGAATAAATTGTGAGCCTCTGGACCCCAATGGGCCATTTTTGTTAATTCAGTTTTTCGAACATTATCTTATATTTGCGGGTTGAAAACACGTAATTATTTTTTATATTTCAACCATTTCAAGAAATGTTTGCCGGTTACATCTCAGAAAGACACGCGGATTTTCAGAATAAGACTGTCCACTGCATCTTTGTAAATCCCAAAAGAAAGTGCATTAAATTCTGAGGAATGTGAGTGTTCCATTTTACCCATTTTCACTCCGCTTCAGTGGACAGGCAGCCTAACGTGACATTATAAAGTGAAGAGCTTCAAAATACGCATTTCCTTTCCCTATTAAGTAAATGCAGTAGCTATTAGACGTCCGTGAACAGAAGCCAGTTCCAGCCTCACGCCTTTCACGACTTTACTAAGCCCCCTGGCCATACATTAGACGCAATCTGACATTCCTCAGCCTGTCACCCACGTGTGGGTGGTATCGCCGATCGGCGTCGGGGGACCTCGAGCGAAGAAAGTCATATTGCGGCTCCACACAACTCGCAAAGGTGAGCAAAGTTGGGCGAATACGTCAGTGTGGAGAAGCACTTCGCTGTGGAATCCTCGGTCCTCACGATTAGTGTTGAGCTGCAACTATAAAACTAAATTTAGCAACAAAACCACGACTTTTAGTGCGAGCTGCGACTTAATACGGTATAATGTCATCCTTGTTTATTGCAACTTCGAATTAAATGTGGGAATGATGAAGATTAGAGCCACCGGTTTTGTAGGGAGTCGTAGAAAAGGCTCAACGTCATCAAAGTTGGCTATAATATATACTCTACGGGAGTTATAAGTTATATTAAAACTTTTGTGAGGCATCTCTAATAATTTTGAAAATGACGATATCGCTAAGGGGGCTTCGGTTAAGGTCCTTTGTCAGAATCGACCCCATTTGGTGGACTGTCCATCGCCGTTCAGCCTATATAGCCCGTAAGATTTTTTTAACGGTTACTATCGTTTTTAAGATTACTTACACCTTCCTGTGCATTTTCTAAATATCTCAAGAATCTTCCCAAGAATGTATCTCGAGAAGAAGAAAATTGCCAGCAACAAGCAACGACGGCGTTGATTAGGTAATTTGCGTTTTACCCATGGAACCCTTTCATTAAGATTATACTTTAATTGATTTCCTACGAAAGGATAGCTGCTCTCCGAATAAGGGTCACTGCTTAAGACGAAACACTTTAATTCGCTTTTCATGTTTTTTCTTCCGGATTTCAAAACAATTAAGTTTTATTATTATATCTAGTAATGACGCCGTTTTCAGTCTGCGCTTGAAGTATTACGTGAGCATGTGGTTTATTATCGATTATCGCGTTTATTAACCTTCAACTGGGTGTGGTTCTCATTATCAGCAATCCAACCCCTTAAGAGAAACACACACTCACTGATTGGAATATTCATGGTCACTTAAAATCGCTAAGCTCAAGGAACCAGCGGTATTTGGTTGAAGTTGTTTGCCCATAGCTGCTCTAATAGCCTACAGGCCAACCCGCTCTAAAATGCACCAGCTGCGCCTTATATTTTCCTTAAGGCGACAAACCCACCCATAGAAACAATACGCGATATCTATAGACGCAACTCACGCGGAAGTGCTACGAATACAGCGTGAAGTGTTGATCAGTCGCATCGCCACCTCTCATAACAAACAAGCAATAAAACACAGTTCTCATGTGGATTTGGCGAATATCAAAAGAGAAATCCTTCTGTAGTTTTATTTTGTGGCGATGTTTGCATATGTCTCTTTCTGGTACGAATATTATAAGAGTGAAAGCTACGGATGCCTTTATCATTTATCAACGAAGCAGTAAACGTGACAGACTTGCAGATTGTCGAGTATTAAAACTGTCTTTTAGCTTAAAGAGAAAATAATTAAGTAGCTCTATTAATAATTAGATAAGCACTGGTATAAGCCGTTAGACAGACGTCCTGTCCATTGCGGTGAGCGGCTAACTGCATTGGCGACCTGGGGGTCGAGGAACAGGGACAGGCGACTGCAGCGAAATAACTAAGTACTACTGATTTACGTATAGAAAGTTTCAAAAATTGCAAAGCCGTCAGCATAGAAAATACCTCAATTTCCTATAGGGAACTCTGTCAGTTTATCTCAGCTTCCAGGATTGTTCGGGAACTTCCCAAATTTTTGGAAACTCCAACTGTTATATCTTCATATTCACTTGCTTTATGATTGCTTTGGTGGCGACGGCTTAACGACTCCCAGTGGCTTGCCTATTTTAAAGGAATTTGGGGATTTAATTCTAATGCTCTTGAAAGAAAGATGAAGAAAGATGTCCAGTGGCCCTCAGATCTCTCCACGCCGAGTGTACATTCTGACCCTATGACTGGCACGAGTCAAAGGGTGTCTTACCGTTACGGGGAAGGAGCTTTCTCTGCTAGTAGATGTTGTCCATCTACGCGTTTATCAACCTGATTTTAAATAAGAAAAGGTGGGGACTAAACTAACATAGTTTATTGTCTAATGGGACAATGGGATATTGGACTGTGGCAGTCATCTTCAGCCGAAAACTGGCGAGAAACTGCGCAGGATCGGGACAAGTGGCGTGTTCTCGTTTCGGAGGCTGAAATCCTGTTTGGGTCACTGAGCTGAAATAGTTAGTTAGTTAGTGGCAGTCTTCCCCCGGTGATAGTCTTACCTCACCTTACCTTACTCTCCTTGATTTACGCATTACTTTGACTATCAACAATAAATTTCCATATGCTTCATTAGTTTCTTTTTTAATATTTTGGCTAGAAAATCTTTCATCAAACAGCATACAACATTAAATAACTGTCTGAGGTGTGCATTAATTCAGTGCCAATGCTTAAAGTACATCTGTTTGATGATTCGTAGACAAATTTGCGTAGTGCGGCATATGTATAATAGTACTCTCAGTCAAGGAATCAATATCTCTAAAGCAGGCTATACACTGTCCGATGTTTGATAACAGTCGGCTAATGCGATGCGACACTACGTGTAAAGTGTGGCCACTTTATATCCAGCGATACAGTAAACATATCGAAAGACAGCTACTGCACTTTGTGTTTTAACGTATACGTTATAAAAGTTGATTTTGTTCACCTTAAATTTTTATTACTTTTGTTGCATTCATTAAAAATATTTATTTTATTGCACAATACTCGTAGTAGTGTAGTTAATTTTTGTGGCTTAAAGTTGTTTTGCATCACCTACTCAATTCTAACTCTTGTTAATCTACTCCGCTACCTAAAGGTTGTCTGGAAGAGATCGCTATTTAGCGATAAGACCGCCTGTTGTTAACCTCTGTAATTTTTTTTTTTACTGTATATCTCATGTTTTGTATCCCTGTGTATTTGAGGTGTGCAATAAAGTGGATTTGTTGTTGTTGTTGTTGTTACTCGAGAGTACCTACAAATTGCGGACACATTGGTGCCAATTTAGTAACAAGGCACCTTATACATTATTGTTTTTTATTTTTGATATCTCACGTAACATTCATTACATGCATTAGTTTTAGTTATCAACTTTGTTTTTATCATTTACAGTTTTTACTTATTTTAGAATGTATGTGTCCGTGAAATTTCTTTGTTTTCATTAGTAACAGCGACATATTTTTCGTGAATCCACTTTCTGTAAACCTACGCTATATCGCTCCAGGCCGGCTTAGTAATTACTTATCCCATCCCCATTAGTGCTAAGGGCAGAATTTGAGGGCACTTTTGAGACCTGTCCATTAGTTCACTACTTCCCTAATGGGTGGAGTGTGCTTTCAGACTGTGACTAAATCGATCCTTTCTACCGATTACGTCATCTAAAAGGCTTTTATGTTACAAATCCCTATTATATTACCAGTAGGTAAGAAGGAAGGAAGTAAACGACGAGATGATATGTGATAGAATATAATGGAAAAAAACTGCGCCGCATAAGGGTAATGGTATGCAATTTAAGTCATACAAACGTTTATTAGAATACGTTTATGAGAGACGTTTAATAGAATAACGATTTTAGCGCATTTGTTGAGACTAAATAAATAGTCGTACAGTGGTACTATTATCAATTCTGTAACAGTGGTCACTAAAGCGTCATAAGCAAACACATTTAGGGCTCATTCAGACGAACGGCACTTTCCTTACAGACGAACGGCACTAGTACAACTGCAGCCGTCGCCACCTGTTGACGGCTGCCGTCGCCACCTGTTGACGGCTGCCGTCGACGCGTCGACGGCGGTCGCCACCTCTCGACGGCTGCCGTCACTTGTCGACGGCTGCCGTCGACGCGTCGACGGCAGTCGCCACCTCTCGACGGCAGCCGGCAACGCGTCGACGGCAGCCGTCGACAAGTGGCGACGGCAGCCGTCAACAGGTGGCGACGGCTGCAGTTGTACTAGTGCCGTTCGTCTGTAAGGAAAGTGCCGTTCGTCTGAATGAGCCCTTAGTCACACGGCTGTCATAGTAGAGTTGTTAGTCCGCTGTTTTCTAACATAATTGTGCGCATCGGGTTACAAGCATGAAATTTTTATTACAGATAGAATGTTCCACGGTGATTATTTTCAGATGTGGAGGGAAGTCAGATTCGTCCCCTGTGTGGTGGGAGAGCGGGGTGAAGAGAACCAAGTACTGCTCTTTTTCTTTTTTTATTACTGATCAGTTAAGGCTATTGTGCGACATCGTTTTCGTGTAAAATAGATATCAGCTATTAATTTTTCATGTTATTTAAGAATAGTTCCTTATAAAAAATTGGGTTTATTGCCGAAAAGGTAACAAGTTTTTTTTATTAACAACGATAAATTAGTTATCTATCCTGAATATTTACAATTAAAAAAAAATTTTACAAAACAGAAAATTTAATCAGAGTTGCTAAGCCGCGAAATTGTGCGCATCGGGGCACAATTTCGCGGCTTAGCAACTCTACTATCATAAATATGTACTTCAAATATGCGATTACTTTGTCGCAAAAGGATCGTATGTTCTCGCATTGTAAGAGCAATTAGTTGTTGAGGCATCGTCACGCTGTCGTTTGAATGACAAATAGAGAGAGATGCTACAGCGAAGTAGATTTACTAACATAACAAGCTGTTTGTGAATGTGTGGATATCTTGTAGGTAAGTTTAAATCAATACACATTTTTAGGGTTCCGTACCCAAAGGGTACAAACGGGACCCTATTACTGTCATCAGGCTGTATCTCAAGAACGGTGATAGCTAGACAGTTAAAATTTTCACAGATGATGTATTTCTATTGCCGCTATAACAACAAATACTAAAAATAAAATAAAATAAATATTTAAGGGGGGCTCCCATACAACAAACTTGTTATAGATAATATATATATATGTACGGAACCCTTCATGCGCGAGTCGGACTCGCACTTACCCAATTTATTTTTTTGATTCCAGACTTCGTAACTTGTCTTTTTGGTTTGATGAAAAAATCAGATCATTTTTTCGAAATTTGGTAAAAGTACTTGATTGGTCCGCATTGGAAGAAAAATATTTGAAGTCTTAATATCATCTCGAGTTATTTTATCATTTAGGCAAAACGGACCGCATTTTATTTTAAACCCGTTTTTAAAAAAGATTCCTTATACAACACACCGCCATTCTCTTGGTCTTGGTCGTGTCCTCAATGTCCTCATTTACAAAGTGATCAAAAGATACATAACTTCACAATACTAAAACTCAACACAATATTCAAACCACCAAAAATTAACCAAGAGCGAATCGTTTACGTTCACGCAGGGTTCTGTCAAAGCAACTTGGAGGTACACCGAAAATAATAAATAAATCTTGTAGTTGGTTTAATTTCTAATAATGTAGTTACGTAATGTCTTATGAATGAACATTCAGCTTGAACAAGCGGGACCTTATTACTATAGCTTCGTTAACTATCCGTCTGTCTGCCATTTCATATATATGGTGTACGTTTAGAAACGCAATAGGAAGGCATTTTCAAAATTCTGACAATGAGCGTTAAGTATAGTCAGCACCAAAAGTAGCATAATAACACGCTCACAATACAGACAACCCTTAGTCTCTAGGTAATAGAGCCCGTCTATAAGTATATCATATTGTGCACTTGGCGTATGTAAGCATCTTTTGCTGACTGTACACAGGACCCTAAAACCCGACACAATATTCGAGCCCGTATTAAAGCCTTAAAAAACTACGGCGTGCAAAAAGCAGGTATCCCACTTTTTACGAATTTCGAGCGAAATGTCATTATCACGAACTTACATGTAAACATATCATTAAATTGTACCCTTACGGTGAGAAACATAAAGTATATAATGTGTTGGTGGGATTTAATGAGCCGAAGATTCTTGTAAAGATACTGGTTTGTTTTGTCTCGAATCAAGGCGCATGTTCTTGAAACAGTAGCTTAAATAAGCCGGTTTATAATGTGACGACAAGGCTCTGTGATCAGATGATCACCAACATAGGGGATTTGATTACTAAATTATTTTTAACTACTGTCAAGTGTCAATTCTACGGGGTAATGAAATAATAAACTTATTTCATTAAGTAGGCCACAAGGGGACTTTTACGTATCTGAATCCACAGGTACTTCACAAGACAAATGTGAGAAGAACCGCTGAAAGAAAATCAGCAGTCAGACATATTCGGTACACAGGTAAGACGAGGTACATAGGAATTTTTCAACTCTGTCAGTAAATGCGTCTGTAGCGATTCTATTGCGCTTACTTTAACCTGGCCAGCGTGGGGACACTGGCACTGCAGCCCATTCCCTCTCATTCATGAAGAAGGAGCCTGTGCCACGCAGTCGGGTATATATAGGCTGAAAATCTTATGAACGCGTTCAGAAAGAGACTTGTTAGAGTCACACGAATATTATAAAGGCGAAAGTTTGCGAAGCTGACACCATGGATTAATACATAAGCTACGTTTTATCCCGAAAAATGTTAGTGTTCCTGTGGGATGAGCGGGTAACACCGTGCGACGCGGCTAGTTTGAAATGAGATTGAGAATGCTCTAGCCGCGTTTCCAGACAAATTGCCGAAAAAATATCTTATTTAATATTTTCTTCGGTTTCCGCGACTGTCACACATTTAAATAAAACAATTTAAACGGATTATATCGCGTATATTAATTATTTGAGCCTCCCTGACGTTTCAGTACCTTTACAGATACCGTTGTCAAAGGTTGACTGAGAAAAACACGATTTTTCTCTGTCAAAGTTACATTTGTGCAAACTACCCATTTTGTAAATATTAATTTAAAAATAAAGGTGTTCATACATGCCAGATGGGCCTAATGTGTAAAGACAGTTACACATGTGCCAGAAGGGCATTTATTATTTATTTAAAATATCTACCAGCGGTTCACTAAAGGCTTACTGAGGAGAAAGAACCGCCAAAGAAAACTCCCAGATTGCCTTATTTATTACTATAAAATACTTTTAAACAAAAACTCTACATATACTACTTTTGACACTAATTTGTTTTACACCGTTCGAGGCCCAAGGTTTCCAGTCTTGTGTCTTGCTTGATCCTTGATAAGATGTACAACAGGATCCCAAGCCGGTGGTAATGACAAACCATCTTCTTTATTGAAATTGGGATATTTTTTGATTTCAATAGCCTCGCGCAACATTCTGGGAAAATATTGTTTCTCTCTGGCAAGGATTGAAGTGTTATCAAACTTAATTGAATGGTTTGGTTTGTCCATGACATGCTCGCAGACTGCAGACCTGTTGCAACGACGGTGCTTGACATCGGCTACATGCTCCTTAACCCGTGTAGCTATACTACGTTTCGTTTGGCCAATGTATGACAGACCACACTCGCAGTCCAGCTTGTAAACACCAGCACTCTGCAGAGGGATGCTACACTTCACGGGCCTCAGGTATTGAGACATCTTCTTCATCGGCTTGAAATATGTTTTAATGGAAGCCCGTTTCAAGATGTTTCCAATCCTATCCGAGACCCCTTTCACATATGGCAGGACCGCAGGTTTACGCTCGACTGTAGGAGTCTTCACACGGGGTTTCTGGTTGAGGCGTGGTATCTTGAGCCCATTGGCCCAAAGCGCACGCTTGACATGCTGTAGTTCATCAGTCAAATGTTGGTCATCACAGATTCCCTTGGCTCTCTGAAACAAAGATTTACCCACTGTAGCAAGTTGACTAGGATGGTGATGTGATTTGCCATTTAAATACCTATCAGTGTGAGTAGGCTTTCTATAAACAGTATGACCTATTGTATTATCAGACCTTCTCAACACACTGACATCTAAGAAGGCTAGTGAATTGTCATTTTCTAACTCCATTGTAAACTTTATTTTCTCATGAATGGAGTTTAAATGGTCTAGGAAAACTGAAACACTAGATTTAGGTAAAATAGTAAAGGTATCATCTACGTATCTTTTAAAGATCCTCGGCTTAACAGGTGACGATGAGAGTGCTTTCTCCTCGAAGTCCTCCATGAAGATATCGGCGACAACAGGAGATACTGGAGACCCCATAGCCACACCATCCACTTGCACATCTGCAGAGTGCTGGTGTTTACAAGCTGGACTGCGAGTGTGGTCTGTCATACATTGGCCAAACGAAACGTAGTATAGCTACACGGGTTAAGGAGCATGTAGCCGATGTCAAGCACCGTCGTTGCAACAGGTCTGCAGTCTGCGAGCATGTCATGGACAAACCAAACCATTCAATTAAGTTTGATAACACTTCAATCCTTGCCAGAGAGAAACAATATTTTCCCAGAATGTTGCGCGAGGCTATTGAAATCAAAAAATATCCCAATTTCAATAAAGAAGATGGTTTGTCATTACCACCGGCTTGGGATCCTGTTGTACATCTTATCAAGGATCAAGCAAGACACAAGACTGGAAACCTTGGGCCTCGAACGGTGTAAAACAAATTAGTGTCAAAAGTAGTATATGTAGAGTTTTTGTTTAAAAGTATTTTATAGTAATAAATAAGGCAATCTGGGAGTTTTCTTTGGCGGTTCTTTCTCCTCAGTAAGCCTTTAGTGAACCGCTGGTAGATATTTTAAATAAATAATAAATGCCCTTCTGGCACATGTGTAACTGTCTTTACACATTAGGCCCATCTGGCATGTATGAACACCTTTATTTTTAAATTAATATTTACAAAATGGGTAGTTTGGACAAATGTAACTTTGACAGAGAAAAATCGTGTTTTTCTCAGTCAACCTTTGACAACGGTATCTGTAAAGGTACTGAAACGTCAGGGAGGCTCAAATAATTAATATACGCGATATAATCCGTTTAAATTGTTTTATTTAAATATCATATTTTTTTAAATGTTTTTAACATAATAATATTTGGTCCAGAATTTGAATACAGATTTAGGTTTTATAGGCACTGATAGCAGACTTTCTTGCGATGCGATTGAGTTTTACTATTATCGAGACTTTTTATTGTTGTCTGAAAATTTTACTATGGTACGACGTCTTTTTCCATTCGACTTCCGGTATCGTTTCGACGTTCATGACATTTAATAAATGAAACCGGTGTTTACCTGTAATTATCCGTAAGTATACATAGTTGTAAGTAATGTGGGTGTGCATTCCTTTACTAAGTTACAAATTGCCGATACGTGTTACGATATAATGAGGGACCACAACGAAAACTCCGATAGTGAAAGTTTATAATAGGCCATTTCGCCATATTTGTGCAAAGGTGGTACGAATTACAGCCTTCCTTGCAAGAGTTTGTTCTATTATTCTTCTAATGTAACGACGTATTTTATTTCAATAAACCGATTCAAACGTATTATATCGCGTACATTACTTAAAGCGTATATTACGGAAACAGTTATTTTTAAATTTGAGTCTATCTTGAAGACTGAACGAGCTAGTTATGATCTCATAACTTAAGTAGATGCCTATCTATACTATTATAAAAATCTGAAATTGCATCGTAAACCAAGTTTCTATGGAAAGCCTTCATGATTTCAGGAAAGTAAAACCTTAATTGTGCGATGCAGGGGATCAATTGAAAATGGTTACTGTACAGCGCCGCCTATCGGCCGAAATATCTTTAGCGCTCAAAACTTCAGAATGTACAGAATGTACGGTTTTAGGCTGCCTGTCCTCTGCAGCGTCTTTGTGAATCCCGGAAGAAAAGCATTTTAATCTAAGAAATGTGATTGGTCTATTTGTCTATTTACACATCTCCGCTCCGCTCCATCCCCGTGGACTGGCTGCTTAACTAATTATGGAACAGGGAGCCTATGATGGTTGCGTTCATCACGCGATAAATAAGTGACCAAGCATCTGTCACTCTTACATACTAGCAGTACCTATCTCAAACGTGACGGACGCTTTGTCACTTATTTATCGCGTGATAAAAGCAATCATCATACGCCCGCAGAGCGGGACATCTATGGATCGACGACGGTAAAACGTGGATTACACGAATAAAGTTAAGTATCCTAAAGAAATACCTCCTTGCTCATCCTCTCGCATATTTGAAGGGCTAATTTCATCTCGCCGCCGATCTTGCGTGTTATAGAGTGCGCAGGAGTGATTAAAAAGAGAAACGCCGCGGTTTCCGGCGCAGCCGCATGCGGGTAATAACGCGGCCATGTTAGACCCCACCGCGGTACAGTCCGAGGAAACGGGAAAATGATATAAATTATTATTGTAAAAATGTTGAATATATTTTACAAAAAAAAATGTGAAGTAGACTATTTTGAGGATCAAAGAATTGCTTTTTTGTAATTTTTAATTACTTTAACATGTAAGAGTAACAGTAAGTAGCGTAATAGCTAAAACGAATGTCCACGAATTCAGTATGTTTTCACTAGCCGATACATTTTTTTCGTTTGTGCTTGACCATAATCAAGCACAAACGAAAAAAATGTATCATACTTTTTGTAAAGCATCTAGCTGTATGGAAACGAGTGATACACCTCTTTGGTATGGGAAATAATATAATGATCTACTCAACAAACTGTACCGCAAATGTAATACGTATCGAACAAGTCTGCGCACGCATCGGATTTGCATGCTAGTGATCTCTAATGCCCGACAAATTACCTACAGGGTACCAAGCAACCATGAAACTAAAGTCTACAGGCATAAAACAGAAAATAGAAAACGACTTAAACGCCAAACTAATATCAAAGAAGCCGGACTTTTATACTTATAAGTCTTATAACAATAAAATAGAGAATTTATACGACATATTAATAAAAGGATATGAGCATAAATAGATTATATGCAAATCGTTTTAAGGTTCACATTGGCGATGCAGTATGTTGTTGCCGTTCAGTTTGTGACGATTAGGCGCGTTGTTTATTGCAAATTGATATGGTACATCGCGGCGAGTTTTAATTATTGTTTTTATAATGACATTCCTTTGCTTTTTTTCTTTATTAATGGAAGTTAATGGAATACAATTCTTATCTATATTGTGAATGCGAATGTGTGTTTGTTGACTAATTAGTTTGTTGATTTCTCTAGCGGTGTTTGCCAAAATGCCTTAGGTATTATTATCTGCGAATCTGGGATTCGCATATATACCTACTGATTAAGATTTTTAAGAAGAGCCGTGTATTATTATTGGGACAATAAAGCAAAATAAAGTTCTCGATATGGTCATCTTGGTACATTCTACACTGTACGTATGGAGAAGAAATTAAAAATTTGTATTTAAACTTTTTTATTATATCGCTGGCCCAATATTACAGGGTTCTATGTTACGTTTTCATGGTAATTAAAATCAGACTTAAGGCCGTTCCCTGAGCCAGAAATGCAAAAATACCCCAAAAATTATCCTATTTTTCTACGAAACGTTGATATTAGTAAACGAGGGAAAAATATATATCATTCTTGATTATATTATCTTTAATAACACAGCATTCGATACACGATTCATAACACTTCGCTCGATACAATTAATTCCCAAAGTAACCTCCAATTCGAATGTTTACTCCAACTTTACTTGTTTTTTCACTACGTGACACTATGAAACAAAAAAGGAGAAAAATCAATCATAACTAAAATAGTAATTTGACAGCTTCCGAATTTCAATAATTTGAGGCAATATTTTTAAAATAAATAATCATCGACAAATTCTATCGTAAAAAGATATCGCCTTACGGCCCGCAAGCTCTATCTCCGTCACTCTTTTGAAATGTGACTGTTATGTGACAGGGACGGGTGGCCTGAGGAGGGGCTCGGGGCTCTGGCTCAGGGAACGGCCTTATGACAATATTTAAATTCGAACTCGTCATAAGTCAAACAGAACCCTGTAATATTGAGCCTCTTATACAGACATTTGTTCTCAATAAATAATAGGATCGATTGACATCTTGTTTTTTTTATCTCTACTCAACTTTGACCGAGTTCGATTCCGGGCTATGCATGAGATATACGAAAAAAAATTAAATGCAGTTTTTAATAAATCTAAATTCGAAGCCATGGTTCCTAAGAACAGATTTCCCTATCTCTTATAGTTTTCGTTTTCTCCATACTGACCCATTTTGATTGATCACCCGGTATATTAGAGAAAATAAACTATTTATTCAATAATGTGGGTACAATACAATAAATTGATGTTAAAAAGAACATTCAGTAGATGTTTGTATGTGTGCATTCGTACTATGTAATATACAGAATGTACGATGAAATCAACTACCCAACTCTATGGTAAGTTTAAACAAACTATAACTTTCTGCACTGCTTGTAAAAAACTGACGGTCGCAAACGGAGCACACCCACAAAGCAGCAGCCATACTTGTTCAATTACATTTTTACGAGTTTATTTACTTTGCCCTCTCATTACGCCGCCAACACAGCACCGCCTTCGCTCAATAAGGACGTATATCACTCCACTGTAGTGTCTGTTGCGTCCATTTGTATCTAGAGGGTCATTTTAATCGCTTTATGACTCCAGTTTTGCAGATCAATCAAACGACTTGATACAATTTAGATTGATTAAGGTGTTGTCTTTTGTTTATTGCTGTGATTTAGTACCATCAGCCAACCTTTGCGTAAAAAGTGTTCTGTACATCAAGTTGTCAGACCGACCGACTCGGACCTTAAATATTATTAAAATATGTGTCAATTTTATGTCGTAACCATCCATGGGATGTTCATGGACGTTTTTATAGCTTGGTTACTAGATGGATGAAGCTTTAGCCTGCCTTATAAAAATCCTACAAAACGACCACTAAACTAAAACATTGGACATAGTTGTCTCGGAAAGCTGGGCAATCGCACATATGTAGATTTGACCGATTTAGGCGGCCAAAATTATTTTAGCGCTAATGTTATTTAAATAACGTTAATTAAACAAAAATACGTCGGATTTTAATGAAATCAATTATTATTTTCAAAAAAATAAAAAAAGAACTTCTTCATACACATGTTGTAACTTAGTAAAAATTAAAGTAATGATGTTACTACAATAATAATAATATAACATATAGTCATTTTATAAAAAATAATAATAATTTATTAATTAAAACTGATAAATACATAATTCTTATAATTAAATTGCTGTGCATTTGTAAGATATTTTATTGGCGCTTCTTTAGCGCTAGGCACTTTTAGGCAGAAACTGTTATTGTTATTATAAGTTGAATATACTTATGCAAAAAATATTGTGATATAAAGAACACCTGGGACGACCTGGGAAGTATTTCAAAATGGCTTTTGAAAAATTAAATTTACAAAAACTTGCTTAAAAAAGGTGTTACGTTTAAATGCTTGTTAGATACAGTAAACTGACCAATTTTTCAAATTTTTATATTCTATCAATAGATTCTACCCTGAATTATAGGAATCCATTGCTTCCACTACACAAGGGTACGCCGAAATTTTATGTTGCAATTTGTAACACTAAGTAAACTGAAGGCACCGCGCGCCGATACGTAGACTGCATGTGACGACCTAATTTCGATTACCTGTAGATTTGTGCAGTTGTTAGCTAATGAGTTGAAAATAGTGAGGGTACGTGCCCTGGAATGTTAGGTACATAATGGTGTCAATTATTTATTTGTGTGGTGATTTTCAATATTTCGACTTTCGGCCGCCTAAATCGGTGAAATCTACGTATGTGCATCGTGTAGATTTTTGTCGATTTCTTTTTCCTCTTGTTTCTTAAATAGTAATCAACGTGATTTTTTTTAGTCTTATTTAACTTGAACTTAAGTAGTATTATTATATTTTTAAGTTGGATAGTTTTTAAGTATATTATTTAAAGGCTGGCTTTTTAATATCGGGATATTAAAAAGCGGGCCTATTTTGGTTGCGTTTACTACGTGATAAATAAGTTACCAAAGCATCTGTCACTCACACACACATTTTTTCAAAACGTGACGGATGCTTTGTCACTTATTTATCGCGTGATAAAAGCAACCATCATAGGCCCCCTGATGTCGTTTCGGCTTCTATTTTATTTTCATCTATCTCTTAATATTAATTTTACGGTGAACCCTAATAAAATAACTGGTATCTCTGAGGTCGTAAATAACTAGAATTCAATTAAGTTAGTTAACGTGTATTCGCTTAATTTTGTGAGACATAAAAGCGTCAATAATCATTATTTTTCTTGTTTTAACATTCCTTGTTCATTTTACAGGCCTATAAAACACGACACTGTGCCAAAAAGTAATTAAAACAAGATTTACACGAGCTAATTTAAGTATCTACACATACCACATACCTAACTGAGTTTTAAAAGTTATTCGGTACATATACCTACTAAACAACTATATTCATTGTATATTTGTGGTATTCGCGGCAGTAGGATCTCTATGGATATTACAAAGCTGATAGCCATAATTTAGTATTTGTCAAAATTTAGATTCTCAGGAACCGTTTTCTTCTCAGGACTGTTATGAATCAAACTAAGTTTATTTGGTTTATCAGTACAAAATGTTTTTTTTAACATTAGGTACTATCATTAAGTATGTGTTTCAATAATTACCAGTGACTAGCAAGGGTATGTACATTTTTTACTAAACAATGCAATATTGCGTCATCATGTCGGTCATCTTATCTATGCATAAATAAGTAAAACTTACTTTATTCACTTGTCCAAACAATTAAACCTACATACCTTGTCTCCCCGTGCCATCTATTAACGAAACCTTTCCCATCTTAAAACGCCGTAACCGTCATCATTTCCCTACAAAAATCCGCCATTTTGTACCTGAATGCGCAAGCGCACACGTCAACAGAAACCCGAGATAGCTTTCACGCTTCACGCGTCCGTCCGTCTGTCTGTCCGTCTCGGGTTCCGTGGTCGCACGCCCTACTTACCACATTGTTATTTCTAATGAATAAGTGATAGGCCCTTCACTGACTGGATAGGGTTTCGGTAGCGTTATTATAACGAACCGAATGGGTTACCTAACTTGTTCACTTCCTATTATTCTACTACTTTTTCCGATACATTCAGTTTACGTTAAATTTGCACCTGGTAACTATGGCATCGGGTACAAATGAGGTTCAAACTTAACGTAACCGAGTTATACATTTCGCTCTCAACTGTTTCCTCCTCCAAAACTTAACGAACCATTACGAAATATTAGGAAATGTTCGCTAGTGGCTTTGATAGAATAATAGGCGTGCGGACAATTTTTTTTAGGATGTCAATAGATTCTATTTTTTATTGGGATCAAATGTCTATATGGGATTACCTACGCTTAGACTGCTCTAAAAGTCAAAAATTATTGTCATGTTCAACATTCCTACAGGGACTAAAACGCTCCATACATTTGGCCACCTGCATATGACGGCATCTGTTGATTGGGTACCTACCATTATTGGGTACCTACCATTATTGGGTACCTACCATTATTGGGTACCTACCATTATTTGTACTGAGACAATAAGAAATTTGCCGTTTTCACCGTGAAAAAGTTCATGGTTGTCATACAATTATTGTTTTATGAGGATTCCAAAGACAAATTCAAAATTTATTTTGGGTATAAAAAAAATATAACATTTTCTTAACTTTGAAGTTACATAATACTTATTTCAAAAATCATTTTTTTATTTCAATATAAACATTTGATTTACAATATTTTGAAAGTTTGTGAAGATAATTTATTTGGATATATTAATCAATCACAAATCGTTGAATAGCTTTAGATAAAACTTGACACAAGCGTAGATTGAAGATAAATTCGGTATTGAATTGAGACATTGTATGGACGCGGTGAAAGCTATCATCTCGTTTACAATATTATATCCCGTTTAACTATTAACCTTCGATGTAACACAAGTCGACAACCAATTTGGTGACGTCCGAGGGCCTAATTCCATGCAAATTAAATAGCCCGAGAATAAATAATACTTATAAATATATTCATAAAAAGCTGATAACACTGCCACATAAGTGTGTCCCGTAGACAAGGAAATGTAGTATGTAAATACCTACTTATAAATATAACTTATAGATATTAGATGCATTTAAAACTACCGTTTTTAACTCAATCGCTAAAAGGTTTCATTAGGACAGGCAGGTAAGATTATCAGAACAAATTAATTAATTATTGAAGAACAGCGAAAAAACTTTAAAGCCATAATCACACTTATATTATAACCTGTAAAGGCGAAAGTTTGTGAGTGCGTTTATGTGTATGTTTGTTACTTCTTTACGCTTCAACGGCTGGGCCAATTTTGATACATATTGGTACGAAGGTAGCTGACACCCTGGATTAACACATAGGCTACTTTTTATCCCAAAAAAATTAAGTGCTTCCGTGGGATGAGCGGGTAACACCGCGCGGCGCAACTAGTCAATCAATAAGTTCTATGAAGCGATTCAATCATAAAATCAAAAGTATTCATATTTGCAGTAGGTATATAAAATCGACTAAATTTTCTTGCGGAATTGACTTATTTATTTCTTTGCTAAATGGCATTAACTCTTCGTACCGACTGACGACTCTATTTTCAGGATTAACAAGTTACTTTAATCAAGAGTCTAATGGATATAGGGACGCATACGATATGAGATAAAAATCGAAATGGCTACACGTAGTGACATACTTACTCTCTAATAGTGGCATAATCGCTATCTTCCTTCTTAATAATTTACCACCAACGTCCAACCAATGCCTTTCAAACCTACCTTATACCTATACACATACGACCCAATATACGTATACTTATATACATATAATCATTAACGAGTTGCATACGGCGAAGGCTTCCTTATACCCTCGCTATGTATCATGTTTTCGTATTTTGAATTTTAGGGCAGTGAAGTACGCTCGTATTTTAAATGCATGCAAAGTGCGAACATCAGACTAATATAGGTAATTCAATTTATAGGACATGATAGTTAACTGTTCGTTTATTAGATGGCGCTGATTCATGTTTTTTCCTGTTAAGTGCGTGGCCTATAAGGAGTGTGTGGAAATTACTTTATAGGACCGGTTACGTTGCTAATGCTGCTATTTCCGAATAAGAATGTTTTATGTGTATGTCCGTCGGTATTTGTTTTAAAAGGTTTGCATCGGGAAACCTATTCGATTGAACAGCACTAGTGACTTATAGTGCCCTTCGAAAGTATGGGTCATATGTTATCACAGGGATATGTCAAAGATATAAATTTACTGCTACTCCAGCTACATTAAGAGACGAGGGAAAGTGGTCATATAGTGGCGATATTGGACAGATGTTATTAGAAACGTCGAATTTGGCCCCAACGGCTTAGATAGCAGAATATTTTTGAAAAAGTTTTGTTAAAGTATATGTACAACATAGGTACCTTTTAAACCCCAAATTGATGACAAAAAGAACTATCAATCAATTTAAACACATAAATAAACGGCTTACATTTCATTAAAAACTGTTTAGTGTTTTAATCCTACATAATGTATAACATTTTTTTTATTTCACCAAGTAGATGGAATCAATGTTCTATAGAATCGGCAACTGCACTCATATTTTTCGATGATTATCTATCAACACCTATCTTGTCGTATCACATATTCATCAAGAAATCGACAAAACGTAGATTAATCTAATTAACAAAGTATGCAAATTTTACAATACAATTAAGTTTGATCACTTTTTATGGTACCCTAATCACAAAAACCAACATCAATACTAAGTAATTAATATATTTCCAATTAACTTTCAACGGCCGTTTGAACTTTTACAATCATTCATTGGTAATGGTATTTAATAGAGTAGGCCAAGCGCGAGTCGGGCTCATGTATGAAGGGAACGCAGAAAAACGTCAATAAAAACACGTCCCTCGTAATATGGTCCAAGTCCATACCGCATTTTTTTAATCGTTTATATATTTTGCTGTTATATCATAAGAGTTGTTGTTATACACATTTTGTGAAAATTGCGAGTGTCTTCCTGTTAACATGAAATGTAAGTTACAAGACGACACTTGTTGTTTTTTTGGTATGTACAAATTTTTACTTTATTACTAATTATTTGTTCTTATCATCGTTACTGTTGTTGTCATGTTGAGAACATTTCTAGTAGCTATAGTTAAATTACGTTGAAGGAATAAGTGAAACAAACAGACAGAGGACGTTTAGTAATAGAATAGGGTTCCGTCGGCACCCTTTACGTACGGAACCCTAGCAAGCAATAAGTCCGCAACTCGGTCAGTGGAGTGACAGATGGGCATCGCGCGGAAATGGAAATGCCCGGAAACCGAACCTGCACCGCTTTCTCGGCGGTCATAAAATGGGATGCTGCCACGTGCCTGCTAGCTCAATGTTTACGCTTTTTCTATCATTACAACCTTTAGTAGTATAAATTAAAAAACAGGTTTTTGTTTATTGGACTACATTTATTCATTGATTGAGTACACGGAAAAATGCAATCAACTTGTCTATTGATTTTCCCAAGGAACTTACGGATTGTTATAAGTTATGACAAACTACTGTGGCTGACCTACTGTAAGTTTTTTTTTTGTAATCGTATTTAACTTGTAGTCTTATTCATAGATGTATGTGCGTATTTCATGATACATAATTATAATTTTTCACTCTTTGAGATGTCTCGGGGTTTATGTAAAAATATCTATAATGTAAGCACCGCACCCAAAGTTTCGCGTTGTTTTTCACCCTCATTGCTTTATGACGTTCCAACTAATTGGGGCAATGGCGAGGAGTGGCCCCAGGTATTTCAAATATTTTTCATTGATACTATTGGGTACATTGATATAATCTTGAAGATGAATTAGAAAATAATGATAACACTAATAATCATAAAATAATAATAATGGTAATGCTGCACCAACTACACATTTCTTTTCAATCCAGTAGTTGACTGGTAAAGAATTCCTTAAGGCATTGAGTCCGCCATTTGTACTTTTTTTATTGTGCAACTAAGGACCCGCCCGACTTCGCACGGGTGCAATGCTGATAAATTATACATGGTATTATACATATAAACCTTCCTCTTGAATCACCCTATCTATTAAAAAACCGCACTATCTATTAAAAGCCGCATCCTTGCATGGAAAAGGCATTCGTCTTCGGACTAAAAATATCCCCGAGGCATACGTAACTTTAATTGCCGACATGTATAAGGAAGCCAAGTCAATTATTAGGACCACTGTGGGGGTGACGAGATCCATACCTGTCACCGAAGGAGTTCACCAGGGGTCAGTACTAAGCCCGTACTTGTTCAGCCTGGTGCTCGACACCCTCACGGAGGAAGCCCAGAACAAAGCCCTTTGGACTTTCATATATGCCGACGACGTTGCTGTCTGTACCGAGAGACGAGAAGACCTTACAAATGTATTACTTGCATGGAAGCACCAGTTACAGAGAGGCGGTTTGGTGTTGAGTGTTCAGAAGACCCAGTTCATGGAGGTTAATGTTCCTAATACACGCCCTGAGCCAATCTTGTTCGATGGGCAAGAAGTCCAAAAATGTGATGGCTATAAATATCTTGGGAGCATCATACACGACTCAGGTTTACTGGAGACGAACATTCAACATAGAATCGCCGCAGCCTGGTTAAAGTGGAGGGAAGTGACTGGTGTGACCTGTGACAGTAAAATGCCCATAAAAACAAAAGGCCTCGTGTACAAGACAATGATAAGACCAGTCCTCACGTATGGAAGCGAAACTTGGACGGTGACCCAACGACATGTCCATGCCATCCAAGTTGCAGAAATGAAGATGCTGAGGTGGATGTCTGGAGTCTCCAGGGTTGACAGGATCAGAAATGAGTACATCCGTGGCAGTCTTGGAGTTAGGGATATCGCCGACAAGCTCCAAGGAAGTCGACTACGATGGTTTGGGCATGTCAAGAGAAGGACATCTGAATACGTCGGTAACAGTAGGGCACTTGACCTGACCTTGCTAGGTAGTAGGCGGAGGGATAGGCTTCGATGGCTCAATATTATAAGGAAGGACCTGAACAGCTGCGGGTTAGACGAAGACGATGTCCAGGATAGAGCGAAGTGGAAGCAATAATGCAGGAAAGCGGACCCTGTCTCCGGACGGGACAAGCGCTAGGAGGATGATGATGATGATGATCAAAATCCGATGCATATTTTTAAAGATCTAAGCATACATAAGGACAGACATACAGACAGCAGGAAGTGACTGTGTTTTATGCTATGTAGTGATGAAATTTAAATTAATAAATAAATAATAGCGCCCGTATCTATTCTTCAATAGATCTAATAACACCACATCGAATTGGCAACTCCATAGATTACCCAACGACATGCTGCGACATGTTTACGATTAACATCCCGCCGATCTCACCTTATTCAACTATTAGGCTGATTTTACATTAGAGACCGCGAGGCAGCTTAGCGGTGCTAGGTCAAAGTTCTCCTTGTCCGTTCAAAAACGCTGATTGTTTTAGACATTTTTCTCTATGACCAAACATGACTCTTAACATATTATCAATGTTACTACTCAGAACAGGGCCATTACGATTTAAATTTTTTATTCAAAAAATTGTTGACAAAATTCACGCATGAAACTGGTTTTTTTTTTAAACTTATTTTCGACTGCACGCAATGAAAGCATGAAATATCTAGAACTCAGGGAAAGTTTATATAATTTTTTTTTTGCTAGCCTAAAATTGTGTTTCACTGCTGGGCAAAGGCCTCCCCTCTCTTGCGTCACTATTGGCTGCATGCTCCCTCCACTCGTAACTAAATGCATCCAGGTCATCCCGTCATCTTCTTTTCGATCTGCCTCTGCTCCGGTAACCTTGCGGTGTCCAGTCGGTGATTATTCTGGCCCATCGTACCGGATGCATGCGGCAGACATGTCCAGCCCAGTCCCACTTCAGCTTTGCGGTCTTGGCACCTAAGTCTACAACGCGTGTTTTGGAACGCAGTTCGGTGTTTCTTATACGGTCTCAGGGAAAGTATTATCCACTTCAAAAAGTTGTTTGAAATTATCATTGGGTATATTTGTCATAATATGAATAAGGCGTCTTAAGCTACATAACTATGTGACTGAAACTAAGCAGCGAGCGATGCGGGTAAGACCGTAATAGCGGCTCCACATTACTCGCGAAGTAGACCGAAGTTGGCTGAAGTATAAGTTTCCTCAGCGAAGGGCCGCTAAACACTCTCATATTCGCCCAACCTCAGTCATTGGTGAGTAGTGTGGTGCTAGGGTAAGATGTTCATGAAGATGATCTTCGTAAAAGCAAAGCAATGGGAGAAATTATGAGTTCTTGGGAGAAATCTTGAGTTTCTGGTTCATGGCAAATACGTATTTTTCTGTATTATTATTAGATAGGATTATTAGTATTTCTCATTTTTCACGGCACATTGCGAAATTTTAACGATTTTTTTCTTCCGCAGTAGTATTAAGGGAATATGGTATGTCTTGTGTGCACTAGGCGACAAACGTGTGCTAAACGTAGTCCACTCGAAATTCAGCTAATTACACGCCTTAATATTATGCGTTGTTAATAATACTAAATTCTACATAGTAATCAATTATTAATGAATTCTTGTCCAAAGTCAGTTAAATCTATTAAATTGATATTAAAAAGGAATGGTTAGTATACTAAAACGGAATATCTATTCCGTGAAATATGACAGAATGCCAATATATCACAGACAAACCCCATAAGAGAATATAATTTGATGCCAATATTATTCAGTTTTATGGTAAATAACTGGCGTTTATTGCCTAATTGTATTGATTGGATGGGATTCGTGTATTATCATACATAAAATTTATATGATTGCGAATATTTCATGTTTGATTCGTCTTTATTCTATTCATTTTCAGGTTTCCGTAGCCAAATGGCAAAAAACGGAACCCTTATAGATTCGTCATGTCTGTATGTCCGTTTGTCCGTCTGTCCGTCTGTCTGTCCATCTGTCCGTCTGTCCGTCTGTCTGTCCGTCTGTCCGTCCGTATGTCACAGCCATTTTTTTCCGAAACTATAAGAGCTATACTGTTGAAACTTGGTAGGTAGATGTATTCTGTGAACCGCATCAAGATTTTGATGCAAAAAAAAATAAATAAATAAATATTGGGGGCTCCCCATACTTAGAACTGAAACTCAAATTTTTTTTTCATCAAACACATACGTGTGGGTTATGTATGGATAGGTCTTCAAAAATGATATCGAGGTTTCTGAAATATTTTTTTTCTAAACCGAATAGCCCCCCTCTAACTTCTAAAATAAGAAAATGAAAAATCTAAAAAAAACATATGATGAACATTACTATAAAAACTACCAACGAAAATTGTTTTGAACGAGATCTAGTAAGTAGTTTTTTTTTATATAATATAAATCGTAAACCGTTTCATTAAATCAACTCAAATATAAAAATAAACAAAAGGCCTTTAATTTCATAAATCAATGGTACGGAACCCTTTGTGCGTGAGTCCGACACGCACTTGGCCGGTTTTTATCTTTATGTTAAAGTTTATTAGTTTGTCCCGCCCAAACCCTGTATTGCTAAAAGACAGACGTAATTTTTGTATTAATACAACAGTTAAAGAGTAATATATAATTATAGTAGTAATATAATTATGTTATTTTAATCCTAAAAACAACACCATTTTCGTAATAAAATACACTAGTAGGGTGACTGGTAGACGCTGCTATTCAACATCAAGTGCGACTTTTGTGCCAGAAATTTTATGTACTGGAATTATTTAACGACGCGTTTGGCTCGGTTTGTAGACACCTGCCTACTGAGCCGGCGGTCCCGGGTTCGAGTCCCGGCCGGGGCAAATATTTGTGTGATGAACTCGAATATTTGTGCTTGGGTCATGGTTGTTCTATGTATTTAAGTATATATTTATCTATATAAGTAGGTATGTATATCGTCGTCTGGTACCCATAACACAAGCCTTCTTGAGCTTAATTTGGGACTAGATCGATTTGTGTGAGGTTGTCTGATATTTATTTATTTTATTTATTTATTTAAAACGTAATAAACAGGTGTATTAGCCACAGCGATGAAATCACTGTAAAAGATCTTTTTTTTTACAATTCTTTATTGCACACCAACAAGAAAAAGGTTACAATTGAAACCTTAATTTATAAATGGTAGACAATAGGCGGTCTTATCGCTAAAGAGCGATCTCTTCCAGACAACCTTTGGGTAGAAGAATGAACAAAAATGAACAATGAAAGAGTAGGTGGTGAGATAAAAAATTCAGCAACATAAATAACATAAAATATAAGTCATAATCATAAACATACTTAAATAGATATATATAAAGATAAACATACATATATACAAATAATATACATATATAATATAGGCAAAAATACACATATAAACAAGAAAAATAATAAATACAACACAGCTGATATCCAACTTAGCTAGGAAAATTACCAATAGCACACAATAAGCTATGGGAGCGACAAGTAGTGATCTTTTAATTTAATCTTAAAAACAGATAGTGATTTAGCCTTCTTCAGATCCAATGGAAGAGAATTCCACAATAGAATGGCTTTAACTGTAAAAGAATTCGAATAAAGTTTAGACTTTGCTGCCGGAACAGAGAGTAAATAATTTTGTGCGGATCTAACTGACAACAGGTAACTAAAACGATCTTTAAGGTAGTGGGGAGTTGCAGGGTTAAAGAGAATACTATAGAGAAGGGACAGAATATGAAAGTTTCGACGAAGGCGGATAGGGAGCCACTTGAGTTGTGAACGGAAACTAGAGACATGGTCATACTTGCGTAACCCAAATATGAACCTAATGCAGACGTTTTGAATACGCTCAAGTTTGTTAAGTTGTTCCTCCGAGAGGTCAACATAGGAAACATCGGCGTAATCCCAAAATAGAGAGTAAATTCTGAGCAAGCGTAATTTTAGTAGCGATGGGAAGAAAATTACGAAGTCTCCGCAGTGAAGCCACTGAGGCAAACACCTTCCTACTAACCTCGCTGACCTGAGGCCCCCAAGAAAGAGTGCAATCCATGATAGTACCTCTTTAAGACTTTAACATGCAAAATTAAAGCCTTTTTAAGAATTACCTGACTTTTATGACTTCCCAGATGTTTTTATAGAATGCCTAATCTCACGCTCGACTATCTATATTATGATAATAAACAAATAAAATAAAACCGCCGTATAAAAGTCGTAAAAACTTTACGATTCAACCTCTGACCTCGAAGAATTAACAGATCTATCTGATACAGCAGTAGCGAGTGAATTCCATAGTAAAGCAATCAAGTTTTCCCTTTTTTATACTTATAGTATAGATTAGGTACCTACTATGATTAATATTACGCTACATCTAAATGATAAAGCGTAACCATCCATCACTTTTGCACTTACGTATCAGACAGTTATAACTCACACTATTTATTGAAACTTGAAAGTAAAAAGCGAACATGCGTAAAATTTTCATCTGCCGAAGTTCATTTCATTTTTGTTACTTTTCCTTTGCCTGTTTTCGGGTGGCCAGTTTAGTACGTAATTTAGAAATGTTTAATCAAAGGGGTTTGCGTGTTAACCTATGTATATTATAAAAAGTGACATTATATTTTTATCGTCCTATCGCGCGATAATCGCAACGACCATACGCCCGAATCCCAGATTTTACAAAACTTAGCTTCTCACACCAACCGAGACGGGCTCACCATGGTGCTTGGCTCCGCCCTCCACTTATTTTCGGCAAAACGTCACTCGCTCGTAGCCAGTACACATCGCATGCGTTAACCGACGCCACGCCCTACAAAAAATGCATTGTATTTGACACAAACAACTTATAAAGCACAGTATCTAGGTTATCTGTAACATGTCACGAGCCGTACCCTTAATGTCAATAAATGGATTCTATAATTCTCCTATTAATAGAATCAACGCCCGAGTTTGGTTTATTTGCCTCATTATAACACTCGACACGATCTAAGCTAGACATTATTCATAATTTGTAAAAGAACACTTGTTCTTAACGAACCCACCAAAAACCTATGTTAATATTAGTGTCAAAGCTGTCATATCAATGGACGGCCCGTATAATTTAATACATTAATATTAAACAACATAAAAATTCACAAACTTAAACGTGCAATCAAAATACACACCACGTTATGTAGTTTAGAGACACTGATCGTTTTCTAACTGTATCAGTAACATTGTCAATGGTTTTGTATTTTGAATAGGCGCCATTTCTTATTAAGTTACATAATATTAGAAGATTTTATCTACGGCACGCCACATTGTTATAAAGATGTTATAAGAACTCATTCACTTTCAGTTTACGACTAGTCTTCTCATAATAAAATTCAAATAATTTACGCACACCGACTGTACGTGTACGCAATAATATTTAAATTCTTACAACATTAACAATCCAACAAATTGTAAGAAACTTTAAACTTTAACACATCTCCAATCCCAGAAACCAGCCCAGCTCATAAACAACAGCCTCCCATTAAATCAAACGTGAAAACAGTTTATAAATAACAATTAGAACTCCATACAAACCTTCCAGCAAGACCCTTCAAACTGTTACATTTGTATAGAGAAAGCGGTCTTGTTACGCTGGTGGGTATAGCCGGCTTGTTGTGAATTGCCTTCGTTAACGGCGCGGACCCAGTACTGTACAGAGAGCAATAAAAGGCCAATTTACGATGGCGGTAGTATAAATAGTAGCTTATAAATTCGATGCGCCTTAGATATTTCTCAGGTAGATATAGAAATGAAGTTTACTTTGTATGCAATATACATTGCATTGTAATACTACATGATTTGGCATGGAACAGTGCAGTGTATTGCTTCTCCAATTGTCGGCTCCTTAAGATATTACTGAAAGACAATATTGTAGATGTAGTTGCACGGCGTAATATTATACCTACAGATTATTTTTACTACATAACTACAGCGGACTCGCGCACCGAGGATTCCGTATGAACTATAAAAGCAATAAAATATCGCTCTAACAAAAAGATAAAGTGTACTAAGCAACAAACTTAACTTTTCCGTTGTTCCCATACATCAAATCGGTCGTGGTTAGTTGTTGTTGATAAACGCATTGGCGTATCTAAGAATATTATTCAGATATGACCTGGGCGAGGGGCCTAGCCGTGGCCTATGACTTTAAGCCATGAACTTTTATCGGTAACCTAACATCCTATGAAGGACATGGCCCACCCGGCCGCCCCCCTAATAGATAAACGGACAACAAAGTGATCCTATAATGGTATTCTTTTGCCAATTGTCGTACAGAACCCTAAAAAGAAAAAAAACTATCTAGCACCCCGACTAGCTGCCATCTCGCGGTTTTATAGCGGGAATGTTATTAAAATTAGAGTTTTCCGGCACAATTTGACCAGTCGTGTCTAACTGCTTTCTCGATCCGGACCGGTCCGACCGCGGAGCTATAAATTATAAAATTCTTCGTTAAATGCTTTTAGGCTTTCCGAATTATAAGTGGAAACTCGAATTGATGTATAGGGGCCATTACGGGAAATGTTCCAATTATAAGTTATTTTGTTTATAGTTTAATTTTTCGACTTTTCGTTTCGTTTTTATGTAAGCATCGTAAATTACATTACTGATCGTTACTCAACCTAACCTATCTCACAGATTAATACACTGCCGACTAGTGGCGTGAGGTCCATAGAACACGCGGTTCCCACCGGCTTGGCCACTTCAGAATGATTGAGGACTCTATTGCAACTGATAAGATAAAGTGCTTAAATCAAAATATATTCCGATTCGGCATTCGCCGCTCCGGATTTATTTGACGTCACTGCTGCGGACTCTCTTTTGTATTTTTTGCAAAAATCCACTTAAGAACTTTGTTCCATCTGTGACCGAAAAAATAACTACTTAAAATGTGTAAAATTCAAAAACTTACACTTGAATTTGTAGTTTACGTATGATAACACTTCCGCATTTATACTTGTAAACAATATATCGAAATCTTTCCACAAATAGAACTGGCAATATGCTTCGAAGAGACTACGAGTATAAGCCAAAATTATTTGTGTCTATCATTCGTGAAATAAATACATTTCCATTGTATTTATTTTTTTTAACATTTGAACTTGTTTGCTCCCTATATTCTCATGCATACCAGCCTGGTATGCTTGGGACTGGGAAAATTGGGATTCAGTAACATTCACATGTAATACTTAGTACATATTCTAGTCACAACAGGCTCATAAACCGACTGTAAAAAAAGGCATGCTTCGGCTTCTCCACCGCCGGCTCTCATGCGTTCTTGACAAATGTGCCACATTTCTACGATTCCGCCGGGCAACAAGTAAAGAAATATTAACAGTGTCTTGACTTGGAAAAAGAAGCTGATAGAAGTTTTATTATGTAACAAATTTATATTATTCAATCACCGAGATAGAGTTTTATGTCACTTGAGTTCAGTCTGCAAAACCTTTGTACATGAAAACTGGATTTACAGCTCCGCTAAATAACAATATATGTAGTTATGTACAGCTTTCGATGTTGCACTCTTACAGTTAGCCACACAGAACAAGACTTTTGAAAACTATATTTAATTACTGTATGTACCTTATGTAAACTATTTATTGCACAATAATATTAACAAAATATTAAAAACAATGGATGCGTACAAAAGCGAACTTATGTTGAATTTATCCCTATAAGGAATATTATATATATTTCTCCCAATTAACCTTTTCGCAAATAATAGAGAAAGATAGATAAATAAAAACAGTCTCTTTAAACGAGCTCAGAATCGGCCAAACATGACATGGCAAGTGGTTTCATATTACTATGTACCTACTTTATCCATATAAACGTATTTTAATCTACATAAAGAGTGAGATCTCTGAGTCGTAAGGTAGTTTTCTAAGTATGAGCGTTTTTATAAATTCTACAAACTGTTTTCAATACTTACACTGTGAAGCATGTTGTGTTATGTTCTCCGCAACGGTTAGTTAATAACGGCGGAAGCGCGATAATTGCCGTATTAACCAATTATTAAGCATTATTAACAATTATTAAGCATTATTAACATTACCTCACCACTAGAAGCCTTTCTCGGGGGGCGATCATTTCTAGCGGACGCGCAGAGCTTACAATACTTGTTTAAGTACCTGTTATATAATGATATATGGCTGGGATTATTTTAGTAGGTACATGGCTAAATACCGTAGCTAAGCATGGCATCCTTCCACAAATGGATGTAAATTAATTTTTGGCCGATAACGGGAGCTTACGCGATACTTAGAGCAAAGCAATATAATAACAATTAATTATTTCACACCAACAAGATAAATAATTCGATAGATAATTAAACAACGGTAGATTGCGAATCAACTTTTTGGCGGACAATTTTGACTGTGTCCGTTTCTCACAATTTGTCTCTGAAGTTATCGGGCTCATATAAGTACATATTCTCTGTTTATTCGGTTTAATAGTTGGGACGTTGAACGTTTTAACACTTTTAACGTAAACCATACATTTCAACATAAAGAGGGCATTATCTAAACATGAAACGAAGTTTGAAAACTGTCGACAGATTTGCGTTCATCAAAGAGTTGATTCGCCGAGACTACGTTGCTCTTATCGCAAGACTTCTTCCAGACAACCTTTCGACAACAAAACAGAAATGAAAAAAACTGTGCTCACGATTTTTTTCTGTGTGAATTAAATTGCTAGCACCTTCCAGTCTATTAGTAAATAATTAAATAGTAAACACTGAACAAACGTTACTTTGATACAAGCAATGAAAGCGATAGTACAATGGTGGGAAAGCTGGAAGCGTCACAATAGAAACTCCATACAGCTGTGCTACTGTAAAAAGGCGTATCTTACTATGAACTCCATATAAAGATACGGCCTTCTGTGCAGCAGTACAAAGGCATTGGTGTGAAACAAGACGCGCCCGTAGAACAGAAAGGTACTGCAACGAGGGCTTAGAGAATATCAATTCTCGGTGGTTTGTAGAAGATTGAGAGTACAAGAATGGCAAAGATATAATAATGTAACGTTTTAATTCAAGTACTGGCATTAAATCTCACTCTATTTATTTATTTCGTACTTTTCCCTTTTACACTAAATAAAATATTGTTGATCGTCGTTGAACTTGATTCTGACACTCTTTTTTTTTCCGTCTAGAAAATGGGAAAAAATATTTGTTGAAAAATATTGAATTTAAATTGTTCAGGCGGGGTTTGAACCCGCATTTCCAACGGCTTTCCGAGCCGACACTGACGTTAAGTACCTAAAAGAGCCATTTTTCCCGCTTTATTGTAAACATTTTGGTTTACGCCAACAAACGTTATTAAAAAAATAATAGATCATGTTATACGCTCATCCTTATAGTACCTACTGTACTTTAGGTACATGACTGATACGGTTAGTAACTTTTTAGCATGCTTCATAGTAAGGTTGTCACGTCAATGAGACAAGGTCACACAATATCCTGGTCAATTTTAACAGCTACAATTATAGCCCACAGAACCTTCTTATCGCCCAAACCAACTGTACTGCTGGAAGTGTCGCTAGTGTCGTTCTTGCAGAGAAAACTTAGTAAGAAGCGATTTTAGTAACATTTTTCGCCACTTTATAAAATAAATTTGTCATAAAATGCTGCACAAAATTAAAATTGCAGCCGAAAAGGGCGCTTCTATGATACAATATATGCTGAGTTCGTATGACGGATCGTTAATTCAAAATTTCCCCATCAGCACGATTAACTTTGTGCTGCTGTTTCAACTACTTTTCTTTTAGGTTCTATGTCGTTTACTCAGCATATTGCAAAATAACTCCAAGCCAAACAGGATACAGTTGAGATTCAAATGAATTGCAAAAGGATGATAAGCCATTTACGTTAAAAAGGTATTTGTATGCAGGTCATAGCGAGCAAGGCAGCGTGGGAGAGTCCGGCACAACGGACATGATGAACATATTAATACCGTTTTTAATGGTATTCATGTTCAACATAAGTTTTGGGTTTACTGTGTGGTATAAATGCTGAGAATATTTAGAGGCAGTTGGGTATGCTACCGAGTTACGAAATCTTCTAAATTAAACTATTTGTTTCGTGTAAACTGTCATTAAACAACTTTTAGTAATATCAGATTTAGCATTTCCACAACTTTTAAATCGACAACCAAAAACTCACTAAGTAACAGATACCTACTTAAAACAAATCTCGTATCTCTCTCTCAGTATCAATCTACAAACTAGATACGAGTTTGGAAGAGTAGTGAAAGAAATATTATATTATTTTATTTTATTTAATCCGTCCCTCTGACTACCTCATTGCTAATTTTGTTGCTTGCGCATTTAATTTCCACCTCAATATGCCTTTTCATTTTGAATTTCACTCCAATCAAAAATAGAGCACTTTACTACGTACACGTACATTCATCACAATGAGAACGAAAATGACGCGATCTCGGGCAGATATCATTAAAAACGTAAAATTCAAGAAGCTAATCTGACTCTCGATGCTTAGCACAAGTAGTCGAGCCGCCATAAATACTTGCTCAATATTCAAACGGTTCAAACCAATCTTAATTATCAAACCGATTTTCGCGGTGGCAATACGCTCTGTGAGTTATGAGTATCGATACATCGACGTATCGATAGGATCGATCGTGGATCGATCGTGGATCGATTCGAGTCGATACGCATCGTTAACGAGGGGACGATTAAGATCGGTTGACCCCTGAGTCGGCTAAGCCGCGTTCATATCGGTAAAGAAGAGTGCCATCGGTTTTAGCCGGTTTATTTTTATGGTTAATAGGAAAGCAGTTGAAATATTAATTCATCGTTCACTCAAAAACAATAAGAAAGGAAGAATGTGTAATTGAACATTTGGGATTCCCAGTTTTTGAATTACCATTTTACCCTTAACTTGACAACGTGCATTATAAATTTATAATGCACGACTTTGATCATATTTTTTTTTCTCAAAAGAAAGTTTGCTTTATCCAACGTTAGTAAGGTTTGAACTAACGACCTTTCTTTTTTTCAATCAATTGAAGGCTCACGAACATGAGTTTCCCAAGAGGAAACCACAGGTTGGAAAGAAATCATTACATAGTAGAAAACAAAGTCGTTTCCAGTCTGTCTGTCTGTCTGTCCCTATATGTATGCTTAGATCTTTAAAACTACGCAACGGATTTTGATGCGGTTTTTTTTTAGTAGGTCTGATTCAAGATGAAGGTTTGTATGTATAATACATGCATAATTTATGAGCCCGTGCGACGCCGGGGCGGGTCGCTAGTGGTGAAATAAAGTTATCGTCCTAACAAAATATTTTTTCTAACGCCTGGACCAATTTTGCAAAAATTTGGTGCGGAGATAGCCCTGGATTAACACAGCTACTTTTTATCCCATCAAAAAAAAAATTGTGTACCCATAGGATAATAAAATAAAAAATTAAAATAAAAAATTAAAAAGCCTTTTATTTCGAGTCCAAAGATGCATTATGTCAGTTAAGCTATAGTTGTTATGTTTAAATATCACATTTTCTTCTTATAGTATTATGATAATTAATGATTCATAAAAAATATACATTTATAAATTTGCATTGAATAGCATTTTAATTTCTGCAGTATAACATTACTAATATTTTTAATGTATAGCGGACAAGAACCCCTTATCACGTGAAGGCCTCCTCCAAGGACTTCCACTTTTTTCTATTTCTTGCTGTTATCTATATGGCCCAGCTTGGGCCAGCTACTCTTTTAATGTCATCCGACCAGCGACTTCTCGGTCTTCCTCTACTCCGTTTCCCTCCAGTGGGCCCAGGCCACGTCGTGGCTCGGGCGGCCCAGCGTGTGTCTGACATTCTGGCGACGTGTCCTGCCCATCTCCTAGTAGCTTTGCGTGCTTTAAGGCGTCGATAATCGAAATCGAAATCCCATAGGATAAGCGGGTGATATCGCGGGGTACAGCTAGTGAATAGCATTATCGGGAAATCAACTGGAGGCAGACAATAACCTGCGAACTCACAGCAAAAATTGAATTTGTTCCTTTACAGTTCCATTCCTAATAATAACTCCACCGGCCTTATTAAATGTATTTCATCCACTGGCAATTTGCGGCTTTCTGCCAGTCGCGGCCATACAAGGTGCGGGCGACGCGTACGCAAATATTTTAATGAGAGCGGTGGAAGAGGCCCGGCCAAGTTCTTGCGGTTACTGACGTAAGGAATTTCTAATTCACACCGAGGGCAACTTTTTACGCGTCATTTATTCTAGTTTCAGACAGGCGATTGGCAAGGTAGTAGAACTTATTAAAAGTCAAGTCTAGGATTCAATTACATGCCAATAAATAAGTACGTTTTCCGCATGGAAAATACAATACGTAGGTGGAAGTTTGTTATGTTGTACAAAACTCGATTTGGAGGTCAACATGATTGAAGTTTAGTTTCTCGTCATCGTCATGTTACATACTATAACGAGTAAGAATACTGGGGGGTAAGGAGGGCTTAAAGTACGGAAGCTTCCTTTTTCATCATACCTAATTTATTAATTATTTAACTATCACTTTCCAGACTGGTTTTTCCGATTTCTTGATATCTCTCTGTATTAATCTAGAAAGATTGATTAGTTCTATGCAACTTAATAGAAAAACGGTCACTCTAACTTTAATCGTAAACAGCCAAATAAAAATCATAAAACGTTTAACAAAACGTATACATTCGATTATGAAAACCTATTATATTACATATATAAACTTGCTAAGTTTGAAACAATTAAACCTACTATGACCAAACAATATTATACAAATGGCATATAAAATCATCATACCTATAAATTGATGTCACTTTCAACCGTGGCATATATCCGTCATTCAAGCTTCGCTGATCTGCCTCACAAAAAGCATCAAGACAATATCCGACAGCTCAACTCCAAATCTTCCGCAGTTGTAGTGAGACTCGAATTGCCTTGATCTTACCTTTGGTTATATAACATTTTGGATTTGTTTAATAAAATCGTGCAAGTTTGTGCCAGTTATTGATGGTGGTGGATGACGAATCATTCAGCCCCTTGTAGATGCCGCGATACGTTAGATTAAGTAGCAGATACGCATCATTGTTATTTCCGAATCTTCCGATGGTAGCAGAGGATAGTGACTTGGCCCGTTTTTTCACGGGTGGCGTGCTGTATTAATTTTTGAGGCTCAAAAAAACGTATAGAGACTAAGTGTAGATAATAAAAGCTGATACTCATAAAACATAATAGTTTGAAGTTTATAAGAATGAATTGTTTTCTAAATTTCATCATTATCGTCACAGCCAAAAGACGTCCACTACTCGACATGGGCGCCTACTCCAAAGAAAGTGGCTGGCTATAAGTACTTCATGTACTTCATGTCAAAAGGAGCTAATGACAAATTGTTGTATTTGTGTTATTCTCAAGAATACTCGAGAACTTTCAGTGTTATTCTCTAGAATGTATGTGCTCCATACAAACCAGAGTACATTCTCAAGTATGGCATAATTCTACCTACGTCAGCCACATATTTCTGCATCACCTACAACTATTCCTTGTAACTAATGAATCACTTTCCTCTTTCCAGGCCCGTCTGCCGGAACTGCGTGATCTCGCCCACGGGCTCCTCGCCCCCGCCGCTGCACGACACGACCCCTCCGCCCCCCGCACCTGCCTCCCCCCAGCTGCCCTCTCCACAGCCCAGCCACAGCTCCCAATCCCCTCATCCGTTTTACCCCAGGAGATACCCAGAGTACGGCGGACATAGCCACTCGATGTCACAGCTGTACCCTCCCCCCCAGTCGCCGCAGTCGGCCATGTCGCTGTCCCCCCACCCGGTGCCGCAGGGCAAGTTCAGGGGATTACTGGAACATGCTGAGAGGTACGTTTTTATAAATACAATTACATTGAAATATTTTGCCAGACGAGTAAGAGAAGTTGCATATTTACATCTGATCGTTCTGTGTCTGTGTGATCGCTTAGGTCTTCCGGTGGCAACTTAGCTAACAATGCTCTGGCTTTTGAAACAAAAAGCTCCGTATTTTATTCACCTTGAACCAAAGAGAAAAACTCCGTGTATATCACAAAAGGAGGATTCTAGATGCTCTATTTTGCTGCAGCTGGAACGAGCCGTACATTGAGCAAAGTTACTATTAACGTGAATGTAGCAGCAGCAGCGATAGCAGCAGCCGTGGCCTCGGTATGACCAAGTTGAAGACCTCACCTCGCCACAAACAACAAACACATAATACTTATATTGCCATGGAAGGTCATTTCTCAGCCTTCAGTAATTTCCAAAGCTTAACCCAAGCTTTCCAAGTTTGGTGAAAGATTGTCTTACAGTGTCTGAAAGTACGCGTCGGTTTATACAGCAAGGAACAGAGTATGTAGGCTGGAAATTGACACAAGAAAGCTAAGCTACTTTCCCTTTGATATTAAGCCAAATTATCAAGTATAATTTTGCTTCAACAACAACAAAAATTGGGAGAGTTTGTGTGTGAATGAGAGCCTTCAGAGTGTCCTCCAGAGCCTTTTACCTTAGCACGACAGTAAAAACGGCTGGACGGATGTTCATGAAATTTGGAACAGAGATATTTTATACCATGTATGTATATGTATATGTGCTAACGCGAGAGAAGCCGCGGGCAATAGTTATCTATAGCTGTATATCTTCCACTGTATTACAGGTTGATGAAGCCGGGCGATGCGCACCGGCACTCGCAGAGCGACGACGACTCGGGATGCGCGCTCGAGGAGTACACCTGGGTGCCGCCGGGGCTGAGGCCAGAGCAGGTACATACAACACAACACAACACAACACAACACAACACAACACAACACAACACAACACAACACAACACAAAACAACACAACACAAAACAACACAATACAAGTACTCTTTATTCCACACCTCATAAAATATACAGGAGAAATACAACGCAAGAAATTACAATTAAAGGTAAACAACAGTCGATGGTACATACTTTAACTTAAAACAGATTGCTGGCACTGCAATCGCGATGAACAAGCAGAAGATGCCTGTGCACACTAATTACGTAGCCTGAATGAAGAAGAATGGGGATAAACATTGATACAAAGGTAAATTATGAAAGAATAATGTAATGTGACCAACTACAATGTAACCAGGACTCGAACCTGCGACCCTGCGTTTCCGGCGTAGTGCTTTCCAACTGAGCTATTAGATAGTGTCGTCAATCACACCAAACCTTTGATTCCATAATTATGCGCTACTAGAGCACCCTCTGCGTCACATGTTCTTTCAAGCGCCATCTTACAGAGGGCAGAAAGAAGGGAGGGAAGACAGAAGATGCGAATCATACTTACCCTGCAGTACGTTTAGAAGTTCGAAGGTGTAAGAGCGAGAGTGGTATGAGTTCTTTAGTGGAATAACAGTAACAAAAACCATTTTTTTCACCCGTTTGGCCCGGAAAACCTTGGGGATGCCGGGTCAAATCACGCTCAAAGCATTTTTTCCCCAATTTTTTGCTTTAATATAATCATTTAACAGTAACAAGTTGGATTCAATGAAGATAGCTTTAATTAGATTATTGTAATTTAGTCTCCAAATACGTTTGGAACGTTTGCTCTTCAGCGAGACAACTGGCGAGAAATAGGGGACGACTTTGCTCAGCAGTGGGACACACACACACACACACACACACACACAGGCTAGATAAAAAACAATCTCCAAATAAGCATAACGTGGTTAAATTCATTGTTAGTCCCCCATAAAGTTTTCTATTTACATATTTATTAAAATATAACTAATAATTAGGGCTCCCAAAACCTTTCACTGTTTATTTTGTTCTACTTTTTCACGACAAGTATACATTGGTATGTCTTTGTGCTTATTTGCAAAGCTTAATTTCGATATCGCATGCCGATGAGAATTACGGGCAGACAACTTTATCTATAGCCGTACATATTTTGAAACTTTGATTACTACATAACAACTTAAGTATTACTAATGGGTAAAACTTTGCTTGGATAATAGCTGGTAATACGCAACTTTTTTTTTATCATTCAAGTATTACTAAAACAAATAACATGTAATCAACTAATCATTCAAATTTTGTTTTCACTCCATGTTTCGAGAATCCATACTTACTAATATAATATTATAAATGCGAAAGTGTGTCTGTCTGTCTGTCTGTCTGTCTGTCTGTTACCTCTTCACGCTTAAACCGCTGAACCGATTTATATGAAGTTTGGTATATAGATAGTTTCAGTCCCGGGGAAGGACATAGGATACTTTTCATCCCGAATAAATGTAGTGTTCCCGTGAAAAACGGGATTAAACTTTGTATGGAGAGCAAATCATTGTAGTTGCAACAACTCCCTACATGTCATCGTTTTGACGTAAACAAATCTACCTACGATAGACCACCAAACGCATACCAAACTATTCTTTGTAAAAAAACCAAAAATTCTGATATGGGAACATGTATCCGCAAAATTCGATTAATCGCGTAATTTCAAGAATCAAATACATAAAATTTTACAAATTTGAATCAATCACATTTGATTTGACAAACGTCACACACCCATCTGGCAAGACATGTCAAACCAGTGATTGCAGAAGGGCTACTCCAATGTTCAAAATTTGACTGTCGAATAGTGCCATCCCTCTCGATCTCCTGTCAAGGTATATTTGAGTGAATGGAATAGCACTATACGAAAGTAAAATTTCGAACATCGGAGTAGCCCTTCAGGTAGGTATCACGTTCCGATACGCACATCATCTGAAAATAGTGCCTACGAGCTTTGATTATGTACCTCCGCTTGGTAACTGAGTATAAATAAAGTAGTAAATAACTCAGTATGCAAAGATACGATACTTAACATATATAAATAATCCTAATAATATTATAAACGAGAAAGTATTTACGTTCATTCCCATTTCATTCATCTTAATTTTAAACAATGATTGATGGAAGGTCGCCAGTGTTCGGAAATCGTCGTAAATAAACAGCCAATTGCTGAATTGCCTCTTTCTAACCCATAATTTGGCGTGTATGGCAGGGTGAACAAATTCTTTGACCATCTTTTTCCATATATTATTTTCGAACCAGAATATTTTGCTCAATTTTACCATAACGAGGCTTGAACCAGCGACCTTCGTCATCTTTTGTCAAATTAAGGGCTAAAGACCGATGTGCAATATTTATCGCTGAGTACAGTATTAGTGCATAAAGTTTTTGTATTTTTCGGATCTTAGACTCGGATACTCGACAAGACCCGAATTGTCAATCAATCGACGTGCTTAAGTCAAGGGCCTGACACGCTTTGATGGAGAAGGATAACCTTATTATGATACTTATAAGAGGAAATAGAAAAAGTGCAATTTTTTGGCTCTATCACCGACCGAGCATTTTTTCATGGTCGGTTTATAGGCACACTTATATTCATGACGAAAACTGGCTATGTGAAAGAACCATATTGGCATCAAAAATGATATTGTTTTCAAAATCAACAAAAAAAGTACCAGTTTTGTTAATGCGCAACTTAGACGCACCCAAATTTGGCAACGGCGCTAGATTGAGAATCACCTAATTAGGGAAATACATTGTGAAGGGCACGATTTTAACGGTAGAAGCCAAGGGACAAAGTGTACTTATACCACGTGTTCCAATTATACCGAATAATTTACCATTTAATTTTAAACGTCTACAGTTTCCATTAAAAGTTTTTAACATTTTCTATGACTATTAATAAATCAAAGGGGCGAACATGAAAAGTAGCAGGAATACATTTGGGCACGAAATGTTTTTCTCATGAACAGTATGTAGCTTGCTCATGTCTCCAAATCAAAAAAATTACATGTTTTTACTGACCTAAATAAATCATTTAGGATAATTTTATGAACTATACTTCAATAAACTAAGTTGTAAAAACCAAGTTAGAAAAATAATAGTAGCTACCTAATAATTATTTTGTCCCAATTTCATAATGTGAAAAAATTCTTTGGTGAATAGAACCATACCTTCTTCGTCAGTTGATTATGGACCGTCACCATCTCGAGCCATTTCTGAGCAAAGCTTATGGAATCGAATAGGACTTAGCCTCGGATAACTTATTGAATCGAATGGGACTTAGCCTTGCAACTCCAAAAATATTAAAAAAAGGATGTTTTGCATTTTGTCCATGGCTTTCACCCAATAGCCCAGAACTAAACTACTAACTAGATTCCATTCGAGTATTGAATACCTGAAAGGGTTGAAAGTCTAATTGTTTCTTTTTTTTTATTGTCAATATCAATTAACGAGTTCTACGCGTACGAAGTCGCGGGCAAAAGCTAGTGATTTTATAAAATGTTACTCATTGTTACAATTAGTACTTTACCTATCTATACTCGTACCACATCACTGAAATATTCATAAAATAAACAACTGTTACCAGTTCTCCCGTAATTACAATTTGGTTTAGTTTCATTGAAATATATATTTTTATCTGGTTCTAAAATGTATAGGTATACATATAATTATGTCAGTAGTATATCCGTACGTATAGTGCCTATAATATATTAGATTACTAGCGACCCACTCCGGCTTCGCATAGATGCAATGCTGATAAATTATGCATGTATTATACATATAAACCTTCCTCTTGAATCATTGTATCTTTAAAAAAAACCGCATCAAAATCCGTTGCGTAGTTTTAAAGATCTAAGCATACATAAGGGCAGACAGAAAGCGACTTTGTTTTGATTGATTGATTGATATATTTATTTCTTATTGAAAATTACATCACATTTCACATGTTAAATAAAATAGAACGAATTCACAATAAGATCGTCATGAGTGTAGTTATATAAAATTAGAACGTCATATGAAATAATAAACAAAAAAATAAGAGAAAAATGTCACAATTTAAGGGTATACCTTACAATAATATTATGATCTAGGATATCCTAGGCAATATAATGTCAAAAATTATAAGTACTAAAAAATAATCTAGGTACCTGCTCAAAGCATTTTATACTATGTAGTGATTTTAAGACATTAAGAACTGCGTGCTTCCAACATTTCAGAGGTATTTGGTATTCAAAACCTGGAACTAGGCATTGTGGTGTTTAGATGTCCTGTGCATTGTCCTTTGTGCATTGAATGCAGCTATTGTTTCCGTCGGGTTTGCTCTTTTTCGTGTCTGCAGCCGCTACTTTACAATATTGGGAGGTAAAATATTGGTGGTTAGAGATGCATGAACATTATGTAAAATGCGCTTTGGATAAGTATAGTTAAAATTGAATAATAATAGTATTTTAATAAACCTTTTTTTATTTCCTTTAAGCTTAAAACACATTACAGTTTATATATTTATATTACTTCATTTAAAAAGTTAACAAACGTTAACTGCTCTATCTGGCTAATATTTAACTAATAATAATAATAAAAGTTGGCTTATTTTAAAGGAAGCCCTTTTTGGGTATAGGCCTCCTCCAAACTACTCCATACTCCTCTGTCTTCCGCCTTACTCATCCAGAGTTTTCCAGCCGTGGCCACGATATCATCGCTCCATCGTTTTCTTGGCCGTCCTGGTTTCCTCTTGCCCTTGGGTCCTGTCCATAGAGTCACTCTCTTTGTCTACCTTTCATCCTTATATTGTGCTAAGTGGCTAGCCCATTGCCATTTCCGTTTTAATACAAAACGAAGAGCGTCTGTAATTTTGGTTTTCGATCTTATTTTTTCGCTTCTAACTTTGTGGATTCTCCTGAGTTTAAGCATGCTTCTTTCCATATAGCTCGTTGCGTTGATATTATTTTATTTTTCATTTTCAGTGAGTGGCTCCAGGTTTGGCTTCCATATGTTAGTGTTGGTAGTAAGTTAGTGTCCATCACGATTTTTTTGAGATGTTGTGAGTAATTTCCTTTTAGAATCTCTTTGAGTGACCAATACTTTTTCCAACCTAATATCTATACGTCGTTCTATTTCTTCATCTGTGTTATTGTCGCAGAAGGAGAGTTGTTTTCCTAGGTAAATGTATTCTTTAACATATTGTAGAGGTATTTGGTTCATCTTTATTGGCTGTTGAACGCTATTAGTCATAATAATAGTATTGCTATCGTCATTATTATAATATCTTTTTATATCATTTGGCATCAGTCAAAAGATGTTTACTTGCCTCTTCTAAAGAACGAGACAATGCCCACTTCATGATGTCCATCTGTTTACTTAGTTTACTCGGTAGTTTACAATGAAGAAACATACAATTCATAATGCGTTTGTGAAGTTACCTACTAGCTAGCATTGCAATATCTTATTTTCTAGATAGGATTATCGAAGGTTTGACAGGCGCAGCGGATATTGAGGTCCGGACCTCCGGACATTTATTTTTTTATTGTTACTAACCAAATATGGAGTTATATCCAAAATAAAAATTATTGATTGATTGATTGATTAAGTAATCTTTATTGCACAAAAGAAAACTTCGTACAAAAGGCGGACTTAATGCCATGAGGCATTTTCTACCAGTCAACCTTAGGGCAAAGCAGAAAAATTGTAGGCGGTGCGACTAACTTAAACATAAGTAAAAAACCATAATTATAATACTTATACATAATTTTACATTAGACATTAAGCAAAATTTAATTTTACACTGTAAAAACCTAAGTATGTTAGTGATTCATTCTTATTCTTATTTTCCATAATACTTAGAAATTCGCTGATTATAATAAACAAAAGTAAATAGAGTCCAGAAAGTTATTTGTAATTAACAAAGGTGGAAATTGCCAGCACTTCCAAATAACTATAATTAAAAGGGGGGCAGTTAATGTCTCCCCATTTAATTCGTTTAATTCCGCAAATACCGCATCCAAAGTACTTATAATTGGTATAAAAATAAAGAAATAGAATCAAAGGGCAACGGAGCACAAAATTAAAATGTCTCCCGAGGGGCCGCGGCCGGGTCTTACGGCGAATTAAGAAAGGCTATTTATTTGTTTCTATAAGGGATGGGGAGCGGTGAGACACTTTAGTAATGTGGTATTCTGATACCAAAATATCTGATATGAATATCTCGAGTGTGAAATTGTTGTTGACATTCTTAAGCTGTATTTTTATATTTACTTTCGCCTGCAAAATCGCTTGTGTTGTTTTTAATTCTAAGGTTTATTTTGTAAACATTTAATATGATTAGGTACCTAATTTTGCAAATCTGGATTTATCATCTTTCTATCGAGATTGACATCAGAAGATATGAATTTCTCGAGTGTGAAATTGTTGTTGACATTCTTAAGCTGTATTTTTATATTTACTTTCGCCTGCAAAATCGCTTGTGTTCTTTTTAATTCTAAGGTTTATTTTGTAAACATTTAATATGATTAGGTACCTAATTTTGCAAATCTGGATTTATCATCTTTCTATCGAGATTGACATCAGAAGAAGAATCCGCAAAAAGTGGTATCTAATCATAATATGTGAACTCGATTGCCTTTTCAATAATATATTTATCTGTATAAGTATGTATGTACCAGGTGGGCCCTGTAACAGGAGCAATAAATTAAAACATAGATTTTACCCCTCAAACTGAACAACATTTTATTAAACAACTTTTAAAAATAACTCATTTATAATGTAAACCTGTAAAATAAAGTTTATTCAAAGAAGCAATGTATTGCGAAACATTTGATATTTAGTAAAGTGACAGCTATGTCAATGCTTATTATTATTAAGTGATGTCAATGTTGGACGGCGTCACTGAAAATGCTTTTTACTTTGTTTAAAATAAGGAACATATGAAAACAGTTTTTTTTTTAAGTTTCAAAACAGATGTTGATCAGTTTGACGAGTCAAATCTATGTTAATTTTTTGCTCCTGTTACAGAACCCACATGAAATATAATCATCGGGTGTGTAATGATCGATATAAAAATAAATGGTATTTAAGTATGTTTGATATAACAACATTTGATATAATTTCATATGGTATAATGACTCATTTGATATAATAAACGTTTGGTATATTTATTTATTTATTTATTTATTTAGTTATTTATTTATTATTTATTAGGAGAACCAACAGCTACATACAATACATTGCTCTTAGAAATAGTTAATGGAAAGCCAATTACAGGTTCCCACCGGTAGTGACATTTTATACAAAAATAAAGTGCTCGCACAATGCACAACATCGCAACTACCTGTGACTACAAACTAAGTGTAATAGAACTAATTAAAATAAAACAACTAATATAATCAATGCACCAGACAGCAGATTCGGTTAAATATTAATTTCAAAATATCTATTTTTATTTCGTATACTTATCATTTGGTATAACACTTATTTCCTATAACCATCATACGGTATAATGTTCATTTGGTATAACAACATATGGTATAATTTCATATGGTATAATGTTCATTTGGTATAACAACATTTGTGTAGTGCTCGTACCTAACCTATTTTTCTGGTAGCAGTTTTTTTTTTTGGGCGGGGGGAGCCCCCTGTGGGGGCTCCGCCCCCCGCCCCCCTATTTCTTTATACCATATACGTTATGCCATTTGAACGTTAGATAAAATAAACGTTATACCATAAATTCATTAGACGAAATATGCATTATACTTAAAGAATGTTATATTAAATGTTATTCGATAAAATGATCAGTATATGAAACAATAATTATATCAAATGTTGATATATTAAGTGTTGTTATATCATTCAATAATTATATCAAATGAGCGTTATACCGACTGAAATTATATCAAAAGTTGTTATAGCCATCGTTACGCACACATAATCATCTAGTGCCCATAACATAACACAAGCCTAAATCTAATAGAGCTTACTGTTGGATTAAATCGATTAGTGTGAGGTTGTCTGGTATTTGTTTATTATACAGGTACTCTATACGTTGCCTGTCAACCACAAGTTTACGATTACCGCACTCGCTAGCGACTGCGTAACCGATTTCTATGAAAAACTCTACAGCGCCTCCAGCGGTCACCTATCGAATTACCGAAAATTTAACAGTACCCTCATATGGTACTGTAACAATTACGGATTAAAACGGAGAATTGACAGCAGTCGTCGTGGCCGAGACCGGCCGCAAAGTATTATTATTCTGAGCCTATTGTATCCCACTAGGCAAAGGCCTCTCGCTCTTTTTCCCACTGCTCTCTATTTAGTGCTTTATCTGTCCAGTCCTTTTCAACTTGGTTGCCTTAAATATAGTAGTAGTATTTATATTGCCCATTTTTGAGTTGCCGGTTTGCTCGATAACCTCGATATAGCATAGATTTCTAAACTAATATATTTCTAATCATCAAGAGCCCTTACTATTTCCTATTTCACTCACTTCGTTATCACCCGACCACGATATAATATGCAATTTGAGACTCACGCAACCGCGCCGTTCATCACCGTCCTACAAACTAAACAATGCCGTCTGGAAGCGCACCACTTCAACCCTTCCCGTACACCTTAGTTCCAGCTAAGTTGGTTCTAATTTTACTCAACCGCAGAGTTAAGTTGGCTTACAAACTAAACAATGCCATCTGAAAACGCACCACTTCAACCCTTCCCGTACACCTTAGTTCCAGTTAAGTTGGTTCTAATTTTACTCAACGGCAGTATTAAGTTGGTGATTGTGCCCTCACGACTCCGGTGATAGGGCTATAAATCAGTAAACATACGTAATGCAATAGTAATTAGTTCGATTTGCCCTGATTTATTAGGTATTGAACGGGACTTATTGTATATCCAGCAGTGGACGGCTTTCTGCTTAACTTAATCATTATAATTATTTATCTATCCAAATATCATAAACCCTCCATGATGCGTTCAAGAACCGCACATTATGACCACCATAAAAATAGACTGTTTTGTTAGAACAAATTTCTTATCTGTAGAAATGTTATTATTGCTAATTAGTAACATCGATTTCGATAATATTATTCATTCAAATTTTGAACATCTCTGAAAAACAAAGAAATTTGATTTGACCTCTATTCTAATATCAGTCGAGATGACGTTTAGTTCGAAATGAAATGTCAATTTGCAATTAAATTTGACAAATGTCGCACGTGAGTAAGATATCGAACGATATGATAGTTGGGGCCGACTCTAGTTTGTCTCTGAATTGAAAAAAAAACTATGACAGCTGCCAGAAAACTTCATTACCATTAGCGCCATTACCGGGTGAAATTTGTCTTAATGTGCGGCTCCTGAATGCATCATGGAGGCTTATGATATGTGGCTAGATAAAGTAGTGTATGTAACTGTAGGTACATAAGTAGGTATTAAAACACTCGTGTGATGTTATTATGAAATTTGCCTTCGGCTCGTTTCATAAACCCACACTCGTGTTTAATACCCTTCATTATGTTCAGTCACATAAACTACTATTATCTACACTCATATTTTTGCATTAACTACTATTAAAAGTTCAGACACTATAGGTAGGTACAGACCTGCACTATGCAGCGGCGGCGGCAGGGCATAGAGGCGCAGATTCAGTAATGTTATTACATACCATTGCGTATACATTACTGGTAGTACTCAGTACATCATATCTATAAAAGATGATGTGATGATAAATATATGTATGGATAAAGTAGCCTATTTTTATACACCCTTATTTTTTATCACAATAACAATTTCAGATACTATAGGTAAAGTCTAATATTACTTGGCAGCGACGACGGCTAATTTGACGGAATTTAACGATACCATAAACTTAGCAATATCATAGGACATTAGATTGCGTGTTAATTTTTTTTCTCTAGCTGCAAGGACCGATTCACCAGTAGACGTTTGAAAGAGGATATTTTAAAATTTTATGTGATTCTCGTTCATGCCATGCTTTGCAATTTTTAATTTAGTCTTTTCATAACACATCACTTACACATCCTCAATTCCTCACATTGTAACGTGTCAATGCCAAATATTTTCTTTGATTCCCGCGACCGTCATACATTTAAATAAAACCATTTTATCGTGTATATATTAATTATTTGAGTCAGGGACTGTACAACACCGTACTCGCCCTCGGGACGCCCTCTACAATAGCGGGTAATAAAACACACTATTGGGTTGCGAACGAATAATATTTATTTCTTGAAAGCCTATATACATTCTCCGGGAAACAAACGATACCGCGATGCAGCATTGCCCTCAAAGTAACACCGCCATCTACCAGGAAATTTGACTAACATATTTATATATTACATATGGCGCGAACATACCGCCCGCCAAGAACGACTGTTCTTAAATCACATTAAAATAGATGAATGCTCAAACCTCTTAATTACAATCTATGTTTCCCTGATGCATATAAAATGTAAATAACACGTGTTGTGAAATGTTTCCCATAAACTAAAGTTAATATTAAATTGAAATAACTTTCTCAACATAACATTGATAAAAGTGTAATGATACAAATTAAATGAAACTGTTCACTATACGTGTCTCTGTTAAAACATGCTCGAATCTATACCTTAGATGATTACAATTGAGTGAAATGTTCAATAAACTAAGAGCTCTTTAATTGAAAAACTGGTCGTGGAATTTAACAATTTGACTAGCCTAACTATTCTAAGACACAACTTGCATAACCTTGTCCAATACAGGATGTTCTGAAACCATTTGCTTTAATAATAATCATGCTGTTGTTGAAATATACCTTTAATCCGTACAACGTCTTCAATATTACAAATCAGAAACAGCCTGTGTATTTTTGTGTCGTCCTATGAATTACATATTGGCAAGTAAATTGCCGCCCGCCTACTAGGAATAGTGCTAGCTCACTAGCCGTGGATTAACGAAGGTAAGTACACTTATTTTTGTGTGAAATGTTTATAATCCTTTTTATCTAAAAATATCCCCAAAAGCTAAAAGAACGTAACTAATCCACTATGACGCTTAATGCTCTTGAAATACTTAACTTGCAGTATTAAGTTTGAGTTGTTGTTTAAAGAACTACATATACAAAACCTAAAATATGACCCCAGGGAAGTCTCACTATTTATTTTTGATATCCATTTTTTATGTAGGTAATTGCTATTCTATTTATGTATGCTTGCATGCTTATGTTTTTCTCATCATTGCTTCACTGTTGCTTGACTAAACTCCTTTTTTGCTTGTATTTCATTGTCTTACAAAAGCTTCTCAGTTGCTATATGGACCAATCATCGCTTTTATTTTTCTTCCTGATTTTACTCTTATGCACCTTGTATTCCTTTATATTGTCTTCCCTCATTGATGTATGATATGATACGTATAAGCCTTCTGCTTTGTTTCCGTATATTCCTTTTATGTAATTTGCTTCTAAGTGCTTATCACATGCGTTTTTGTTTTTCTGTTTCAGATACTCGTCTTTCTGCAGCTTCCTTCCCTGATAATGACATCTTCTCAATACTATGTCCCGCGATCGATCATCCGCGCAGTCTGATTTTCTGTCTCGAGACGGGATGTTCCCCACATTTAGATTATTTTCGTCTCGTTTTATTGTGACGTTATAGAAGTCATCACTTCTCTGTTCTTTAACTGACAGAATCTTCTCTTTGTGAGACGGTTCCGACGGTTCTGCCTCAGGTCCTACGTGTGCATGCATGGATACAGTATTTGTAATGGGTATGTATTTATTTGATTCTATTTGCCCACTTAATATCCATCCCAGGGTGGTATTTTGTGCTATCAAAGACCCTGACGGACATTTGATGACTCCTTGATGTATAATTCTACTATAAATCTCCGCCCCTAATAAGATGTCTATCTTATTAGCAGTTTGATATTCCGGGTCAGCTAGGGTTATGTGTTCTAACTCCGGCCATGAGGTGATTGATGATGCTGATGCTACAACTGACGCAGGTACATACTCTGTCAGTTTCTCAATGACATATGCTGAAACATGAATCACACAACCTGAATTGAGACGTGAACTGATTGCTAACTGTACCATTGACCTTGCTTTAAGGCGCTGTTCACCTCCCAACCCTGATACGAGTCCCTTGGTTGGTGTGGTTTTCATTCCAAGCGACTGGACTGCCGCTTTCGTGATAAATGAGACTTGAGACCCCTGATCTATGAGAGCTCTTAAGAGCTGATGTTTCCCTCCATTCTGTGACTCAGCTTTCACTAAAGCCGTGGCTAGCAGCACCTGATGCGCTGCTCCTTTCACAAAATGGTTTGTGATGTTCGTGGATGTTGATGAATATTCTCCCTGTGTTGATGACTTGACTTGACTCGTGATTGGTGCAACCTGATTGCCAACTGACTCCCCTGAGATAGCTGGTTGATTTTCGCCCTTTGGATGTAATAATGAGTGGTGTCTTCTGTTGCATATTTGGCAAGACGCGGTGATTTTACAGTGTTTTACCGAGTGATTACTTCTTAAACAATTGAAACATAACCCGTGACCTTGGACAAAGTTACGCTTGCTGTTGAGATCAGTGTTTATAAATTCCCTACAACTTCTAAGATGATGATCTCCTTTACAATATACGCAGGTTAACTGAGCAACATGTAACATGTGGATTGGGTTTGATTTGCTAATTTGATTACTGTGATTGATATTATCAATGTAAGTGCGCTGTATCGGACCGTGATTTGAATTTGTATCTAAGTACTCTAGTGAATGGTATTTTGTTTCTAAGAACTCTCGAAACTGTGACATGTTGGGTAACTTATCTAAGCGAGACAACTCACTGACTTTGGTCTCCCACTGTTTTCTACTTTCGGGATCGAATCTCTGGCTGACTATATAGATTATTATGACATCCCACGTACCAGTGTCAATACCTAACCCTTTAAGTGCATTTAATGTTTCGGTTGTTACATCTAACAATTGTTTGATAGCGCTGGAGGACTCTGATGAACTACCCCTTTGACTGAAAAACCGTTGCAATATGCAATTGATCAAATATTGCTTGTTGTTATAACGATCTTTCAAGAGAGTCCAACATTGCCCGTAACTGTCATTAGTAATGGGAATATGCCGTAACAATTGTTCCGCTTCTCCTTTGAGATGACCTTTCAGGTAGTGTAATTTTTGTACATCATCAATTTCGTTGTTGTTGTGGATGAGTGATATGAATAAATCTCTGAAACTCATCCATTCTGTATATAGTCCCGTAAATATTGGAATTGAAATCTTCGGCAACTTGACATGACTTGACTTTGAGCTTGAAGATCTGTCGTTTTGCATCGATGTATCAGAACAGCTTGGTTTCGGTTGCAATCTGCTGAGCGCAACTTTAAGATCGCACTTGTAGTCCAAATAATTGTCATCCGTTACATCGTAAACTAACTCCGTACCATAGACAGACTGAGCTATTTCCACTTGTGAATATTGTTGAATCAAATCAAGATGTCTCGTAGAGAACTTCTCCCATAATGATTCCAAACTCTCTAGTCGCGTTTCCACATACACTACTGTCACACGCTCCTTAGGTGACTTCTTGAAGTTAGTATATGCTTTAGCGATGCGTACAGAAATATCCACAAGAACATTGATATCCGTATCCATGTTTAAATTACAAATCCCAAATTTGTATGAACGTGTTTGAAGTTCAGAAATTGATGAAACGTAGTCCAAAGTTTGATTGATTGAATTTTAGAAATTAAAAGTCCGATGAAAATTTACAAGTCTTGATTTTTCTCTAAGTCCACTGAATAAATCTTGAAAATTTTACAAGTGTTTGAAACTTGGGGGTGAATTCGGGCATGGATTCCCCGTCTAAACACTTTTTGTAAAACTATTCTAAGTGTTTTACTTCTAATTCACTAAATTTTCTAAGTCGCAATTTGACAACTGTCAGTTTTGTTTTGATTTGATGACAGGTCACTTAAGTCACTTTTCACAGACACTACTAAAACTTTTTAAAGTACTCACAGTAATTCTTCATAAATATGTAAACACTGCACTTATCCTTGTTCGTCGGCACTGACGTCACACCCGTTGACAGGAACTTCCGGATCTGCCGCCTGCTCACTCCGGAGCTGCCGTTGCTCCCGTGACGACAACCCGTCAACCTTTGAAACTACGCCAAAAACGACGAACACCTGTCTTCAGCCATCCGGCTCGATTAGGACCATGTACAACACCGTACTCGCCCTCGGGACGCCCTCTACAATAGCGGCTAATAAAACACACTATTGGGTTGCGAACGAATAATATTTATTTCTTGAAAGCCTATATACATTCTCCGGGAAACAAACGATACCGCGATGCAGCATTGCCCTCAAAGTAACACCGCCATCTACCAGGAAATTTGACTAACATATTTATATATTACATATGGCGCGAACAGGGACTTTCGGTACCTAGCTTAGAGATTTTTTTTGTTTTTCTCAGTCAACCCTTGACAACGGTAACTGGCAAGCTACCGAAACGTCAGGAGGCTCAAATAATTAATATTCGCGATATAATCCGTTCAAATTGTTTTATTTAAATGTGTCAATACCAGGTAAAGCAGCAAAAATCAATATACAGTGTGTTACCGCCAAGTACGCTTTTCTTAAAGTAGAGTAAAGTAACATAGATCTTTAACGTATCCATGACCTTAATTTAATTAATTAACTTAAATTCAGGCTTTATTAACTTTCTAACAAAATTTTAATTGCCAGTAATGTACAGTAAAGTGTACAGTAAATTGACAAGTGAGTGTTAAATGACAGCGCGATATGAGTAACGATTATTACGCTGTACGCCCACTATATTGAAAGTACGGATTTAAGAAATTTAATTGTGCAGTTACTTTACATAATTATGACTAGCTAATACATGCAAACAATTACTAATGGATCATATTATTATCAGTTCTAATAAATGCCTGCATGCCGGTAACATTCTGTATTTATTTTTTTAAACTTTATTGCACAAAACAAATGGCTTTCTTAATTCCAAATGGCATTCCTACCAGTCAACCATAGGGCCAAACAGAGATACTAGAAGTGGGTGTAAGTCAGAAATCTGATGGTATATGATATATGTCTGTTATGTAGTCGTAATAAAGCCGAGAAATTGATAAATTACTAATTATAAAAAAGGGTATAAACTCACGTAAATATTGTCAGGAACGGCTCGACATGTTTCGAACTCATTTAGAGCTCTAAGCTCTTCATCAGGGGTAGCTATCCGTGCTGCTACGCGACTCGCGACCCACTGCACTTTTAATCGCTCTTCTTGCTGCCCTCTGCGCACGCGCAGATAGCGCGGCGCGGGGAGAGCAGGGCTCTTGCGCTGTCACTACTGGACTGTCTGTCACTGCATTTTCACTAATTACCCACTGATACCACGCACACTTGACTTATTGTATCAACGACATTGTCTGAACACGAGATGTTTCTTAACGCCGGAATCACAGGTTTCCATGCTGGTGGCGGTTTTTACGTGAGTTTATACCGTTTTTTATAATTAGTAAAGATGTCTCACGATAGTTTAAATAACATTAAATGGATAAACTGGTGATAACGCTATGCTTCGTCGAATTAAGGCCCTAAGTACTGATTAAATTCCTCCACATGCCCCGGCGCCAACAATCCTACGCGTCATATTACACACCACCACCACCATATATATTAACATCAGCAAGGGGCCTAATTCCATAAACTGCGTATGACCCGCCATCTCTTCATACTTTCACGAAATATCGTATGTGTGTATGCAAGTATCGTCGGTTACGTCGTTTTATAAAAGGCTGGTCTATTATGGCGATCACGTTCCGGTTTCATTAGTGCCGACTTTATTAAATATATTTATAAGGATATTGTGTCTTTTGGGATTCTTGGCTTTTATTAACTCGTGTTTATGTCTGTTCATCTTTATCATACGAATGTGTCTTTGAACTTAAATGTTTATATGACTACGACCAACGGAACACTAAAATAAGAAACAAAGAAATGTTTGTTTGCATACACTACACAGTACACTTACACACGCACATGACATAGTAAAAACAAAAGTAACCAAACATTGAGGACGTGTGCAAAAAATAAAATGGGCAGCTATATGCTGCAGCTCAAACAACCGGAAGATTACGACACCTATTCTATCTAACGATCTTCTTCCAGCTTACAACTGTTTCTAATAATTTCGAGCCAGCCTTCCTCTGACACGAAAACAAAATTTCATTCAAGGGTTCTAAGAATTTTGAAAATGGTGGCAATACTTTGTTCTTAAGCATTGGCTGTTACGAGTAGAGGGGCAACCGGATCAACTACCTCCACAGATTTCCTGCCCCTAGTGGTTTAGAGGTTTCATTATTGTCATCATCAACCAAACGAGTGTAAAAACTTTAGAATTTTCCAGAAGTGTGATAGAAACTTTAGAATTCAACTACTTAAATGGCATAAATCGTTACCAATTGTTAGTCTAAAATAGTTACAATAAGTAATTAATACACTTACAAAGTAATTATTAATCTTTAACTTTGAATTCTACTACTCCCTTTTGCGCCACATAATGTACGCGTGCTTAACGATCGACTCGTCACGTTCCAGGTGCACCTGTACTTCTCCGCGCTGCCAGAAGACAAGGTGCCCTACGTGAACAGCGTGGGCGAGAGATACCGGCTCAAGCAGCTGTTGCAGCAGCTGCCCCCACAGGACAATGAGGTGAGGAGATAGAAGAGCTCATCTTACAGCTTACAGCTCTATAAACCAGTTCCGTACAACGTCTTCGAGCGAGGTAGTGCTAAACCTCTAGAAGAAAAACTTGGGGAAGAGTCTGTCAATTTTATTACAATCGTAGAGGATTCGTCCTCTTCTTTCCCTTCGTTCTTCCTTGGAAGAAGACGTGGAATTACTATATCAGTTGATTAATTATGTAGATAAGGTTGAATATAGAAGACAAGTTACCCAAATTACACAACATCAGCGGTGCCCTCCGAAGCAGCAATTGCCTGCAGCAATGTATGTTGTCTCTACAGGATAGTAAGAAAAGTTTCTGTCATCCAAAAATCCCTGCAAGAACAGTGTAGGCATGCGAAACAGATCAAGCATTTATCCATTATGCTTATGCATCTTCTTTTTCACTCCTATCACCCGCCTGATAACGGCAGATAGAGAGCAACTTATCAAGTATACTTTGATCAACTTCAATCTACGATCTACTTTTTTTACTTGTTTTGATCTGCTCGCCTTCTCATTCCAGGTCCGCTACTGTCACGCGCTGTCTGACGAGGAGCGCAAAGAGCTGAGGCTGTTCAGCGCGCAGAGGAAGCGAGAGGCGCTGGGTCGAGGACAAGCGAGACAGCTGCACGCGCCTGCGCCGTGCGATCGGGTACGTACTTTTTTAACAGGAGCTCATGGTACAGGTCCTCTGCAAACTCCGCCAGCTATGGGAATGGCTGTTGGCATAGCTGCAGATTCAAAATTTAAACTGATCATATGACATGACATACAGACTGATCATTTACTATATTTCCTATTATTTTCAACCGACTTTTAAAAAGGAGGAGGTTCTATGTTTCACTAAATGTATCTTTTCGATACAGACTTCAAAAGGTGACTCAAATGTTGATAAATGTAAGGTACATGAACGGGTTATTTTTGGCTTTTCAGTGTATTTTGGCGTCGCTTCTTTTTTCGATCGAATGGAGCAAAAAACTTGAAAGAATATTTATATAATATACAAAACTTACTTGTTTGTTGGTTACATAGTCGAATATTCGTATGCCACTGTTGTAGCAATATTTAAGACCCGACACCCGCCTTAGTTCACAATATTGTATCGAAGGGATACAAATGTGTTATTCTTCCCACGATCCCGGATATAATTAACCTGATCGGCGCCCCGGCCACGTCGCGGGCATTTGTATCTTCATCCCTCAATTCCCTCAATAGCGGTGCGGTGAGACTAAGGTGCAGGGAGGCTATATATCTGCTGCAAGTACAGCTATAAGTTTATCTGTTTTAGTATCGTCCGAGATGTGTCCTCTATCCTTGCTCAATTTTATTATCTTTAGTAAACTCTAGGCCAATACATATACTTAAGTTTTGGGTTAATTCAAGAAAAGGTCTTTGACTGATGTGATCTTCAAACAAATGAATTCTAAGTAGCACAGGGTCTGCATAAATGCTTATACAGACTTTGTGCACCCTAAGTTAGTTGTATAAGGGCTGCACTTATGTAGCTTGTGTGTTGCTTAGGATATATGTATAGTTGCCATTTAGACGCTGTAGCTCTTAAAAATTATTATTTAGTGATCATTATCACTCACATGGTAGGGTTTCATATTACTTTTAAATACCATACTACTTTGGGAAAGCTTGAAACCTTAAGATAAGGTTGCATCGACTATTATTTTCTTCGGTTTCCGCGACTGTCACACATTTAAATAAAACAATTTAAACGGATTATATTGCGTATATTGATTATTTGAGCCTCTCTGACGTTTCGGTACCTTTACAGATATCGTTGTCAAAGGTTGTTCGTTGTTGTTATCGTAAAAATTATACCAAGATGTGCATAATAAAACAAACAAAATACTTGAAACACAATTTTCTCATACCTACTACAGGAACGCATCTTATAAATAAAACAGATGGTTTGAAAAAAAAACTCCGCATCTTGTTGCGGGGTTGTGCGGTAATAAACGCCATAATATCCATCAACTTGACAGAGCCCTGCGAGGCTAATCCCGGCGCGCGAAATCCGACAAAACAGATAAAGCAGTATGCAAATGTGCGAATTAATTTCACTGTCGAGTTAATGCGCTACTGCAGCTAGACAATTAGTTTAAATACTGCTTGTATTTACTCTGGCAGCTCTTTTGTCAAGGGGGATGGGGACAGGAAGGAAGCGAAAGCGGAGCGATTTTCATTGATATTTAGATCTTCTTCTCATTGTACTTAACCATCATCATTGCATCTGACGACTGAACGCTGGCAATGAGAGCGTCGCTCATGAGCTCTCAGGTGGCTGACGTAGCTAATTCTCGCAGCTGCGCGGAGTTCAAAGGGACAGAAGGAATTTAACAGTCTGATGATAGGTTTAATTTATTTGACATGGTTTCGCTAAAACAGAAATGTTGGTTCGACTCCAGCTTAGACTGTAGTAGGGTAGTACTATTTTTTTTGTATCTATATTTTTGTACTCAAAATCATAACGTATAGTCTTAGGTTTGCTAGTTTTCATATATTTAATGCATTAATATATCTGGTACTTTGAAAGAGACGCAGAATATACAATGAGTGTCTACTTGTCTAGAGAAAAGCTGCAAACGTAATCGTATCAATAGCTTCTTCCGCGGTTACATTATTGTTGAAAATCAAAGATTTTAGGATGCACATTACTTTGGATTATATTATCCAAACGAAAATTAATAATGAACGATACAAATAATGAAAATACGCGATGTAATCCATTTAAATTGTTTTATTTAAATGTGTGACAGTCGTGGAAAAAATATTAATATAGTACATGATTTTTTCTTGTTAAACCTATTACTATAGGTTAAAGTTATCCACCCTACCCGCCTCTCGCTCAGCTTTGTTCCCAGTCCCAGGTTCGAACCCGGCGGGTAACGTTTTAATTCCGCGGCTAATAAATCATCTCCCCCCGTCTGCAATTGATACGTGTTTCGCCCCGCGTCCGCGTCTGGCTCCTATCCGAGTGAGTAATGTTTGTTTTCTGTGTTTTTTTACATTTTAAACATGCCTCTAAATCAACAGACTGTTTCAAACAGTATCTGTACCGTTTCATATTCATGTTAATTTTTAGGGTAGACTTTTAAGGGTGTTTTACATATCCTTCCGGAAAGTGTGCATTTTCCGGCCTGCGTGCTGTCTCTAAAATATTATTCTATCTCAATTTATTAAGCCTTAATTCGCGGAAATCCATATTGATCAAAACAATAATATTGCTTTGCTAATCCGCGACTATTACAGTATTACAGACCGTTAATATATCCAGCATCTATTGATGCATTTAAAATATTAAGTCCCACTTTTACCATGATCTCACAATGTCATATCAATGTCGATCTATTGACAGGCACACAGGCAATAACACACACGTTACTAACAGACGAAAAACAGCCACGTGAGTCGAGGCAACGCACACAACAAAATGTCAAGTAGTTAAAAACAGCGAGATTTTGAAATTACGTACCGATAGCAAATTCACCTCAACTCTCGTGGAGATACCTACCTTATACTAGACTTCAAATAAATCAGCACATCATCATCATCATAAATTTAAGAGCTACGCTCTTGTAGGTGGATAAATTTCCATGCATCTCGTTCAAGCGCCTTCTTCTTGACAACCTGGTACGACACGCCGTTCACCTTCTCTTTTATTTGGTCATGTAAGCTCTCCTTGGTCTTCCTCTCTTTTTCCTCCCTTCAATCTTTCCTTCTATTATAGTCTTTATATATTCGTCGTGTCGCAGCAGGTGCCCAATCATTTTTCCTCTTCGGTTCTCCATTGTTTTTAAAATACCCCTTCCCTCGTTCACTACATCAAGCACCTCATCGTTCGACCGCTTTTCAGTCCAGCTGATCTTCTCCATTCGTCAATCAGCACAGTCGGACAAATTTCATAAGGGCTCCCTTTTCACGTTAAATTAGTAAAGACGGAGTTATTTTTAATTCCCTTCCCTTAAACGAAGGGCTGCAATCGGAGTTCGGAACAAAGACCGGGGTTCAAGCCCCCGTCACGGCCTTTTCACTAATGAATCAAGTTTTTTAATGAATTTAGCGATTTTTCTAATTGGTGCACTTAAATTGGGTTTGTTAAAAAGTTTGTGACTGTTCATCGGTTCTGCAGGAATTTTATTACTTTTTTTAATGTGGAAATTATACTTTACTTGGGTAATGAATTATTTCAAAGTTTCTAGAAGTAACGGCGTGGATACAATGAGAAGTCTAATCAAGGCACAGCCAGCTAATTATATCATAATATGCAAAATACACACACATAATGAATACTAGAACAACCGGAAGTCGTCTGCACATCTAAATATCCGGACACACGAAATAATTTTGGGCCAAGCCGAAATGGAGGAGCTTCGCTGCCTGCCTTTGATCAGTTGTTCATTCTTTGTTTGGCACATATTGTCAATTTTAGTCCACCTGGACTACGTATTTAAACAATTTTTAAAATCTTTATGAAATTAGAGGAGAGCTAGTAATCTAACTTGGGCAATATCGAATAATAAAAGTAATCGGATTCGCGTTCTTCCACCCATTGCATGAAATGACGTTTGTCAAAACAGCGGCGCCACTCCCTTCCCCGCCAATTAGCGATTAATGGACTGGAAGCACTCTCTGTATAATTGCGCTGTGGCGACACTCTTTGATTTCTGGCTTGTGCCCGTTATTCTACGTCATTTTACACTTCACGTTTCGTTAAGCATTTAATATAATGTATCACGGGAAAAGCAACTGTGAAAAAATAATAGCGGCGTAATGTAAAGCGTATCTCCAACTCGAACTCAAAATGTACCACTCTGTTAACAAAATCTATTGATTTTCACATTAAATCTGTTTTAAAACCTTACTGTACTTTTATACTGCTTTTCTCGAAAATAATTCAGGAGGCAGACCCACGCGCGGGCAGTTTTCTCGCGTAAAGGCTTTTTCCATATAGCTATTCCGCATGGAAACGCTGCCTGCGTTGCGTCATGGCCACTATACCTACACTATACTAAAGAGTCCTAGTTTTTAAGTATTTTTTAGTGCGTAGGTAATGGTTATTATTTAATAAAATACGTTAATACATTAAAACAAATTTTCAATAAAATTCCTTCAAAATTCCAATCAAAATAAAATGTCAGATTACAAACACAAGAACAAAATAAGTAATTAATCTAAAATCTGATAAAATGAAGTAAATGAAATAAAATAAAATTGACAAATTAAAGTTGTATAAACAGATTAAAATTGTATAATTAAATAAATTGAGAATTAATAGATAGTGCGAGCCACCGGTTTGACTTGCCCTATACAGTATATTAATATTGGGCAATCATATTTGTCAGCAATTGCATTCAGAATACCGTTGGTGCTCTGCCTTACCCGTCCTAGGAGAGACACAATCTTCTTGCGCATGATGGCCTGGAAGCCGTCAGTGCGCATCTCGCAGAACATGCCGGACGCACTACACCTGCGCGGCAGGCCCAGAAACATTCTGAATGCATTGTTGTACTGAACTCTGAGGGCGCTGTAGGCTCGCTTCGTGTACCTGGTCCATAGGCTACTCGTGTAAAAGGATTGGCAGTATGCCTTAAATAGAGTGACTTTCACTTCCGTAAGCAACGAGCAAACCTCCGGGCCAGCATGTTACTACGAACCGACAGCGCTCTTCGTTCTCGTTCAATATCTAGGTCATCATTTAAGTCACTCGTAATAAAGTGACCTAGATACTTAAATTTTTCTACACGCGTCAACGGCTCACCATCCAGCGAAATAGGTGGAACGTGGTAAGGCTTAATTTTCCCAGCACTAAACACCATCACCTCACTCTTCTTGGCATTATACTGTAGGCCATGGGACCGGGCATACAAAATACAAATACAAAATGCTTTATTGCACACCAAAAAAGTTTACAAATTCAGTACAGAACAATAATTTTAATAACGGTAGACAACAGGCGGTCTTATCGCTAAAGAGCGATCTCTTCCAGACAACCTTTAGGTAGTGGAGTTGATTAGTATAAATCACACAATGAGTAGGTGATGCAGAAGGGGAAGGGAGAACAAAATAATTATCAACGGATAAGCAAGTAAACGTATCAATAGATATACACATACATAAATAGATATATATAAACCTACTTAAACATACATAAATATAAATAAAACAAGACAGATAAGGAACACATAAACAGTCAGAGGCAAACGAACGAAAACAGTTTCACAAATCACACCATCAATTTTATCAATCGAGAGATAAGAAGTATTCTTTTAATTTATTTTTAAAGATCGCTGGCGTTTTAGCATTCCGCAATTCTACTGGAAGCGAATTCCATAGCAAAACGGCTTTAAAAGTAAAGGAATTCGAGTAATATTTTGAGTGTGAGGAGGGGACAGCTAAAAGGAAATTTTTAGCGCACCTTGCAGACGAAAGGTAGCTAAAGCGCTCTTTAAGATACAGGGGAGTTGCTCGGTGGAAAAGTATGCCATAAAGAAGAGTAAGAATGTGAGAGTTACGCCTTTGACGAACAGGGAGCCACTTGAGTTGAGAACGGAAACTAGAAACATGATCATATTTTCGTAACCCAAATATGAATCTGATGGAAATGTTTTGAATGCGCTCAAGCTTATTAAGTTGCTCCTCTGAAATATCAAGGTACGAGATGTCAGCATAGTCTAGAATCGGGAGAAGTAACGTCTGAGCGAGCGCAATTTTAGTGGCAATGGGAAGGAATTTGCTAAGCCTTCTAAGAGAACCCACTGCGGCAAACATCTTCCTGCTCACTACATTCAATTGGGGTACCCAAGAAAGAGTGCTATCAATGATGACGCCCAGGTTTTTAACCTGGGACGAGTAAGGGATTATGACACCATTAAAGAAAATTGAAGGAGTATTAGCCAAGTCAACTCTGGAAATTAGACTAGGACTGCCAATGATGATAGCCTGGGATTTTGACGGATTAACGTGGAGGCCATAATTACTACTCCACTCTAAAATAAGTCTCAAGTCCGAATTTGTTGGCATACGTCTCACAAAGGCTCAACAATTTCGTAAGCGCGCCAACAGACGGCGCCAGCAGCACCATGTCGTCGGCATAGCTTATGTTATTGACAGCCATGCCGTCTATATAGCATCCCGCATGGATGCTGCTAAGGCCAACTATTAGCTCGTTCACATATAAGTTGAACAGTTTGGGAGACGTTAGCCCACCCTGCCTAACACCACACTCCAGCCGATATTCACTAGACAGTGCATCGGCCCACCTCACCTGATTAGACTGATTTGTGTACCAGTATTTGAGTATATCTACACACTCACCGGGCATGCCTGTTTTCCCGGGTTTCCTCCAAAGAATATTATAGTCCACGCGATCGAACGCCTTGGATAAATCAAGAAAACAGGCATAAACAGGCGTTTTTCTAGCTGTGTAGTACCCGACAGTATGCTTAAGACTAAGTATTGCACTCTCGGTCGACAGCCCCGCCCTAAAACCGAACTGTGCGTCATGGATATTTAGGTGCTTCTCAAGAAGAGAGTCAAGCATACTATCGAGCACTTTCGCTTAGCGAGCTTATAGTTTCGCCATGTCCGTCTCTGTCTGTCTGTCTGTCTGTCTGTCCGTCCGCGGCTTAGCTCCGTGATCATTAGTACTAGAAAGCTGAAATTTGGTATGAGTATGTGAATGTATCACGCCAACTAAACGGTAAAATAAAAACTAAAAAAAACTTTTTGTTTTCGATCCAATACTAGTGTGTGGGATGTCGTTGAATAGGTCTTTTAAAAATAACAGGGGTCTTCAAACATAACTTTTTGATAAAGTCAGCAGTTTTGTAAATATTCGCTCCGAAAATAAAATAAAATAGCGTCCCCCCCCCCCCCCCCCCGCAAACTTTTCAACCATGGGTCAAAAAATTATGGAAAAATTCATGAAAATGAGGCCTTTTATGTACTTTCAATGAAAACTATATTGAATAAAATCGGTCGAGCCGTTTTTGAGTTATCGCAAAAAATCATAATTTTCTTTAAAATGACGTAAGTGCCGTGCGGTGTCCTTATACTTCGAACGTTACACATATTAGTTAAGTGCCATTCTGTATTAAACATTTCGCTTAATCTGGCGCGTATAATCGATAACTTCTAGAAGGTAATAAGTAATTACTGTTACTTTGGCGTTTACGGCCTTTTTATAGAGCTTGAAATCTTTTTTGTAATTTAAATCTTTCTCGTAATTTTCGTCTATTGTGAAGGATGGGCAACTACGAAACCCTACACTGAGCGTGGCCCGACATGCTCTTGGCCGGTTTTTTACGTTTTCAAACCCCATATCTCCGCCATATTGAAAAATTCGCAAAACTGAGTTGACCAAAAAGTTCTATACCTACCTACCGAACTTATAGAACCTACTCAAAATTTCATGAAAATCGATTGAGAAATGCGACCTCTAGGCGAGAACAGCCAGAAAGCATCTGGGCATACTTACGAAAGAATTTTGGGCTAAAACGGATACACTTTCCTCGTTCGGTCAATAAAGTGTTTTATTATGCCCAATAAGAAATTACTTTTATTTTACTTTTACAAAACGTAACGTAACGCAATGGACACGTGAACCTCTCGGCGGCCTTTTGTCGCCCCAGCGGTTTTAACGACGAGAACACTCGCGGCTCCGACTCGCGACTGATAGTTCTTTCAGTTTAAGGGTCTTTGATCTCCAGTGCTGTTAAATTTTTATGATGGCATGTTTTGAGATGGTAAGATGATAGGGTAAAATATTTATGATTTTATTCTGCTTAACTGAGTTTAAAAAACGTTGACGCATTTACATCTAAAATAAGATTTTTCTCCACCCATCCCTTGATGCAAAAAATTGCATTGATTTTCTTTTTTACAACAATATCATATTCAACATTTAGGGAGAGTCAGCCAACAAAAATGGGTGAAGATTATGACAGCATTACATCAAAAAGTTTTTGATGTAATGCTGTCTTATTATCTTATGTTATCTAAAATATTTACTCAACTTTAACATGTTCTTTCTTTCGATTTCATTTTGATTCGGTGCACAGATCATAAAATATTTTCGTGTTGAAACAAAAGTCCATAAACAGCCAATTTTCATGTTTATGTACGACTTCCACCCTTCGTTAGTTCCACCGCTACAACACAGATGGCGCTAAACTCAAAACTGATGTGAAGTCATTTGGTTTGTGTAAAAGAGCAATTACAATAATGTGTTGCGTGCGGAATAGGATTAAATGTAGAGGAATATTCATGTGTGATTATTTATGGGTGTTATGAGTTGTGCTTTACTTGATTATATTGCGATAACGAAGTTTATGTAACGCGAAGGGGATTAAAATGTGTTTATAAATATATAAAATGTGTTTATAAATACATGCGGCTCTGGACTGTCTAAGGTTCTTTGGAGTAAGACGATAATCAGCAGAGGACGAAGTCTTTTGGATAATAGTTTGATATTAATGAATATACATATAAATGGACGAACATAAAAACGAATTACATAAGGAATATATTGGGACTTATTCAAAATATCGTCTTTTGCGACTTCATTACGTATTATCAGATCCTTCTACCGGTACACCGCTTCGAAGACTTGATTAGGTCATAGATATTCCTTACAAGCCTTCTCTACAAATTTCAGAAGTTGTTAAAATAAATAGGCAAATTAAAATTTTCATTCTATATTGTTACAATGGTTGTAAATTGAAGGATACATTAGTAGGTAGATATAAATCTGAATAGAGACTAGAGAGCCGTTAGCAGTACCCTTTTAATTAACTCTATCAAACTGATTGTGCCCTGCGGCGTTGCCTTCGCCGTACATCATACTGACAAAGGTGCGCTGATATATATTAATGGCATGCATGTAGGAAGCCTGAAACATTTTAAGCCATCATCAATTTAAATTACTTATAAAATATGCGTTGATATTTAATTAACCCTTGACGCAATAAGAGCGTTGTTGCAAGCTACATTTTATAATACGCTTGTCTATGACATTCTAGCTCATAAACGAATGAATGGTTATTAGCTTTTTAACCGACTTAAAAAAAAGCAGTCACCGACTTCAAAAGGTGATTCAAATGTAATGCATATGTACATGAACGGGTTATTTTTTACTTTTGAGTTTGTTTTGATGACGGTTTTTATTTTTGTAACAAAAATATTTCTGAAATTTCGTTGCGAAGCAGTGTGCGAGACAAAATAGAATTACATAGCGTCACATGGTGGGTTTTTTCGCAAGCCGCTCAGCTTCCTAAATCGTAGTTTAGTTTTAGTGGGAAGTAGCCTTAGAGTCTCACCCTATTAAATCCACACTCATTAACGACCAGCTTTCAACGGCTATAAACTATAAACACCTTTCTCTCAGACCAGCTATCAAACGGTAACAATGCATTCGTTAGGCTTAATTAAAGCTATTAAGGCAGCTACACGGTGTCCCGCGGCGTCGCTTGTCGTAGATCTCTGCGCTACGGGCTGAATCAGCATGTGGTGACAGTTATGGCACATTAAATACGTGCTAAGATATACACTTGATGAAAATGGGCACACCCCGTCATAGACATTACAATCAGCAGCAAAAATAGTTATTTAGACTAACACTTTGTAAATAATCTGCACAAGCGTTATTTTTTCGATAACCAGTAAATGTCGACCCTAACTCGGAAATTGGGCACGCCCAATTGGGCTCAAAAGCTCTGTCATTTATAAATAAAAGTATACAGGGTGTAACCGACAGCGTACCGAAAACGAAAACTGTAGTTTTAGACCATAATCACGAACTGAAAACGAGTGTTCATTTTCTCGGAAAACTCAAGGATAAGATTTTTCAAAATAAATTATAAAACTCGGCGCGCAATGTATTGCGTCCAATTCTCTCGGGTGCAGACGCGCGGGGAGGGGAGCACGCGGCAAGCGGCGCTGCCCACTCCACTCGCGCGTCAGCGCAAAACATACCGTTACGCCAATGCGCATCGAATGACATGAATGAATGCAACCACAAAAACAACGCAACCACAGATCACAACTTGTGTACTACCACAGAATAGATAATAGTACAAGTACAGAAGGCACACTACTTTGATCTTTACAAAAGCCGCTTTTTTTAGCCGAAAAAATATGATTTATGGCCCTTCTAAAGTCGTCGTCCCCAGCGCAAGCCAAACGGAACGTTAAAGCTGCGTACCAACGGTGAAAATGAATTGGCTCGCTTGCCGCGTCGCCGAGAGCGAGGGCTGTCAACGACTAAAAATAAAAATGTATTTCCCATTTATTTCTTGCATTCAATATAGAGAGCAATATATTTATATTCTTCATACTTTATATTTATAATTTCATTATTTAACTATAAAATTAACAATCTCAGAATTTGGACGAATTGAATCCACCACCAGGCCGCAAAACATTTTAGCTTTACTTTTAAACATTTTAATACGTATAATATAATAAAATAATGTAACGAATGCGTTACCTTAACATGCAATTAAATTCTTGAGCTTCATTTTGTTTCTGCTTAGTTGTCCGATATTTATTTATTTATTCATATACGAGTATATATTCATTACTACATACCTAGTATAAAACAAAGTCGTTTCCTGCCTGTCTTTCTGTCTGCCCCTATGTATGCTTAGATCTTTAAAAATACGCACGGACGCACCGTGCGAAGCCGGGGTGGGTCGCTAGTAACAAATAAAACATGTACAAAGGCGAAATTATCCTTATTAAGGATCCCTTCCAATACATTTCTTTTAACTCATTATTTATATATTTTATATACTTACCTATCAAACTATCACTCAATCGTTTATTCATTACTAGTAATTTTACAAACGTGATATCAAATATTATTATAAAAACCTTTATGATTGTTGATTTAGTAGTAGACATATTTATTTTACTAGAATTTAAATTGACAAATAGCAGCAAATAATCAATTCAAAATTACATAAGTACCTACTTAACAATTAAAATTATTCTGAGTATTACCAGTGTTAAATATAGAAGTAGATACACCTGCAATATGTTTTTTATTATTATGCAGTAACTAATTATTATATATTATGTTCATTTTCTTACCTTTCGGCATCCTTCGGACATGTTGGGAGAGCGAAAAACGCGTGATTCCAATTTCGATCATTGTTCCTACAACCCGCTGCGATACAATATCTTTTCGCTGTCTTTTTACTCATTTAAACACTATTATAATATAACACTGGTATCAACAGATGAATGCGGAACGTTCACTTGCGACGTAAATCGTGAGCGAGACGCGCGCGAAAATCGTGTAGGTACGTGCCTTCCGAGACAGAGCGCGTCAGCCACTGAATAGTCCGCATGCATGCGGCGACCGGCATGTACTTGTAGCGGGAAATGTTAATCGCGGAGTGCGCCCCGCCTGGTACTACCTAACACCAATAACAACTGACCGATAAATTAAAACAGTCTAACAAGATTATTTTCATTCAAGCAAGTATAGCAAATAAAATGTGCGGGTAGGTAAACATTCATGCGGGTAGGTAATTAAAACAGTGCGAGCGCACTGGCCTGGCGGATCAATGACCGGCCAGTACCGTTATCTTTCCCACTCCATGCGCTCTGTTTTTTACCGTAAAGCGTACATAATATTGTTTATGATACATTGCGTGTTTTGCGGAAAATGCTATTTTCATGCGATTTTTCATGAAAAATTGTTACCGGTAGAGTTCGATTAACGGAAAAATAAAGAAAAAATGTAAACTCGCGAGGAAAATTTGTGAATTTTCTCAAAGAAATTTCCACGATTTTCCAGCCCAGAATAATGGTCTGAAGCCATGGTTTCAGTTTTCGGTACACCGTCGGTTACACCCTGTATATCTTCCAATTAACAATATTTCGTCTATATAACGCTATTTCACCAGAAATGAATCCATTTTCGCTATTAGAGCTGCATCAAGTGATATTTTGGAGAAAATTATATAGTAAAGACCGAAAACGCATTTATTACAGCAAAAAGGCATCACTTTACACATCACTATCGTCAAGTTATTTAAAATATTACAAAGGATCTTAAATCTAATTGAAGTGCTGTAATAAATCCGTTTTCGCTCTTTACTATATGTCCTTTAATTCTTATATTTATGTCTGAAATGAAATGAAATGAAATTATTTATTTGCTTTAGATATGGTACAGATAGATGGATGAAAAATATATAAGCACAAATGACATATCTAACCAGCAATGCTGGCATGCAAAAAACATACAATAGAGTCTATAGCTATAAAAGTTACCAAAATACATGACATGTCAAATTAAATATACCTAATAGAAAATGTATTCTGATTACACACATACACATACAAATTAACTTAAACACATAATAAAAACGAACGTCCTCAATTAATTATTTAAATAATCCCTAACCGAATAAAATGTCTTTTCTTTTAACCAATTGTATAATTTAGTTTTAAATGTCTGCAATTGTAGGTCCTTGAAATCATCTGGTAACTTATTAAATATACGGATAGCCATTGGAAAACAATTTTTGCGATATAAGGCTGCTTTTGTTTTTGGATACTGTAACCTATTCGGATATCTCGTGTTGAAGTTACATACTTGGTCTTTTGTTTTAAAGTAATGTGCATGAGTTTTCACAAAAACGCTGATTTCTAAGATATACAGACATGGTACAGTTAAGAGGTTCAGTTTCTTGAACAATGGCTTACATGATGTTATGGGACTAACGTCACATATACCGCGTATGCACTGCTTTTGACCTACAAAAATGCGGTTTAGATCGATGGAGTTTCCCCATAATAATATACCATATCTTAAAATTGATCCCACGTAGCCATGATAGGCTTTAAGAGCGGTTTGTTAACTGGTTATTTTTGCTAGTCTCCAAAGTGCATAAGCGAATCGATTTATTTTGCTACTTAGATTTTTCACATGTTTTTTCCAGGAACATTTATTATCTAAGGTTATACCTAAAAATTTTATGTCATCAGATTCCGTTATGATCTGATCTTCATAAGTGACTTCAATTTTTTGTTTATTTTCGTACCTGTTGTAGAATTGAACGTATGTAGTTTTTTTGAGGTTTACTGTCAGGTTATTATCTTTAAGCCATTGTATTATGTCACTAACTGCTTGATTTATGTCATTATTAAATCTTTCCTTATCTGTACACCTAATTACAACAGAAATATCGTCAGCAAATAGAGTACAGTGGTGGCGTGTTACCAGGGGCAAGTCGTTTATATATATAAGGAATAGTAACGGGCCCAAAATACTACCCTGAGGGACACGTACGTTGTTTAGTTTTGGGTCAGATTGGCAATTTAAAGCGGCACCGTTTGGGTCAATACTCATCAACTGTACCTGTTGATATCTATTGCTCAAGTAACTCTCAATCCATTTTTTTGTCACTTCTCTTAAGCCATACGCTTCACATTTATGTAGCAAGATTTTATGTGAGACAAAGTCAAAAGCTTTACTCATGTCAAAGAATATCGCTGTGGTCGGTATTTTATTGTCTAAATTTGATGTTATTTCCTTGACTAAGTTAAAAGCCGCCAAAGTAGTTGATTTGCCCTTTTGAAAACCATTTTGCTGTGGTGCAAGTATATTATGTTTGTTTAAAAAAGTCGTAATCCTAATGTGCATTAATTTTTCTATAACTTTTGATAGAACAGGTATTAGGGATATTGGTCTATAATTGTCAATTATCTGGTAACTGCACACGTCCAATTAATTTACCAATCACATTAAATATAGTAAATTCTTTGCACAAATCCTAATTCCTACGTATTTCTCACCATAAAATGTTCGTTGAACAGAAATATTTCGTCTTCCCCATTAATCCAACGAGCTTACTTTCCAACTGCAGTATTTTCCCTTCACCTGCACCTGGCAGCCCACACTCGCCATAAACACAATAATTTCCTACTTTCGCCAACTTCCTACCGCTTATAAGAATAATGCATTAAATCAGACAATAAAGCGTTTCATTTGATATCTTAATGCCGCTGGATAACATCTAAAATAAATGCAATGGTAGTTTGTATTTTGGCTGTTTTTGGCTTTCTGCAATGCATAAAATCGGAAAGATTTTAACTAATATTAAGCTTCAAGATCAGCGACATAAGGTCTTTGTTACCATTGAGTATGAGTATAGGTTTTGTCATGATTTCGCAAAATATACCAACATTTTTGATATATTGTCCAACTTCTAGCGCCCTCTGTGATATGATTTACGAGTTGTAAGTAATGAACGTGCCGACAGATGGCGCTAGACTTGTTTATTGGGAACGAGATTTATTACTCATAGGGTTGTTTTCTTGCAAAAAAGCCGATACCTACTATGATACAAGTACACTTAAGGCCTTTTGTATGGCGGATAGAGGAATTGTCGAACAACAGCTATTTAGGAGAGTATTTAATTGCTACGCGTAAATCATTTGGGGATGAATTTCTGGTTTTCCTTATTGCTAAATGATTTTCCATGACAAAGTGATTTTCTATGAAGCATTTTAGTTGACCGTTTTTTGATGATAACACTTGCAGAAAATATTTGGAGTTACGTAAATAAAGAAAGCTGAGAAATTTCCACTCTCTTTTTCATATCACCTCTTTAGATTAGACTGAAATAAAAATATTAATCAACAAGTTATTTTACTTTAACTCATTTGAATAAATCTGCAGATTTGTTTACATGTGTCTCTATATAATTAATGGAGCTAGAATATTGATTATCTGGAAGCTCTATTATTTATGACAATTAATCTTTGATTCTCGTAGTTTACTACTTTCACGCAAATCACTATCGTCAATTACTAGTTACTATTCATTTGTTTTACCACATTACAACCGCAACTGCTTGAAAGTCAACAATTGCATTATAAATATTTTCACTTGCCATTTTACTTTTCATTTGCATCACTAATATGAAAAGGAAAAGTTGTGTCATGTCGGTAAAAGTGTTTGCAAAATATTTATAACCATGAAAAATCGTATCCACGCAACAAATAATGTCAAAATTCACAAAAGCAAATCTCAGGTAAGTAGATTTTGTCTTCACTTAAAATTCTGTATATCTTTTTGGTTGAAAGTAAATGTGCTGCCCTCTAGGCTCAACCTGTATAACTCCGCTTCTAAATGCCACGGAAATGCATTTTATAGGTGCCGCTACCAAACTACGTACCCAACGTTTTCACTTCTCGCTTAAAGAATAAAATGACAGATGGCGCTTCATCGCTTCATTGTGCAGAAGGTACAACATTAGCAATGTTGTCCGTCTAAAACCGTATAGATGGCGTTGTTGCAAACAACAACAACAACAAGTCAAACTAACAGATGTCGCTACCGATCACAAAGCAAGTAAAGAAAGTTCATTATTATTTTACAACTTTAGTAATAAAAGTTTTACCGCGAAGGTGTGAAAATGATTTTAGTCAGTTTTTTGGGCGTGAGAACAGGTAGTGAATGCTTTTATGCGTTGTAAGGTGTCATGGTCGTAAAATGCGTATTGTCGGTGCATAGGCTTGCATCACGTTCTGGTGTTCGAGGAGCCAGGGGCATTCACGCGAGATTCACTGAATGAGTGTGGTCCTGTCCTGGCTAATGAATGAAAAGATTACGCTAAGGATGCTCCGTAAAATTGTCTTTGTACTTACAATGAGAACAAATTGTAGGGTAAGACACCCATTTACCGGATCATTGTCCTTTTTTTCATATTATTGTGAAAGCATCTATATTAGGTTAATTTTAATTATTGAGGCATGCTTTTTGAACATTTTGTCTGTTTAGAGTCAGGAGCAAAAATTGCTACTAGCCAAAATTATATGCACACCGATTCTATTATCTAGAGAAAAAGTGTTGTATAGATTATTGTGCGCGTGTTAAAATGCTTATTGCGTAGCTACTTTTCCTGTTAACTGTATTTTTATAGTTCATACAATACTTTATACTAAAAAGACGTAGGATAGGTACGGTACAGATCATAACGAAACTTACATGTTTAACAAATATTCTTGATATTATATAAGTAGAAAATTCGCACAGTAATTTACCATTGCAGACATCAACTTCAAACTATAATGTATAGAGGATCAGCCCTAAGTAGTACCTAATGAAAAAAATACAATAATTAAATTCTACGATCATCGCAAAAAAATTACGACTTTTTTTCATTAGACCAGCCACGAATTGTCATACTACCATCTACCATACTTAGGGCATTGTTAGAAATCCCTAGCAGATTACACTAATTGGTCAATATTTTTGTCCGAGGCAATGAGAGCGTTCTACACTGAAAAAAAATGTTAACAGTAGCTCAAATGTTAGCTGCTAGTTACATAAATCGGAGGACTGACAAACTGAGGGTTACTAGTAACCAAACTAAGTTATGTAAAATTAGCATAATTTACAACTAAGCACAATTTGGCTATTTCTCAGGTAGTTTTATTTAAACTAGTTCAGCTATTTATTTTTTTCGGTGTAACTACGCTTTGTAAAGTTTTGGCGACGTACAGGTTAAACTTATTGAACTCGCCAGTCAAAATCTGTATCCAAAATAGCGCAGTCTATTGCCGAAACGCACCGATCTATTGTTAGTACGCGCACGCATGAATGGATACGCGCACGCGCATTCCTGGCTTTACGCGCTTTGTGCGATTCGCGGAAATATAAATATGGCCGGCGTTCATTCATAAAATGGCGGCATATTTTGAGCAGGCGCCGGTGTGATTGACTTGCGTCCTTCTCTGGTGTAACGAAAAGGAAAAGGATACGACACGATGTCTGAATAGAACACCACACCTCTTAGCATAAGTATAAGTAGGTATAGCAGCGATGAATTCAAGTAGGTGTATACCTATGTGAAATTTTAAAAGAATAGCTGGTTAGAATTAGTTAGGACCAAACATTAACATAAAAGGGTCTATGTAAAAATGTATTCACACTTTATATTAGATATACATACGTATTTAGTATCTACTTTACACGATATACTAATTTCAGTACCTTTGTTGCCGATATACTTACCTAATACTTCTCAAAATATTGATGTTAAACGTGGTAGATGTAACAGAAGCATCAGTGGCAGATGCTGGCAAACACGCTCCGATTGTATATCTATCTATTGATTTAATTTACCTCAACGTTTCGAGCGTGACGTTTCCCCTTCCATAAATAAACACTATTGGAACGCGATTTAGTCCAATGTTGGTTTAACTAGGTAGCTATGTAGTAGCTAGATAAACTAAGAGTTTGATTCCAAACGATACGCCTCTTATCCCACGCAATAACGCCTATTTAAGTCCTCATCTAGTCTTGAGGCCTGTTCTGTGTTTTTAGAGCCACCAATCACTTTTATAAAAAAAACTGAATTATTTATTGTACTCATGTCTGTACAAAGTTCGTAAAACGCGATGTCTTACATGAACATGAAGGTGTCCATTGCATAATGCATTGTACAATGTACAAGTCATACATTATACTTACCTATACGTGTACCTTCTAAAAGTGCCACCACACCACTGTCTAATTTATTTCAGCATTGGGCGCCTCATCTATTTGTCTATTTAAATTCCTTATTTCCACCGCGACACCCGGTCCCTAAAATAAACCAAATAAGAAATTTCACGTCCCTTAATAAAAACCATGACTTTTAATATGAGCTTAATAAAATAATCACAATGGCCCCTCAAAAAAGGCTCGTGTCTTTTTTTTAAGAAAAAAAATCTTATTCAAATCATGAGGGAGAGCCTGCACCACCTGCCGTGGTTCAAAAAAGTCGTTGGCTAAGTACCGTCGTCGAAATTTATTCAACGTTAAACGACAGAATATATAAGTTTGCTCTCCAAAGTTCCAATAAACAAGATTTTATATTTATTTACTTTATCACACAATAAAAAAAATACAAATGGTGGACTTAATGCCTTAAGGCATTTTCTACCACTTAATCAGAAAGAAGCAGAGAGTTAAACAGAAATACGTTTTCATACCAAACAGAAATCAAATGTTTTTTTACAGAAACAAGCGAGAAAACAATGATGAATCATAATTTAATTTCATCACAGACACATAACCATACAAAATAACACCACCAGAAACCGATACTGAACAGCGTGTTACGCAATTACTTCAATTGTTCGAAGCAAAGTGAATCGCCACTCATAAGCGGTTTTACCCTAACAAAAAACGCTAACTCCGCGTACTAAAAGAAAGTCTTCGTTTTTGCCGAACCATCGACTAAGCATTTAAAAAACGAAGCAAAGAGCTCTCAAAGACGCCGCGGAATTAGGGCCCATTTATGTAAGGAGAGCAACTTAGTTACCGGATCGCCAAATTACACCATTATATTGGCTTTTTGTGTTTTTTTCATCAAAAGTTCTGAATTCAAACAATCGGGGCTGATTGTAATTATTATCTGTATTAAAGTAATCGGCAATCATTCGCCTAAATAAAATAAGACTATTCCAAAGGTTTGTTTACCATCAGAATCTGCCCGAGACTTCATTGTGAGTGTAGTTAAAATCGTATCCCTCCTTATCTTCCCGTCGTAATTCGATAAAAAGTATTCTACTCTAGAACATTATACTTTTGTTCAGTCTCGACTACGTAGTCGTTTTCACTGCTTTTCACTGTAGCATTAAAGTTAAACTAACAATAAGATAGTCGAAAAAACGACAGAATACAGATTAACAAATATATTTTAAATTTTAATAATCTCGGGGCACGGCGCGGCATCGACCGTGTTCCCACTTCCCACGGATCAATCAGGCGCGCTTATTTTTTCTAGAAATCTTCGTATTTTCACTCTAATAGCTTCTGCCTGGATAACACTACTGTGTTGTAATGTAAGAGAACGCCGCGGGCCACCAGCTGGGAACCCGAGCCGCGATAACGGTGCATCACACAACGTGAACCGAACTGTACCCGCGACCTGCCAGCGATTATACATCTATCTGCGAGCTACTGCCACTGCTAATCCCGCTTACACAGTGCTTGTCTTACAGCTTGTAATACTCTTTAACCTTATCTCATACTTACCGACATTTTATAACACTACATACACTACATAGTATGAAACAAAGTCGCTTTCCGCTGTCCGTCTGTCCCTATGTATGCTTAGATCTTTAAAACTACGCAACGGATTTTGATGCGGTCAGTTTAATAGATAAAGTGATTCAAGAGAAAGGCTGTATGTATAATTCATGCTTAATTTATAGCGTTGCGTTGCATCCGTGCGAAGCCAGGGCGGATCGCTAGTTTTGCAATAAACGCGAATAATAAAATATTTATGATTAACAGATATCCTTCGCTTTACTTGTTCAAAGAGAGCCATCGTCCGAAGAACGATAATGGAGGTCACGATCCCCAGCAATGAGGAATACGAAAACGAAAACTTGTTAAAATAATAAATAATTCATATTTTCACTGCTCGTAAGTTATAACCACAAAAACAATCACACATCAACGGGTTTAAAAAGTAATTAAAAGGTGCTAATCCCCCGAACATTAATTACAATACTTAAGAAAGTGTTTAAAAATATAATCGGCACCCTCTTGCGGTTGTAGGCTGCATTGAGCGACTGTCGCCCATACATTAGACGACAGACGGCAGTTAAAAAAGTTAGGAAAAAAGGTCCACCATACGAGCGTTTACCCTACGTCGTGTGCGCGTGGTGAAAAAATAAACAAATAATTTAAATTTGACTACATTATTACATTTTTAATAGTACAACCGAATGCATAGTATTGGAACAATAAATAATAAATCTATTATATGAAAATTACACTTGCTAATCTTTTTCGCAAACCTGCTACATTTTTGTATAAATTATGGAACACGTAAACTTAATATAAGTCCCTATACCAGTGGTTTTGGACGTACAAAGATGTACACAAAAATTTAGGAGTTCTTTATGTAACCTAAACACTAAAATGCCATTTCGAAAAAACCATCGCCTAAAGATCGCAGGACATTTTTAAAGGAAACCCGACTTATGTCAAAACTCCCTAAATTTCTTATAAGACACGTCACCATCACAAGGTGCATCAAATTCATATTTTATTTGATTATGCTTTTATTTGCCTACAAGCCAGACGGCGTAGAAAAAAGAAAAAGCCTCCGCGCCGGCGCAACGCCATGTTGGATTCAAATCGGATGCGAAAAAAATCAGACGCAATGTGGGCACGCGCCGCCATATGTTCGTCGAAAAAAAGTTTTTTACTCATCAAACACCCGAGATAAGTGAAAAAAGCATAAGCATAATATTAGTAGCAGTAAGTTATATAAAAACTGAGACAAAAACGGTGCGTTTGAGGTTAAATAGAGGATGTTATATGGCCCTTAGGGCTGGCACATACCCCACATGAGACTCAAATGAGAAAATATCGAAACGGATTTATATTGGCGACTTAACTAAAAATTTAACTGTCATTAGTATTATTTTCTGGGACCGTGTTGTCCTCACCCCAATACGGTTAACAAAGTGATCTAGAAAATCTATAAATACTCATATTTTTAAATTTTCAGTAGCAAGATATTCAAATCAAAATACAGAATTGACTGAATAATAGATTTGATATGTAGTAGCTAATTTAGTAATGTAGATTTTTAAGTATTACTTGTAAATATAGTTTTAATATTAATAGTACCATACCTGATATATGTACTCACTTAATGATTTCTGTATCAGTGGACCCGCAAATTGTATGAGACTTATACAAATACAAATACAAATTCTTTATTGGTTACTGGCACTTTTATTGCCAAGTTACATGTCAACAATTTTGATCATAGGTAGGTAGTTACTTACTTATTTTACAAATGACAGAAAGGTTTTATAAAAATGTATTCATCTATTTTATTAGAAAAATGTAATATTATTGTGCAACCTTTAATGGCTGATTATGACGACACAGAAATAGTACTTAAGACCTTTTGTAATACTCATAAACTTACAATAAAAATAAATATTGAATTGAATAGACATCGTAGAGTAAGTTTAAACGAAGAAAAATTTTTATACGTCCTATTAGATTAAAGCGTTTTCTAGGGTTCGCTTTATCTTGCATAATATCGATTCTCATAACAGCTATCACCGAATATTTTTTCTCCGAATGATTCTTTCTCATAATCATTTAGTATCATAATTGTCAGTTGGCATACTATTCATTTCTCATAATTTTATATGGCAGAACATTAATATCGCCGAATTTATTTACTAAACTGATACCAGTAAAATGGGTTAGGTTAGGTTAGAACTGCGACCACAACAGAGCCGAACTGCTGCCAGTAAAGTAGGTTAGGTTAGAACCGAACTTAATGTTTTTTTTTTTTGCAAAATTTCAAATTGGTGCTAGATGGCTAAAACTCGGTATCGGGGGGCTCTCGGGGCTCAAAAATATGAATCTGAAATCTTGTCCGAAAATTCGGTCAAATTTGGAAAATATCGAAAAAAAACCATTTGTATGGAGAACATTTCAAATTGGTCCTAGGAGGCTGAAATTCGGTATCCGGGGATATTTGGGGCTCCTGAGTCAGAATCTGAAATCGGATTTTTAAAATTCGGTCAAATTCGAAAAATATCGAAAAAAAACGATTCAAAATTTCAAATTGGTGCTAGGCGGTAAAGTAGGTTAGGTTAAAACCGAACTTAATGGGTTAGGTTAGGTTAGAACTGCGACCACAACAGAGCCGAACTGCTGCCAGTAAAGTAGGTTAGGTTAAAACCGAACCTAATGGGTTAGGTTAGGTTAGAACTGCGACCACAACAGAACCGAACTGCTGCCAGTAAAGTAGGTTAGGTTAGAACCGAACTTAATTTTTTTTTTTTGTAAAATTTCAAATTGGTGCTAGGCGGTGTCCGAAAATTCGGTCAAATCCGGAAAATATCGAAAAAAAAACGATTCAAAATTTCAAATTGGTGCTAGGCGGCCAAAACTCGGTATCGGGGGGCTCTCGGGGCTCAAAAATATGAATCTGATATCTTGTCCGAAAATTCGGTCAAATTCGGAAAATATCGAAAAAAAAACGATTCAAAATTTCAAATTGGTGCTAGGCGGCTAAAACTCGGTATCGGGGGGCTCTCGGGGCTCAAAAATATGAATCTGAAATCTTGTCCGAAAATTCGGTCAAATTCGGAAAATATCGAAAAAAACGATTCAAAATTTCAAATTCGTGCTAGGTGGCCAAAACTCGATATGGGGGGCTCTCGGGGCTCAAAAATATGAATCTGAAATCTTGTCCGAAAATTCGGTCAAATTCGGAAAATATCGAAAAAAACTAATTATGAGATGAATTTCTTCGAAATAACTATTCGGATAATAAAAATTATGTGATACATTATGAGAAAAAAAATATGCAAAATAAAATTCGGAGAAATGATGATTCGGAGAAATGATGTTATGCAAAATGAAAATATGAGTATCAATTTTATGCAACATAATAGTGAACCCGTTTTCTAACTAATAAATTAGAAGTGTAGACCTTGTACTATTATCTATTCTGTGGTGTAGACTAACTACGAAGTGAAAATTGGTTTTCACTCCCTAGAAGTAATTTGACAGTGTTCAGTCACCATAATATAACACTTAACTATATTAACTCTTACTAGCATTTAACACGGCTATTTAAGTCTTCGAAGAAAGAACAAATAAGATGTTACTGAACCAGCGAGCTATATCTTTGATTGATTGATTGGACCTCGTAGTCACTTACCACGTCAGATCACGGATGTAAACAATATACATTTAGCTTCGCAGCGAACAGCCCTATGTTTTGATGGCTGTACGGATATCCTCGAGGATTAACTCCATCGGATTCGAAACACGGTTGTTCCTCTCCTGACACATAACCGCGAGTGAAAATCATTTTTTAAAATATGATGTGCTGTTTGGTGGCAACCCTGGTACAAGGCTGCGCACGCGCGGACGACATCTGTCAGTGTTGCATGCGTTCGTCTATCCGCGCAACTGTGACTTGCTTGACATTGTTGTCTTGCCGATAATGCATATTAAAGCCAAACGAAAATATTTAAAATGAAATTTTTGCTCGTCTCACAATATTTCGTCTTTCGTCCTCCACAACTGTTAAGCTTGATATTGTATTTTAAAACAAATCAGAAATATTGAAAACTAGCTTTTGCCCCGGCTTCGCTCGCGTTAAAACATGTACTCTATCCTACGGAAACCATGCTTTTCCGAGATAAAAAGTACCCTATCATTTAAGTTTTGATATCATGTATCTTTGTTCTAATTTCACGCAAATCCGTCCAATATTTGTGGGATCAAATTGTTCATGATTACACACAACCTTCATAATTTAATTTAATGGAGAATAGGCAAGTCCCAATAGATAGATTATGGAGTTAATGTAGTGACACAGTCTGAGACAGGAACTTCCAAATTTTTCAGGTGCACTCACGTTTCGACGCCATAGCTAGACGAAAAAGCATGTTTTAGCGACGAATAGTTTGGGCACCCCTTGTCGAAAAGGTATAGAAAATTTGTGTTTATTATAATTTAATTTTTTTACATTTAACCAAATTTAACAGAAAACACAACAGTGCAAAAATATAAAAGAAGAAATTTACCAATGAATCCAACGATACGTATACTCAAACTCTCAACTCTAGCAAAATGCACACGCGACGCCTGACTATAAAATTACACTAATCAATTTACCGAACGACTAAAACAAACAAAAAAGGCGTCATTTAGATCCCATCGCCCAATTATTTCCCGATTATTAAGTTGAAAGTGCGCTGCCGTTGGTCAACCATCGGCGCTCCTACCCCACTCTCCGCTTCGCTGTCACGAAAATGTTAATTTTGTTATGATACTCATAATCAATTTAACACATGAATAATTTATAATAGCTTAACGCTTTGAATAAATTATAGTGTACATTTAATTTTTTTTAATTTAGATTAGGTGTTGTTCTTGATATTTTTATCAGTAAAGAAACGCTGCAGTAAAAAATCTTAAAAAGTAAATTTTCACCGTTTATTGTAAATAATGTTTCCTTGTAGCCTATTAGTTGATTTATTATATGCCATGGGATAATAATCAAATATTAGTTTATTTAAATAAGACCGCAATGGGTACTTGGTTTCACGTACACATTGTTTTCAGTTAATCGATTTTGTTTTTGGCCAGTCCTCAGCAACGAATCCACTGTTGGTATGGTGATAGAATATTGCCCACAGAATGTCACAAGCTACATTTAAATTTCAAAAAAATACCATCACTAAGAGGGTAGATCGTGCGAAAAATGTTGAAAATTTCGGATAGGTTTAATAACATTTTATTTTCACAAGTTAGAAACATTAGACATACATATAAAAAAAGTTACCTACATATTATGCCATACTGTATTATTTGTCATTTTTATTTCTAATTTAATTAACATTTAACTTAAATTAGTAAGTACCTTAATTTCTTATATACATGACGTGACTAGCTTATTTTAAGCAAACTGGCAAATTATTTAGAATCTTTTGCATCTTTAGGTATTCCGATAAACTTGACTCTCATCAGCATAACCAAATAAAAAACTACAATCAGATCTACCCCAAGGCCCAACGCTGCTCGATTCGGCTACTAAGGTATTTCCCATAAAATAAAACACCCCGTATAAAACATGCGCGGGGTCGTTGACCGCGTACGCTATACAGGGTGGGCGCCGCGCTGCCTTATAAGGAAACCGCCGACTATAGTTTTAGGGAGGCGCTTAAGATTATCGGTTTTACAATAAAAACTAAATATTACACGCAGGGGTCTAACTTAATATTGTTTTTATAAATGTATTTTACTTTAAGTATTACTTTCAACTTATATAATTATAATACATATTTAGACCTTGCATTAAGGAACACATACACACTCCAACGATTGTTTACAACGTTCGATAACAGATGTCGTTCCATAGAAAAACTTGATATTCTGAATACAAAGAATTTTACCAAACCCTTGGGCCTTGTCATAATCATAAATGAAGAAAGAGATAACTTTTGAAAACTTTGGTTTTCAAAACTGACCGAAAACTGAGTTTAATAGCAATCCTAAACAGTTAACAGATACACAGAAAAAAATAACTATGAATAGTGATTATAATGCTGATTTTGCTGGAGAAATTCTTATATTTATCGAAGAAAGTGTAAAATACGCTTACCATGCGGATGGAGCGCTAGAAAAAGCATTTTTCAAGCTATTTCATTATAACTATCGACCTTCGTGAGCTTCACTTACTGTGACAGGACATTTCTAAACGAACAGGGTTTGCGAATCATATTCGCACAGTCGTAGGAGTCTTACGAAGCCACACATTGAAGGTGTTCATCGGACGCGATGAAAGGCATCATCATCAGAAAAAGCTAATATTTTCCCAAAAGCGATGCCACCCTGGTTCACCCCTACCAGGAACTAAAACTTGGAGTGCTCCCAAGTTCCCAAGGACGGACTATTGCACAGCAACCGACGGACAATTATTACATATACATATGCTAATGCGGCCATATATCGTGCGCTTACGATGGCCATATCTCTGCAGGATTTTTATAGCTTTTGGCCGTGACTTTGAGAGTCATGGCGTCTTTAGAAGATAAAGCACTTATGGATAAATTAGGAAGTCTTCGGAATGGTAATTATTTAAATGACACCATTTTGTAATTATTAGTGTATTCGTTGTTCTGTTTGTTTTTTACTGGTCCTGGTTTGACGCAGCAACATAATATCTAATCGAATATACATATATTTTGCCTATGTAAAAAGTAGGTATATTCAATCTCCATAAGTAGAGTAGTATATTATTCCACAGAAGAACAACGGCTGGGTACTTTTAGTCCCGGAAAATGCACAATACCCTCAAAGGCGTACGAAGTCGCGAAAGTTTCAGATCCAAAAAAATATCAAGAACGTATAAAAATAGTTAGAAATGATAGTTTTTTTAAAGCTTTAAATATCCTGATGACATTTCGATCGTCTATATAGACCTTTAGAATCTTTTAAACAATCTTTCAGAATACTGTTGGGTACCTCTCTCTGTGTGCCTGTAAGCACGTTTGATTGACACCCGACAGGCTATTAGCGTGTTGATTTCCTTATGCGTTCAAAGTCCATCTCATTGTGACCAAAAATAATCTGCACTCATTTCTAATAATATATCCAGACGCTAAATAAGTGACATTCTCGTGTATTCCCGGCGGTGTCTAGACTCGATTAATCCTTCAGCCATGCCTGTACATCATGAGCCGACGTGTCATGACATGTTCGCAGGTCACTTTGCTGTCAAACAAGTGAAGTGATGAAATAAATCAACGGGAATGGAAGAGTTATCGGTATTTGTAAGAAAGATTTAGTATAAAAACAAACTAAAATGCGTGCATTTTCATTAAAATTAATATTGCTAGTCTGGTGAACCTTGATGTTATACAAATTACAAATGTTAGTGCTTAATACGACAGTGACAGTAGTGTTACTTTGAGTTTTTTTTTAAGATAGCAGTATCTACTGTAAGTATTTGATCCTGCACCGACTACATATTTCTGTTTCCCAGTGGTTGACTTGTAGAGAATGCCTGAAGGCCTTAAGTCCGCCATTTGTCCTTTTTAATATTGTGCAATAAAGTTTTAATAAATAAATAAGCTTTTATATTGATACTAAAAGCTGCCCGCAACTTCATTCGTGTTGTTTTCGCTACTAGGTATAGTCGGATAACAAAATATCCTATAACCATATTTGGATGTTTAGCTGTCCCTGTATTTTTATTGGTTAAAATCCGTCCAGCCGTTTCGGCGTGATGAGAGGACAAAGAAAATATCACAAACAGATGGCACTGTAAGGCTGGCGCCACACTCCTGCTGCATAATGACCCCACGAAATAAAAAACAGATTTTCAATACGATTTTAGAATTTCTCATAGCATGGAAGTTCAACTTGTTCCCTGATGACGTAACCTTTAGCCATTATCTTCAAACCCTTTCAATTGTATCGTTGCATTCCACACAAAAAGTTTAAAAGACGACTTTATTAAAAATTAAAACTAATAAATAAGCCGCCAATTACGCCACCCTCCTCATATTCACGTAATTATTTCATTATCTACATCTTGAAAGAGAAATTTAAAGCCAAAACTTGCAAAAAAGACATTAAAATCATATTTGCAATTACACCCAGTGGTCCCGCGGCTGGAAAAAAATAATTAAAAATTCCGCAAAGCGCGGCGTTTTGTCCTAAGCACCTGCGATAGCGACGCTCCCACGATTATGGAGGAGTTGTTTCATGGCGGCCGGAGATAATTGATATAAGTTTTGACGTTTAATTTCAGTGACAGGAACGGTTATCAGAGATCTCGGCCGGTAAACGATTTAGATACAAGTGTAGCTGTTTGTTTGCCTATTGTAGTGTATTTTAGTGCTAATCAAACTAAATCACTATGGTGTACTTATTGAAATCGTATTTGTCAGATAGAGTTCAGAGTGTACTAGTAAATGGAACTAGATCAGCAGGGTCTCTTGTTAGAATAGGTGTTCCCCAAGGATCAATTCGAGGTCCTATCCTCTTTCTAATTTATATTAATGATCTACCATTCATGGCGGAACACCTATCCAAAATAATACTCTTTGCAGATGACACGTCATTAATTTTTAAAGTCAAAAGAGGATCTCAGGATGTACGCATTATAAATGATGCTCTTCAACGGGCCCATGAGTGGTTTACGGCAAATAACTTAGTACTAAATTCTAAAAAAACTAAATGTCTACACTTTAAGCTTCCCAATATTAAACATTGTGTACAAGGTCTGAAAATTAATGGGGAGGATTTGCAAATTGTGGAAAACACGGTTTTCCTGGGTATAACTGTAGATTCTAAACTGCAATGGGGCCCTCACATTGCAATACTCGCAAAAAAATTAAGTTCGGCTGTATATGCTGTGAAAAAGATAAGGGCATTAACCGATGAGGATACTGCAAGACTCGTCTATTTTGCTTACTTTCACAGTGTCATGTGCTATGGATTGTTAATGTGGGGCAGAGCTGCAGATGTGGACGCAATTTTCATATTACAGAAACGAGCGATTCGTGCAATATATGGAATGAGAACCCGTGACTCCCTAAGAGAATTATTTAAAACAATTAATATTATGACTGTACCTAGCCAATATATCTATGAAAACATTATGCATGTAAGAAAAAACTTGACTTTATTTCGAAGGAGATGTGACATTCATAATAGGAATACTAGAAATAAGGATAAACTGTTAGGAATAAGAACTAGACTAAGTAAGATCCAAAAGTCATTTGTGGGACTCTGTACACGCTGCTATAATAAAATACCTGATCATATTCTAAATATGAATGAGAATAGATTCAAGACTACGGTAAAGCAAACCTTGAAGAAGAAAGCTTATTATAAAGTAGACGATTATTTTTCAGACGAAAACATATGGTTGGAGAATTTATGTTAATAATAATTGTGTTAGTGTTAATTATTTAAGCTTGTTTTTAACCAGTTTTCATTGTAAATCTCATAAAGTAATATGACTTAGTATTTTAGGGTATTTATGACTTAGTTGTAAGATGATTTGAATTGTATATGTATAGCAATGACCTTCAAAAAGCATTCTACATGGATCTATTTTGAATAAAATGATTTTGATTTGATTTGATTTGATTAGTGTTCATCATGTGAATTAATAAAAACTCTTGACGGAGTGACTAACTGGCTGGAGAAGATGGATCCATCTTCGTCTAACTTCAACAGTTTTGATAATACTTATTTTCACAAGGCTTACCGATTCAGTAAATACTGGATTTTTCAACACTTTAAACGATAATGGTTCGATTTATAACTCTTGAATGTAATTTTTTGTACATTGTAGAAGAGAAAAAGGTACTTGAGAATTACCGGTGTGCCTGATTACGCCAAGGTTACGTAACAATATCCATGAAATTTTAATATTCTCGGAAGGCTGATTGAAAATCGATCGCACAACAATCGAAGCTCATTGAGTTACAATGAGCATTAAGCAGCCTTCAATTGCGAAATTGTGCGGTAATCATATTATGATTCTATTTTTTTAATAACTTTCCCTTCATTGCCCAAGGTCATGTCCGTGTTTTATATGTTTTGGTGACTTTTGACAGCAGTTGTTTCTATCCTATGCTGTCCTGGACTTTTTTCATACCTAGATCCAATCAAAATCAAGCACAAAATCCTACATTCTAGAAAATGTATATTTTCTACTAGGAAATATTAGTATGGGTTTTACTCGTAGAACAAGTAAAAAAAAATATTAAAGGAAATGTATATACCAACTTTAAGTGGGTTTTTTCTTATTTGAGAACACGGTAACTTTTCACAAGCCTAAAATATACTTGAAAAATCTATGTTTAAACATTCTCAGGTTCTTTTTTATACTTCACACGCCAGACAATAGACCTTCCCTACTCGGGCAGTCGGGGCGACTCGTCGCGGCTATTCCGATATCGTAATGGCTGCGCGCAAATAACCAGGCCCCCAACAGACTTCGCGCCGAGCTACGAATGTCTCACTTAGACAATAGGCCTCCGGCCTCCATAGACCGTGATGGCTGTGCGCAAATAATAATAAACTTAATTATTTCATTATTATTTTAACACATTAAGACTATTATAAAAGGATACTCGGACTATACCAAAATATCCTTGACTTCGCTGTAGATTTCTTTGATGCTACCCTACTGTATAATGCCTAATACCACCTACCTGTACATTCTTGCGTGTCTTTTACCAGGAGTCAACGGTGTCGTATTCCGTTTAAGCTCCGTGCGAGATAGATTAGATAGTAGAGCAAGTGTTTACGTTCGAAGAACAGCACTTATGAATAATAAGAGTGTAATGACAATGCGGCAAGTTTTTTTCATTATAACTGTAACATAAGATCTAAAACATCGTCATGAAATGAAATGAAATTTATTTGCTTGAGACATGATATGACATGAGATGGTATAAAATGTATAGATGGTACTAATCAGGGTACAACTTGCTATGTATTGCGTATATCAGTATAGACGGTATATGACTTGGTACCTGCTTAGACGAGCGTGAATGTCAAAATGCAAGGGCGTGTGGCATTTGGTCTCCTTTTCCATCATTAGTCATACTTATCTTAGTTAGCTTACATCACCTCCCTGGAATCGCCTTTCACCCGACATAGTACTAAATTAATCAATTATTTTAAAACCTCTTACTCCACGGTCGGTCGCTTCGTGGCGCATCCCCGCAATGCGCTCAAGCGCAGATCAAAGCTGCGGGATGCGCAGACGACTTCCCCCCTCCTCCCCACTGAAGCGCCATCTTGATCGTTTTGCACCGGTGATAGCGTCTAAAATGGTGCCGTTGTCAAGCCGGCGCCTAACATTTGCATTCGAGAATAATTTAAACATCAGTTTAAATTGATGGAAATTATTATGTGTAAATTTGTGATTAATTGAATCTACAATGCATGTTTCGCCGCCTTTGATTAAGATAGGATAAGATTTTTTTCTGTTGTAGGTACATATTTTATATTTACATACGAGAATCTATATCTCCTCTCCAGCCTTAATCAATGTGACACAATGTATGTACAAAAGTTCTTATTTATATGCGCATTTACTTCGTACAACTTTAAGCCAATGGGTCCAAAGGCAAAAACTTATGAAAATGTTCGCATCTTGGATATTCGAACTAAGTAACAACACTCGTATCAAATACACATAATATGTGACAAACATACTGATTCTGTTAACGTATGTTCTTCATTTATATTCACAAAATTATTGAACTTAAGCTAAGGAAATACATACTACCATAGAATTACTATCGATCTTTACTTACACTACGGAAAGGACAATTACATTTCAGGGCACAAAACCAACACTTCCGCAGCAGTGTGTGGCGTGGCGACTTGTCAAACGATGACAAATAGTCCGCTGAAGGGCCACTAAGTAGAGCATTCATCATATCGTAATAATAGCTTGAAGGTATGTGTCTACCAAATACCAGAATGTTACCAACGATTGGGTTTAGCCATTTAGCTTGTAAAATGCAATCCAAGACAATTTTATAGCCTATCAAGCTAGCAGTTTTTTAATCTACTTATTTCACTTCCTTCGTGCGTCATTTAGTGCATTATCTGATTTTATTATACATTGAACTATGACATTTTATTATGAAGGATATTTTATACAATACACAACCTCTAACCTTTAATAAAGCCTTTCTTGGCGATATTGTTCTTTACGCGCCGAAATAGTCAACAAAAGGACCACCCACGCTCCAGACGAACAAAAACGGAGAAAAATATAATAGAACGTAGCACATTTCATATTTAATAACTACAAAGTGAATAGGAAGCCAAAAATAGCGGCACAGTCAATGAATTGCAAATATTACTCACCCCTATTATACAAACCTTATACAGGATTTTGGCCACAATTACTATACGCAGAATCAACGTGCAGGTCAAGCGAAGAAGGATATTTAATTCTCTCTTTTAATTTTATCCCAACACTAAATTATCGGGAAGAAAAATAACAGCAGAGGTTGAATATTTAACGTGTCGCAATTAAATTTATCTTAATGGCAAATTTGTCGTGCTTAATTCTATGAACCACATAATTGAACAGTAATATAGATCGCTAGTCATTTATATTCCGCTATGCTTGTGGCTCGGGCCGCGAAGCTGGAGTTATTTCTGACACAGACACAAAAGGGAGGTTACACGCATTTTTTAAGGAAATTGCGAATGGATATAAACAGCCGTGGGCGTGCTAATCACTCGGCTAATTATAGCCCTCATACAACAACTCATGAATGGATGTCATATCAATCGGCTTACTTGAGTAAGTTATAAATAAAAACGGAAATTGACTTTTATTGATATTTTTATTAGTTTTGGCGAACTAGTCATAAATTTTAGCCCTAATTTCGTTGAATAAATAATGGAATGGGGTGCGCCCCGCAAGACACTTAAAGTCTGGACTATTTCATCATATTAGATGGTGTCCAATTTTTTTTTTTGCGTCTCAGATTAAAACTTCCTCTTTCCTTAGCCAATCATGGCTACACAACATTGAGATTTTTTTGACATATTACAGTATTATTAAATAGCTTCGAGTATGGTGCGCTTGCGTCGCGGAAAGTTCGCTCGTCGTATAAGGCACACGAATTATAGCGATTGTTTTACAGTTAGCTGCCTACACGCGACCAGTATGGCGCCACCAACACCATGCACCTGATGGATGGACAGATTGTCTTACAGACTATAATACATGGTGTAGTCCATTAAAATGTTAGTATGTACAGTTTCAAAGCTTCTTTGTATATGTATGTATGTATGTATGTAAACACTTTATTGTACATAAAAACAAGAAAAACACATTACAAAAAATAAGCATGTACAAAGGCGAACTTATCCCTTTAAGGGATCTCTTCCAGTTAACCTTTGAGCAAATGAGTGCTAAACAAATGTAAATGGTAGACAAACCAAGCAACATGTACAATATAAAGGAGTAACTATAACTATACAATAATACACATGAAAATGCAAAAACCAACAGAGAGAGAGAGAGAGATAGGTAACAGTCAATATAATACATATTACATAATATCTATATAAATACATATACATAATATTCAACATAAATAAAATTATTATTATAACAAAAACAGCAACCTAATCATTCGTTCGACAGCCACAATTCCTTTAACTTCCCCTTGAGCGATATGTTTGGAAATTAGAAACTAAATCGATATTTTCATTGTGATTACAAGTACCAACACCTCATGGCGAATAATTGTCCTCATTTTTAGACCTATGCTGAAATATATCTATGCTATAAAATATCTGTCAAATAAAGACTAAAGTCTATTTATTTAATAATACGTTTTGTTGTAATAATGAATAATAACCTTAATAAAAAAAAATTAAACACTGCCAGCACAAGTACAAGCTGGTCATCATGAGATCCTCATTATATGAGCGAAGTGGAAAATACTAAACTGCTCTCTAATTGGTCCCTTTGGGAACTACGATGCCACAGACAGACACACAGATACACATGTAAAATTTATAACACCCCTTTTTTCATCGAGAGTTAAAAATACTGTAAATAATGTGTAATAAATGAAAAAGATACACACATCACTCACGATTTAGATAACTACACTATAATATTCTCCTCACAATTCAGCAGATTAATCAAACATGTGCGTCTTTAAAATTGCTGCAAATATAGATCGAAGTGTACCAATGATATACCACCCCAAAACCTCGAGCCGCTGCTTTTTTTCTACAAATTAATCCAGCAAACCCATCCGTGAAAGCCACCAAACCCTCTTCAATGCGCACTCGCCTAACAGTAATCAAACAAGTCCTTTACAATTTTTTTCTAACAGTACCGAAACCGCTACACATTGTACCGAAAAAACGCAGCCTCATGTCATCTCGAAATCGCCCAGCACCATCTGGCGTATCCTTGGCGAAACGTACTCATATGTCTTTTCGTCCAGATGACTTGCTTTGCAGAACCACGGTGCGCGCCCGATTCGATATTAAACCTTAATTTTATTGGTTTACTATCGAGAGTCGTTTGGGAGGGTTGATTAGAAATTTGAAGGGTCAGTTGTTTTGTTTTGTACCGTAGGGTGTGGGTTGAGAGTTGGTTTTGGGTCGGTGGCGTTTTTGTCACATTTTTTTTCGGAAGTGGCACAAATTCATATGGCAAGGAGCGTGTCAGGTTTCGCGGCAGATGCGCCGGCGCACGTTGGGCACGCGCCGGCTGCCGTGTTTGTTTGTTATTAAAAAAAAACTTAAATTGGAACAATAAATCAATTGCTATTTTTAAATTTGCAATAACTCTATTATCTGTTATTTATAGACGTTGGCGTAAATCACCTGAAATTGGTTTTTCGATCGATATAGCATAGTGTGTGTACATACCTATTACCTACGTTTATTTAGCGTTTTAACTAAAACATTTTAGCAAGCACATACAATACAATACAATACAAAATGCTTTATTGCACACCAAAAAAGTTTACAAAATCAATACTAATATTGTAATACTAATATTGTAATACTTAGTTAAGTGTGCTTACTGAAAAAATGACTGAATGTTGAGTTTCTTTCGACGTTTCTCCTCAACAGTAGTCTCCGCTTATGAAATGCCGGTAGACTCGTAAAAGTGGCCTTCTGCAATTAGGCGCAGAATAAAGTTCATTATTACTTCATTATTTCACACATTCTGGGCAATTGACTATAGGTATTGGGAAACAATATTTCTAGGAAATCTCAGCGAAGAACATATTTTTTCCTCATCTGATAAACAAAAGCAAAAAGGCCGCTTTCAATGGAATGCCACAACCTGATTATTACCATCATTATACTTGGATATTTCCGACGCAAACCAATCGCGGACTCACTAGTCACTACCCTTCCGCGCTTCCCTACTGGCAATCACGTAATACTTCCGTGAACTAAAACGTAAACTAAAACGTAAATCATGCATCACGCGATTATAGTGCTAATTACTAGGTTGTATACCTTAGATTGGCATGAAGATTCGCGAGGACTTGCGTGATTTTGGTGTTTAGATGAAATTATCATATGATTAGTGCATTATTCATATGGCTCGCGAATTGAGTGTTGCGCAACCCACGCGAGCCGCGAGGCTCAAAACAAAGATTTAGTTGCTCCTGCGCACGCAACGCCGATGCTGTCTAAACAAATTAAAATTCCACGTGAGAATACTCTGATATCAGCTTCACATTCTACATACATTTAAGTACCTACTTAGTATACTAGTGCCTGTGCCAGTTCAGACCTCGCTAATTTATTTCGAATTGGCTGAAATTTGTATTTTTTTTTTAATTTGTCAACCCTATAACTCCGCCATTTTGAACAATTTCGAATACTTAACGAATCGACAAAAAAACTATATACTGATCGAGCCTACTCACAAAAACTCATGACAGTCGGTTGAGAAATGCGGTCTCTAGGCGCGACACACGAAACAATTTTTGGCCAAGCTGAAAAAGAGACGCTTCGCTCGATCGGTCAACCTTTCCCGACTATTATTACAATATCAAATTTGCATCGTAAGGTGTAAGCTCTGTGGCACCCAAGGAGTTATTGGGTAAGACTTTTTACCTTTGAAAACTTTACTACCTACTGAAAAATTAGAAACATACCTACACGTTTTCAGGTATAAGACATTTGTTTCAACCCTTGCGATGGTAATATAGGTACAGTCGCCATCAAATATATCGCAGCATATACGGCGTTCATAAATATCTGAACACGACTCTTATTTGCTGGGTGTTACAGTACATGTTCAGATATTTATGGACGCCTTATATGCTGCGATATGTCTGATGGCGACTGTACTAAGTAGGTTAATTGGCTTACCACGTTTAATTTGCAAATTACCAAATACCTACAAACGACTTATGTCGATATCAAATAATACACATAAAGATAGGTCCACATCTGTTAGCACCGTCATATTTTTGTCACGAAAGGTGATCAGGTTTAAAGTTGTCATGCACCTGTGTCCAGATGTACACTCAAGTTTCTGGATGGAATTTCGCACACCGTCCTCCGATGGCCAGGTCGCGCGACCACTTGCTCCCACTTGCCCCCGCAATTGGTCGATCACATTATGTGACACCCAGACGTCACGGGTCACAGACCAACTGTAATTTATTGCGTAGGTACAACCTAACCTACCTGCTTTCCCAGATTTTCGCATATTTTTTATTGTTTTTTTTTTACCTTCGTAACCAAAAATGCTTCGTGCGTTACAAACATGACCATAATTCTGGTTTTAACTGAGCTTATTTGGTGCCATACTAAATCCCTATTTACTTGACGATACTCGTTGGTGGTCCATGGTAGTACAGTTACCTACCCAGGTAGCGGCCCTGGGTTCAAATCCTGGCAAGGATAAATCGTCTGTTTTCAATCAAAACTCACTAAATAACAAATACCTACTTAAAACAAAGCTCGTAACTCAGTAACAATCTACATACTAGATACGATGTTTTCAAGGGTAGCAACAGAAATTTTAGTGAGTTTTGGTTGTCATCAGGCAAAATATTATTAAGATGTAAAAATTTGTTCCTGGATCGTTAATGTTTTCAGTATTTATATATTTGAATTACATACATTTTACATATAATTGACCATTTTGATACTCATACTCATACTCATACTCATTTATTGATAAAAATTTCAAAATTATATAAGTCAAAATCTTATAGCTATTAAAATGATTATGTTAATACATTTAACAATTACATTATTATTATTTATAAAAGCAGTTTATAGATACAGGGATAAATAGGACATTCACTTCATGTCTTCTAGTGTTCTATGTAAAATCCCGTATCATCCCTCGTAAGGGTGAGGCACCGCGGTGTCCCGTTGGTCATACGGCACGGCCGGCAGCTGCGGCCGCACCTGGGCGGCGCGCGCGCAGGTCGCGCACGTGACAAGGTGGCGTCATGCTGGGCTTGCACCTACTTAGTACTTGTTGCTTAGCCCTGTACCTTAATAACCATGAATAAATAAATACATAGAGGACAAACTTACACAAAGCAACCACCTAAATTAAGCTTAAGAAATGGTTGTAGGTACGAAGAGGCGAAGACGGCGATATCTTTACTTGTATAAAAAACCGGCCGGCACCGCATACAAATGTGGTGCAAAGTTAACACAACCGATCACGTTTGTTGTATGGGAGCCCTACTTTTAGTATTTGTTATTATAGTGGCATCAGACATACATCATCTGTGAAAATTTCAACTGTCTAGCTGTCATGACTTCATGAGATACAGCCTAGTGACAGACGGACAGCGGAGGCTTAGTAATAGGGCCCGTGTTAAGCGTTTGGGTAGGGAACCCTAAAATTTCACGTTTTTTAAAATGTTCCGTATGGGTATTACGAATATTTTTTTATAAGGAAATCACGTCGTGCACGTATTTCTGACTCGATCTTGAACTTGACTTTGGCAGCGTGCAGCTAACGCTAACCCTAACAATAACCGCACAATGCAACGCTGCGGCTACGAAAATGACACGTTACCGATGGCATTAAAATAATTAAACATAACGAGTCCGCAAACAAGTTATTAGGGAGAAAAAGAGGAGTTTTCGCGTGAGGCTGCGCGCGCAGGTGCCGCGCAGGGCTGCCACAAGAGAGACAATGTGTTTCAAATTCAAATCGTTCATAAGCAAATACCTACAATGCGTGATTTGCACATTAAATGATTCAAAACAATATCCGATAATGGTTTAAATATCCGATAACTCATCAAATAGGCCTCACCACTTCCGAAATTAGGAGATCCGCAGAATAAAAGCCAGACTTTTGAAAGGGAAACATTGCTCGTGGAACCATTAGCTCTTGCGGCAGAAAGATTTTTGAGTAACGACTGTGTACCGAAAGACGTAGCGATGGAATACCCTCAACGTAGACCGACGATTTGGTCAGGATCGCGGAAAACTAATAAATGAAGAAGGCGTACGACTGGCTGAACGGCGTTATCAGGCCTCGTCAGATCGTCAGTACGATTTTACTTATTTTTGGTACACGGATAACTGATGGTATACACAGAAATGTAGGTACACCTTTATGAAGATTAAATAAATAGAGGTTTATGGCATTTACTTATTCCGCAAACAAACTGGTACCTTCTTAACTTATAGACAAGGCACAATGTGCGAGGTGCCAGCCCTAGAGCAGCGCCGCAACAATTACCAATTGCACGCGTTTCGACGCACGCGCACGCGCTGTGTTCTATTTTTGAATATTGAACTTTTTAAAAATGGCATATTGATCAACCGGCCGCTGCCTATCTCAGCTGTTTACAAAATACTTAAACTACTCACCCAATTGTCTTAAACAGTTTTTTGTTAAAGCTGCTTGAAACGCGATTATCTTATAATATTATAATGATTGTTTTTATACATGAAGGTTGTTATTGATGTTAAGTTATCTTATTAACTTTAAGGCCTGGTTGCAATGTCGAATAACATTAATATTGATCATGTAAATTCATGTTTAGAAGTTCATCTGTTGAGACGATAACGTGCTTCAATTATGTTTAAATTGATCATATTTTAATTGGTACCATTAACCTGTCCAGAACAGAATGTAATATCACATTTTCTGATAATTACGACTTAAATGCATTTAAGTACATAACAGTAATTGTACAATCTTTAAAAATTGTACCCACATAATTGTTATTGTACAATATTTAAATTTAATTGTACCTAGAAGGGGCTGCGTAAAAGTACTATTTAGGTACTGTACCTAGTCGGGTAAAAAATATCCAATAACCAAAGGGCGGACAGTGGATGCAATATATACGCCAAAATCATGTCAAAAGATATACGTAATATGGATATGACTACAAAAACTGCATACATAAATGTTACTCGAATGTCAGCTATCCCTGTACCAAAATTGGATAAAATTAAAATCCTGCCAGCCGATTCGACAAATAAATGATTAAGAACAAAATGCGCTGAACGGATGACTCCGCGCGTCTATACTAATTCTGCATCGCTCTATCAAGATTGTTCTGAAATACCTACCCCTCTCGATAGAAAAGTGATAGCTTCAGTCTTCACGGCTAGACTTGGAAAAACTAAATGTATCTCTGGTACATTTGTACAAACAACCCAATTTACATACTCGTATATTTTCATTCTTGGGTTTACTAATAATGACAATATAAATCACAACCTACTTAACAAACATATTATGTACCTTAGAATGCATTTAATACTATTTTGGCCCGAGAATAGAGTGGCCCAAATCAATAGTTTTCCATGGACACCGTGCCCCGTCTCACCATACACGGTAACGCTATAGGGTAGCAGGGCTTGAATCGCAACCGCAGCTCCGAAAGGTACTCTAGACTAGAGGGGCTTGTTTAAGAAGTCAACGCCCCGCGCATGCGCGCATCTGGCGGGCGCGTGCGCCGCACATCACATTGCGAGCGCCGAAGCTTAAACATATACTGGGTCCTGTAGGAAAGAGAGAACTCCTACTCGCATACATAGTGAACGAAATAACGTAGTAAGTATTTGTCATAAAATCGTTAGTCTTTTTTTACTAGCCTACATGTGTGTTCCACTGCTGGGCAAATGCCCCCTTTTTTCCACCAGTCGTGTAGGTAAAGGTATGCTTCTTAAAATGTGTCGCTAGGTCATCCCTCAGTCTCCTTCGGTGGCCATCTTACGGTTGTCACTTTGTAATCCTCACATTTTTTACTTTACAGCATTTTTTAAAGTAACACGCATTAGTTTAGTTATATTATATGTTAGGTTTGTTTTGTAACAATCCTGGTATGTTAACTGTTTTTGAGAAAAATAAAATTAAGTCTAACGAAAATTATGAAAAACAACACATTATGCAAACAGTTTCATGCCAGTCAACAAGGACCCACGAAAAAGAATTATTTACTCAAACGTTCGCCACTAAAAATAGGTATTATTTTAACACGTGTTTGTGTATATAGATCTGTGTGGCATCGTAGCTCTCAAAAGGAGGAACCGATTTAAATGCGGTTTTATCGAAACCATGCCTATCGCGATCAAGATGGTTATTGAGCAAAAGTAATCATTCGTCTCAAAGATATTCAACTCTCATTGAGACTAATGATACAATCTCCGCCAATAGAAACTGACAAAAAAAAAAGAAAAAATATCTCGAAAGCGTTTATGATAATGTTATTAATTTACACAAGAAACTTAAATGCGATCTAGACAGTTTGGTGTTTTACCAACTTACTCAAGCCTCAGGCAAAACTAGGTTAATATTTAATTTAGACGGTTTAGTGAATATATAAATCCTAATAAATATTTCCTTATCAATGCTCTAAATCTCATTGTTCTCAATCAATCTCACAAGGGAACCCCAAAACGTTCGTTTTGTTAATACACCCCGTAGCAACACATTACAAACTTAAATCTACACTCCAGCAAATAAACGGCAGACAATTTTGAGTTTTAATACGATGATATAAAGGACATGTAGAGTGAAAAGAAACAGTGATAGTTGTTTTTGGGGGTGGATTCTCAAGAGTGCCGATATTTGCAGATGTTTCGTGCTTGTGTAATTTAAGTGGTCGTAATTGGCCCCCAAATTAATTATTTTGACATATTTATTGTGATAACTTTAATATATTTTCGGCACGTTTTTATTTAAAATTCGTAAGGTTTCCTCTTCCTATAGACTGTTTTGCAACTACATACGTATTAGTATTGTTGTGTTCAATAATATATACAAAAACTCGAGGTTAAACGAATTAATTTCAAATTCGAAATCTTTGACAAGAAGAAAATGTATTTCTCGACACAATCCACCCAGAAATAAACTAATGTTTTGACATTGAATTCGATAAACATAATGATTTGGATAAAATCATTCCGAAAGCACTCAACCTGCCAAAAGTGACAAGGACGCCTGGATTGAAAATACATTTACTAAAAATATTAGTTTAAAGGTAAAACGACGGTAGTAACAAGTGAAAGAAACAAAAGTGAAAGAAAATGAAAATATTTATTAAAACCTACTATTTTTTTATATGATTGGAACTGTATCAGGGCTGGTTAGCCCTCACTACCAGTGAGTCGGACTTTAGGTAAGAGTCAAAAATTCACTAACGAGAATGTATCCGTGTGTCACGGGGGTGACCTGGAGTAGATATAAGCGCAAGTTACAATAAGTTACTACTAAAAACCCTTTTTTAAATAAAGGGTTAACCTGCAACACGAGCACCTACAGGGTCGGGTTCCACTAGTTTATTACCATAAATCGATGGTATTAACGGGTAAGCGCGTTGTCAAGTCGGCTTAAGGCTATTGGAATTTATATTGAGTTTGATTTTATATATACGACGACGCGATTCGCTCAGTTTGTAGATGCCTACTGAGCCGGCGGTCCCGGGTTCGAAACCCGGCAAGGGCAAATATTTGTGTGATGAACTCGAATTATTTATTATATTTATTTATTTATACGCATACGAAAGGATTTGATTAAATGATCAATTTTCCTCCGAAATACTTCTACATACTTATTTATTTATGAATATATTTACACCACAGCATAACAGACCCCACTGTACTGCTAGATGTACACTTAACTTAATTTTAAACTTAAGCTAATAGGAACACTAGTTATCCTGTTATCCATCAACTCACAGCACCTCAAATACGCACTACTCTAGTCTGACCAAAAAGAGTAGAAATTAAAAAGTGGCAATACTGTAGTGTCGTCCATTCCAAACCAATCTAAGAAAACGGGGACGACACTACAGTATTGCCACTTATTAATTTCTACTCTTTTTGGTCAGGCTGTACACACTACGCACTATATAATGTATACTTATATTGTGTTGCTCTGAATTATTTCACACGCTATTCGTTTTGTGCTATATACGGTGTTATAATATTGATTGATATTGTGTGTAATAAGGTATAGATTTTGCATTATATAACGGACATCCCACGACTTTGGCGGCAAGCAGAGCGGCCAGCGGCAGCCATACGTGTGTCTCGCTCACTCGTATGGCCAGGCTCGGACCTTTCGCTACGTCGCTCACCGCTGCCGCCGATGTATGAAGTTATAAATACAATACAATACAACAATACTCTATTGCACACCAACAAAAGCTTACAAAAGGAAATAAAACAAATACAGTTTTTAGATAACGGTAGACAACAGGTGCTCCTATCGCTAAAATGCGGCCTCTTCCAGACCTTTGAATAGTAAAATAATATTTAAGAGATTTTGTATTGTGATTTTAGCCTTCGTCGTATAGGTGAAAGTGTCCCTAAATCTGAAGCTATTACCCCGCTATCGATTCAGCCCCACACGCGACCTCTCCACGTGAAACAATAAATTGAAAGATCTAATCGGAGCGGTAACATTGTTTCGGGAAGGTTCGTAAAGTGAGCAGGGGCAGGGGCGCTGGCCGCTCCGCTCGCGTGGAGTTATACCGGCGCGACATGAAAGGAAAATAAAATGTGCGCTGATTTATGAACAAGTATCGCGATGTCGGGGGACGTGAACGGCCTAAGTGGCCCATGTGCCAACTTGCCTCAAATGCTAACCGATTCTAAAATTATTCTGGAGGATAAATCTCTTATAACGTTATTTTGGTGAGATGCTTCTGGTCAATACAATTTCAAAAATCGTTGCATATGGCTCTACGTGGGCTCTACTGTGCAGATAATCCTTTTGTCACGATTTTTTTTCGGGCTAACAGCTCAAAACCACAAGGGTCTTAACTATCTACCATTACTTATTCTTGTTCCATCATTTATGCCAACGTGTAAAGCTGAAATTCTAAATCTATCGCGTATCCCATATTTCCTAATAAATGTTCTCTTGCTAATGTCATATACTCGTAACATAAATTTTAACTATCTTATAAGATCTGTTAAGTATTACAAACAATCACATACATATATTTATACCAGTAAACCAAACAATAGTCATACAAGATAAAATACGACTAGAAGATAAAAGAGATTATGGAAGAAATAATAAATACTATTAGATTAATACAAGTTTATACGTGTTTATTATATCATCCACTCGGAAGCCAAACCAAACCTCTCCATCTCGGCCTCGGCGACACCCCTCGGCATAATTGGCAGCACTTAACGTCTGGCAAACCGGAAAAACATTATGGCGATCTAATTCTGTTTGTATTTGTACAGAAGCAAAGCTGCTAGTTTTTCTGCGCCCCGCACGTGGCCAAGAATCGTGAATCTAAAAGCGGACCCTTGAGGCACACCTGCGCTCGCAGACTCCAAAAAACCTCAAACGGCTGGGAGAATGGCTCTTATTGCGTTCCAATAGGAATAAGAATGTGGGATATAAGTATAGCACAGATTTGGCAGGAAGAGGGTGGTATTATATTTAGTCTCCCTTCGATTGAGCGTTCGCAAGGTGTGCGCGAGTTCTCGGATGTACATTACAGTCTATGATTTGAGCTATTATGATTATGACAAAGCTTCTGTCGTCATATACTCTATAGCACTCTGAACTGGTAAAGATTCGATGGATTGATATTGGATCCACCTGCCGATCTCAAAGATCAAGTTTGCAATTACTACTAACAAATAAGAAGGCATACATAAACCTTCTATCCGAAGCTGAAATTGGAATATAGAAGGATCATGAATTCATGATAAGTTTTTGAGACACTCTTAAAACTTCTTTCAAACCCATTTGCAGATAATTATAATATTAATGTTATATAATTTCAATACACTACTTGTATACAATCAATTTCAAAAGATTCAGTTTTAAACCTGTCCTAACTTGTACATATATCACTTTAATCATCAGAACACCTTGTGCCACCGTTACATCCACAACACACAAAAGCAGTTTTTAAAATGTATTCAATTTCACCCTCCAATTTATATACACCTATAACAGTTGCAGTTTCTCTTTCTATATCTACAGTTTCGTTTCCTCTTATTTCAGAAAAGGCCGTAACCAACACGAATTTTTCTTTCAAATGATGCCATTTTGTGTATTAGAGGCATAATTTTGCACCTTTCGTCGTATCTATAACGCCAGATGTCGCGACCTTTCGTACGGCTTCTATTCTTGTCTAATGCTTTTTTTTTCTTTTTTCAGGTAAGTTCCGAGCATTATAGACAGCAGTCAAAGGTAACGTATGGGGGGTCGTGGATTAAAGGAATCGTTGAAATCGCAAATCATCATCTTCATTCCCTTGCCCTTATCCCATTTATTTGGGACAAGGGCATTGCAATCTTGCTATGTATATATGGCAAAAAAATCGAGATTTTTCATAAAAACTAAGCCTTGTCCAGATATGACATCCATCAGGTTTATGTTGTAACACGTCGATGTGATCCCTTGTGTTCTAAGATTAGAGAGAAGAGAGCAACAAGAGGCTTGCCAACATTGATGATACGAACAACAAACAGAACTTTAATAAAGGGAAACACATGGATTCACCGAAAATAAGGGTAAGTAATCGCAAAAAATTGGGCAAGTGCGAGTCCGACTCGCGCGTGAAGGGTTCCGTACCATAATCTATAACAAGTTTGTTGTATGGGAGCCCCCCTTAAATATTTATTTTATTTTATTTTTAGTATTTGTTGTTATAGCGGCTATAGAAATACATCATCTGTGAAAATTTCAACTGTCTAGCTATCACCGTTCTTGAGATACAGCCTGGTGACAGACGGACGGACGAACAGCGAAGTCTCAGTAATAGGGTCCCATTTTTACCCTTTAGGTACGGAACCCTAAAAAGAGCAGCATAAGTACAAAACAGATCGTAATATAATAACATCCTGAAGATGATTAATATCATCTTACTACGAATGAAATATTTCTTCCCTATGAAATAATTCTTCCCCATGGTTTGGAAATGCTTACGATCGACAGGCGAATCATAATACTAACAATGGTTTCGCTGCGCAGTGAGCAGTCGATTTGCGGTGATTGATTCAACTGATTGAATGCTAGTCTACAAAAACTTATGTTTTTTGACGTTGCCATAAATATAAATGTAAACACTTTAGTAAAGAAAGCAAAAACAGAATGATAGCGAAAGTTTTCGTACCCAATGATGACTAACAACCAGGATCATCAGACATGATGGCCGCGGCCAAGAAGTTAGAGTTATCAAATTGTATGACTGAGGTACTAAATGATTATGTTCTGGTATTTGACATAGATTGGCAAAAACTGTACAGGAGAGGGGACACAATCTAACTAACAATCGGTCTGAGTTCATACAAATTAATTCATGATGTATAGTATAAAAAACTATTTTACTTTTCTCCATTTTGATCATTGTTGAAAGCTGATGGTCTCTAAAAATATTAACACATTGTTTTTGTGTACTTATCTTACAAAACTACGTAGTTGTAACAGGCAGTGTGGTCTGCGCTGGAAAGGAAGTCTAATGTTCTTAGAGGAAATATTGGCTATAATCTCCAAACAAACTATTGTATCGAGCAGGATTACTGCCGTTTAGCCACCGAGCCGATCCATAATCGTTTTTACTTTTGCCACTTTGATGCTTGTAGGTCTGAGTTACTTGGAACTCGGGTGTGGCCTGTTAAGTTGTGGTAAGATATTGTTGGTCAATAGATACAGTTTTGCTTGCAATTTTATGAATGACGGGCGGTTAAATAAAAGAGTTTAACAGCTACGTTTGTTAGAATGTCGTCCGGTTGGTTGGTGGCTCCATACGAGCCCGGGTAGTGGACACACATTTGCTTGAACCTTAATAATGGTTCGTCATTGTGCCTTATTCTACTAGCAGTTTGGAAATAACATTGAATGATTGACATCATCGAGTTTTAACGCTTCCAAACAGTCATTATTCCTTAACCACTTCTCATCGAATGTTACTAGGGGTCAATCTCTGCTCAGTTTCGAAGGAAGAAAAACCAATACTCCCTTAAGACTTGGCCAAAGAGACGTTTACGTCAGTTCAACGCCTCGCCGCGATAAGTTACCCCATGTCAATCCGAACCCCTCCCATTTCACCGTCCATTGGTCGCGGGGCAGGTGCCGTCGCGCGCCGTGACTCTGATCAAGAGGCTTTGATTTGACCGCAGAGGTCACTGAGGTCAAGTATTCGAAATTAGGAGGAGTTTTGAGTTCATCTCACAAGCGGCCAGCCTTCTGAGTACCGACACTGCGTTCACTAAATCCAATTGACAACCTGTCATCGGTGTTCAATCATCAAGATCATTGGCATTGTAGCTATGTTTCCAAGCACTTCCAACACTTCTTAAAAATAGTCCTCGCAAACAGTTTAGTTTATAATTTGACCGACGGAATTCATCATTGACCCCTAAGTGATAAAAAAAACATAAAAACTCTGCGAATTAAGTCTCTAATCTCGCTTGAGTGTCAGCTCATGCAAAGGGTAACCTCATTAATATAATAGAAAAGGGTAACCTAAAAACCTACTCAGCGAAGGCTATCTCGATAAAAATGTAACCGTAAAATTCTAGCGCAGCGGAAGCCGACCCATTAATTAGCCCTAACAAGTGCGAACATACACTAAAGTTCTTACAAGTCAGGTAAAAAGCGTAGTAATTGTAAACAGATACTTAAATGCCGTATAATTCCTAAGGCATCGCTTTAATTCTTGTACAAGTCACGATAGATAGAGTTTTTTATATGGACGGACTGGATGGCTATGGATATTTAGTTGTACCTCTTTATCAGTCGTCCTAACCTAGTGCGGGAGCTATCAACAAGCTATCCGCAGCAAGTTCATTCTCATCGTCAATTAAACTTTGTCTTAACTTGTCCTCACCGTTTCTACTCGTTACCCGAATGTTAAGGAAATATTAGTGCATTTTAAATGTTTTAAGGGCACGAATTTGTATATGCCGTGAATGTTGAAATAGTTAAAACCAAAAACTTACTTCATATGTAAGTATGCCCTGTCCGCGTTTTTGAGATGTGGAATAAAAAGCTCATACATAGACATACAACAAGCGCAGCGTGGGACGTCCACCTACAAGATGGACAGATGACCTTATAAAGGTCGCCGGAAGGCGCTGGATGCAGGTCGCTTCCAACCGGTATATATGGAAGTCCAAAGGGGAGGCCTATGTTCAGCAGTGGACGTCCTGTGGATGAGATGATGATGATGATGATGATGACATATACATATCATATCGTTAACCTATCTCGGGATTCCAACATCACTGGGGAGAAGACAGTCCTGGCCAATGTGATCAGTAAAATGGTTGTTGTCACCACCGAGACGGCATGTTTGACTTTGATGAAGAACTCCCCGATCCGCATTCGCTTTAAAAAAAGATACAGTGACCATGCTCAGTGTCAGTTCCACTTAGTTGTAATTTTGCCATACTTTTTCATCAGGTGCCAAATACTTAAGAGCTGCCAAAGGCCAAATAGAATTACCTAGATACGAACTGTACAAAAAAGTGGAACTATGACAAACGACCGGAACATAGCACGCATAGTTGCATACCCGAGACGAACTTAACTTAATTAACATTTTTGTGCAGAAAAACTATAACGACTAGTCTGGGCTAGGCTGCGTGTTGCCAAAGATCCAGGTTCCAGTTGCAAATAGCATCAAGTCTCCTTAAATTTCAAGGCACCTAAGACCTTTATACATGAGGACCCGCAGTTGACCTTAAGCTGCCCTTTGCTGTGAATTATAACTCTGTTTCTACTCATTAAGGCCTGCTGAAAATGAAACTCCGTTTCATGTGCAGTTAATATCGTTTGGGCTTGTTAGGTCCGTTCGAAATGTGGGTATAATTCATATTTATTATTACAAATCCAAGTTAGTTAAGCAAATACGTATCATGGCTCATCATGGCATGAATTATACCGCCTGAGGGAGAGAAGCAGTAAAATGTGGTTGAATAGTAGGTAGAAGTGTTTCGTGCTTGACAGCAGCCCTATGATGATTATGTTAATGCGCTGTAGGTAGATTATAAAGTAACCTGTAATTTATCATTCATGCAATAAGCCACATCATAAGCCAAGAGAATATAGGTTCGTTTCCAACATTCAAGTGAACGCTCATTCAACTGCTGGACGTGGCCCTCCTCAATTTGTGCCCCATACAACCACTTCCCGCCAGTCTTTAGGTCCGCCTGGCGGGTGAATCTTCCCTTAGTACGGAATCGGACAAAATTGGTTTGATTCCCAAATTCCGAATACCTCCACAGATCTACACATTTAACCAATTTACAAAATGAACGTTAGATGTTATCACGTATCATTAGCAGTAGCCGAAGGTCGACCTCTAAACCCTATTACCGCCTATGCCGCTCCCGCCAGTCACGCACTAGACTTTTTTATTAGTCTAGATTATTATATTTAACTCGGATTAGTCGCTTTTTTTCATATACAGGCGTTGACCTCGGTGAAAATGGCGGGGACTTGTGCTAAATCAGCCGTTTGTCAAACTATGTGCCCAGCTCATGCCATGCCAACAGGCTTCAGGCTTTCTCTATGCTTTCCTCACCCTTCGTGAATTCAATAACATACCCCTTGTACTTACACCTATTGGGACCTTATTAGGGAGGTTATAAAGCCATTAACTATATTAGAACCTAATAGGTATCGAGCAAATTACTTATTACGGTCAGTCCTATTCACCATCAGCTATCGTTCAACACGACAATCCTTTCATCCTCACCACTTATACAGCTGGAAGTCCACAACTGTGTGTTTTTCTAGAAGTTTCCTGCCTCGCACTACTGGATTGTGGAATGAATTGTCGCTCGCGGTATTTCCGGACCGATACGACCTTCAAAGAACGTACTCCCACCAGAAAGGACGGCAATGCACATGTGACTCCTCTGGTGTTGCAGGTGTCTATGGGCGATGGTAACCGCTCTCCATCAGGCGATCCGTTTGATCGTTTGCCCTCTATGACATAAAAAAAGTTATAGCACAACCACGCACAACTGTGGCCTCTGTACATTCGTGGACCACCTACCCGTACCAATCAGAACCCAATAAGTACAGGAGTCAGGCTACTAACCTACGTGTTTATCAGATTCCCAAAATTTCGCACCACAGCTATCAATTAATCCTGTTTGAGATAAGAGTAGATCTTCCTCGAAGCGGCGCCGGCGCATCGTAATTAATGACGAGCCGTAAATGGGTCAATCCATTATCCCATCTGATAGCGGGCGCGTTTTAGTTTTTCACTTTTGCCCCGACGTGTGACATTCCGATGTGGGCCAGGATCGCCGCTGTTTTGGATGTGCGTGTTTACAGGTGAGAGAAGGCAAGCGATAAGAAAGAAAATACATTTATTGAACAGAGACATGAAAAATATACAATAGAAATAAAATATAACAAAGGACGCTGTAAAGGGTCAAAGGGCTGATTTTCGATGGAGATCGATACCTCAAAACTAAATGAAACCTAGTAAATCGTGTTTAAAAGAAAAATATTAACAAAACTTGTACAAAACAGAGAAGCCTAATCCTCTCTACAAAATGTTTGATACCTACAAGTATTTTCTCAACAACAGGCATATCAAAGTGCGTCTGCCAAAGCTAAGGTTTCTCAGTGTGTCTTGCCCTTAGAAGTTCCAAGTTTCCAACACCTGTTCTTACACTGAAAACACAAATATTTTTTATTACTACATGCCGTCGTTGGCGACTGGCGTGTGGCGCGTTACGAGCGCTGCCATGACTTGGCGGTGAACAGGTTAGGTAGGTACATTACATAGTTAAGCATAGTGTGTATAATACAGATATCAGGCCAGGCTCCAAAGAATTCCCTGCTCCGTTGATTGAGTAAATAAAATACTTGAGTAAACGCAATTATGTTTGTACCTATTCCATATTTCAAACGAGTCTTTGAAAACTCATATGAAAACGAATCTAATCGCATATATTTTACCTCATCCACACCCAAAACAAAGGCCACATCGTGGTCCCCCGATTCTCGGAACGCGCTACACTGATAGTCGCTTAGCGGGTCGCACCTCGGCCACCGCGCCCGGGGCGGGGGCATCAGCTGACAAGGCCGAGGATGACCACCGTGAGACCTCTGGCTAAGGTTGTACATAGCCTTACGTGAGTTGGTTGAGCTATTTTCATTTATTAGTCATTCCAAAGTCCTCATTTCTTTAAACTGATGTTTTTTTACTATATGCTCTACTCCACAGCCATGTTCTAGTCGGAGTAACCTTAATGATTTTAGTATATTTAAATTTATTTTGATAGATGTCATAAATAATAAATCACAGAAGACAGGCATCTGTCTCATGTTCTCTACTTGTCAATGTCAGTACTTTCAACCCAAGGAGCAGCCCTTTACCATGTCTCTAGCAAAATGATTTATTTTTTTCATTTTTCTTTCCATTAATTTGATGGTAAGCGCTGCACGCAACGGTGCAATGTAACTAACATTGAAAAATCTGGTCTGCGCACAAATCCTTTTTAGATTTTTCGTACAGATACTAGCGCCGTGCTTAAGGGGTGAATTCGTGAGTCAGTCATCCACAAGTGATCTCGAGGTTGGCGGATATAGGCAAGCCAGTTGTCAATCAAGCCATATACCGTCGTGATATCGCACTGCAAGACTGAACATTTTTTTTTAAATAAAATGGCGCAGCACAAATTTTCCTATTTAGCTCGATGTGTGACTTGTAAAAAATGCCTTAATGTATAAAATCCGACATTTGTACTTTTGTTTAAGTTTAAATAAAAAAGCAAGTATAAAAATACATACAATAAAACATAGAACCTCCTCCTTTTTACGAAGTTGATTAAAAAGTAAGAAGTTTACAAAATCGAGTAGCAGTGACAGCCCTAGCTCGGAATCAGTGTGTTTAACTCCCGATAAGCCGATATCGATAGTGCTAAATGGTGATCGCTTTATCTCCGGAATGTTATAATGAATTTCGGGAATCGAAACATAAGGATTTCTTTGAATATTTGTTTCCAATGAAACTTACAATGTATTTTATTGTCATATGTAGCCACAAAAAAAATAGTAACTTAAAAACGGAGCCAAATTTCATCGAGTTAGGTATATTACTTCTTAGTTTGTAGGTCATGCTATTCAATATCCTCGGTTATAAAATAATACTTTTATTTACCTTTGTATCAAGGGTTTAATATTCTATATTTTTAATATTTTGTAGTAGGAACCAAGTAGGGACACCTATATAATTTAAATAGAAGTAATTTTAAAATCTGATTTTTGTACTTATTCAGAGTTGTCGTACTTTGATACATACCTATTAATTATATGTACAAGAACTAAATGCTATTCACGTTCATAACATGTAGTATATAACAAATCACGTAAAAGGAACGTTGTCAATCTTATTGTGCAGTAGACTTTGTTATAGGACAATAAGATTTACCTACCTATACAAGAACGGTAGGCATGAATTAAGATTCTTCCTCTTTTCTCGCTTTTATGTAGCAACAACAACCGAATTCAAAAATCTATGAGCAAACATGTGATCAAAAATATCTGAACTCGCCTATATGCCGTTAAATATTTCACATGTCTTTACAAGCTTTTTTAACTTGCAATATAACTAAGCATATTTTTCTTGGATTTAATATTGCAATTCAGTTTTTGAGCAGATATCTTCAACGGATAAGAGCTGCAATTTTGCATAGGTACCGACTTTACTTTGATGACAATACAATAATATGGTTCTATGGGGCTGATCTGACGATGGATCCGGAGGCAGTCCTAGAAACTCTGTAATGGATAAATCAATCCTACCGAGTTTGGGGTCTTTATAATCGTCTCAAAGTACAGTCGGCTACAAAAGCTGATCACAAAAAAAAACTTTTTAGTTAATATTATGCTCACAAATGTATGACTAACTATACATAGCAAATAATATATTTCCCCTACCTGTGCCCATAATAGTTCATTAACACTCACGGAAGGAAGACACACAGAAGGATGGATTGACAATTTAAGAGCAATTTGTAACCAGCTGGTCGCCCAGGATACCGCGAACGAACAATGACCATTTTAAGCTTCTATCGATGAAGATATCTATATTATTATAAAGTTATAAACATTCTAAATGTTAAGTGGACACATACTGTGAACTCCTTTGGACATTATTGAGACATGTCAGTAAAAAAAAACGCTGTAGACTACAATACAAGTACTCTTTGTTGCACACCTCATAAACATGCAGGATAAATACAATGCAAGAAATTACAATTAGAGGTAAACAACAGGCGGTCTTATCGCTAAAGAGCGATCTCTTCCAGACAACCTTTGGGTGGTGGACAACTTGAAAAATTATGAGACTATAGTATTTAAAAGGATTTTTTCTTTGGATTTTATTTTATTGGTCTCTGTGAGTATGTATGTCTATGTCATCACATCACGCCTAAACGGCCGTTGCAAGTAGAAGTTCATAAATAACAAATAATGTTTAGCTTCGTATCGTCGTTATCGGTTATTAACTAATTAGAAAAGAGTAACGTAGTTATTTTATTATATATTTTTTCTTACCTTTATACATGCTTTTTCAAGATACATAGTTATAAAACATAACCAAATAGATGGCATGTAGTTAGTAGTATAAGAGATGCTATGTAAGTACACGCGTGTCGATTACAAGGCCTGCCGGTAGTATACTGCTCTATCGTAGATGTAGCACATGTAGCTTCACACGCATGACGTCACAAATGCCCTTTGCTGCCGCTGCAGGAAACCCATGCTAATATCGGCGCACGCGCCGCCTTGGCGCTGCCAGCCTCAGCCCTCAGCACACTACAGTTGTCCAGAAAAGCCTAGTATAGATAGATGTAGCTGTATAGATAGCTACATCTATCTATTTATAGTAATGTAAAATTCTAAACTTGTATTGAAAATACTCTTCTATCGTTCATTATTTCATGAAAATCATTAACAGCGCATTTGGAATACACTCCCTCTCTCTATTAGACAAGCCCCAAGCAAGGTAGTTTTCAAACGCATGCTACGTAAGCACCTGCTCGAACAAGAGCTCGAATAATGTCTCATCCTATGCAGTAGACACTTCATCGTATTTATTATTATATAATATATAATATACATCTTATAGTATGTAAATATACGAGTATGTATCATTGTATTTATGGTAGTTAAGTTATTTAATATACATGTATTCACTTGTATCTTGAATACTCTCCGAACGACTAATTTTCTACTCTGCACCCACTTGAAGCATTTCTGTTTGGCCCTATGGTTGACTGGTAGAGAATGCCATTAGGCATTAAGTTCGCCATTTGTACTGACTTTTGTTTTGTGCAATAAAGTTTAAATAAATAAATAAATAAATAAACAGCGCATTAAAGGATTTGAGTAAGGATTGTACAGGGATAGCTGGACATCCGAAGGTTAAAAGATATTTGAGTAAGGATTGTACAGGGATAGCTGGACATCCGAAGGTTAAAAGATATTTGAGTAAGGATTGTACAGGGATAGCTGGACATCCGAAGGTTAAAAGATATTTGAGTAAGGATTGTACAGGGATAGCTGGACATCCGATGGTTAAAAGATATTTGAGTAAGGATTGTACAGGGATAGCTGGACATCCGAAGGTTAAAAGATATTTGAGTAAGGATTGTACAGGGATAGCTGGACATCCGAAGGTTAAAAGATATTTGAGTAAGGATTGTACAGGGATAGCTGGACATCCGAAGGTTAAAAGATATTTGAGTAAGGATTGTACAGGGATAGCTGGACATCCGAAGGTTAAAAGATATTTGAGTAAGGATTGTACAGGGATAGCTGGACATCCGATGGTTAAAAGATATTTGAGTAAGGATTGTACAGGGATAGCTGGACATCCGAAGGTTAAAAGATATTTGAGTAAGGATTGTACAGGGATAGCTGGACATCCGATGGTTAAAAGATATTTGAGTAAGGATTGTACAGGGATAGCTGGACATCCGAAGGTTAAAAGATATTTAAGTAAGGATTGTACAGGGATAGCTGGACATCCGAAGGTTAAAAGATATTTGAGTAAGGATTGTACAGGGATAGCTGGACATCCGAAGGTTAAAAGATATTTGAGTAAGGATTGTACAGGGATAGCTGGACATCCGAAGGTTAAAAGATATTTGAGTAAGGATTGTACAGGGATAGCTGGACATCCGAAGGTTAAAAGATATTTGAGTAAGGATTGTACAGGGATAGCTGGACATCCGATGGTTAAAAGATATTTGAGTAAGGATTGTACAGGGATAGCTGGACATCCGAAGGTTAAAAGATATTTGAGTAAGGATTGTACAGGGATAGCTGGACATCCGAAGGTTAAAAGATATTTGAGTAAGGATTGTACAGGGATAGCTGGACATCCAAAGGTTAAAAGATATTTGAGTAAGGATTGTATAGGGTCAGCTGGACATCCGAAGGTTAAAAGATATTTGAGTAGGGATTGTACAGGGATAGCTGGACATCCGAAGGTTAAAAGATATTTGAGTAAGGATTGTACAGGGATAGCTGGACATCCGAAGGTTAAAAGATATTTGAGTAAGGATTGTACAGGGATAGCTGGACATCCGAAGGTTAAAAGATATTTGAGTAAGGATTGTACAGGGATAGCTGGACATCCGATGGTTAAAAGATATTTGAGTAAGGATTGTACAGGGATAGCTGGACATCCGAAGGTTAAAAGATATTTGAGTAAGGATTGTACAGGGATAGCTGGACATCCGAAGGTTAAAAGATATTTGAGTAAGGATTGTACAGGGATAGCTGGACATCCGAAGGTTAAAAGATATTTGAGTAAGGATTGTACAGGGATAGCTGGACATCCGAAGGTTAAAAGATATTTGAGTAAGGATTGTACAGGGATAGCTGGACATCCGAAGGTTAAAAGATATTTGAGTAAGGATTGTACAGGGATAGCTGGACATCCGAAGGTTAAAAGATATTTGAGTAAGGATTGTATAGGGATAGCTGGACATCCGAAGGTTAAAAGATATTTGAGTAGGAATTGTACAGGGATAGCTGGACATCCGAAGGTTAAAAGATATTTGAGTAAGGATTGTACAGGGATAGCTGGACATCCGAAGGTTAAAAGATATTTGAGTAAGGATTGTACAGGGATAGCTGGACATCCGAAGGTTAAAAGATATTTGAGTAAGGATTGTACAGGGATAGCTGGACATCCGAAGGTTAAAAGATATTTGAGTAAGGATTGTACAGGTATAGCTGGACATCCGAAGGTTAAAAGATATTTGAGTAAGGATTGAACAGGGATAGCTGGACATCCGAAGGTTAAAAGATATTTGAGTAAGGATTGAACAGGGATAGCTGGACATCCGAAGGTTAAAAGATATTTGAGTAAGGATTGTACAGGGATAGCTGGACATCCGAAGGTTAAAAGATATTTGAGTAAGGATTGAACAGGGATAGCTGGACATCCGAAGGTTAAAAGATATTTGAGTAAGGATTGTACAGGGATAGCTGGACATCCGAAGGTTAAAAGATATTTGAGTAAGGATTGTACAGGGATAGCTGGACATCCGAAGGTTAAAAGATATTTGAGTAAGGATTGTACAGGGATAGCTGGACATCCGAAGGTTAAAAGATATTTGAGTAAGGATTGAACAGGGATAGCTGGACATCCGAAGGTTAAAAGATATTTGAGTAAGGATTGTACAGGGATAGCTGGACATCCGAAGGTTAAAAGATATTTGAGTAAGGATTGTACAGGGATAGCTGGACATCCGAAGGTTAAAAGATATTTTTCCCCTGGTTGCGGCACAGTAAAACTAATTTAATTGTGCGAAACTAAAAGTTCTGTGGTGCGACTTTTATTTAAAATTTTGGTGAATTCTGTACATTATACAAATAAGTACCACAGCTGACATCTTCCCAGTAGTTTTGACGTAGCTACCTAGGAGGCTACTTAAAATAAAAAGGGGAAGTGGCGCTGCGATCCCATCTCTCGACTCGAGAGATATTTAACACTATCAATGTATATTTTTATCATTTGAAAATCCAGGGTTAAATGTAGCCTAAATCACTTCGTGCATACTCAAGGCATACATCACATCAACCAACGACCAACGTATCTGTGAAACAGCAGAATTGGGAACTACGACTGTCATGCTGAAATAAAATTTCATACAGTGACTCTGCGTTTGAATGTTCTGTATGCGAAGATCGTGGCGACACCCTTCTGTTCACGGAAAATTTGGTCGCATATATAAACAATAACACACTTTCGCACTTGTGTGTACATAGTTATAAGTATGGAAAAACCTGTGTCTGCCCTTGTACATGCTTATTCTTTTTTAATGTGTATTTCTTGTTTTTATGTACAATAAAGTGTTTACATACATACATACAAAACCAGAACGTTTATAACCGACGATAAAGTAACCTCCTATAGGTAGGTACACACGTGAAATAATAAATCAGATTAGTTATGGAAATGTAAGAAAATCTCAAGTGTGGTTCCCAACAATAGACCACGTAATGGACACGCGTAAAACCCGCGCCGTCCAAAATAAAATTAAGACATTCAAACCCTTCAGCATAATCTTGCATCTTTATCACTCATCAGCGCGCGACGGAGAGGAAAGTCGACGTTAAATGTTGTGTTTAGGACCCAGATTTAAACGAGACGTTGGCACGACACGAATAAAATTGTAAAAAAATGGTCCCAAAGCAATTTTAGTAAACCGATGTAAATCTGATATAAGCTGGGTGTGTACTCCGAAACTACTATCTCAAAGGTCTGAAGCTGCTGTCCTGTTTACCCAAATATAGTTAAACAAGAGGGAGAGAGAGACGGTACAACATGTTGTTCAAATTTTGAACTTGAGAGTAGACATCGTTGAGTGCGCATGTCATTATGATTCTGTGATTGTAAGAAAGGCTTAATGCCCGAAAGATCTTTGAATAAGTATAACAGAATCATTCTGATTTCATTGTGAGTGGCTTCTTAGAATGACACATTCATTGTAGGAGAATATGTCAACAGCTCGATTCTTCTGGCCTTGAAAAAATAGCCAAAAAATAGGAGATATATGTTTCTACTGTTTAGATGTTCTAAAGAGGGCCACTAAACATAGCATCCAGTTCCTTCTGTTATACCACATATCTGTTTGAATCAAAGCAGCGTAGTGATAACAGATCGGTGACACAGGCTAAGGAGACTGATGCTTATCCCTCTTTGTTTCACATGAGCTTGCAAATACTGTAGAACAATGTACGGGCGTAGTGACGATGACGTGATAATCGAAAGCGTACTCATGTCATTTCCATATTTTCATGATATTACATGATATGCCCAATATAATAAGCAATTATAAGACTTCACAGCAATAGAAAACAATGGGCCAATCTGTTTTGACGACATTTGCCGCAGAGTTGATATTGTATTCACGTGTTTAATTTGTGAGAAGAGTCTTATGAATACAGAGTACATAGTAGTAGTACGACAGAGTGCGTTTTATTCTTAACGTACACGATACGCCCTTAAAATAAGGTTCTAATTGGGTCACCTACCTTTATAATCAATCATTACAAAAAACACGACCCTTTTTTAAAGACTCCATTAATCCGTTGTCTTCTTCGATCGACAATAACTCCCGTGGTCAAATTTCCAGTGCCCTACACCAGCCAGTTGCCACGATATCACCAAAAACCATTAACATCCAATATCCTTAAAACAATCTCGCATTGTGGTCTCATAATCTCTGAATAAATACAGGTGATCGCACAGTGGGCGATACGCTAATCTCCGGACAAAAACCGGGACATTTATCTCCAGTTTTTACACGTAAACATTTCATTTGGTATCGGAACGCCGTGATAAGGGCGGGTTTGACAAATAATTGATAAGCCGCCACGCGCCGCAAGGTGCTCCGTATTATTGGTGAGATTAGAATGACAAATATTAGTTTTCTGAATAAAACACTGTTCTCGATTCGGTTCTTTTTGTGCCAGATAACGTCGCAGGTGCAACCGAAAAAAACAATAACTTTACAACGTTTTGCTGTGAGAAAATGTTCTCCGACACTTTCATAAACGTTGCTCAAACGCTAAATAACTAACAAAGCAATAAAACAAAACCTAACAGAATTGAATTCGGCGTAAAAACATTTTTTATTTCGCTTCCCACGTCCGGCACAATACTTACAATTTCACCTAAACAAATAGAATGGGCATGATCTTACGGCGGCGTGCCAAATATTTAACGGTATATAAATTAGTAGGCTAGCTCCCACCGGCCGGGGGGCGCGGACAAAAAACCTTTTGTATCTCACCTTATTATTTACACCTCTGCGGGACAACACCGGACTGACTCGCTCTGGCCGGAATTGCGAAAAAACTTCTTTAGTGCAAGAACTGTCGTTTGTACGAATTGTACGGGCCCGGGTGTGAATGAAGCAGATACGCTGACCGGCGCATTGTGTACTTAAATACCCTTAGCGTGATTACGTTCATTGTTGTTAATGGGTGGTACCCGTTGCTTCACTTCATTCATAAGCATCTTCTTTCACGGTGTCTTATAAGAGATCAACAATACGTAAAACGCGTCATCAGGAATTATAATATCTCTTTGCTATTCAGGCTGTCCACTCCGGATTACCAACTGTAATATCGTTATACAGTTATTATACATAATTGGCTTCAGCATTAGACGCACACATCATTGAGATGTATCGACCGAATTTCATGGTTGTTACACGTTAATGGGCCAGCACAACCATGATAAATGCAAGTCGGCGTCTACAAAGAGCCATCGACAGCGCCCGTCCCGACCCAATTATGCCCTCACATGTCCGTAAAGATTTTGTCCACCCGTCCGACCCAGCGGGACGGAAAAAAATATTTTTTCTAATGCTTTCGGACATTCGGATGTGTTGATATAATAAATATTTGCGAAGGCGGGGAACAAGCTCAATATATTAGAACATGAAATGTTTATAAATACAATTACAAAGGGCAATTTATGATAAGACCAGGAATGTGACAAGTGAACACGTTCGGATCGAAATATAGTCATTGGACGCGGCCCACTCCTTCGTCGGGCTCTGTTATGACAAGTAAAAACACTTTTGGGCCACGAAATATCGTTTCAAAATTCAAAACCAAGGAGTCAATCAGTGTTTCGGTACACTTGTCAGGGTGGTCCAAAATGCTACGTTTATATCATCGATAAGTCGATAACTGACAGAATCGACATCTGGATTACCTGGCACGGACGAAACTCTTAAGTATACTGTCGGGAGAGGGAATCGAAATGATAAAGTAAGTACCTTCTATCTGAGCATGACAAGACTGGAGCTGACGTGTCGCTTGTCGTTGCGCCGCGCACAGGCACACTGATGCAGCTCGCAGCAGTGGGCGCGCGTGAACTGCTGCCCACAATAGTGGCAGCGGAACAGCGGCAGACCATCTGGCGGCTCTCGAACGTGGCTGTGCAGGCTGCACCTGAAATTATCATAATATTAATATACTAGAATTTGGTACAATCGATAAAACATCGATTGAGAAGGAAAAACATAGCATTACCCACTTTACTGGTTAAAGCAACTGAATTCTGATATTTTATAATATAAAATTCTAAAGTGAATGCACACGTAATGTCAACACTAGTAAGTTAAATCGGCGATGTGAGAACCCTTACCTGACTTGACCCAAATTATGCTCTAAAATGTGGGCACTCAATTCGGAAGGGCGCGCGAATATCGCCCCGCACACGTTGCACACGTAGGTGGTGGTCGGAGACGCCGGGAGGGCCCTCGGCGGGTACCACTTCATATTCGGCACAAACGACAGGATCTGCTTAGCTGTCTCTGTGGACAATTTCAGCAGCGACAGTAAACCCACAGGGTCTGTGTTCACCGCAATACGTCGCTCCGATTTCACATAGTCCCGTTTATCAGGGTACTTTTGTCTAGTCCTAGGAATGCGGCAGTTAGTTGGAGAACTAACATCTTCAATTACCATTTTCTGACTTAGAGAATCAGGCAGTCTAGTTTTTGACAGCGAGGCGGTGATTTCTGTCGATCGTTCTCTAGTCGGTATATCGATACTAATTTGAACCGCGCACGGCCGATATGCTGTGTTATTCAACATCGCCTCTATATCGCTTCTTAATTTGTTACTCTTGTCGAGCTCCTCATACAGTATTTTGTCAAATCTAGAGTTCAGCGAGTGTTGCGAGGTAGTACGTTCTAACTCGAAAGCGCTCAAAGATGTATTTGTCATAACGTTGCCAACAATTGAGACCTTTTTCTTTGGTTTAGAAAGTCCGGTTCGAGTAGAATTGGTGGTCTCATCTATTTTTCTAATGTGAAAATTATTAGAATTTACAACGTTCAAACTTTGAGTCATTTTCAGATCTGTCATGAAAGAACGAAATAAATTGTTAAATATCTCATGTTGTCTCTCAAGACTTTGTCTCATCATCTTTTGCTTCGAGGTCAACTTGCTTAATTGGCTTATTTCATTGTCATGGTTACATTGTGTAGCTCTACCACGTGTTTTTTTTCTTGTAACTTTGTCATCATGTACATGTAGCTCACTAACCATGTCCACTAATTCAGGTTCAGTTGCTAGGTTACGATAACTTCCAAAAGTGATATATGTTTGTATATCTTTGTTGTCTTTTGATTCAGGCTCGATATCATAAGCACCACCGGCTTGGCAGCTCTTTTCTATGTTGGTTGCGCCTGTAGATATTGGTAAATCTGTATTTTTATACATTTTGGTACAATTAGCTTTATCTATCGAAATGTCTTCGTTGCTAAGTTTGACACTGGGCCTATACAAATTTCTATGATACGTCCATTCGTGGTTCGTCCGTTCTTTATCAGTTGCTTTAACGTGTGATGAACTAGGAAAACAAATCAGTTGATTAGCATAGACGCTACCTATTGTTTTGTTATTTAAAGTCTTACTTGCTTCAAATTTAGGTGAAATTTCTGGACACAGTTCATTCCTTTGGCTGTATAAATCATGCAATATTTCTTGGCAGGATTCAGACTGGACCAGCTTATTCTCTGTGGAGAAATGTTTCATCAACAAAGGGTGTGTGTCTCCTTCCCTCATAAATGGTGACGAAAAGTTTGTGGAGAGGTCCCTATAACAGCGACGTTTTTCGATTAAATTAAGAACATAATCACTCCACTTTTGTTTTTCCTTTTCCTTCTGTCGTGAGATAACATATTTTGTTAAAAGCAGCTGCAGCTTGGCGTTTTTCTCCATCACCCTATGGACAAAATTATTGTCGTATGTTTTATTTACAGGACGGCAATATGTGGACTTTTCTGCGTAGGATCTTTTAATAATATTTTCGTTACTTGATATTTCGTTAAATGAGGTTTGCTGATATATATCGCTGATCTTATCCCGGAATGTTACTTTAGATTTCGATATACGTCTACGCTTATTTGGAATGCTTGACTCAGTATCATGAGAATGACTATGCAAACTGTCGTAATAACAGTCGTCCCAAGTTAGTCGAACACGACTACTGCCAGCATATTTTTCTCTCTCGGCGTTGTCGTTGCTGAGAATTCTGTACATGTAATTAATGTCCACGATTGGATCTGCTTGCATCAAACTTTTGGTCCGTCTGAGTGTACTACAAGAATCACCGGCATAATATGTATCTGTTTTAAAATCACCAACTTGTCGTTCCTTTGAAGTATCATGAATGTGAGCATAACGGGCTATTAATCGCCTTATTCTCTCATCATCCAAATCATCTGTTTTGGCTCCTTTATAGGGTGTAAGCTTAGGACTCATAATTCACATATATTGTATTTGTAAATAACACAAAAATTTGAGTCAATCTAAAAAACGTATTTACTCTTTCTGGTACATATTACACTGACATTTTGACATTGACACAAATGCAGACGCATCGATTTGATGCTTTTGATGCCTGGGATGCCTGTTATCAATCATAAAGTTTGAACGCTACGTAGATTCACTAGTAAGGTTTACAATCAAGTACCTATACAGTTTTTTTTTTTACCTAAATATACAGTTATAATTTTATGAAACATGTAATGTCTCATTTTTTTAATGTGGGTACACCACAATTTTTATTTAAACCATGAATACAAAGATCAAAGCTTAAAGAAAAATTGAAAAAGGAGCTACCTGGTGGAAGGGACCGGGAATCGAACCCGGTACCTCTGGATTACCGGTCCAGCGCGTTAGCCACTTCGCTACCCTCGCTCCACCGAGCGAGCGAGGAGTGTTTTTCAATTTTTCTTTAAGCTTTGATCTTTGTATTCATGGTTTAAATATACAGTTGTTAGTGAAAATAAAGTAATGAAATAAGTTTAAACTTAACACTGTTTCAAATATTCTTGATTTTTGATTACAAGCCGGCTTTTCCTTGTTATCGAGTGGCAATATTGTTGTTTATTTACAGTGTAGTTTTTGTAGTTTGTAAGTTAAAATGCGATACTAGTCAATAGTAATATGTACAATGGTGGAGGGCACTATGTTTTTCTGCCAACAAACTGCTGTGCAGTTTGGCAGGTCTTTACAAAGTTTATTGTACTATTGTGTTACATAAAATAAAAATAAATTAAAATACTAGCGACCCGCTACCCCGGCTTCGCACGGGTGCAATGTTGATAAATTATGTATGTATTATACATAATATAAACCTTCATTTGGTTAAAAGATTTCGAAGTCGCTAGTAGGTATCTAGTTCTACACGTTTAGAAAAACTCTGAGTGAAGTACAAAAATAAAATCTCACGACTAAACTCCAGTAGCCCTTGGTACCTCGAGGAACACCCGGAGACGCGCACGAGCAACTTATTGAGTTAGGTATTTAGCCGTGTCCTTATTACCATACAAATCTGTAGGTATTTCGCGCGCTGTCCGCTGGGTGGTCCGGTGTGGTTGAGGCCACCTCAGCGATTTTAAAATCATTTTGGTAATAATATTATAAATCTTCATTTTAGAACAATCTAACCTAATCTTGTTCTTAAACCCTTATCTTGCCTATGGGATAAGACTGCTTGTCCAAGGAGCGAAGCCGAGCGGAACTGTGTAAAATTGACGAATCATATTCCTCAGATTTAAATGCACTTCTTTTGGGCTTCACAAAGATGGTTGGCAGCGTTACCAGAGCCACAGAAAAATCCGTAGATCTATGGTTTTTAGGCCTTGTGCCCAGACCTACGGAAATTATTGGTGAACCTATGGAATTTCAGATAACTTTTATTTACGACCAAAACTAGTACTTTTTCTGCGAATAATGAATTGTAATCCTGGCTGAAACATTTCATTTTATTACTAGCTCAAAACGATGAATAGACTACGGACAAGGTGTGCAAAAATATTAGATTTTTATTGCTTTTCCACTTACGTTTTTGCACAAGTTACTAACTTTCAATAAGATTTTAAGCGTCAGTATAGTCAAATGAAGCATTGGAAAAAAGTCTGTAGAACTACGGATTTTTCAAGCGACATTTCATTTTCCCCGCTGTACTTCTGTGGACACAGCCCTAAGTATAGACAGGCAAGCATCGACAGGACATGACTTCCACTGACTTACTTAATATATAGTTGCAAAAGCGATTTTTTTTCTTCTGGCTTTACATGCAAAAGCTTTTACATTTAACACATAGAATTCTAAGAGTTCGTTTTCACTTACGAATTTGAACAAACATTCCATCGCTCGCTCGCTCAGATCTGTGCAGAACACTATGCAAAAACGCACGTTAGTGTTTTCATCTACGAACATGATTGCTCGCTCAGAACTGTACTCGCTCGCTAAGTGAAAACGCACCCTATGAAAAGTAGATAGGCATGTTCGACATCGGTTTCACAAATATTTGAAAAAAAGAAAGAAACAGAAAGAAAGAAAGAAAGAAAGAAAGAAAGAAATATATTTATTTCATTTATTTCGAATTTTTATTTGTCCGAAAGTAATCATTCAGTAATAAGTAATCATTCCGAATTGTTATTATTTAGAAAACGCTTTTTGCTGTTAAATTAGGGTTGTATTCATTATATTGTGTCCCAAAAAATATGGTTATCAGAATATAGATGGACAAATGAAACTTTACGTTTGTTCAATACTTAGGTAGAAAAAATACAAGTAAGTATGGATGAATGGACCAATAATCGACCCTACATTATAATCGATCTTTTCACATGGTCTGACTCACTGCTTTTAATATAGTAATGAATTCCCAAACTCACCTTTATTGGTCTTTATTAGGAACGCAAAAAATATCGAATGAAATAAAAATATACTAAGTTATACCTACTAGAGCAATAAACGATAAAACTGACGTTAGTCTGGGCACTAATTCGACGTAGCATTCCCATATCCCTAGTTTAGGCATAACTCGGCTTTATCACGGCCATATAGCACATATATCGATTTGAACTGCATTCAGTGAAATTCACAGGTTGACATTTAAAACAGATAATCGTTCGCACCTTTTATTTCCACCTCATTGATATGACTCGAAAATGAAAATGGTAAAAATATTACAATGGTTACTTCGATTAGAGCATATCACCCTTACATAAGTGGTTGATTGGTGCTATTTGTACCTATTTTTTGTACTGTACAATAAAGTTCGTTGGCAAAATCTTGGACACCCGTCTTAAGAACCGTCGAATTTCCCAGCGGGCTAACAATAGTTTTTATTAATCGTCACTGAATGTTTATAGGGTATTTATGTGTGTACAGTCGCGTCGTCGCGCCGTGTCGCGCGCGCCGCGCCGACGATTATGCTTAAGGGGCTCCCCGCTCTCAATGACCTTCGATCTGTTGCGATAGATTTTCCCATATTATAAATAGCTAATCATAATAACATAGTTTTTCCACAACAAAATACCGTATCAAGTACCTTTCACATGTCACTGACTTTGAGATACAGGCCGTCAAAGTTTACGATTTTTTCGGGGAAAAAGTTGTGGAAACGGTTTTTTGCGTTTTTCTCGAAAAGTATTGAGAAAAATAGAAAAAGCTTCACAACAAATTTTGTGGAATATGGTTTAGTACAATAAAATGTAAGATATTTTCTACATATACACCGGGGATAAAAGTAGAAACGAGATTAGTGTATTTTTGGTCCTTCACCGAATATTTTTTTTTATAAAATACACAGTCGCTAAATCAAAATTCGGGTCACTACAAAGTGTTAAGCATAGACCATACTACAATATATATTAAATAGGACATTATAACTCTATAATCCACAAACTAGATACGATGTAAAAATCATCAAATTGGCTGATTTCTGTAGGGAGCCCCTTAAGTGCCGGCTATTCGACCGAAAAACACCCCGTGTGCTTACAGTGCTTACTTAGTTTTTTAGTCATTATCAATCAAATTAATAATGCCTAAAAAAGTAAGTAAGCACTCCTGTTCCTAGTTAAACCATTGAAACAAAGATCAACGCTCAAAGAAAAATTGAAATGCGTAACTGGAAGAGACCGGGAATCGAACCCGGTTGCCAGTCCAGCGCATTAACCTTTCCGCCACCCTAACGCCCAAGCAACCTTTCAAATTTTTCCTTATGCTTGGTGTGTTGATCTTTGCATTGTACATTTGAAGGCTTTTTCCGCTATCTGTGCACTATATGTCTTTAACGATATGATTTTGATATTTACTATAGACGTAAAATAAAAAAAATAAGTCATATCGTTAAAGTATGACAAGCACGGGCAATGTGTCAATTTCATTGCATTGTAACATTGCTCCTCTAAAATTTCTGCTTGTTATTGTCACTTAGGCTTCCTCTTGAATGGAGCAGAGCTGTGTATAATAGACCAATCACATCCCTTAGGTTTATATGCTCTTCTCCCGGGCTTCACAACGACGCAGCCTGATTGGTTCATTTTCTCCGCTCCCTTCAGTGGACAGGCAGCGTAAGGCTGCGTCTCCATTAAAGCGAGGCGGAGCGGAGACGTGCAAAATAGACTACAGTTGCCGAGAAACTTCTTGACCCAAAATGGCGGATCTGCGCATGCATATTTGTACGTAAATCGGCTACTGCGCAGTCAAGGTTAGGCTCAAGAAGTTTCTCGGCAACTGTACCCGAGTTGAAATCTGTATCTCAGCTCCGCTTCACTTATTTTAAAAGCTTTTATTTAACTTGCAATGTAAGTATGTATGTAAGTATGTTTGTTCGGGTGAAATCTTGCAACTCAATTTTGAAGCAGTTATCGTCAACCGATTGAGCTGAAATTCTGCATACTTACTGAACTTTGATGACAATACAATAATATGTATACACAATACACATTAACATATAATGAGCTCGAGGATCTCCTCGAGTTTCGGTAACCGACTTTCTGTCACCCTCTCTCACACACACACACACACACACACACACACACACACACACACACACACACACACACACACACACACACACACACACACACACACACACACACACACACACACACACACACACACACACACACACACACACACACACACACACACACACACACACACACACACACACACACACACACACACACACACACACACACACACACACACACACACACACACACACACACACACACACACACACACACACACACACACACACACACACACACACACACACACACACACACACACACACACACACACACACACACACACACACACACACACACACACACACACACACACACACACACACACACACACACACACACACACACACGCACGCATGCAAAAGCGCAAATGCGCGTGCCTTAGTCATTGCTTTTTTCCAAATTTTTATTGTAAGTTTTCTACTAAAGCTTTTTATAGTTACTTCATTTATCTACCTCATAAGTTTCCATAAGTGCAAAACGGGTATCTACTAGATTTTACTAAATTGTGTTGCTTTCCAGGGTGAGGGCCTGGAGATCTGTATTACAGGTTTTCAATACCTAGTTCAGACTCCAGTCCCTCACAAAGGATACTTTGTACCACTTTCATGTTTACCAACTAGTTGTCAAACTGTTTTTGTATGTCCTTTGTGAGGTGAAAATAAATGATATTTTTATTTATTTATTTTATTATTATTATTTATGTTACCATGGGGCTGATCTGATGATGGAGCCGGAAGGTGGCCATAGGAACTGTATAATAGAAGAAGCAATCCTACCGAGCTTGGGCTCTTTAGAATCGTCTCAGTGAGCATTTGATGGATATCCAAAGAAAAGTACAGTCGGCTATAAAAGCTTGCCACTAAAATGTCATTTTTGACAGAAACTTATTTTTTTTTTATTTTTTTTTATTAGCATATACTTTACAATTTTACTATTATTTTTTTTTTACTTTTTGTGATTGGTCGATTCCGCACGTCTCCGCTCCGCTTCAGTGGAGACGCACCCTAAGGTGTTGCGTCTTACCCGCTACCGCATAAAGCATAAACGAATTATCTCATTTTTAATTTGAATTTTGACCCAGAGGTCAAAATTATTATATGCCATATACGCCATATTTTGACGACGCGTTTGGCTCGGTTTGTAGACACCTGCCTACTGAGCCGGCGGTCCCGGGTTCGAATCCCGGCCGGGGCAAATATTTGTGTGATGAACTCGAATATTTGTGCTTGGGTCATGGTTGTTCTATGTATTTAAGTATATATTTATCTATATAAGTACGTATATCGTCGTCTAGTACCCATAACACAAGCCTTCTTGAGCTTAATTTGGGACTAGATCGATTTGTGTGAGGTTGTCCGATATTTATTTATTTATTTATATATGGCTTCGTATGCAGTGAGGGGTTAGGAATTGCAATCGCACATACGAACGATGCCTGAATGCACATGATAGGAATATCTGTTGCAGTGTAAGCTCACCACTGCACCCTCGTCTGTCTGTCTGTCTGTTCGCTATTGACGTGACATTCGGGCTCCACATTGTGATGATTTTACAAGTTTACTAATACAGCATTCATAATCTCACAATTGACTTTGTATATTAAACAGATACCCACACCGACGCTTTCTAGCTCGTACCAAATAGATATATTTATAAGAAATATAAATATAAATAAATGTTCTTTATTTACAGGTATACACCCAATATCAAATTACAATTCAGCTTAAAATTGTAAAATTATGTAAAAATAAAAAAGTGTAAAAATAACATAATAAATGTAAATTTACCCTAGTTTTTAACTATGCCGTCACATGCACAAAAAATATATATTTATTTTTTATTTCCACCGCGGTGCACGGAAACCCAATAGGTACTTATAAATATTATACAACAGAGATCTCATGATATTACACTTCTATCTTAAAAACTTTTTTACTAATTGTGAAGCGGAAAACATATATAATTAATCTCATTAAAACTTTTGCGAGTCATATTTAATACGATACAAACATTTTAAAGCTCCATACGAGTTCCTGTCAATTTCATGTGAGTGGAAACCGCTTAATACAATAATTAAACATAATATATTAATTTAATGAATCGTGCTTGATGTTATTCCCAAATCGGCCCGGTCCGGAGCTGCCTAAAAATGAGCATTAAGCTTTTCAATAAGATGCTCTGTCAGCTTAAAACTTTGAAATGCTCAAGCACTCAAGCGGACGCTTTATGAATGGCTAACTGAAAATGATCTGTATAGCGTTAACGAAATTGTTGAGTAAAACACTGTTACGAGTAGCTAGTATAATTTTTGCAGTTGTAGTAGTCTTAACCTTATTCTAGTTTTAGTAAAAACATTATACGCCACGGGTTGTTCTACAAACTAAGGACGAAAATGAGTCAGATTCCGGCCCGACGTTTTTTTTACATTATGGTTACAAAATATAGTTTATCATAAAGATTACACCGTCTTTTAGCCTATATTAAGTGGAACGGTCAAAATATTCAAAAATATTAGATTTATGGCAATTTTAAGAAATCAAGCAGCAGGAAACTGAGATTGTAACCAGGAAACAGAGGATTCAAACAAATATCAATCAAAATCAACGTTTATTTAATAATAAATTCACAAATAAAAATTATGCTTCTAACCATTAGTTTGTAATAGTACAAATATCTTGAACTGTGGTGAAAATTAGGTCTATTCTTGACATACTAATTATCTATCTAAACCAGTCTTGAACAGGAATTTTTATCACTAAATCTACAATATTAGAGCTTTAATTAAGTAATAATTTTAACAAACATTATGTAATAAAATCTCTTTTATAACAAAGTAACAATATTATTGTAAATAATTTAAATATGAACGACACTTATCATAAACAATAGTATGACGGAAACCAAAAACATTAAGCAGTCTTATTAATTTTGCTTTTCTTAGGCATATTTTTAATGCGAACACTAATCGTTAAATATTTTTTGAGCATTTTCTAGTATTTCTTCTCTAGTCTGTTTTTTCTTTGGTATCGCCATTTTATCTACAAAAAAACAATCTAATGAGCTTTCAAATAATGAAAATCAATGAAATCATACTTTAAAATATCACAGTTTTATGCCTATGTTACCTTCCGTAAGTATTTGTCCAACTTTAGTTTTCAGTATTAAAAGTTACGCTATAGGAAGTAAAAGTATTTATGGAAATGTCTATTCTTATTTATCACATTATAATCTGCAACCGACATGTAACTGTAAACCTCATATTTACAACAGTACTTACGCGATTAAATAATTTTGTTTAGAATCGAGGTCAGGCAAATACTTAATTAAGAAAAATAGTATATAATGTAAATAGACATAGGCACAGGTTTTAAATGTGCGTTTACGTTGTTTTTATCTTTTTTTCTGATGTTTTGAGACGATTATACGAATTGCCCTGCTTAGTTCAGTGATAATACTTATAAGTTATAGATAAATTGATTATTAGAACTTGTTAAACGCTTTATTATTTCGACTTCATAGTATATAGCAGAAAAAGTAACAAATTATCTTGCACAAAAATAATATTTCAATATAAACACTCAAGATCCTGCATTTTTCTCAGTATCCTGGCTATTTATTTGACAGGATCCTGAGACCAGGTTCCTGAGAAATTTTGAATAATATTCAAAAATAACGTCTATTTATAACTTTCAACCAAAATTAAGCAGCATTAAGCCTTCGTGTAAGTAATTAATAAATCAAAATGCTACAATTACCATATTACTATATGAATTTCGTAATTAAATATCTTACCAGGATCCTGTGAACTCGACTGATTACGACGCAACTTCCTCCATCAAATGTGCCGGGCAGACTAAGCAATACACTGGGTGCAAAGCGATAGGTGGTATTCATTGTCTCTTTCGTAGCGGCAACGAACTCAGCTAAACCTCAAGGTCGTGCGGCTAATGGAATAATGAATATTCGCTTATTTTACATTGGACAGGATCCTGATATAAAACTGTTGGGACAAATTCTGGACAAAGTTTTTATAATGTTTTTGCTACAATAAAGTAGTAATATGTCACCTAGGTAACAATAATAATAGGAAGTCATTTATATTGGTTTAACTTATGGTCTCAATGTAGTAGAAAATAAATTATATTGCACATTAGATTCGATTTTGCTCGTGGGACACACCAGGATCCTGAAAATTTGACGCTTTGAATATTTTTTTTCTTAAGAAAATATTTTGTCATCTAAATTATTTTTAGAGACCAGGTAGATATAGGTATGGTAAACAGTATGTTATGTAAATAAACTAGGTTGTAACCATTTTTTTATGATATTTTAGCTGAGCTGTCGAAAATTCCTTACTTTGTAGAACTACCCAGGTGGCTAATCATGTGAGACTAACCACGTGCATCTAGGTATATTAAGACCAATTGTACCATGATTCGTGCAAATAAATATTCACATTCATAAAAACCTCTATCAGACCACAGGCTTGTAGTAAAAATCATAAAAAGACTTAACCCCCTAATGCCTACGGAAAAAAATCAGGTCAATGTCATGATTTTTAACCAAATTTCCGTCGACAACAATTTGAATTCAATGGTTATTCAATTAGGTGCTTACAAAGAGCCGGGTAAATCGAGATTATAACAGAAAAGACGCCCTTCAGGAGGTCACGTAGAGTACCGGCCCCAATGAACTACCCTGAGCCACCCCATATAACTTACCAACAAACCCTATTGAAACCGTGAAGTCAAAGACATTTTTAACACCGTCGTAATCGTTACTACACGAGCCACTTTACTAGTATTACAGTTCCTTTCAAAACCAGCAATGTATATCGATGTGAATACTAAGTCAAATAAGTCAAAGGCTTAAGTAAGGGCCTACCTCACCAGACGTGTCAGTTACCTATTCCAAGGTGAAGGCTGAAGCTTCGTTGCCATGCCGGCAGTCTAATTATCTGTTGAAAAACAAATTACATTATAGTAAATTACATATTGACACAGAATGTGACTTAGTCCTAATAAAGTACTTAAAATGGTGATACATTTTCTACACATATAATAATTTCTTCTTCACAAAGTGGATATTTTACGCGTTGAATCGAAATAATTTTATTACGTCGTAGTAGGAGAATAATAGTTATTGCGTACTATTTCGTATGACAACATAATGTCTAACATAATGACATGTCTAACTGTTAATTCGATAACAATCCAACATTGATTACCCTTTGAATTAATGGCTAATATAAAATTGAAATTGAGTCATTCTGATTCGTTAAATCGTTAAATTACAAGGCGGTAAAGATGAGATACTAGATATTCTAATCGGATGATGGCTTCTTGACAGTTTTCCTATGCACCTATATATTGTTATTAAGATTTTTATGCATTATCATTCAGTGAAGAAAAACATATTTTATTTTAATCTATCACTAAAATTGTTAAAAATCTTATGGACCCCGCAGCCACACCGGCCACCGTACTGCAACCAACGTCTCAATGACTATTTCACGTCGTAACGTTGGTAAATTATTTGTTATGCTCTTGTTTATGTATTAGATTTAATTTTCAATTGTGTCAAATATCATCTTTATTGTCAGTGTATTGTTACTGCCACTCACACACACACTTGTACCAGTTTAATAGTAAATCTCAACACATACAAAACACCTACACACGAAACTTATTACATAAATATACCTTAAATACCTACACCCATAAGTACACATTGTCAATTAAGCTCTGGCCATATACTACTTTAACTAACCTATATTCTATTTCACATAATACCTTATTATTGATGACGCGCTTTCTCCTGGACTATAAAAATGAGTGACACTTTACAAACTATTACAAACATAGACGAGATTGAAATTGCCCGCACTGTAGAGTGTGACAGTATTAGTGATCTAATGAACCAAATGCAATTACGTAAAAACGACTTCACAATAATATCACAAAATATTAGGAGCATATATTGCAATTTTAACGATTTTGTTATCACCCTCTCTAGCTTCACAATGAAACCAGATGTAATTATACTTACGGAATGTAGATTAAATGATAAAAAGCCCCTACCCCAGATCATGAACTATGACTCCTACTCTATCACATGCCAGCTTAACCAAAACGATGGAGTAGTCATATATGTAAAGAGTACTTTAAAACATAAAGTGACAGAATTAAAACTTCTTCAGGCTTCTTGTCTCCAGCTAGATGTCCTAAACAACACAGTTCTAGGTATATATCGGTCTCCCTCATCTCCAAATGCAGAAAGTTTCATAGAGACACTTAAACATCATTTGGAATCACTGAAATCGGTTAATAATCTTATAATTGCAGGGGACATCAATATTAATATAAGGCCTAAACTGCTGGAACCATCACACGAGTATAAAAATAGAATTAGTTATTTGAACACGTTGTCGATATTTGGTCTTCTAGCGGGACACACTTTACCTACTAGGGGCAAAAATTGTTTAGACCACTTTATCCTAAAAATAAACAAAAGTAAATACTCTCCGACCATAGCTATCATAAAAACGACTACAACAGATCACTATACCACATTTCTTTCCTTGTCTAAAGTCAAATCTTTACCTATTGAGGATAAGACCAGAACTATTATAAATTACGACGATGCTTTAAAATACCTAAAAGAAAAAAACTTATCTGACCTTATGTTTTGTAAAGATCCGGACGTCTTAACCGATCGTTTAATTTCCATTTTAAGTAAAGCGTTGACGGAAAACACAAAAATTACTAGGATACCTAGTGCGAGGCGCATAATTAAACCGTGGATCTCTCCCGGGATATTACGCTGCATACGTAACCGTAACAAGCTACAGCAAAAAGTGAAGGACGACCCTTGTAATGAACTAATAAAAATAACATACACCCGTTACAGAAATTACTGCAATAATCTTATAAAAAAACTGAAAAGATAATACGAAAGAGAGCTTTTAAATAATTCATTACATAATAACAAATTACTTTGGAAGAATATCAAAAACCTAACCTATACTAATAAAGTAAATAAACTACCAATAGAGCTACTGAGCTTCTTGACAGTTTTCCTATGCACCTATATATTGTTATTAAGATTTTTATGCATTATCATTCAGTGAAGAAAAACATATTTTATTTTAATCTATCACTAAAATTGTTAAAAATCTTATGGACCCCGCAGCCACACCGGCCACCGTACTGCAACCAACGTCTCAATGACTATTTCACGTCGTAACGTTGGTAAATTATTTGTTATGCTCTTGTTTATGTATTAGATTTAATTTTCAATTGTGTCAAATATCATCTTTATTGTCAGTGTATTGTTACTGCCACTCACACACACACTTGTACCAGTTTAATAGTAAATCTCAACACATACAAAACACCTACACACGAAACTTATTACATAAATATACCTTAAATACCTACACCCATAAGTACACATTGTCAATTAAGCTCTGGCCATATACTACTTTAACTAACCTATATTCTATTTCACATAATACCTTATTATTGATGACGCGCTTTCTCCTGGACTATAAAAATGAGTGACACTTTACAAACTATTACAAACATAGACGAGATTGAAATTGCCCGCACTGTAGAGTGTGACAGTATTAGTGATCTAATGAACCAAATGCAATTACGTAAAAACGACTTCACAATAATATCACAAAATATTAGGAGCATATATTGCAATTTTAACGATTTTGTTATCACCCTCTCTAGCTTCACAATGAAACCAGATGTAATTATACTTACGGAATGTAGATTAAATGATAAAAAGCCCCTACCCCAGATCATGAACTATGACTCCTACTCTATCACATGCCAGCTTAACCAAAACGATGGAGTAGTCATATATGTAAAGAGTACTTTAAAACATAAAGTGACAGAATTAAAACTTCTTCAGGCTTCTTGTCTCCAGCTAGATGTCCTAAACAACACAGTTCTAGGTATATATCGGTCTCCCTCATCTCCAAATGCAGAAAGTTTCATAGAGACACTTAAACATCATTTGGAATCACTGAAATCGGTTAATAATCTTATAATTGCAGGGGACATCAATATTAATATAAGGCCTAAACTGCTGGAACCATCACACGAGTATAAAAATAGAATTAGTTATTTGAACACGTTGTCGATATTTGGTCTTCTAGCGGGACACACTTTACCTACTAGGGGCAAAAATTGTTTAGACCACTTTATCCTAAAAATAAACAAAAGTAAATACTCTCCGACCATAGCTATCATAAAAACGACTACAACAGATCACTATACCACATTTCTTTCCTTGTCTAAAGTCAAATCTTTACCTATTGAGGATAAGACCAGAACTATTATAAATTACGACGATGCTTTAAAATACCTAAAAGAAAAAAACTTATCTGACCTTATGTTTTGTAAAGATCCGGACGTCTTAACCGATCGTTTAATTTCCATTTTAAGTAAAGCGTTGACGGAAAACACAAAAATTACTAGGATACCTAGTGCGAGGCGCATAATTAAACCGTGGATCTCTCCCGGGATATTACGCTGCATACGTAACCGTAACAAGCTACAGCAAAAAGTGAAGGACGACCCTTGTAATGAACTAATAAAAATAACATACACCCGTTACAGAAATTACTGCAATAATCTTATAAAAAAACTGAAAAGATAATACGAAAGAGAGCTTTTAAATAATTCATTACATAATAACAAATTACTTTGGAAGAATATCAAAAACCTAACCTATACTAATAAAGTAAATAAACTACCAATAGAGCTACTGAATCTCAAAAATACTTCTACTGAGTCAGCCCAATTCGTAAACCATTATTTCGCTAACATCGGGAAAGAGCTTGCAGAGAATATTACTCCATATTCGCAGAACGAGGTGATCGCATTTCTCAGCAAACTTCCCGTACAATCGGGATCCTTAGTTTTATTGCCAGTAAGCCAAGATGAAGTATTTGCCATATTATCAAACTTGAAATCTAATAGCGCACCTGGATGGGATAACATTCCAACATTTTTTTTAAAATTGATAGCCCAAGAAACACAGGTAGTCCCTATCATTACACACCTGGCAAATCTCAGTTTCGACCTAGGAATTTTCCCAAACGCACTAAAGCAATCTATCATCACCCCTGTGTACAAGAATGGAGAAAGAGACGATGTCAGCAACTACAGGCCTATTTCCGTATTACCTGCTATATCGAAGATCCTGGAAAAATTACTGAATGCTAGACTACTAAGTTACTTCACAAAATTCAATATTTTATCTGAAGCTCAATTCGGTTTTAGACACGGAAAATCGACTGAAGATGCTATAACTGCGCTTACCTCGGTAGTTGTTGAAACCATTGACAGTAGTAATAAGTGTTTAGCGGTTTTCCTGGACCTAAAAAAGGCCTTCGACACCGTCTCTATCCCTATCCTTGTACATAAGCTAGAGAAGAAAGGGATCAGGGGAACTCCACTTTCATTAATAAAAAAATATCTTTCGAATAGGAAACAATGTGTTAAGCTAGGACAACATGTTAGTGACGATACAAACGTTTCGTATGGTGTACCACAGGGGAGTGTCCTAGGACCTACCCTGTTCCTGGTCTACATCAACAACTTATGTAACATGGTCATACCTAATGGAAACATTTTTTCATATGCTGACGATACAGCGGTCGTCTTCACCGGTAAAACATGGAAAGATGTTAAAACTAACGCTGAACAGGGAATGGCAATGATAAGTAAATGGCTAAGAATGAACCTGCTAACTCTAAATACAAACAAAACAAATTATATATGCTTCAGTATCACAAATTCTACACAACCCAATTTCAATATGGATCTAAAGATCCACTCATGTAGTGAGATAAACTCCAATTGTCACTGTCCAACTATCAATAAGGTACCCCAAACTAAATATCTGGGAGTTATCTTAGATGAGCATCTAAATTGGTACTCCCACCTGGACCAGGTTAGCAATAGAGTAAGGAAGATGATGTGGATATTCAGGTCGCTGAGGCATATTGTACCAAATAGTGGAAAAGCCACATCAAAATCACGTAATGTTCTGAATGAGATATACATATCTCTGGTACAGTCTGTTTTAGTATACTGCATATCTATCTGGGGGGGAGCTGCAAAGAGCCGATTCATTGGCCTTGAGCGTGCTCAGCGTGCGCTAGTGAAGATCATGTACTTTAAAAGAGCTAGATTTTCCACTGAATCACTCTACCAAATAAGCAACCTCCTGTCCGTGCGGAAACTGTATATTTTGCAAGTTACGCTTAATAAACATAAAACTCTTATATATCACCCTAAATATAACACTAAAAGAACAATCAGTAATGTAGCTTTTCCGTCACACACTAGAACCACTTTTGCAAGACCGCAACTGAAAACTACTTCAGGTCATATATATAATAAAATCAATAAAGTACTTAATATTTACCCAAAACCATATTATGAATGTAAATTAATTATAACGAAATGGCTAAAAACTAAAAGTTATGAGGAAATAGAGATTTTACTACGTTGAAAGTAAACAAAAGCCCACACAGACACCCATTCATACACACACACACACACACACACACACACACACACACACACACACACACACACACACACACACACACACACACACACACACACACACACACACACACACACACACACACACACACACACACACACACACACACACACACACACACACACACACACACACACACACACACACACACACACACACACACACACACACACACACACACACACACACACACACACACACACACACACACACACACACACACACACACACACACACACACACACACACACACACACACACACACACACACACACACACACACACACACACACACACACACACACACACACACACACACACACACACACACACACACACACACACACACACACACACACACACACACACACGCACGCACACACACACATACACATACACACAACACAGTTTTAAGTTTTTTAAGTAAGTTTAAGCTTAACCAATTTAATTTGTTTAAACGTCATTTGTATTACCTTTGTATAATACAATACATATTAACTTCAATTGTCTTTGTAATTCATGTTTTAATTCTTTTATGTATAATAAATAGTGTAACGTACGGACCATAATTAAAGAAGAGCGGTGTCTTCCAACACAGGCAATATTTTGCTTACCGGATGGCACCATCCCTTTGTATATACACCATGTACGTTTTATCGAATAAAGAATTTTGTATTTTGTATTTGTATTATGTAGGTATACCATAAAGGTATTACCATAGGTACAGTTTAAAATCAAACGTAATGAAAAAATAAAACATTAAATATTTAGGAATATAATGTGTGTCTGCTATAGTAACACATTTTGTTAAATGGTCATCTTGAGTGTTGCCCTCCGTAACTTCCATTTATAATCATGTTAATTCCGACCACCGCACCAGCCCAAGCGAGCCTTAAAACGTGTTCACAGCAAACTCGACAATGGTTTCATAAACATCATAATAGAGAATAATAATAGAGATTCTAGCGACAAAATCAAAAGAAAAAACATCGTGACGCGAAAACCTCTAGAAATCGAAACCCACAAAGCATTAACGACATTATAAAGTAATTCGAGTGAATGAAACGGGTATAAAAAATCTCATTCAAAAGACGGTGTATGAGGGAGACCGCAATAGCATTGTGTTTGTATAATGGTTTATCTACATGCGCCTGCGATTGTGTCTCGAGGTTTTTTTATTTGATGTTATTTATGAATAATAGGGCATTGTAGGGCTAGTTTGGGTTCCGTCTTGTTTGGATTTGGGGTTCAATGGCGACATGTTCGAATTTATGTTTGTCTTATTTATTTATCGTGCATTGTTAAATTGTTATACACTGTATAATTTGGCTCTTTATTTTCTAATAGTGTACTCTATATTGAGCATCATCATCTTTAGTAACTTGAATTACTAATACTTAATTAAACAGACATTATTACTATTTGGCTTCGGTAAATTTCCTCTAAGTACCTATAGGTAATTAGTTACCTAAAAATTAAAATCCTGCTGAATTTCTATTTTTAAGTGTCTAAGTCAAAAATCTAATAGCGCTAAAAAGTCCAGAGATGGTAAAATTCGTATCATGTGTATGATTTTTATTTAAAGTGTTTATTTTTAACTCCTCGGCTGATTCGAGTGTCTCAGCGTTACTCGAAATTTTACATTAAGCCAAATTTTCGATTAAGTTTATTTACCCGATGATCGCCCGTAAAAGTCGTCAAGCTTTTTACCTCACTGTCGAATGTCAGTTAGGTGTACTGTACTAGTAATTATTAATTAGGTGTACTAGGTTCTTGCGACTAATTGTAAACCAAACTTACTTTAGATTTACAATGTTACTTGTAAAATCCAATATTTTTCTTTTAAGATTTTCATGTTGTAATTGAATAATAAGCAGCATTCTACCATAAACCTGAATTATCATAATATCGTAAATGATAACTTTTAAAGAAACCAAGTTACATACGATTCATCGGGAAATGCAATGAACTAGGTACTTATGCTGAAACTTAAGTTTTCCTCTAAGCTGTTTTTACTAGGAAAGCCAAAATTGAAAAATATTAAAATTATTTAAAATACAATATAATTATTTTATAGGTACAGACACTTTAACATTTTCTTCGAGGACTTCGTATAACCCTACATTTTAAGGTACACAGGGTACAAAGGGATATAGGTTAGGTTCATATTACTGTGATAAGTCATATCCCCTTACGAAAATAAACTATATGTCGAGTTTCTTTCGGCGTTCCTTCTCAACAGTGGTCTCTCGTGAAATACCGGTAGACTCGGACATTAAAAGTGCCCTTGTTACGTACTTACAGTATGAAGTTCACTATTTGATTGTTAATGTAAATTGTTTCTGTGTAGTCCTTCTTGGATTTTCATTAGATCTGTTCAATAAATATCTTTCATATTAAGGCTAGATTTGATCAAAAAATCTTACTCTTGGATAGGTCTGTCAACCCCCCATACTTGTTTGACATTACTATCTTAAATTCTTTTGAAAGTAAAAAATCTCTTAATCCGAGAGTAAGCGTTATTCTAGGATTTAAAGGTTGGGTTGGTTCTACCAGCCTTCATCACTATCAATTATATTTTAACTTGTATGTACCTTAGTTCTAGTAGGCAAGGTGAGTGCAGCACGGTGGTGCTTTTTTCCCTCCGCTCGGTTCCTTTCATCCCCACGTGAGGAATGCGGGGCTGCGGAGATTACGCCACTCTTTGTGTGCCTGCGCTTTGTCCGACTACTAAATATTTGCCACTTTTGTGCGTCAAGGAAAGTTTTGTGGCGATTGATGTGTTCGTCGATTTATACGTAGTACTTGGATGTAGGTACGAGTATTTGATACACCGACGCAGCTTTGACATTAACGCTGAATACACTCAGCGGCAGTATTGATCTTACTGGACATTGTTCAAAATGTGACAGTTTTATTCGTTTTAGAGTCAGACACAGGTGGTCATGGTGCTTCTCTCTAATACTATGATTGACACCCTTATCAGATCCATGTAAAAAAAAATCAAGCAGTTCCATGATGCCATGAATCAAATTCGCACGCCTGGCTTCTTTTTTGGAAATTGGCACTGCAGATAGCGGGAAGTTTGAATCCCATACCATAGAAGGTGTTTTCAGAAAATCGCTTCCTAAGACGCTGAAACGGTGGATAAACGTTGTATGAAAACGCTAAATATCACGAAGGGGTAGTTTTTTTTAATGAGATTGATCATGAGTTTTGGCTGCAATGATAAGCACTGATTGGATGTAGCTTACCTATACGATGGAGTTATCCGAATAAATTGCTCTCCAAAAACAATTGTTGATTTTATTTCGGTGTTTCTTCTCAACCGTGGTCTCCTCTTGGGAAATGCTAGTAAACTCAGACATGTAAAAGTGCCCTTGTTACCTACTTACAGAATAAAGTGAATTTTTCCCTTATTGAGTGTGAATGTAATGTTTCGAGCGTCAGTCAATATTGACAGTTATTTGTAAAGCATGAAACATTTCCACGTGTTGACTCGAGGATAAGATAGTGCTTATGCTTAGCGGAATGCTCTATGAGGCTTCCCACGGTCCCTAAAACAATCATTATTTGCTCAAAACTGATAATATATTACTAATGCTTACCGACCAAGCCTATTCTACTTATTTTATTGACTGTTTCGTGTTTTCACTTTAAATACCTATATTTTTTCCAAAAATGATCGTCGTTAATCCCTAATAATTACACCTAAGCTAGTGTACCTATAAGAGTAACAAGATGGAATAGGAATGATAACATGAAATTTTTATAAGAAAGTTTTTCTTGACATATTTTTCATATACATAATTAGGGTTAAATAATTTAAGGTTAAAGTGATGTCTAAGCAAAGAGTGAAGGAGAAAGCACAAGAAAGAAACGGCTGGCGATTGCCACGCCGACAAGAGCGCAGCTCTTAAATTGAAGAAGAAAAACAAAATGGGACTTGATCACTTACAAACACAGATTATTTACTTACATAAATAAATAGTGGACGGATGTTTATATTTTTAAAATCAAAAAGCGGCGCATCCGAAATATAGAGTTATACAAATAAACCTTTTAGAATTTTCAGGATATTGAAACAGCGTAAACCAACGTGTCGGCCCGAGGAGCCGTTTGAGACGCGGGCTCAGACCCTCCCGAAGAATTTATTTGCCAATATAAAAACATATAATAGGTAGGTATTTGCTACGTATGAAAAACCCATACAAGATTGCGCCTATGCCTTATTAGTGGCCAGGGCCCCGAATAAATCCCGAGCGACATGGAGAACGTTTTAGAACAAAAAACAAACGGAATATATTATAAACGAATCTCGAGCATTTGGCACGCCCACCGCCGGCTTAAGGCTTTGTGCTTCCATCTTCCAGGCACTCCAAATATTTCAACTCATATTAAATTTTTAAAATCTTGCTTTGAAAAACGTTATTTGAAAACAACCATATACCACCTTGTTGATTAAAGAGATGTGTAAGATCCAAACGAAGATATCGACAAAGTGCAGGTTGGTAATATATTCGCCAATTACGTTAATATATGTATATGCCAATGTTCGCCTCAATCGAGCTTGAAAACATCTTCCGAGGCAGCTGTGAACAATTCAGGAGAAGTGACATCTCCCTGCCTCACAGACTCATACCACGCTGCTGCAATTGAAGATAGACTCCTGGTCTTGGAGACCTACTGACTCAATACATATTTTAATACAGTTTTTGAACTAAAATATACAATTACAGTTTACGCTCTTTCCAACGCTTACTTTTACAAGTCTACTATAACTTTTAACTCTTCTCTCATTATTTCTGCCATCGTCAGCGGGACCATGACATGTGCCCTCGGACACAGGATTTAACTTATTTTTTTTAATTAACGTTAGATATATTAATATTTGATTTAAATAACTTACTTTAAGCTTTTTTTCTATTCTTATTGTATTAAGCGGTTTACACTCACGTGACATTGTCAGGTGCGGTACGACGCGACATATTTCGAATTCGTATGGAGGTTTTCTTCAGCGACTGCTACCCCTACAGCGCCGCGGCAACGTTTTTTTATTGTGTTGTACATATATTGTCCCTTTTGAATAACGATAGCTCTAATATTAATTTGGCAGTTACATTGCCTCAGCATCTCCTTAACCAACCTGCGAGAATGCGAGGAATGTTAACAGCTGCCGCGGGCGGCGATGCCCTAATCATTTACTTCAATAATCCTGATTTACTTGCCATCTTTTATTTCTCATCGCCTCTCGTTATGTATCCGTATCTGAAAGGCAAACTCGATTCAATTTCGTTATTTAGCGATTCCATTATATTTTTGCAATTTTTTTTGTACTTTATCTTATCTATATACAGAACAAGTGGTGTGTCACTTATTCCTTCAATTCAAAACAATAAAAAATATTCGTCAATTTTATACAAATCAACCTAGTCACTAATCGAATTCATGTAGGCCTATGTTTCGCGTAGCATATATTGAAGTGGCATGATCTCGGAAATTTAGGTCGGATTTAGCCTTAAAATTGTGCGCTGTGGAAAAAGTGGACCAGCCGAACGCAACTTCACTTTATGCAATAAGACAGAAAAAAATAATCTTAGTCAACTGTACATCGTAAATCATGCGAGCGTCACTATTTTTTCCTGAATATTTATAGATGTGACAGTTTCGCTATCAGATCAGTGACTTGGTTCATCACAGGGGATTGCCCGATGATTCATGAGCAATTGTTACCTAAGGTTGGATCCGTTTAGGTAAGTATATCTTTGGAGGCGTCAATGTGTGCTAAGGGTAAAGTCCCAGTGAGTATTTGCTGTATTAGTATTTAAACAAACCTTAAAACTTTAATTTTCAACAGTCTCACTAATGACTTATCAAATGCTTACGTAGGTACATTGTACCGTACCTATATATATATATAGTTGTACTACTTTTTAGTACAAAGTTTTTCAGTCACATGTCCAAATGTCCTTAAAATATGTTGTCAAACATATCCGAATCCCACACTTATAGGTGGTGGTCATTCCCTAACACCACACCTATCCCATATCAACAAAAAACAATATCAATACACACAGACTAATCAAACTATCAACGTAAATCTCAGCAATGAAAAAATACTCAAAAAGAGCCACACAAACAAAATCCAGTTTGGAAACATTACGATGAGATAAGGGAACAAAATCGAGTGAAAACCAATCAATTAGTAGAGGGCTAAAAAACGGGTTGCAGGCGATAGAACCTCCACTTTTAATTATCGGATGCCAGCGCCGGCGCATTGTTTTGGCCCGAAACTGTTGAAAAAATAAGAGAAGATCGACTACTCTGGTGTAGGAGGGTTCCTTCTGAGTGACAATGTTTTAATTGAATTAAATAACGGAAGTAACAACTACAACTAAATTAATGAGAATCATTGCTGTTTCATAATATGTATGTGAAGGATACAGCAAATTGAAGAAGTAAAATAAGAAAATAATGACCTTACCACCATGGACAAATTAGAGTTTTTTGGATTCCTAACAATAAGTTTATACAATTTGGACAAGTCCACGCATAAAACCAGTAACCACTACTATTCCATCGTATCAGATAGTTTGCCGAGTTGCTGACCCTGAAGCCGCGTTCTGATCAAAGGTTGTCTGGAAGAGATCGCTTTTTAGCGATAAGATCGCCTATTGTTTGCCTCTATTGTAATGTTAAATGTCATTTGTATTTGTATTTCTTTCTTCTTGAGGTGTGCAATAAAGAGTATTCTATTCTATTCTATGATGCGGAACCCTACTATTCCGGACAGCTAGATAAAGTTGTCGGCTCTCGCTGGCGAACCGATCAGTCGGCCGCTCGTAACTCACGGGTCGCCGATCTGTCCGGAGATAAACTTACCTGGATATCGCAGTCCAGTTACAGAAATTACCCCAAATCACTACGGTATATCCCTAAAGACACGTTTTATGCGTAAAGTATCAATCTAGAGAGAATGGTGGATAAGATAAAGTTAGACGAAAAGTTAAATCTATCTCGATGGGAAAAGAATATATAGGTAAACAGAAAGTAAAATATACCAAATTAAAAAATAAAAATTCATTTAAATAAATCTAGAAAAGTGACTTAAAAGAAAGCTGCTCATATCTCTCTCTCTCTCTTTCTCTCTCCCTCTGTCGAATAAATACACATTGTTTATAAGCACCTACATTTCACATTCATAAAATACTATTTTCATGTATTGTTCTTCACGGTTCCGTCCGTATTTACTCTAAAGTGAACGTTTGGGTCGTTTTATATGAAATAAACCTGTAAAATACATTATTACGTCTCAATAGTGTCCCCGCAATAGACAATAAAAAGAATAAAGTTTACACGGCGTTTACACTCGACGACCTCTAGAACAAAAATAGAATTTAACAGAGGACACAACGTTTTGTGACCTCAACAATAAATATGTATTCCTAATGTTCATTATTTTACTTTCCTGATATTTCGCCGACAGCATATGAGAAGCAATTCTTAATCTGTATCTTGAATCGAGTATAATTAACGCACCACAATCGACCCCACATTAGGTTGGTGGTGCCCTTGACAACTTCTTCAACTTTCCATCATTCGGTTCCCTGGCTTACTTATACGATTTAGCTCTTTGAAGCCGATTCTTTCCCCAGTTTCGTCGTCTCATCCAAGTTCCTAGGTCACCTGAGCAAACTAAGGGCTCCCACTTGCAACTTTCATATTTTGCTTCTTTGCTGTTTACTTACGTGATAATTTTTTGCACCGTTTACCAATCATTCAGCGGTTTTCTTACCACTGGTGTACTCGTATACGTAGACAGCATCGGATCCCAATCGTCGTCGTGTCGTGTCCTATAAACACAGACCCATCCACAGCGGCGCAGACGCACCGATTTCACGGCCGCCGTTCCCACACGGACGAACCCGTTCTACACGGGGGTCTGAAGTGTTGGGCCAGGCTTGTAGCTGGTAAAAGTATGTATGTCCACACTACAACTCTGTCGCTTCTGCCCTTTAGTGTTCGAGGCGTGGTGTTGTTTTGTCATGTAGTCTACGGTTTTATTGAGATGTACAACTCAAATGTAAGGACTGTTCGATTCCTGGGCCACCATAGTTAAATTACTTTCGGTCGCCGAGGCGAGGTGATGTATCTTGTACCTTGTACATACATTGCGATTAAAGAGTTTCAGATTATGTCCCGAAGATTTTACTTCGGTTGAGTCTAAACTTCATAGATCAAGTAGTTTTGATTCTGAGGTTTAGTGATTGAGCTAGATGGCGCTTAAAGTAAAATGTCTAAAGAAATCCAATTCTTCGCCGTATCAGGGTAAGAATTAATGCGTTCATAAACAAAATAGGTCACGCATCTCGGTAGTGGAGAGGCCTGCGCGTGGGCAGGCCGGGCAAACAGCGCCCATACAAACACACAAACAAACACGCTCCAAACACCAGCTTTGTTGTGGTTTGGATACGTCAATATTGGTAAACGAAAATATAAAGTTATCATCGGTTGCTTGGAAGTGTCACACCCCAAAGATTTGTTATGTAATATCGTGAATGTTGGTTTCTACTTTATGTGTTCGATTTGTTCTACTAATTCGTACGAAGCACTTTGCATTTTACTTTTCTCACAAGGCAGTAGGAATGGAATTGAACTCTTATTCAGCAAATTTTATTTCCTTAAAGTATATTGACTGGTTTCTTCAAGAAGAGAGTGCATAAACACTTTCTAGACAAACTAGGTTTCATCTTCATGAGATTGTGGCTTGAAGTCTAAAATATTGTACTGTGCCTGTACTAAACATTTGCCTTGGCTAGTGGTATGACTACGACATACTATTACCGATTAATCTAATTCAGAAATCTGTATATTTTATTCAAAAAGTTGTATCGATATTAATCGTTTCAGTTTGAGACCTAATCCTCTCAAAGTGTCTTGAATTCCCATTCTTATTATTTAGTAGGTATTGAAAAGTTTACGTTCATCACTTATACGTTCTAATGGTTATCCGACTGGTCTAATCCGAATGAATTTCGTAGATACGGATACTTCCAACACATCCTTTACCAAATACCATGATAACAAAACGTTGTTACAGCAAAAGTTTTTCATTCGACATTGATTCAGAAACCAAAATATTTTCTCGGAATCCTCGGTCCACTTTTGTCGATTATTCCTATAGATGAAGCAAATCACCGATTCGTGTTTATGTAAGATCAACATTTATGCACAATACCTACTTCAACTGGAATAAATTGTTACCAATTACCATATACAATGTACTTAAGTAAATATATGACGGATACAAAACAGTTGAAAGTTGTTTTATAAAACGAGATTAGCCATTATATACATACAAATGTAGTTCCTCTTTGCCGTTTATTTGGAGTTCTCTTACTTAGACGGGTATCAATTGTGTGAAGATTAATTAATCTCTAGTTCTTTAGTAATGTGTTAAATGAAATCCCCCAAAATCACAGCCCCTTGTCTATTTTTCTACTGTTCGTTTATTCGTCGAACTTCGTTTCGCTAAAGCAAAGTACCGGAAAGTACGTGCTCGCCGATCGAGCCATCGATCTTACACAACTATGTCATTACACCCACCAAATTTCATAGTAACGCTGCTTCGGCGCTGTATCCATTGCTTCCTCACTACTAAACCAGCTCGAGAGCTTCCGAGGCGGCACGGTTATGGATGCGTCTCTATTTTGGTTGCATTTCGTTCTGCCGTCAAAGCGTTAAATGACTGTCCAGGGGGCAGTCGACAGGTAAACCCAGGTTTTATTTAGTAGTTAGTTCTTCGATTTTGGACTTTACGATCAATGTAGAAAACACCGCATCAGTTGCTTTTGTGAATTAGAAGACATGCATTCAGATTTACTACCTGTTTCTTTAAAGTTGGACTTTAAGATGGAGGAATAAAAGTTTTATTAGTTGTATTGTCGGGTGTGTTTAGGTTATTGATGAAAAAAGCCTCGGTTTGGGACAAGTGCGTGAGGTACGCTTTATTGGAGGTGGGAATGATCCGAGTTTGCTCTGTGAATGCTCGGGATATTGTAGTTAAATATTTAAGGAATTTGAGCACGTCGGGAGTTTTTTATTTGTGAACACGTTGATAGCAGCGCCACAGCGCCGCATAAAAGAAAGAAAATTATCTTCTAAAAGTCGCCATCATGCTCTATTGCATTCAATAAGCTCCTATCGCTCTAGTTACGATAACACACAATTGTTTTAATTTTCGGCTTGGGATTCCTACAACTTACAATAGTGAGTTTACCTAAACAAGACAAAACTACCGCCGACAGCTACCAAACCAACAATCAACAAAATCATTACGCTCAATAATCGGCCTAGTTAGCCCTCTGCCGGTGGTCCAAGCGTGGCACCATCCGTCAAACAGCGTCAGGAAGCACCCTCTAATCATTGTGCCGAAATATTTGTCCAGCACCAAATCACTGTCAATTTATATACTATTATCACCAAGCCAGCAACAGTCCGCAAACTTCCATAAACTCCTTATGGAGTCGCTAATAAACACTATTATTGTCTGCATAGTTGTTTTTCAGCAGCAATATCTATTAATTGGCCGAGGTCCCGTCGGCTGCCTTTGCTCGGTAATGCCCGGGGCGGGTCAGCGGTGATCACTGTTTGATTTGGCTGTACCGACTGTGTTTTTTGACAAATTAGCAGCTACGAACTTAGTGGGTTTTCGTGATTGAGATTTGATCGTTTTTTAAAATTGGCCAAGGTGTGGTCTTCTGTCTATTATTGCTATTAGTTTGCTTTTTGTGTTGCTAACGACCGATAAAAAGCGAATAATGGCGCTACAAATCGTTTTCCTTGGCGCTCCTTCGCAATAACATGAGTTTAATTTCCCGTTTGATTGATTCTGTGAATTCTATAAGATACAATACTCCTAAACAAACTTGAATTGTTGTATCATCTTCTGTAAAAAGTATAAATGATCCTACTCCTCTGGCAAATTTACATTTGCCCCACAAAGTTGAAAGCTCAAAAAGAATAAACACTAAGGTCATTTCACACTTTTCGCAATGCATCTTCCGTCCACAAGTCCTTGATGACGACCGACCTTGCCAGAACTTGGACTGACTCACGCCAAAAAAAAACTTTGCATTCCCGGAGCCTACGACAACGGCTCCTGACGTCACATCCTCTTCCGTCGCTCAGCTGGTCACGTCGCAGTGAAAGTGTGTGTGTGTGTCTATTGGGTGACTAACGTTACTGTTGGGACTGTTAAGTTTTGTTTCCCGTATGGTCATATATGTATGTTGTACAGTTGGTTTCGGCCGCGACTGCTTTCAGATGCTGTTCTGGATCTGCAAACACGTAATTGTGACGTTTATCAGGTCACATCTGATCTTTACATCAATGTTAAATTTTTCTCAAAATTACACATTTTGATTATGAAAGAGGAATTCTAGCCTCAGACTGTTAAGAACTCCCTATGCAAAGCGTCTTTGCAGCATGCCCAACCAGCAAAATCGCACTAACAACAGTCTAAAGACTACAAATTTTCGCTCTTATATTGATCCTATATCATCGTATAAGCCTGGATTTGGGCGCAAATTATAAGTGTATTTACTTTATATCGTCCTAATATTAGTCTAATTGAATACTGATTGCATTTATAGTAATCTTGCCAAAACTAATTTAAGCTGCCTTAGGCTAATATCGCTCTCACGTAAGTGTTTTGTAAGCCCACATAGACGCATATTGGTCCAACGTTAGAATCTTGTGAGCCTAAACAAGCTTATTTTGATTACTTGTATGTCTTGAGTGAAACTGCAGCGTGACAATAAAAAGTAAATATGATTGTCACAACTGTTTATGAATTACCTAATAGTGATGGTAACGTAATAAAATAACGTGTTTGTGAAAATCTTGGTGTGTGTTTATGTTGCGTTGGGCGGTAAGTTTTTACGTTGGAAAATATTATTTACTGTAAAGTGGACCCTGTTTTACACTTCAAATTTCATGCGCCTACTCAAATATTCAATTTAAATATCCTCTTATAATTTTTTATTTCTTTATTTGTGGTGATAACGGTGCCATTTTGATAGTTGCATTTTTCCAGCGCACTATTAGACTACTGTAAGATCATTTACGCTAATATTAGCATTCTGAATACAAGTGGTGCGGCCATATTGAATTAATTTAGGGTTTCTTGCTTAACCTACATGAAAACTAAATTTTTTTACATTAATTTTTGGAATGCTTTTTCCAATCTCTGTAATCCATGCCTATTACACAAAATTTAAAATAACAGCACTCTCTTTTTCACAAAACAATATGGCTAACTAAACGTTATTCTTACAATTGTGTTCCCAAAATCGATTTAAGATCAAACCATCTTATATTGATCTTATAATAGATTTATGAAGACCAAAAAAGTATGCACTTATAGTGCTTTTATGTTATGCTGATATTAGTCTGAAATTCTTATAAGAACATTTATCAAGACCATTATAAAATCAAATCAACTTAGAGAATGTGGCTATAAGAACAGATATTCTCAAGTACAATGAGTCTTCGTAAATGTTGTTGTAGGAGTAAGAGGCTTATAATAGTATTATAAAATGCGCTTATATACATATATGAGACTAGGTAATAAGACTGAGAGTTCTTGAGCCCGTACCATCTTATCTAAAGCTAATATAAGAGCAGCAGCATCAGCAAAACAATTATAAGAGCGCTATAAGCCCACCACTCTTATAAAGTGCGCAATCTAAGACTTTTTTGCTAGTTGGGTGGTTTCATACCACTTCATGGCCACTTCAAAACTAACTTCGTAGATTGAATAAATATGACTAACGTAACATTTTATTATCGAGTGAAAACACTCGACAAAAACAAATATCAAACTTGTCTGAACTTGCTACTGATCTAATTATGTGCTTGAATTAGATAAGCGAGATGACTAATATTACGATTACGAGCTGTCCGCGAAACCTGGGGCCCAATTCGAGAATGCCGTTTGAGATATCGCCAAACGTCAAATCTCCGTTAGATAACAGTTATATCGACATTGAACTGTCATTTAAATGCGATTAGCTTAAAAGTGACATTTCTCATCTCAATTTTCGAAATACGAAGGCGATAATGATTGTCAAAAATGTTATTCATGTATATAAATTTCTGTTTTGAACGAAACGTAACGGACTAATTTCACGTACTACGCGGTCAATTTAAAGTATGCGCCTGTTATTTATGCCATCACATACAAAGAAAGCGAAAATTTTGCGCGTCCGAATTGACGAAGTTGCGATGTTCTAGGGATATCGCCACTTGTCAAGTAGGCACACGTCAAAAGTGACGGATGGCGATGAAAAGGAGAGATCTCCATTATATCTCTAAAATTGGTCGAATACCCCCCCTGTTGCGTACGTCACGGTCTAACATAAAAAAAACTGTTCTTTAAGAACACGTTACTGGCACATTTTATTTTTAGTCTCTCCTTTAGTTATCAGTTATCAATATAATAGTAATAATAAATAGTACCGATGTGTTGTATATTTTTTTTGTATTATGTGAATACATATAGAATTGTATATTTTAGTTTCACAGACTTTTAGTTGAATAAGGCCTTTTCTTCGCCGCACAATGAGGTGCATAGTTGAAGTTAAAGTCCCCGGCCCAAGGTATAGGCTTAACCGGTTAAGTTATACTTTGAAGAGACTACGATACCTCTTGGCATTCCCTTCACCTTTACTATTAAACACAAGCCCTTCCTTAGATTATAATCCGCTCGTTTAGAGAAAAGAAGAAGAAAGAAGTCTATTAAAAGATGCTCGTAAAATACGAACTAAGACCTAACACGTCAGTTGATCAGACGGCAGTGACCCGTCTTACCAGACTAGATTAGTTCTGATGATGATGACCTGGTAGGACATCCAGATGATGCTCAAAATTAGATTTCATGCAGGAAAAGATTTTACCCGAGTACACAGAGCTTATTATACGACAGCTTTTCTTCTTTTTCTTGTTCTTCTTTATTTCGCTCGTCTGACGGTCGTGATCATCATGTGTAAAGGTTGGTCTGCAGTTTACCACATAATCATTTCTTGCCGTTTCGTATATGTATAGTGGCATTTCTGGTTCATTCATCACATAAAAATTTAAGTAATCGTATTGGCTACATTCTTATAGGACTCTTGTATTATTTTGATTTGTTCATGGCACAGTCGGCAAGCCTTTGGCTTGCACGGAGCTCGTGAGTCATGCGCGCGCCAGACGGGCAGCTATGTGGAAGTAGCTATATCCGCAGCTATATCCCGGCCCATCCTATTGCGTTGCTTGTGCGATGAGTTAATTGTTAGCTAAGTGAGATCTCAGGGTAGAACTATAGGAGGGTACGACGCAATATCTTCATGTCAACTTAAATTGTAGGTAGGTGGTGGGGTATATTTAGGTAGGAATCGAAGGCGAAATTCAACGTTATCATACTATCTGTCGTATCACCGCCATTATGTTCGAGATAAAGCCTGTTACCGGCATGCGGGCATTTATTAAAACTGATAATAATATGATCCATTAGTAATAGTTTGCATGTATTAGCTAATCATAATTATGTAAATTAACTGCACAATTACATTTCTTAAATCCGCACATTCAATGTAGTGGGTGTACAGCGTAATTGTCGTTACTCATATCACGCTGTCATTTAACACTCACTTGTCAATTTATTTACTGTACATTACTGGCAATTAAAATGTTGTTAGAAAGTTAATAAAGCCTGAATTTAAGTTAATTAATTAAATTAAGGTCATGGATACGTTAAAGATCTATGTTACTTTACTCTACTTTAAGAAAAGCCTACTTGGCGGTAACACATTGTAAGGTACTTTCGGGTATTAAGGCCTAGCTAAGGGAGAATGTAAATAACATTAAAAATAGCATATTTAATCAACGTATTTATATTTTAACCAGTCATTAATTTCAAGTAGTATACAATAAACGTGAAAATTTGCATAAATTGCCATTGAGAGACACGCAGTGACAGGTTTTTTAAAACCCTACCATTAGGCCTTATTTAAATATGGTAGTATAAAAAGGCCTAATACCTTAACTTGCTTAAATCATTAAAAAATAATGTTGTCGTGATCAAAAATCACTTAATTACAACAAATACGTTTATGTTCTTTAATTGAGATAAAATATTGCTCATTGTATGGCTATTTAGTACAAAAATACATCAACATATTCCGTTATCTCCGCTAGCAATTAATTAACATCTATGGAGATAATCAGTCTCAAACTTAAACCAACATAAAAAATAGCGAAAAATAGTAATTCTTGCTTTAAAATAAAATGAAATCTAGTATTTTTTAAGATTTTTCCTAAAGGCCTTATTTTACTATAGGACATTTTATACTACAGGTAGTGTAAGAAGGCCTACTACGTTTATAACATAAATATGAAACAAATAAACGTTAACTAATAAATACAAAAATACCATTCCATCGCCCAGCACCAATTTGGGCATTCTAAATCACACTAAAGGCATCGAGAGGCTTCTTGGGAGGCATCGAGATCGAAAACTGAAAATATAACAAATATGTAATTAATTTCCCATTAAATTAATATTATAACTTAAAATACCGAAACACACTATAAAAACTAAACAAAATTCGATATATGCAGAAGGGTAAGGCTGCCAAAAAAGGGATATTTCGACAGTAACAAAATGTGCTGTTAGTTTAAAAAAAATCTACTTCAAACTATTTATTTCCAATGTTTCTTTTGGGAAAAGCAACATCTGTTTTATTTGTTTCAATATAGAGGAATACGTTAAATCGCCTGTCAATATTTTTTTTGTATTTTAATAATGTGTGATCACAACGTCCCCAATACAAAAAAAAGTGTGCAAAATTATCTCCTGCCTATTTACAATGTTTTTTTTGTGTTTTGTATTATTCATCGGGCATTTCAATAAGCTTTCCGTATGTTACTTAATCATGGAAGAGTTTGACTACCTTAGCAACGAAATGGCAAGTTAAAATAATGCTTATTTCATTAAAAAAACATAATGTAATCGTATTGCACGCTATTATGTAACACTTTTTATGTAACCATAATTATAATTGAAACTTGGCAATTATATAGAAGAATCCAAATTTATTTAATTACAACAATATTTTTTAGTTAGTCTATGCACCGCCGCTATTTTGCCGGCCATATTAAGCGGTGTGCCGCCTATTCAAAGGGAACGGTCGTGTTTGCGGTAACACATTGATTGGTGATTTTAAAGGTAAAACTGTGCATTATATTGTTCAAAGGTGAAATTACATAGTAATATTAATGTTAGATTGGTGCAAAGAGGCTGTGTGCGTGGTTTTTCCTCCGTTGCAGTGTCATGTAATTGGGATTTTAATGTCGAAATAGAGCGCTTTTATGTGACTTTTATGTCACGTATGTAACGATATGAATCGGTTTTCTATGTAACGTTACATAAAAGTGGTATAAAGGCCAGTTCACTATTGTATTATAAATTGACATTAAACAACAAGAGTTAAACTTAATAATATAAAAATAAACAATTTCGTTTCATTGTAGATTTGCCTTTTCATAACTTTTCTGATACTTATATGTAACTCTGTTACATACACTTTTATGTTACTTTTATGTAGCATAAGGCCAATTTTACGACCTTGCCCAGTACATAGGAGGATAATAAAGCCTAAAACTAACTTTAAGTTATAGAGAGCAATAAGGCCTGTAGTTACATTTTGTAGGCCATATTCACCGCCGACTTCGTGGATAAATAAAACGAAATATAAAATATTGGCATCACAATACGTTACTAAAACCTGTATCACATTAAAAGCGTTAATTAGGGAGAACAACTGTGTGCAAATTGTCATGATTAATGTAATACTATAAAAATTATTCACGTTTGTTTCGGACCGATTTTTGTATCACGCGCTGCACGCTTACCTGCTGAAATGTATGACGCATCACTGGCGGCTTGGAGCAGGGCATCGAGCCAGTTCAAACTTGTAGTTCCTTGTTTGTCCGCTTGGCATCAGGGACGCGTGGCCTTGAGCGCGAGCTCTCGGATTTAACACGTTTTTGGTTACTTAGGCCTTATTGGTCGACAGGCTTTATTACCCGCAGGTACATTTAAGTTAATTAATTAAATTAAGGTCATGGATACGTTAAAGATCTATGTTACTTTACTCTACTTTAAGAAAAGCCTACTTGGCGGTAACACATTGTATATGTCAATGTCAAACAATGAAATCGAAATAATCGCAACCGGTAGTTGACGTAAACACTAGAAGTTATTTCTGAAAATACAACAGTTTTCTAACACACGTTGCAGTGTTGCACGCAGTTTAGTAGTAGGCTTACAAAGGTTAGGTATAAGAAATTTCCAATTGTGCTATACTAATCACAGCGCAGTACGTGACTCCGTCCAAACGACGATTGCGCTGGAATCGTTCCAATTCGCTTCAGGGGGGGTGGCGCTGGGCTGTTTCCAAGCGGAACCTTCTAACTTCAGACTTTTATTCAATTCCGTCCATTTCCGTTGACTGCAATGCCAACATTTTGAAAACCGGTGTAATCTGCAAATCACATAATACAATTAACAATTGCTACAATCCTTCTTTGTAGGTACTTACATCTGTCTTTGAGCAATAGATCAATATTTTTTATATTTTATATTTAGTAAACGACCGTCGCAACTGTCACAACACAAGTTGCTTATTCGGAATCGACGTGATTGAAACCGCATGTACAACTAATGAAAATTATTTTCCTAAGGGGGTTGAACAGTTATTCTTATCAAGAACCTATCGGGTACAACTCATAATACTACTTAAGCTTATTTTGGCACTAGATCGATTTGTGTGATGTTGTCCTATATTTATTTATTTATAATAAATTAACGCTGATATCGTCAAATGCATAACAGTTTCTAGCCAAGCATGCTCCATCTTAGGCCTTATTGTCACTTAACATCAGGTGCAATCGAGGTTAAATGCATGGCTATTTTGAATAAAAAAAAAATAAAAAAAAAGTTTGTATGTGATAATGTAACACTCAATCAAAACGAAGTCGCACCTAAAATTAAGTTCTACATATAAGCTCTTTTTCTGTAATCTGAAAATCCAAAACGATACGACAAAGTACTTAATGTTACCGAGACCTTCGGGGAAGGCTGGTACGTGCCTCGGCGCTGGTTCCTGGGTACCTCCGAGCGCGAATCGCAAAAAATCCGGCTTCGAACTACGAGCGGCTTGTCTTTTAGATCAGATATTTATTTATTGCAAAGTGTGATATGTTTATACTAAAGCGAAAAGCTGAAAGATTTTATGGTTCTAGCGGCATGTCTGCTCGGTACTCTGTGCCAACACGAGCGAAATTTAAATGTACCTATTTGTCAGAATTTATTTTCCACCTTTCAGTACAAACATTTTGGTATTAGTGTGTAATAGTGTCTGTTTTTTCAATAAAATTCTTTGTTTGTGGCTTAGCATGCGAAAAACTAAAGCGAAGCAACGACGACGGCGGATATTTTTACAAAATATATGTCGAAGACATTTTCTTGATGAATAATGATAATGTCTTTTGGCTATACGCCACTAAATTATCATTCCTCTAAATTAAGTTCGTTCGTATTCGTAAAGCGAGCCCTACATACTAATAGTAATAGAATACCATTGACAACGATAAAAAATAAAAGTACCCTAACCCGACTGTGAAAAGTTCACCCTTATTTTTATGATTGACCACATCAATTGAGTTGAGAACCCATGACATGACACCTACACACCCCTGTAGTAAGCTGCGAATATTTACACACATTTATTGCCGGCGAGTGCTCACGTAACAGATCCATTCTATCAGACATTCGCACGTACATCTCCATTAGAACCCTGGTGTCTCGGAATGCATGAATCACCTCATAGAACTAAACTAAACAGCCGTCGGAATCCTAAACATCGGCATACCGCCTGATTGTCCTAGCTCCGACCGCGGTTTCGCTTGTCGGGTGATGCTTCATCGCTCCCTGTCGTGGAGTACTGAATAGAGAGAGATATGTGCAAATGTGTCTGTTGGTAACTAACTTTTGACAGAAGTACATAAGAACAAACATCCTCTAGAAACTAAAATAGAGAAACGCTATCGTAGCTGCATTATAGAATCGCCTAGTATTTGTCTTGTTCCTTTGCCCCGGTTGGGTGAAGTCTTTTCAAGACTACCACCTTAACCTTCTGCCACATGTGAATAAAATATTGAACTTCTCTCATTTTCGTTGCTGTCTAATTTTTTTTACTCACAAAACCGATCTCTGTTTTTTAAAACGTAAGTACCTTACCTACCCCGGTACATATAACTTAAGAAGAAGTAAAATAACGCTCAAGACGGCCTCACATAAACTGCACCTGTATTAAACCGTCATACATCATCTAAAATCAGTACACCTATCAGTATGTGACCCACGAGCACATTATCAATGACACGAGCTGACGGAATAACAATTAGTCCAACACCTCAATGTTTGGAATTTTGCCACTGCTGATCACTTGGCAGCCTACTTCCAAGTTGACAAAAAACCACTTTCGTTTTCAAGAATAGCGTTGCAGATTTAATGCTTTATGTTTTTTAGTAGTTTATTGAGTAATTGTAATCTGGAAATACTATTTTGTTAATCTCACTACAGTTAATCTTTCTTAATCCTAAAATTATTTCGTAAAACAGTGTGTAAATTTCTGTAGAGGCTAATAAGTCAGCAATAGATGGACGAGTCAGGTAAGACGAGGGCCGACACGAACTCCTCCCTACGACTACGTACGTCCTCGAACCCCTGGATAATATGAGTCCATATATTGCAGTCCCAGTCGTGACATAAGGACATAACACAGTACTTTAAGACTTATCGGAACGATTTTTTTCTCTGTTAAGTAGGAGTGGTTAATTTTTCTTAATTTTCTTCAGTTCATGGCTAGGTATATTCTCGCGATATAATTTTGACCCCTCATTATATTTGCAAATTTATGTGCCGTGTCTGAAGGTAGTATGTCTGGCTATAATCCTATAAGGTTTGTGGTAATGTACGACCTTCCTGTGTCTGGGTGGGTAAATGTGTTAATTTTGTAGGTATCACTGTACAATCAGTAGACACGACAAATGGTCATGAGAGACATAAAGATTCACTGGTTGGTTTGAAACTGGTATAAGTACGTGCTTTTTGTTTGAAATGTGCTTGACATACGTATCAATTATTTAGGTAGTTTTATTGTAGATCGATCACGTTAAAAAGTGAGGTCTCGTGGTCTGTGTGACTGTGCTACTTGTAAGCAAACGTCTCAGGTCCCTCATAGGTACTGCACCGATTGTGCATTCTTTAAATTTCGTTATGTTTTTGTGCTATAAAACGGACACATGAATCACATTATAACTCATATTATTCAATCCCACTATCTCCCACACTCGTCCAGCAAACAGCACTAAAGTTCATGGCTATGTGTAATCTTGATCTCTTTGTCCACAGTGCGAGGAGAGCATGTCCGCGGGCGACATGTGCGTGTCGGCCGCCCGCGCCGGCCCCGCCGCGCGCTGGCACCCCGCCTGCTTCGTGTGCTCCAGCTGTCAGGAACTCCTAGTGGACCTGGTCTACTTCTGGAAAGACGGGAGACTATACTGCGGCCGCCACCACGCCGAGACGCTCAAGCCTCGCTGTTCTGCGTGTGATGAGGTAGGAATATACACCATGTTTACTTCTGCTGCAGGTGCCAGGAGCTGCTTGACAGTTTAGTCTGACTTGTGTATACCTATATACATACGCACTGTACTGTGTCACCTCACTCCAGCCCATTATCATCATGACTGCACATGACACCCCGGTTATACCACAAGACTAGCGACCGGGCGGACCGACATAATGTCCATTTCTTCACTATCACTAACAACTACATAGTATAATACAAAGTCGCTTCCTTCTGTCTCTCCCTATGTACCCTACCTATGCTTAGTACGCACCGGATTTTGATGCAGTTTTGAATAGATATAGTGATTCAAGAAGAAGGTTTATATGTATAATGCATGCATAATATAGCTTTTCACCCGTGCGAAGCCGGGGCGGGTCGCTAGTATTACATAAAGCAACAAGTACGACACGCGTGTGTTAAGCATTTTCCAAGTATTATTTAGAGCCCGGGTTTCTCTTATACGCTGAAGTGCATCGTGAAGTGGTCGATAACTGGCATTATGAAGCCACATTTTGAGCCGTAAGCGGCTCAACCCTCCACTTCCGTCCCTGGAGTGGTCCTCTCTGGCTCGAGCCCTCGCGATGCTATCTCGCCGGATATTGGTGGATCGCTATCGGCGCGTGCGCAGCCGTTGGGGATCATTTATTTATTACGCCAATTTCATGGTATTGACGTTTGGGTAATTTCGGGTTTTCGCGGTGAGAGCAATTGAAACAATTTGAAAGGTGTAACGAAAACACGCCAAATCCTGTCGTTACAGTGTAGTTAGTTTTCTTAATTTTTGTTTTACGTGCAGTGCAGTACTTTAGAAAAGCTAGCCTCTAAGCAGCACAGATGGTCTTTTTTTATATGACAAGTCACAATTTTTCTACTCCGATTATGCTGGCGGCAAGCAAAATCTTCCTCCAATCGTATGTTATATGGGCTGTAAAAATGTAACTCTGAAAGTTAGTAAAGATTATTATTACTATGTTTCCACAATCATCTTTCGCGTTCTGACATATTTTATCCACAAATTAAGTTTTCTCTACATGGCTATATCATTCTTAAAATCGAATTTGGAAGTTGTATAGCGCTGTCCAGTGTCCACGTTAGAGCGATTTCACAGTAGCCCCTTCGAAGTCAATCATTTTACACAAAAATCAAACACCTAACAGCAAATAAATTAGACACGTCCTAAAGTATTATTTGCCAAAATCGCTTCAATTTCCATGCTTACCGACCGTATCGATCGAAACATGTCATGCTCTTTTAACCCCACTATATCGCCATCATCTTGACCCTAAATTTGCAGTGTTATTAAGTACTCACGCCAGTGCAAGGAGGGGGGAACGTGCCAAAATCGACCGTTTACCCCTCCCTCCTCCCCAACCCCCACCAGTTGGTCGATAAATCAGCCTTATCGAGTCTCCTGCGCATTTTGCGCACCGAACCGCAGCGAAATTCCTGAACTAACCCCTTGCTGGACACAATGTGGTACAATTTTGTTGGAGAAAGGATTAAGTATCCTGGTGATAGCGAGGCAGTTATAGCCGTTTTTAATATCCCCACAATGTTATTTTGCAACAGTTTAAGCGGACATGGTATATACGTTTATGAATATTTCCATAAACACCAACAGGGTGTCATTGTGTCGGCATTGACAAATTTTAAGCAATAATTTACGTAAATATATGCTTATGGGCACAGCTAGTGTGATAGTGACAGCAGTGTAAACATTTACTTGAACGATTTAACCCTTTTTCGCATGACGCCGCGGCCAAATTTCCTTTACTCTAGCTCTCCTATATCCTCAGAAAGAAGTCGTTCTTGGGAAATTGTATAAAATTCTACAATAAAATTCCAAAACAGATTACTGAACTTACCGATCGTCAATTTAAATTAGTGGTGAAACAAAAACTCAAATCAAAAGCTTATTATAAGGTAAGTGATTATATCATGGATAGGGATGTTTGGCAGTGATAACATTCTTCACGAGTAATCTATCGCATCCAGAAAACACAAAATATACGTAGCTAACTGTAAAAAATTATGTAATTTTATTTATAAAATATACTTACTGTTTTGCAAAACAGCTGACATTCATAAGTGCATTGTAATTATGCCTAAATTGAAGAATAAACTACTTTGACTTTGACTTTGATTTTCAGACTCTCTACTTTTGCCTATACAATACAATACAAGTACTCTTTATTGCACACCTCATAAAATATACAGGAGAAATACAATGCAAGAAATTACAATTAGAGGTAAACAACAGGCGGTCTTATCGCCTATCTACTTCCCATAGAGATATCATTTCTCGTAAGGATATCCAGTAAGTTTGATATTACGTCGCATAAACGCGTTGTTCATCAAATTCGTCCACCAGGAAGAAAGAGTCTAAGTTTATTTTACTTGCCATACTTTATGCTATAATTAACCTTCGATTATCCTGAGATGATCAGCTTTCCTTATAGGTACCAAAAAAATAGTAGTCAATAATAGTAGCCTTCAGTACTCCAAATCCCAACACAAATCATCTACAGCGAAATACAGAACTGCCGTCATAATACTCGTGATATCGCAGTGGACGGAACCCATCAATCTTACAAATCATACAATCATTCGCGTGAGCATGAAAGCCTGAAGAACCTCCCCTTATCCGGATAGCCGTAACCGACACCATTTTCCCATGGACTTAGGACGTTTGGTGCCGAGTTGTGATAAGCTTTCTGGGTCGCCGAGGGTCGGGGTTTGATTCCATTAGCTCCGAGTGCTACGAGTGCTTGGATAAACAGTCTCAGACGAAGCACAAATATTTCTGTGGTTGCCTTTGTGGAATCTAACACCGTAATCTAGCTTTTTTTTTCTTCAAATATCTTTGTATAAAAATTGTGGTATGTCACCGACTTAATAAAAATTTGACTTTACTGTTTCATAAACTTATAGTGAGTGATTGTATTTTGCGTAGATTTTATCAGTGGTCCTGGTCCTCTCCTCACATTAGGTTGAGCCTGTGTCGTGGGAGCCTATGACTATGAACACAATTTGCATTTCACCACAAGATGATGCGCGTGTACAGTACAGATATTACCATTTTATAAAATAATAATAATAATATACGCTCTGTATACAATATTGTGCAATTAATATACGACAATACATTATTGTTAATGTCAACGAAGAACAATATATACATACACTGAACAGATATGGAGAAAGGCACTTCATTTCGAATGTTGCTGAGTTTACAAGGCAACTGTCCACTTAACTCTTTACCAAGCTCATAGCTGGATTCTCCACTTCTAGTAAAAGATTCTCTAAAGCAGCATTCTGTGTCAGCATTTTTTCATGTGTAAAGCTCTGTGTATATTACGATAGGTCATTTACATACGATACGATTGTTTCACGCTCATTTACCGCTCAAGGGAGGCAATTGAAAAAAATATCGCCATACTTATAAAAATAAAGTGGAAACCGCATCGAACGTGCCGCCGCTCAACTTATTATGTTTTCTGCAATATTCACCTTATTATGTTTGTGCAATATTCACACCTGCTCACCAGCGTGTGTTTTCGCGCACGTGACGCCGCGGCATATTATTATATCTGTCTAACGCCATGCAGATCACGTCGGGCTAATTACCGATGGTATCTTCACGACAACCAATGGGTGATCAGTGGGGTCACTGACCTGTTTTATCTGGATCTTATATTATACATTGATCAAATATATCTACGCTAAATATCAGTCTAATGCTATATCATTTGAGGAAACCCTTCTGTTCCGTTCCCCTTGGGAAAATTACTTTACTCAAGAAAATATAAATGTAAAAAATCAAATGTTTTACATAGGTACTATACATTAAAACTTTGTTGGAAAATTCATCTTGCAAAGAATAGAAAAATTGCTTCACAACAGTATTGGGACAGGAAAATATGGCTACTAATATATCAAATAGCGTGATAACAAGGTTTAAACAAATATCTACAAATAATTTCGAAGGAAATATACTAACAAACTTACAGTAAACAAATAATATTTCTCCACAAAACAAACATTAATTATACCCAATAAAAACAATAGTTTAGTGTAATAATAGCTAGATTGGAATAACTTCTCCGAATATCGCTGCCCGAGGTAATTATCCCGAAAAATAATCCGAGGAATTTTCCCCATTACATTTACCAGGCACGGCTCACTCAATTATGACCGACTAAGAAAATGGCCATTTCAGCTGTTCTCAAAGTTTGAGCCCGGTCGGGATAGAATAACTAGCTGTGACTTTGCTTTTGGCGTGACATACCTATCGTAAAACCGAAAAGAAAGAAGCAGCAAATATTTGTCGCTCGGCAAACCGTCACGTGGAGCAGTTAAGCTATAGGTAGGGTAGGGCGGGGCTTAAAGGTCCGCGGGTAAAAAGGTCCAATTGTACATATTTAAAAAATAAGTAAGGTATAGTAATTTTTAATGATACGTGTGTAAGAAGCGGACACTGCTGGGTGTGTAAAGCGCCATCGTCGACACTCGGAGACGTCACATCTTTTTGAAAAAAAATATGGACCTTTTAACCCGCAGACCTTTAAGCCCCGCCCTACCCTACCTACTGCACCTCTAGCATAACTGTGACACGCGACTCTTTGTCACGCGACAAAATGCTACCTGTCACTTTCCAGTCAATACTGTGCAAAAAGACACGTGACAAACGAATTCGTGTCATGATACGCTAGCCCCACTGGGGTTCCTAAATAAAGAACGGTGCGTTAAGCTTTGGCATTTTCTTACACTCCTTATCGCTTCGCTCGTCTTCGTATCTAAAACTGACTTTGTATTTTCTGATAGCAATTCGGGTTTTTTGTAGTTTTTTTTATGGCTTTCACTTCTAGCTGCTTTGGCCAGAGGTGTTTCGCCAATGTCCACGTTAAGACATATCCCACATGAGGAGAATGGAGACAAGTATGTGTGTTGTAAACCTAATAGGTACATGTAGCGATACAAAGAGGCATATCCAAAAGTTTGAGAACGCCTGTTATACTTAATTGGTAAATATACGAGCGTTAGAAGTAATGGGCGGGGTGAGTGACCTCAGTAACCGATAACAGCCACGACATTTCGACACCAGCGACCTCGCGGCAGCGGCGGGCGGCCACGACAATGTTGCTTTTTGCAAAACTTCAGTTTTCAAAGGGCAATATGAAAATCATGAAAAAAAAGTGTTAGTAGTGCTTAACACTCAGAATTAAATATATTTTGACATGGTTATTATTCTTCTCAATTATAATTATCATCTTGGTGTTAAATACATTATTACTAAATATATAAAACTCAAAGGTGACTGACTGACTGACATAGTGATCTATCAACGCGCAGCCCAAACCACTGGACGGATCGGGCTGAAATTTGGCATGCAGGTAGATGTTATGACGTAGGCATCCGCTAAGAAAGGATTTTTCAAAACTCACCCCCTAAAGGGGTGAAATGGGGCTCCTAGACTATTTTATTCGAAACTTCACAGGAGTATTCCTAACGATAAATGAGTAAACACGTGTTTCAGGTTTTTTGAAAATTCAACCACTAAAAGGGAGAAATGTGGTGACAAACTCTGAAAATCAGCATGGGTATTGTTTTTATGGTATATCGGGTCGCTGATTACAAAAACCGCAACGATTTTAAAATCCAACGTGGCGGACGTGAGTAACCATCTCCCCTGTTGGGGTGAAATGTCTAAATACTAAACTGCTGGTTCTAGAGAGTTCAAAATTGGCACGTAGGTTCCTTATAAGGTGTAGGGGTGCACTAAGAAAGGATTTTTCAAAATGTACCCCCTAAAGGGGTGAAATGGGGGTCCAAAGTTTGTATGGGGAAAGAAGATTAGTTAGACTATTTTACTCGAAACTTTACAGGAGTATTTCTAACGACAAATGAGTAAACATGTGTTTCAGGTTTTTTGAAAATTCAACCCCTATAAGGGAGAAATGTGGTGACAAAGTCTGAAAATCAGCATGGGTATTATTTTTATGGTTTATCAGGTCGCTGATTACGAAAACCACAACGATTTTAAAATCCAACGTGAGTTACCATCTCCCCTGTTGGGGTGAAATGGGATTGAAATGTCTAAATACTAAACCGCTGGTTCTAGAGAGTTCAAATTTGGCACGTAGGTTCCTTATAAGTTATAAGGTGAAGCGGTGCACTAAGAAAGGACTTTTCAAAACTCACCCCCTAAAGGGGTGAAATGGGGTTCCAGAGTTTGTATGGGGAAACAAGATTAGTTAGACTATTTTATTCGAAACTTCACAGGAGTATTTCTATCAATAAGTAAATGAGTAAACATGTGTTTCAGGTTTTTTTTTATTCAACCCCTAAAAGGGAGAAATGTGGTGACAAAGTCTGAAAATCCATTGGTAATGCTTTTATGGTTTATCGGGTCGGGTCGCCTGTTGGGGTGCGATGGGGTTGAAATGACTAAATATGAGTACGGGTGTAATTTTTATGGTTTGTTGGGACGTTAATTACGAAAATGCCACCGATTTTGAAATTTTATTTGTAGTCATGAAAATTCTTGAAAGCATTTGCGCCAAATTGCAATTTAATCGGTCCAGTAGTTTTGCAGCAAATCGATTGTAACAGACTGACTGAAAGACAGCTACACGTGATCCTATAAGGGGGTTCTTTTTTCGCTTTTGAGGTATGGATAGAGACCCGCGTTATCCTAATAGATTAAAAAAATAGTATTTGGTGGAATCTCGATCGTCGTCAATCGGTACCTATAGGCGGGCGGCGCGTTGGGACGGGATACCTGCATCCGTAATAAATACATTCAAGCTTTTCAATAATAAGTCATTTCAGAATTCTGAATTACGTTTATCTGGCTCAGAATAATACATTTTTATCAATCAATATCTTACAATAGAACATGACGTAACTTAGAACATGGCTTAGAATCATTAAACCAATCTCGAATATCCCAAATCGATAAGTGGAGGCTCGGGACATTATAAAAGCTTTATACAAATAAAATGCACACATATCCCGGTGTCCTAGCTTCACTTCGAGTTATGAATTTTGAAGTGAACTTTATTTGGTACAGTAAAAGCTGAGATCGCTTGATTTGAGTGCTTGAGTTTTCGGTTTGATTTGATAAAGTGGAGTTATGATAAAATAAAAAGTATTTCCCAGTAATATTAGAAAAGCAAAAGTCTGTGTATGTTTTGTTACTTCTTCACGCTAAAACGGCTGGACGGATATGCATGAGGGAAATGCAGATTGCAGATTATACCCTAACTTAACAAATAGCCTACTTTTAATCCTGAAAAAAAGAGCATTGTTCCCGTAGGATGATGTATATTATATAGGCACGCGAGCGAAGCCGCGGGTTAATGCTAGTTACTAAATAAAATACAATCGTATCTATGTCTAATTCTGTAATTACTAGAATTTTATGAGATTCGTGAAAATGTACTCCAACGGTGGATGTTCACCAAAAATACGAACATTTATTAAACATTTTAAGGCGATTTATCATACAAGTGAGTGATACAAATAATTTCACCTGCTAAGTACTAAATCGGTTTTTCAAAACTGTTATAAAACAAATCTAACCTAAAGGGTTAAAAAAATATCCCGATATTTGGTTTCCAAAAAAGCCTAATTTGTGAAATAAAACTGTTTGAGCAAAATATTTATGCGAAAAGAAAGTATATTGGTATGTACAATTAATTAAAGCTTTGCGCCCAGAAAACTAGCAAATACCGACGGGTAAGGCTCAAGTTCCCACCTACCTCGCTGCGGCTGCGTCTCTGGTTGCAGCGCTACGCAATTAAATCACCGATAATAAGATACCACGCCGCGCTCATTTGCTTATCACCACGCCAACAGCTTTCTTTTTACAGACTACGAAGCAAAAACAATGTACGAAAATAATTGTGAAACATGTAATATTTCACAATATTTTATTGAACCATTGATACAAAAATCAAAGCACAATGAAACGTGAAAACGCGTAACCTGGCTGGAATCGGATCCGATACCTCTAGATTACCGGTCCAACGTGTCAACCACTCCACCACCCGAACGCCGGTTTCTTACGCCAGGTTTGCTCTTTGTATCAATAGTTCAAAAAGTACTATAACAAAACCGTTGAATCCATACGAGACCATGAACGTAACATCACGTTCGAAACGGCGAGGTAATTAAATAAACACTTTGAACGGGATTAAGTCCCGTTTTGTTATATGTAGTAATGTGTGAAAATCGTGTGAGTTTAAATGAATATACTAATACATGCTACAACTCACCTCACTGTCCTCACACATATCACAAACATACAAATTCTTCATCGTTTTACCGATTGCAATCAAATAAAATAACATACAAATAAAGTCATCTGAAACTTCAAATATCAAGCCAAATTGTTTTGCAAGCAAAAACAGCCGGCGGTACCTACTTGTCCAATGTGAAATGCAAATTTAACGGATGGACATTCCGGCGCAAATGACCTTATGTTAAGGGGATAGGAGTTAGAATAAATTGAGATTGCCTTTAGGCTGCGTTCACCCTCGTCTACTCAGTAGGGTTGCCAAAAACATCGACGGTCTTCATAGTTTCAAAAATGATTTGTATAATATCATGTTCTACCAAATTCCGCTCAGGTAGGTACTTCAAGTTTCTGTAACCAAAAACTACCAATTGAACCCTCATGTATACCTCTGTCCGTCACGTCAAATTTTCACAGAATGTGCATTAGGTTGCAATGGCATGGCGTGAAACAAAATCTCTAGACAAGCCGACATTGATTAAGCTTAAGTACAATATTTCCTAAACCAGGCACGGCGGGAATCGAGATCGATACACGCCACGCCACTGTTAGGTGGGTTGGGTACTGATGGCCGATCAAAAAAGCCAAACTCATAACAAGTAAAAAAATATATTTTAGAACTGTAGGGGTTCACTGAAACATAAATTTTCGTTGCAGAGCAACTACCGTAATAGAAAAAGACAAAGTACTTACTCCAACAATCACAATTGTAATAAGTAGTATTTTTCCAATGCAGGTCAGCCCTGTGTGTATGTCTGTGCTGCCCGATATACGAAACGTTATGGCGCGCAGACACGCGACACTGATTTACCGCATATCGGCTCAATCGATGCCGCCGAAACCCGCCAACCACATATTTGTTAAATGTGGTCGTTCAAAGCAAGAGTGACATCTCAACAAGAGGGCACGAGGAACTAGAACACCCTTCATGCAACTCCATAAACGATCTTGATCATCATTTCGACAGACCACGAAACAAATGAAAATCGAGCTCAGTGGCGTGCCATGGGAGAGGCTGTCCAGCAGTGGACTGAAACAGGCTGATGATGATGATGATGACGAAACAAATATCACGACATCAGTGAAGACCACATCAAAAATGCTAAGTTAATCATATCAGTCGGATATGGTTGAAATCTAAGAAATAAATAGAATCAAAATGCTTTGCAACTTTTTTCACGTCACCCTTGGGCGTAAGTGGGATTTACTGCCCGCTAGGGGAGAAAATCTCACTTCCTGGCCAAGGCAAGGCGTAAAACTTTAGACAAACCACGGGCGGTAATTCGTAAAGCCCCAGATGACATATTTATGGCCCTCACTTTTAGTCCGGGCCACAATTACCTGCAATCTGAGACTTTCACTAATTCACCGCCCTAGGTATGTAATGTACTATTAAACATTTTTCACACTCCGCGTACCACGAAAACAACTTCCGGGAAATGCAGTAAACATTCGCGATCTAGATTATCTGAATTTCTAATTACATATATTTCACTCAAAAGGTCAAGAGCAATGCAGTTGCTGAAACTTGGCAGAGTTTCGCCTGCAGTGGCGCGGCACGAGGCTGATGGCGGCCCAATTTATTTTCTCAACTTTGGTATTAAGCGGTTCGGATATATTACGAATACATTACTAGTCTAGTTGGTTATTTTGGTTTACGTTTTCATTTAACTCGTAGTTAAATGTATCTAATAGGTTACATGGGAACTTTTTCAAATTCAAATCTACTTACTAGAGCTTCAAAAAATATGACATTCGAGCGGTTATTCTGACCTTTGAAATTTGAAGCTCGTGAAGAAGAAAAAAAGGAAAGCCAGCGAAAGAAGTCCCACTACAAGAGAAATTTTGATGCCTTTGAGAAAAGGGAAGCGGGAAACCGAAAGAAACTGTTGAACCGCTGGCGATTCAACAGTCAGGAATACAATTATTTCAGAGACAAAACTACTGGTACCCATCTCCGCTCTGCGTTTTATTCCTAAGCCAAATATAATATGTAATCATACATCTATTGCTTCATGCAGCAATTATGCACAAACTATAGCAATACCTTTCGCACGTAAGTAATGATTACGCTAAAGTAACATAAATCTAAAAGTCAACTTTTATGTTATTTCAATAAGATCAAACGGCAGTGAGTCAGAAATTCCTACGTTTGTAGTAGTCTTAGGCCATAGCTGATCATAGTAAATCTAGTATATGTAAACGAGCGGATACGTCACTGGCTGTATAATTAAATGATGTAACTTGCACTCAAAGCTAAGACTTGCAGAATTAAAAACAGTCCCTTGTTTTTAATCGGAGAATTCTATCAATACAATGACAGTATTTCCTTTAATAATTTACGCTACTCATAAACTATGAAACTTATATTAAGACGCTCAAAATTGCGTTAAAACGATGATGGTCATCATTAACCAAACCCATAGACGTCCACTTATGTATGTACATTATTAGAATCACTCCTGTGGCTCAGAGACGTTTCCGTTAGTCGGTTTGTAATCCTAAACAAAATCCGACTCCCTGGTAGTGAGGGCTAACCCTGATGCAGTTGGAATCATGTAAAAATAAAAGTTATTGTATGACCAGATACCACTACAAATTCTAAGTAAGTAACTGATATTATTCGACAGGCCGCCTACAAATGTATAAATATTATAATGTCTTCTGTGGGGTAGTTTTTCATAAGTCGTTGATATACTCGTACCGTACCTAGCCAAGCTAACCGTATCGCTGAGTGCAGACTGAATGGATTTTGGGTTCACATCTCTCATCTGGATATATCTTCCAGAGTATTATTGGAAATCTGCTATGATTATGACGTGTTGTTTGTTCTATTATTTTCCATTGCGCCTTAGTATAATTTATAGAATAACAAACAACACAAGATAATGCCAGTGTATGCAGCGTGCCTCTAGAGGAATGCCATACACAGCACGACGTAAGTCGACAGACAATGAGGCATCTGACGGCGCTCCCATGCAATTCACATCCAACAGACATCCACGGACTAGACAAGCTGCATAAGGTCATACAATTGTATCCTAGACAAGTTACGTTAGATTTAAGGCCAGTTGCATCGTGAAACCCTATTAAATTACAAAATGGCGTCAAGAGTTGTCTTTCCACAGATAATGCCAAATCTATCATGCCTTTTACATAACATTAGTAACTGACGATTATCTTCATACGGTTTGAAAGATGCCACCCTAAAATATCAGTTAATTTTTACCCGATTTTAGTCACTAAACTTATACGAGTTTAAGCTGAGAGGCATTATAAAGTCATTGCATTTCAATAAGTTTGCATCTGCAATCAAATGGGCAGTTTACACGCAATGGATTTTTGTCGAAATTGACAAATTATGATTTTAGTTCTAAAGCATACCTTTATTTTAGTTCTTACCACGTTTTATACGCTATTACGTGATAAAAATAAATACCATTCTTTACATTAGCGGCAAAACAACAACATAGCGGTATTGAACTGTTTGTTGACTCACTCCTCAAGCTTGTTTTTAATGCTAGACAATTATACCAGTACCAACTATAACTATTTCGTATTACATTAAAAGAGTTATTTCATTTTGATAATTTAGCAAAAGCCTCGATGTATTTATTTTTGTTGCAGCAGTTACGTAAATCCGTTAATCAATTTAATTGAAATAAAAGTGCATTAATTTACAAAACGCTACTTGACAACTGTAACACTTGCATCAAATATACCGTTCCGAATTATTAATATGAGGAAACAGTTCACTAATGAACATGGACAAACATAAGTTTGAGGCCCGTGGGAGACTCCCAGCTGTATTGTGCGCCTGCGTCCATTTGGAACGGCGCAAGCGCACTCTGGTTACTATGGGACTTGTGACTTCTCGTTATGGGGTAATTCGGGGTCGTCAGCATCTGCCCGGGCGCACGATGAATGCCCAATTAGTCTCCAGATTGTTAATTAGATGGAACTGGTTTGGGGGCGTGGGGAAAGTTCGGCGGAGATGATTTGGCGAGTGATATAAGTTTTTACTATTAGATTATCGAATTGAACGGTTATGGATGCGCTACGGTGCTCAAGTTTACGGTTTACCAAACGAGGTCAGTTGGAATTGAAGCCTATGATGGAATTGAGGCGATATTTTGAAATAGATGAAGTGAGGACGCATGTGACTAAATTTTGGACTATATTTTACGATCGTTTATTTGATAAACAACCTTTCAAAATAAGCAATGCAAAGATCGACACACAAAGCATAAGGAAAAATTCGTCAGGTCTACGTGGAGCGAGGGTAGCGAAGTGGCTAACGCGCTGGACCGGTAATCCAGAGGTACCGGGTTCGATTCCCGGTCCCTTCCACCAGGTAGCTCCTTTTTCAATTTTTCTTTAAGCTTTGATCTTTGTATTCATAAATCATATTATATTATCTGTTCCCACCGATCGACAAGTCGATTAAGCAACTTGTCATATACTTAGAATTAATGTAGAAGGAAATGACGTCGAACATCTGACCCAATATAATATCTTAGATCCCTTAAGATCCCTTAAAGCCTTAAGAAAAAAAAATCAGCAACCATTCCTGGCCCTTATCCAACAACTCGCTAACCACACGTTATCCGACCTAGCAGGTAGCCTGCATCCACTATAACTGAACGAAAACTATAACCGTTATTTTGTCGTCAGATAATCCTCGCAGACGAGTGCACGGAAGCCGAGGGTCGCGCGTGGCACATGAAGCACTTCGCTTGCGCCGAGTGCGCGCGGCAGCTCGGCGGCCAGCGGTACATCATGCGGGAGGCGCGGCCCTACTGCCTGCCGTGCTTCGACGGCTGCTTCGCGGAGTACTGCGACGCCTGCGGGGAGCCCGTGGGCGTCGACCAGGGACAGATGTCCCACGAGGGCCAGCACTGGCACGCCACGGAGCGCTGCTTCGCCTGTCACACGTGCAGAGCCAGCTTGCTAGGTTAGTACTTATGAAAAATGTTATGGTTTTACAAAGATTTCTCTCGGAACTCTTGTTGATCCATTCTAGTTGATCCCCATTTGAACGACGGCTAAAACTGTTCCCCAACGGATTGCGAACAGTTTTATAAGTATTTTCTTAGCAGAGATTTCTTACAAGCAACTTCAACAAGGTTTTACAACCTGACAGTAAAATTGAATAAAGCAATGGTTTTGCGTACTGAACAAATATACCACAAACATTTGAATTTATAACACTATAATTTCTTTTGTCTAGGTCGTCCATTCCTTCCCCGCAAAGGTGCGATATTCTGCTCCATTGCGTGCTCGAAAGGCGAGCCGCCGACACCATCAGACTCCTCTGGCCCCGGACCGCGGCCCCCGCGCGCGCCTCGGGGACCCAGGAGACCGCCCTCCCCGAAGTCACCGCCGATGACGCCCCAACGTGAGCCTTCCCCCCACATCGACGCGGACTCCGAACCGAGCGGATCACTCGCCCCGGAGACGCCCCCGCCTCACCCTCCCCCGCCGCCGCACGCTTGCCTCAGCCTCGACCGCGCCCTGGCAGACCTCCGCCTAGAGCAGTCCATCACCGAACACCAAATCCAACCGACGCCGACGTCAGAACCTTCAGAAATGAAAGAAGAATCCCCCGAAGACTGGAGACCGCCGCACCCGGTGGACGCACAAGTTGTGAACCCGGGACACTCCTCGTCTATGCCCGAGCTCACTTTAGTAGACGGGAAGGGCTCTCCGAGGAAACCTAGAGGCGGAAGGACGGTGAGGTTCTGCGGAGATGACAACCAAGCGTTCGAGCCCGATGAACCGGCGAGAAAAGAGAAAGTTAGAGACGACGACGCGAGCAGCTACTGCAGCACTTGTTCCTCCTCCTCCTCGTCCGCGGAGTCGTACACGCTGCCGACGAGGCGGGCTTACGGCGGCGTGAGGATCTCGTACGTGCCGAACGACGCCGTGGCGTGCGCCAAGCGCGAGCGGCAGCGGAAGAACGCGCAGCACGACAAGAACTGCATCATCTCGTGATCCTGGACTTTTATCACGCATCCTCCGATCAAAAGACTGACTTTTTGATAGTTTTATCCCAAGCCATAGTTAAGGGAATGATAAATTAAATGTCAATGTAATAGGAAATAGAGCTCGGCTACACCACAACTTAGTTATTGAAAACTAAAACTGTTACACCTACCTATGTAAACGTACACCAACATGACAAACGCAACACAAATACAAAGATCATTAGAACTTTTTTGTTAGAATTACTTAAATTTTCAAACAACGGGAATAAGCTCACGCACTCTATTTGTATTTTATAAATCCACTATTGACTTCGCCGTAGTCGAGCAAACAAGGACATTGTCTTCCTTAGTAATAGAAACAGCTTTTGCTTTTGGCAAAGTTTGCAAGAGGAAACCAGGTGTCGCTGTAACCATGTTGTGACTGTCGCGGCGCGGCGCAAACTTACCCGTGCGGCCGGTGCTACCGATGTGCCGTACTAAATATCCCGTCCACTTGCCACTGCCCGCTGCACGCGTAAGTTTGTTAATGCGTATCTATATAAAAGGCTTACGTTCCATTGACAATTTTGACAAATTTATGTGTGACGTGTAATTTGGCCGTAATGGCTTCTAAATTTGACATCCCATTCATCGCAACACCTTTCCTTGTGATGGATTAAAAGGGGAGTATTTATTTATACTGCTCTTTTTATAAAAAGACGTAACCGACATAGTTTCGAGTTTTAAGAAGTTGCATCGTGCGGTTTCTTGAGTATTTAACAAAATATGGGGCCTAAAATAATTATATTTAAACGGCAGCTTTAAATTTGATTGATTTGATTGTTTGGATTAGTGTCACATATCTAACGCTTGTAACCATATCGTGTTAATAAATTATTTTAAGACATATCCCACTTTGCCACTTAGGTTAAGTAATTAAGATAGTGTACTAGATGTATCATAAAGAAAATTAGTACAAATAATTGTATTATTTTGTATTATTACACTTCGGTAACGTGTGTTCAAATTCTGTAAATAACAGTAAGAGTAATATAACTTTAGTGTTAAAGTTGCCTTATAAGTATCGCCTGTAACTATATTAAGTAGGTCTTTTTTGAATTTGTATTAATATAATTTTAGTTTAGTTTTTGTCAATTTATTAATTGCATGGTTTGTAAATTTATTAAAAACACTTATCCTACTTTCTTTTTAAATTTTATTATGTTAGTGATGTTTGGAGATATAATATCACAAAAAAATGCAGGTATCTAATTGAATACCTTCACTAATATTTATTATTTCTTTATATTTTTAGGTATGCCTCGCAGATTGGCATTTCACGAAAAAAATATCTGGGGACACGGTAGTGCCCCGCCAAGACGAGCCAAGCGAAAAAAAAAACCTACTTTTTTCGAAACACTGGCCGGTTTTTTTTTTACATTTTCTCCAAAATAATTATATTGTCTCCAAATCAGCAGGTGTTATAGATTTATGTTATCTCTGAATGATGCAGTTATCTTTGTAGAATTCCCTTCAATGTAACATTAAATACCATTAAATACTCTTCCAAAACACGAATGCATGAAAATAAAAATACATGTAAGTTTTATACAAGTGTTTGTACAAATAAATGTAAACATTGTACGTTTGTAAGTTATTTGTAACGCGAAGAAAATAAACTGTTTTTCAAATAGATCATGTTCTTATTAACTGACGCCCCTCAACTATTGAAAATAATGAAAATTTATTGTATAAAAGAAATCGTATACAAACGGAACTAGACCGAACGTTTACAAAGCAACTGTAAAAACGAACTGAGAAATATATTAACTAATCATTATTCCTATACATATTTCTCATCACGTATAGTATAATATACAACGTGTCCCAAAATTCAACGATAAGCGGGCACCAGAGGATGAATCTGGTCATGATACCTCGAGAAAAAAAAAGAAAAAAAATATATCTCAATCCCTTTAGAAATTATAAAAAAAAAATGAAATTCTTAAAATATCGACACCCCTAATGGTATTTTTAACGACCATGTCTAGAATTTTTGGAATATTTCAGATATTTTTTTTGTATCGGCAACCTAAGTAGCACTGCTAGCCACCACAGCCCTTAAAAATATCTGAATACATGTAGTTTTAACACAAAAAATAATCAAGATTATTTTTACCTCAATTCTTTTAAATGTTTTTTTCTTTCAGTCCACTTTCAATCATCATGGTGCATAAAAAAAGTATTGACACTAAGTGGACTGAAAGAAAAAAACATTTAAAAGAATTGAGGTAAAAATAATCTTGATTATTTTTTGTGTTAAAACTTTATGTATTCTGATATTTTTAAAGGCTGCGGTGGATAGCAGTGCTACTTAGGTTGCCGATACAAAAAAAATATCTGAAATATTCCAAAAATTAAAGACATGGTCGTTAAAAATACCATTAGGGATGTCGATATTTTAAGAATTTCATTTTTTTTAATAATTTCTAAAGGGATTGAGATATTTTTTTTTTCTTTTTTTTTCTCGAGGTATCATGACCAGATCCGTCCTCTGGTGCCCGCTTATCGTTGAATTTTGGGACACTTTGTATGTATACTTAGATTTCCCTTTTTCAAACTTCAAACCATGAAAACTTTTCTAAGAATTTAATATTCTGTAATGAGGCATTCGGTAATACTCTAGGAAATTATCTGATGACGACGATGACGATCCTAGAAGTAAAATGTTAGTCCGATTTTCGTTTCGTCAGAAACTATTCGAGAAATATCGAAATTTTAATCGGACAAGCGATAAATAAATAAATAAAATAAATAAAAAAGCCCATTTATTCCATAACCAAGTTAACTATACATAGGATTTATAAAATTGTAATTGTAATTTCATTTAAATAACTTATTATAATATTCGGACAAGCGATACTTTTACTAAACATAAAATGATAAAATTACGAAAGCTGTCATCGGACAAACGATAATACTACAAATAGTATTCGGATCAATGAAATTCGTCCGAATCAATGATTTCTACTGTTTGAGATAGGTTACCTGACGATGACAGTCAATCAGAGCACTCGACAAACGGTAAAGTCCTTATCATTATCAGCGAAAGTGCACATCGACAGCGGCAGCGCTGGGAACCGGCGGCGGCGTGCGACCCTATTGTGCGGCCGGAGACAGCAGAGAAACCCGCCGGATTAACATATAGCATGGATGTGAGATCATCCCGCCAGCGTCATAATGACACTCTTGTGTACACAGGAACCAAATATCGGTGAGTATTGAGCAATTGGACGCAATCTCAAGAGAAACATCATTTCTGGGCAACTAGCCGCTAAACTTGAGCATGGGTACAGTACAGTACACTACAATACTCCGATGTTTCATTTGTCCGAATGCATCATTATTCCGAATTTTCATAATTCCGAGAACCATGTTCTGATATATATTTTTTTTGGCATATCACGTAACCCTAACCTAACCCAATTATAGTATGTAACATATGATCCATGGCGAAAATGAACGTTCCGCGTTATTTCAATTTCGGAATTTTGAAAATTCGGAGTATTGATGGTTTCGGATAAATTAAATTTCGGAATTTTTGATTGATCCCTTTGAGTATACTTAATAGTATGAGATATCACCAAATAAGCGGTGTCTCAGGTACATCTCGTATCGCTTTTAACACATAGGTAACTGAGGCGCTAGCCGCTAACTAACGCGACGATGTAGCAGGTAAATCGGAAGGGTATCAAAATACTAGAGGGTAAGATAACTACGAGTGATAATGAGATTAAATCTAACAATATTAACCCTAAAATGCTTTGTAGCTCTCACGCTTCAGCATTTTCTCTTTGGTTTAAAACTTGATAAGTTTTTGAGTGTCTCTCATAGGGTATCATATTTCGTATAATAAAATAACTTCGTATAAGAATGTCTGTTTCATATTATCAAATAACAACCTACAATATAGCTGGAAGCTGTGTAACAACACTAAAACAAGACTGAAATGTTAAGGACCATGGGCAATGCACTTAGCGATCTACGCATGGGCCACTGTCCAGTATGAGTTAGTTACGAGTAGTTCCAATTTCCGCCACATGTGCCTTATTTCAAACCGGAATATCTCAGCTCTGCAATGGAATTCAGCTTGGTGACTATAATAAAAACCGGCCAAGAGCATGTCGGGCCACGCTCAGTGTAGGGCTCCGTAGTTGCTCATCCTTCACAATAAACTGCTGTTTTAAGCCCGAGGTTTACGTTAAGAAAGATTTTAAGCTCTATAAATAGGTCGTCCCTAGAAACTGTAGTCAACTTACGACCTTTTGAAGAAAAAATATGAAATTTGGGGATAACTCAAAAACGGCTCGACCGATTTTGTTCAATATAGTTTTCATTAAAAGTACTTATAAGGCCTCATGAACATTAATTTTCCCGGATTCTTTTGACCCGTGGTTGAAAAGTTAGAGGGAGCACTATTTTTTTTTGTTTTTGGAGCGAATATTTACAAAACTGCTGACTTTATCAAAAAATAATGTTAGAATTATTTTTACAAGACCTATTCAATGATACCCCACACACCAGTGTTGAAAAGAAAAAAAAGTCACCCCGACTTTAGGTGCTCGAGAGGTACCCGAAAAAAAAATTAATTTTATTTTACCGTTCTGTCGGCGTTATACGTACACATACTCATACCAAATTTCAGCTTTCTAGTACCAATGATCACGGAGCTAAGCCGCGGACGGACGGATGGACGGACGGACGGACGGACAGACGGACATGGCGAAACTATAAGGGTTCCTAGTTGACAAGGGAACCCTAAAAATTAACTATATTTAAAAATCTATCTATTAATTTAATTTGGCGCAGTCCTTTGAATTTTTGGGGGGCATAGTAACAAACCGAGTATCCGACACTATACTAAAATACTGAATAGCATCAAGGGATGTTATTGACTTGGCGGATAAACTTTATATCATCGTTACGGTGGCAATGAGGCGCGCCGCAGTTAAGAAACTTCGCAGACCGCGGCGCCCGGCGAGAGGAGACCCTCGAACAGGCAACACACAACTATCCTCACCGCTGTAAGGAGCGGCGAGTGCGTCGGCTGTGGTTCTGCTTTAACTGCCAACGGAAGGCAGTTCGGGACAGCCAGATATTTGAGTTGACAGACAGAAGTGAAATTGTTTTCGTTCAAAAGATTTTATCTTGCTAAGCCAAAATTTATTTCGGATGTTTCGATGTTCGGCTTTTCTCGCCTACAGCACGCGATTTAATATCCCCGATATACTTTATGTAGGTACCCATTTAAGTTCTAATAACTTGCCTGGCCCTTTATGGAAAGTATTTTTGCAAACTTCATAAGGACAATAATTTCGAGGTTAAAGTTAGTTACCTATGTGATTTTGCGATATGAAAATCTAGTGTAGTTTATTTGTACTTTACTTATCTATAGTACTGTAATTAAAAGCGGCCATTACAACTAGCTGCGCTTGATGCAATAAAATACCTATAAGTAAATAAAGCAACGCGGTGATAACAAACTATTATTGTGCAATTATTATCTGACTCACGGCACGACGGCGCTAATATCCCTGGCAAACACAATCAATTGACTCATTTACATTTTCCTCAGTGTGAAAACGTTAAACGCAACACCTGCACAACACCAATACTGAGTCCACTGAGTTATCCTCATATGGCGCGGTGCCATTCCCGTTAGTGAGTTTGTACTCCCACATAAAAACCGATGCAAGTATTTTTATGAGCCAGCGAACTTTTTAGGACTCATGTCAACGAGGGCTACCTCAAGATACCTTACCCCTAGAATCCCCTGGTAGCTACGCCACTACTCTTGATACATTCACGGCTGTTTCGGTGGTGGCATCGCCGTTCAAAAACTTAAATTGAATTTTCAGTTATTTCATAGATTGCCTCGAGTTGTAGCACACGCAAGCCACCCCTCGGTGCGCGCTTCAAAGTCGTTTTGCGGCGTAGGCATTGTGAGCCTAAAGGGCTAAGAGCACTCCAAGCCCTGGTGTGTAATGCGCCCGTTTCCGCAATAAATCCAGTTAATTCCGCGTGTAAGGCGGCTGCCAAACGCCTCCATCCAGACGGCTAGACATAATTTAGCAGATAAGCCTAACTCAATTCGGCGGCCGTAGTTTCTGTCTAGAGCTACATTCGACGTTTCTTGACACAAGTTTCTGAGATGGCACCACTATACCCTAAATTCTATTTAAGCTGGTCTGCCGCTGATGCTGTTTTAATTGTTATGACGTTACTCAGCTTTGATATGAAAATAAAGTGCAAATGACATGCGCGAGCAATATAATGTTAACTTATTAGGTAATACACAAAACGATACCTATGTGTCCATTTTACGGTGTCGACGTCTAAATAGAAGGCATTGGGATTTTCTCAATTTATCAAATAGGAAATATTGCAATGCCTCGTGAAATTTGGCCCCAAATATTGCTAAACACAATGCTGCCCATTTCCCGCTTGCAGCCATTTGTTGGCGTTATTTATTGCTGGCTAAGAGTTTGTATGTGTAAGAGTTTTGGACTCTTGGGAGATTCAATATAATATACAAGTAAAACTTTCTTTAGCTCTAAGGAGTAGCCTATGCCTATACAGCGATATAGTCCTATTATTATTTGTAGTTGTAGTTATATTATGACTGTATATTTAACTTAATTGAATGATTTTTATCTCATTATATGTTTTTATTGACGATCATAATATCAAGATTCAAGTAAATTAACTTAGGATAATTTATAATGTAATTTGTTATTATGAAATAAATAAATATAAATCTAATCTAGTTTTTCTGGACATTTCTCTAAAATATTGTCTCATGACGTGATCTGACAATAAGCAACATTCATCAATAAAAAATGCGTTAGATTATCAATCAAGAGTCATCAAGTTTTTCAGTGTGACAAACACGTGTTCTGTGTCTGCAAACGTTGGGCGCCCGCTAACTGGTGGAGCGATGTTCTGCGCAAGACTGGTACAATGCAAGCTATGCGATATTAACTGATCGTATTCAGTGATGTAAAACAGAAGGTTGACCTTAAAAAGGGTGAGGTGATAATCTGAATAATAGCCCTAAATCTCTTAAACCCAGAATGTAAATTAGAATTAATAAAAGCGTTAGAAATTCCGACGATGTGACGGTAACCGATTGACCTTGAGACACCCTCCCTGGACCCGGGGGAACCCTCTGATCCCGTTATTTACTCATTAGGTACGGAGAGTTATTTAGCGTTGTCGCGGGAAAGGGTTGATCAGTGTGCACAGTGTAGTGATGGTACAGACCGTGCTGAAAGTGCTGAAACAAAATGTTCAAACTTTTTTAAAACAGACGATTTTAACGTTTTTTGACCCAGAGACTAATAATATCATGTGTTTAACAACTTTTACATATAAACTAGCTGTTTCTGATCTCTGCCTTCCGATCACGAACAGGTTGTTCAGTAAAGCTCTTTGCATCTTGGATCTTTTCAGGGCTTTTCAAAACGTAGAAACCATGGTTAGGTTAGGCTAAAAGTTTGTTTTATAAAATCTTTAAAAAGTCGACGGTTTAATACGTTCACGGAACTGAAAATTGCATTACCTACTAGTTAACTCATGTAAAAATTCTTTCTAGCCAAAAACGCCACAAGGAGGGAAGGGGCAAATTTCTCATAGATGTTTGTATGAAGGCAAATGTGCCTTCATACTAACACTATGAGAAAATTCTGTCCGTAAACGCAGTGCCACTTTTGGGCAGATAAAAGTCGCCGTCCACAGACGTGTTGCTGTATCACGAGGATCCTAATTTACCTTTCTAAACGTCCGCCGTGAGTATTAAAAAAAAGATTACGGATGTACGTTCGATTGCGAAGCAAAAAGAGAATTAGGCAAGTATTTTAAGCAATAGTTAGCCAATCAGCAGAAAATCGCAATCAGTTCATACATTATTGTACTCTTAGGTATGAATATTTTCTCAAACATGCAATTAAATGTCGTCATAACGTGCGTTATAACAGGCTTCGAAGTATCTCGTTTCGGGCAGAACAACTCGAGATAACTGTAAAGGAATTTCATACCAAATTTAAGGCCTAGACCAGGAAGTAACTTTTTTAAACATGGCGTCTGATTAATGTATCTTGTAAGACAAACGACGTATTGAACCCTGTCACCTCTGCCGGACTCCCTCTCCTCGCACTCGGAGGGCGGTTAACCCTTTCGCCGTCACGCAGCCCGACTGCCCGCTCCTCTTATCTGGTTGTTAATGGCGGCCCGGCGTTGTCGGGTTAATGGTTGCTAAATTGGGTAATTAAATTGTACTTCATGTCAAATAGGTCGCCGTTTTCATGCCAGTTTTCTTTTATAACCTGTATATTATGTTCTGTTATCATAAAGGTAATCAGACTAGGTTAGGTTTAATTGGAGGTGGTGACGTGAAAAGAATCGAATTTATGTTTAAATAAATTTTGAATGAACTAAAACTTGAATCTATCCACTATGCTCTACAATCTGTATCTACTAATAGAGCAAATTGTAAATTTTCCTCCAGTTTGCTCTACGATTTTTACGGATAGAGCAAATTGAACTGAATTTTTCCAATTTCCTATACTATTTCTAACGATACGATAGAGCAAATTGGAGGAAAACAGTTCGATTTACCCTATTAGTTGGGAAAGTAGAGCAAACCTAACTTTTTCTCTCCAATTTGCTCTACTATTTTTATTATTTTTTATTTTATGGTATTAATTTCAACCCCATACTTAATTCGGCTGTTTGGTTCTGGCGTTTCGCCGACCGCTACGGCGGTACGCTCGCTTCGCTCGCTCGGCTCGCGCGCTGTTTTGGTCGCAGTTCTAACATAACCTAACCCATTAATGAATCTATCCACCATGATCTACTATCTCAAATAGTAAAAATAGTAGAGCAATTTGGAGAGAAAAAGTTAGGTTTGCTCTACTTTCCCAGCTAATAGGGTAAATAGAACTGTTTTCCTCAAATTTGCTCTATCATTAGAACTAGTATAGCAAATGGGAAAAATACAGTTCAATGTGCTCTATCCGTAAAACTCGTAGAGCAAACTGGAGGAAAATTTACAGTTTGCTCTATTAGTAGATACAGATCGTAGAGCATAGTGGATAGACTGTAAAGCTTCGCTATAAATTATATTTTATAACGTTTTTTTTCCTTTATTATTTTTCTAGCACGAGCCTTAATATTTTTTTTTTTATATCAGACAACCTCACTCAAATCAACCTAGTCCCGAATTAAGCTCAAGATGGCTTGTGTTATGGGTATTAAGTGACGATATATTTACTTACAATTCTTACAAATAGCATCCGTGACCCAGGCACAAATATTCGTGTTCACCACACAAGTATTTGCGTCCGATTTTTTTTCCTGAAGCCCGTAATATTTTTATGATTTTATAAATATGGTTTTAAAGAACCTATTAGAGTTCGGTTTGTATTATAATTATTCTGAAAAATTAACAGATATGGAAAAAATATGGTTTTCGGACAAATGATGGCGAAACGTTACACATGGGAAACAAAAATTAGTGTTTCAGATAGGTGACACTTGAGTACAGATCATGAACAAGGAGCATTTGGTGCTCTTGAATCTTGATAGACGTTTTCTGCAGTCCCTCGCAGGTGGAGCTTGCATGTGAATCTCGGCGACCGCAGCGGCGCCGGCGCGTGACGCAGCACAGGTGCCGTTCCGCTGCGCGCACGCACCTGACCCGCCGAGGGTTATTGATTTATTGACGAGGGACGTAAACACCACTTTGATTTGAGCATCGAAAATAGATGTAGTTTGGTTATCTATCGAACTAGGCATTCTTGGTATTGACTTCAAAATGTTACGGCTAACTAGATGTTCCCGCAACCTCGCGTGCGTGTTAAAGGTTTAGGACCTTACGCATTTTAAATGAACGCATAACGTCTCAATCTCTAACAACAATATACCTTCAATAAATCTTCACAATTGATCGGATTATTTTGTTACAAGCTTTTATTGAGCGTTAGGTACCTGTCTCGGTGTCTGTCTCTCTGCCATATTTCTGTAGTCTTGTGATTAATCTATGTAGACATTATAATAATTAATTTAACTCACGTTCTGATTTTCGATCGAGATGAAATTTTGCATATTTATGTCAATCGGAAGATTATGCAACATTTTTTTTTTTTTAATAATAAATAAATAAATATCGGACAAACTCACACAAATCGATCTAGTCCCAAATTAAGCTCAAGAAGGCTTGTGTTATGGGTACTAGATGTCGATATACATACTTATATAGATAAATATATACTTAAATACATAGAACAACCATGACCCAAGCACAAATATCCGAGTTCATCACACAAATATTTGCTCTGGCCGGGATTCGAACCCGGGACCTCCAGCTCAGTAGGCAGGTGTCTACAAACCGAGCCAAACGCGTCGTCAAAAGTAAATTCAATCTCGTTTCTAGTCACCCCATCGGGGCTCCGCCAAGTCCACTTCCGTTGAGACTTTTTCTGAAAGAACGTGTTCATCAGAAAGAGCCTCTGGGATTCGAGAAAGTTAACCAGCATCTGACCCCTTTGGTTCCTGACACCAATACCATGCGAACCGATCACCGATTCACCTTGTTCTTGTACTCCCACTTTGGCGTTAAAGTCCCCCATAACAACAGTGAAGTGCGTCTTGGTAGTTTTGTGAATGGCCGTAGCTATATTTTCATACACAGCCTCGACTTCATCAGAGTATGACGACGTGGGAGCGTATACCTGGACTACTTTCAGAGAATACCTTTTCGTTAGTTTAAGAATGAGGTATGCTACCCGCGTAGACACACTGCTGACTTCAATCACGTTGTTACAGAGGACTTTGCTGATCAAAATACCCACCCCGCCTTGTGACATCCTATCGCCCTCCCGATAGTAGAGTAAGTGACCGGAATTAAGAGTTATCAGGTCCTCCCCCTGTCTTCGAACCTCGGATAAACCCAAAACATGCCAGTTAATGTGACTTAACTCTGACTCGAGTTCAGCAATATGGACGTCTTCCCTCAGCGAACGAGCATTGTACGTGGCTAAATGTAGTTGTTGTTTCTGGTGACCGTAACCCTCCCGGGGATTCTTCGCACCCTCCACCCCGCCGTGACCACGACCGTCACCACGATGGCCGGGAATAGCGGAGCCACCGGGAACTGACGGCCGTTGTAAAATGACACTACTCATAAGGGGAGATTTGCCCATACTCGCCACGCTGGGCGAGGCCGAGGACGTATTGGCGAGCGCAGTACCGAGCTCTCTTTTCACTAGCGACGCTGCTGCCCGCCACTAGCTGGTATATAGAGCTCGGGAGTTCGGATGGGTATACCGCCATCATCCGCTCGTCATTGCCTCGTTCGTTAGACAACAGGGTGCACCACGAGCAGGTGAGGTTGACAGTTTTTGGAGCACTATGATGTTATGACCCCATACACCCCCGATTTAGGTTAGGAAATAATCCGATTATCCGATGCCTAAATATTATATTAATCATCATCTTATCAACCGAATGACACTGCTTACAAAGGCCTACCTACTCCAAAGTTCTCCTCATATTATTATAAAAACATAAAGCTTATCGGACGGTGCGGTGGAGCTAGATGATCTTCATAGGAACAGTGTAATAAAAAAGTACGCTAGCCCATCGAGTTTGCTCATTTGAGTTGACTTTTGCACTAAACAATGTATACTTAAGTCCGAGTTTAATACGGAAAGTTAATAAATTACCTGACTCACAAAAATACGAATAGGTATCCTCCTCAACGTGTTAACCGACAATTACCTTTATATTTGTTTAATACATATAATTAATCATCAATGCGGTCACTTGGGTAATGAACTAATGACCAATTGGAATTAACGCACTGCTCTTTATTGTTACGCGTATTATTGTTCTAGCCACATATGGGTAGGTAATTAGTAATTACTTTATTGGTACCGGCAGTTAATGAATGTGGACGTGCGTTGGCGCATGCTCTTTAACTGGAAAGTACGTTTTACGCAAGAGAGACAGCTCATAGAGTCAGATTACACGTTTAGGTAACTGGAAAAGGCCAACAACTCCCAACTTCATCCGCGAAAGAGAAAGAATCATAACTCTTTATTGAATAAAAACTACTTTTAGGTAATAAAATAAGCATTCTTGCATATTCCTCTGTCCCTAGTTATAATCATTTAGACGAAGTGGTTGTAATCCATTTATTGCCGTTATACATCAACAACTACACGTAGTTGACTAGACAGACGTGTCTACATAACATACCTACTCGTAAGAAAACCATTGAAATTAAATTTTCGATTCAGAAACCTCCAAATTATGTTTCGATCATTTTAATTGTAATAAATATTTTATATAGGTAACTATTACTTACCCATTTCGTATTTACAAACCATACAAAACGCAGCTCACCAGTTCCAGCACCCATGTCACTGACCATCCATAACGTATGATCACACACGCCGTCACAAAAGCGCCGGACCCGGTCGATACCACCCCCGGTAACTCGACACTGCGGTCGGATATACCCGCTTTCCATACACCGCCACTGCGGCACACACAGTATTTTGACTCTACACAAACGCTATGACACGCGACGCTCTTCGGCGGACCAATATTGTGTTTCCCTTTTAATTTAGTACAGTGTCAGAAAGAGGAATACTGTGCACGCGACAAACAATGTCACCGAAGTTATGCCAGCCCCGAAGGTTCTCGTACACAACGCAGATGCACACAGTCATATTACCCTTGTAACTTAGTATATATGTACTCTCAATCATCATGATTACCAGACAAAAAACGTCCACTGCTGTATATAAACCTTTTCCAAATAACGCCACCATAACTAGACTTGCACCATCCGCATCCAACGAAGAGGGCTGCACGCACAGCTTATCTGTAATGAAATGAAATGAAATGAAATGAAATGAAATGAAATGAAATGAAATGAAATGAAATGAAATGAAATGAAATGAAATAATTTATTCAGTAAGTAGGCCACAGGGGCACTTTTACAAGTCAGATTGTGAATCTACCGGCATTTCGCGACCGCTGTTGAGAAGAAAGCCGAAAGAAACTCAACAGTAAGTCATTTTTTCGTAAATATTACTTGAAATTATTACATTTGTGTTATAACTAATTACACTGGTACACGTAAAGGAGATGTATAGATACTCCAAATCAATGTTAAGTAGGTAGGAACATTAAAATAAAATTTTAACGATAAATTCATAATATTAAATATACCCAGAGATGTATAAAGTCTCTGGGTGTCACAACATGCAATAAAATATAATTACTTAAATAATTTAATTCCACAGAGATGTATAAGGTCTCTAGGCGTCAACGTGAATAATTTACGATAGAAAATAATTATTAAACCTAAATTTCTTAGAGATGTATATGGTCTCTAGGCGTCATAACATGCAATAAAATACTTTAAAATTATTAAATTCCCTCAGAGATGTATAAAGTCTCTGAGTGTCATACTACACTAAGCTGCTTCTTAGAGATGTATAGTCTCTAAGAGTTCAAAAGGTAAAAATCAACATATCATCATCCTCCTAGCCTTTGTCCCATTTTTTTTTTTTTGAGAATGAATTCTCAATCGGGGTCGGCTACCTAAATCCCAAGATGTGGCGTAGGCACTAGTTTTTACGAAAGCGACTGCCATCTGACCTTCCAACCCAGAGGGGAAACTAGGCCTTATTGGGCTTAGGTGGTTTCCTCACGATGTTTTCCTTCACCGAAAAGCGAGTGGTAAATATCAAATGACATTCCGTACATAAGTTCCGAAAAACTCATTGGTACGGGCCGGGTTCGAACCCGCGACCTCCGGATTGAAAGTCGCATGCCCTAACCACTAGGCTACCACCGCTTCTATAATTATATTCCACTAGGCTACCACCGCTTCTATAATTATATTCGCGTAAAAATCAACATATAATAACTTCAATCGAGTACAGGATGAAGTTTCTCACGTTTGCTTAATTTAACACTAGTATGCGGTTGCTACATATTTAATTTGGCCCTTGCTAGCATGAACAGACCGGACCCCACAAACGGCACCCGTTCACGAGTATGACGCATATAGCGTATCGCGTATGTAACATCCAATTAATCAGCAGTTTCGTAGAATACCTAACCAAAGTAGCAGTATAAACTTAATTACTTCGTATTTACGACAAAGCTCCAAAGTAAGGTAGCAATTTTGTTGGTTTGTATAGTTCTAAAACCAGTTGTATTATATAATACGCGAGTTAAGCTGTGAAGCAGAATCTTCAACAACCACGGTTATGGATTCATCTGTGAAACCGCAAAGTGAGCGGTTATTTCAGATTCAGGTACTGATAACAACCTAATACTTGTATTCTAACACACCGCTTTATAACAATATTTACAAATAGATTATAGAACTTGGCCTGACACTAATATGGATGAATGAGAAGTTGTCTCTACATAGAACGGAGATTCCGCCAAACACAGCGCATTAGTAAAATCTCTACAGAAATTGTCTGTTTAGCGTTAAGGCCGCCTAATTGTTTATTCTGTATTTTTGACGTGTGCAGGTGAAGAGTAAAGAATCTTGTGCTCCTGAATGTATTGTATTGTTGCATATTATCTTATACAATGTATCGTATCTTGTATTGATCAGCATCATCCTCTTCGACGTATCAAAAAAATATCCAAGGGTGCGACTGTTACATATGTGTTATAAAAATTCTATCGCTGAGCACACAATGTATCCGATCTGGTGTTGTAGGCGTAGGCATAGGATAGCTTTAGACAGGCTTACCCGATTACTTACGAGTATAACTACGCCTAGTCTAGAGGCCGCGAAGTGGCAATCGCAGGAAGCTTTAACAGCAATGATATGACGGTGACGAGCAGTGACTGGAAGAGAAAAGCGATTGACTAAGATAAGCAGATGATGTTCATACCCACGGATAAGCTTGAAGATCGGCACACTGATACCTGTAATAATTGAAAACAAAAAGTGTCCAAAAGTTTGTTGCGTGCGGGACGGCGATCGTGTCGGCCGCGGTCACGGCCGGCGCCGGCGCCGTTAGAAAGCTGCCAGACTTTCCAGTCTACCCCGATCAATAGAGAATCGGAAATAAGGAGATCTGGTAGAGCCAATGTAACCGCCATTATAGCACGATTAATTAAAAGTGAGATATAATTATTTTATTATATTATATTCATACACTTACGCACATACATATACAGACACCTACATAACATAACGCAGAAGTGTACAATAAAATTGAAATTGCAAGCAAAAAGCTCGACATGTGCAGGTTTTTCGCGCGAACCTTGTTGGTGAAAAGCGAATGGCGGCGGGTCTTTGATACTCGCGTTTATACTTCGCGTCTAAATGCGTCAGTCTCCGGCTAAAACCAAGATAATGTTTTATTAATCCATTAATATGAGATATTTAATAAAAGATTAGGTACAATACTTACTAAAATTTAAAACTAGAATACCTATTTCGGATGAATTCTTACTGTAGTTAATAGTCCTGTTGATTGGAGTTAAATGGAAAGATGATCACGGTGATACAATTTAGCCAAAATAGCTTTACTAAAATAGTTGAAAGTTTAGTAAACACACTTCAAAAGTCATCAAATCGTGTGTTACCAGTGTACCTACATAATATACCAATATTTATTAAAATGATCAGTGAGCTTTTATTTAATTATTTTCATGATCACTGGTACATTCGCCGATTCGTAACCCTTGTTTACAACCGGTTGAATGGTTGTTAGTTTTACTTAGTATTGAGTGTTGTGTGGTGTTGCTTTTTCTTCGGGTGTGTATTGTTCTAGGATAGAGAAAGTGTCACTCTTTGGGCTGTACTTTATGTTGCATGTGATCGATCCGTTGCGTCCGTTTCTAAAATATCGACTCACCAAAAACAAAATCTACTTACTCATTTATAAATATATTGGGAGTAATCTTCTAATCTTACACAAATCAACAAAGTAAGAAAAGCTTGCACAATGGAAAATACTTGCCCTCGCCAAGATTCGAACCCGGAACCCCCACTTCTCAGGTCGTCGTGCGATTTATAATACGGGTAAATACCGTCCGCATCCTAGTGCACGCGGGCATAACGACACGAGTATTTATATTCTCTCAGCCAATTAAATAAAAGCAAACCAATAACGCATTGCACTTACGCGCGGCCAAAGTCCACTACCTGTTATTTAGCAACACTTGAGTAAATTCCTCCGCCACTTATAATGACACACAGTCGCTGCAACTTGCAGTGGCTAGAGGACTTGCACCCATGTCGCAATAAGTCGGGTGACACCGACAAGGTCGGCTGAGTCAACGACAGCTGTCAACTTGACAGAGTTTTGCGCGGGAAATGGGTTTTGCGGGACTATGATTCATTGAATACAGTCAAGTTTGATATTTCATTACCTATTAACCAGGAAAAATCTTATAGAAATATATATATATATATACATATTAAGATATCTTTAACGCTTTCCGTCCATTCTACAGCAGCGTTAATATCCGGGGATAAAATATTAGAAATGAAAATGACAAACTCCATGCCTTCTATCTCACGGAAAAATCACATCAATCCGTTGCTTCTCTAAGTTGTTGTGTAGAAGATAATGAACATAATAACACGACTACTACACTCTTGGGCTATTTGTACATGTTTTAAACTTTGTAGAATAAAATCATATAGTAATTAATACCTCCGAGTAGTAAAGCAAAATCCTCGATACTTTGTATTTAAATTATACGCTATACAGCGAAAGCGAAACTAAACTACTTATTCCTAACTGCCAGTCGTTAAGCACATTTAGCGAGTGTAGAAACGATTTGTTAATATTTGCCGCAGATTATCATTTATGCAACTTCGCGGCTGAGTCTGGGACTAAAAGTTTACTAAATTTGAAATTAGCTTACATATACAGCTATATATTTATACGCTATGCCCGAATTGTTAACTGATAAGAACATTTGGCGGTGAAAAGTTTGATTTAAGCGTGGGTTAGGAAAAGAAAATAATTTTAGGGGGCAGATAAATATGGCCCCAGAAGGTGGACTGGTGAGCTGGTGAAGGTCGCTGGAGATCGCTGGCTGCGTGCGGCATAGGATCAGTCAAGGTAACATCCTTTGAGGAAAGCCTATGTCCAGCATAGTGGACGTCTTGTGGTTTCTGATGATAGAAGAAAAAGTTCATGCCACAATTTGTACATTAGTCCATAATTCCATATTTGTCATGAAGTTTGCTTCGTCTCACTGGTGAAACATTAAGAAATCCTAAATTATAACAGTTAAAGGAAAACTTTTAAAGGTGTTATACGATACGTCAAGTAGCGGTGGTAGCCTAGTGGTTAGGGCATGCGACTTTCAATCCGGAGGTCGCGGGTTCGAATCCGGCCCGTACCAATGAGTTTTTCGGAACTTATGTACGGAATGTCATTTGATATTTACCACTCGCTTTTCGGTGAAGGAAAAACATCGTGAGGAAACCACCTAAGCCCAATAAGGCCTAGTTTCCCCTCTGGGTTGGAAGGTCAGATGGCAGTCGCTTTCGTAAAAACTAGTGCCTACGCCACATCTTGGGATTTAGGTAGCCGACCCCGATTGAGAATTCATTCTCAAAAAATGGGACAAAGGCTAGGAGGATGATGATACGATACGTCAAGTTTCTTACAATAATAATTTTCTGGGAGAATTTTTAGAGTAGGTAAGTATGAATAACAAATCGTTAGTATTTAGCAAACGTAAAAGCGATTGGTAAATATTTGCCGTGATTATATATTATTATTATAATGTTTGCGACTAATCAGTGAGTCAGGCGGCAAATATTTTTATAATGCGGTAACGGCCTGCAGCGGTGCGGTGTTATGTACGTTGCTCTCCGCTAAGTGGGTTATCAAGTTATTAACACGGAGGAATTCCAATTTGAATTTTTACTTTTGGCAATGTGAATATATTATTTTAACCTTTGTGAAGATTCAATGTTGATAGTATTGTAGGGGTGCTGCGTCGCCGCGTCATTCGCCTGAAAAGTAACAAAAAAATGTATAGAAAATTCATTTGTCTTTATGTGACCATAAGCGTTTATGTCAGACAATTAATCGAATAAGGGTGTTCACATGAGTTATTATCATACAGGACGTATTTGAAATTATGATACCTTTGATACGAACATACATAAAGTATTATATAAAAAGATAAAACGAATTCTAATAATTGCTCTTCCAAAATATTCTGTTTTTAAACACACATTCTATTCAGTGCCTGCGCATATACCTAAGCCACCTGTATGCCTCAAAAAAAGACCTAACCTACATGAGTAAATTGGGTAAGTATTATAATAAATTGCTAATTTAGCAATTACTAATACAAACGACACGCAACTCAGTAACATACTTAATCGAATATTAAAACTCTATGTAAGCCGTGTGACACAAAAAACGCCGCCTGCCTAAGATGAAAATGCCCTTAATCACTACTTGCGCACGCGCAAATGCCAAACATAATCGCGCGCCGCATCTGCCGCCGCGCGCGCCGCTCGACCCACTTGTGTTTTGAGACCTTTGAGCCATTTTTAGGGTTCCTATTACGTTCCTAGGTAGCTGCGAACCGGCGTCAAGCCAGCTGTCGTGTTCAAATCCTATCTGTAGTGTGATATGCAATAAATGTATGACTTTGACTTTGATTTTGAGTTTGATCTGCCTCTCGGTTTTCGTGCTATCCGTGATCAATGTATAATACGTTAACAAGTAAACATCGACGAACTACAATGAACTTGGAGAAAATTCCACACAATATATATAAATATAAACCATGATATCGTATAGTAAATAATTAAAAATGTTATACGAGTAATCCTTCCATTTGCTTTAGAATTTTCCCCAAACGGTTTTCTTTCGTGGAGTTTTTGTAAAACTCGATAGATTCCTTCACGTAAGTTCTGAAGTTAGATATACAGGAACTGGAACAGTCTTGATAACCTAATTAATAAACCGTCAAAACTAAGTACTTACTACTGCTATACGCATGTCTTGGTATAGTTATTATCGTGTTTCACTTATAGCGTAATTGTATCATTAATACGTCATAAATATGATGGTATGCTAGTTAAAATTATAATGATTATAAACCTTTTATATACAGTATGACATCTAACTTTTCTTACGAATAAAGATGATCCGAAATGTTAGGATAAAAAGTATCTGCGCATGTCGTGGGGGACAACTACGGACCCTGGCATTGCTTTGCCCGACTCAAACTTGGCATGTTGAATATCCTCCACAGGGCTAGCACACCTGGAGCTGGCCGTCTGCATGCCACGTGCGCGTAACGAGAACGACTAAGTATTTGTATTTAGAGGCAGCCGTCTTCATTATTTTTATACCTCTGCATATTTTGTACGCAACTCCAGAAAAGAAAATCACTTTTTTTATTCGCGCTTGTAGTTTCTTGATCAGTAAGTAAAAGGTATACAATAAAACATAATTACCTGCAATTTAATATTATGTAGGTCTCCAAATGACACCAAAAAATCTCGGGATTGCGAGGTGCTGTAGAAATTTTCTTCAACAGATTTTCTAAGTGATGATTACTGCTGCTCAAAAGCTTCCCCAAGAAATTTATGAGGTGACCGCTTGATCATAATCATAAATTGACGTTGGTATGATCCGGCAACCTATCTAACACAAAAATCCCTTAAAACATTAGGCTTTCCTGATTCACAAGTTTTAACAACCGAGTTTAAAAAGTGGAAACGGAAAACACTGATTTAATCAAGCGTCTGGTAGGGCAAGGAAGCGAGGGATGAAAGTTTGTATGAAAATTGTTTGTTTGAAAATTCTCGCGGACGTAGTGGTGATTTCTTTGAGATACTATTATTGTGATTTATATTTATATTTGTATAATATGCGGGCGTCATATCTGACTCAACTAATTCTTTAAACTATTAGGCTCATTTTTCACGACATAACGTTAAGAAGGAAATGGAAAATTCCGCCTGAGTCAATGGAGGATGTGGTTGGCAATCATACCAATCATACAATCGTCCATACAATCATGCAATCAGCGCGGCGCGAGCGGGATCTGTGGCGCCAACATGCGCCGAATAATGTGCCAAGGGGAGGTGTTGAATGGGCTCTACAAGTGCGTACGTAACATATTGAGTTGCCTCACATATATTAATGCGCCATGTGCCTGAAACGTCTGTCAGATAATGGAAATATTTTAAATACGCGGGTTCGCCGTGTGTATGTGCAGATAGTTCGGTCGTTATGAGGTCCATTTTACCACCGAAGATCTTGTGGTAGCTTTCAGTGGCGTTGGATTACCTTTTAATGGCATTACGGCTTGACGTCCTTACTTCTCTAGAAGAAAACAAAGCCTAGCACTCGCGAAGTTAAGCGAAGTTGGCCGAGGCGAAGTTTGCCGAAGTATGGGTTTCCGCAGCGAAGTGCATCCCACACTGTCATATTCGCCCAACCTCGGCCAACTTCGCGAGTAATGTGGAGCCGCTATTATACTGTACTATTATCTATTCTGTGATTATACTTTCAATCCCAAGTTCACAGGAACGGGACAGCGGTCTCCCAGCTACAGGTATCCACAGCTATTGATAACGTTATTGTTCATGTGGTGTTGAAACAAAAGATAATGGGCCATGGTCAGCCAGATGCTCCGGCTTACCTGTGCCGAGGTGTGGATAAAGATAATACCGGTAAATTTTACATGTGGATACCAGATGCTGTTATTATGATTTCTGGTATTTTTAACCTTTGAAGTACTTACATACAGACCTTTTACAATTTGGGAAAGTCCGAAACTGAAAAATTTACCTTGGTTCCGATCTTAGAGTCAAAATAATCCATTTATAGTTTTAGAGTAAAAAAAACGTATATATTTTAATTTAGGCATGGGGACTACTTAAGTATGCTAAAAGCATTATTTTATAACAAACCCTTTAAGAAAAAAATCTGCATTAAATATATATCGCATAAATTGGAGCATTATATTCCCGGCTTTCCTTTTCAAATGTAGTCTACTTTACTCTGCGCTGACTTATTTTGGATAGACATAGACTTTATTAAATTGAGTGATGATGATGCTAATAGAAATTATAATTAAAATTTAAAATATCGTATTCATACTCTCACGATATCTTTGTACAATTCCCGGCGCTACACGTGCGACCACAATAGACTCCAAACCTTTCCGAAATCTATGTTATCTACGGCAATTCAAAGAGCGCAGATAAACAGCTGTTTTGGCTAATCATTACGCCCGCCACGACGTAACTAACTCCATTATCAAAAACGACCCTTAAATCCTTTACATTGTGGTCCTCCTCGACTTATCTCCCGACGGTTGCAGTCGGTTAAAAGGAGATTAGAGGTGGCATTTATTTTATGGGTTTATTTGTAAGCGGATTTGTTAGCGATTGTTTTGGTCGGAGGTGTTGCAGCTATTTAGATAAGCAAGCGCCAGATGGTGCCGCGGTCGACTCAGGTAAAGAAATAATCTGCAAGCGATTAGTTAATGAGCTGCAAAAAAATAACTTTGTAATTGCGTGTCAAATTTCGCGTTGCGATTTCTCTACGAGTGCGCTGATGAGTGATTCTACAGGCGGTTCAAAAGCCGGCAGTCCGCTGTCACTGATAAGAATGAGCTACACCAAGCAAAGTTACGTAACCGTGCTTGATATCTTTTCTTTTTTTATCACTAGGATTTATTCAACAGTAAATAATGCATAAGACGTGTAAAATTCAAATCCGCAACGCATGCATCGTCAGAGAGAATACAAAAACTAATCAGCGACAGGCTTCGTCAAACAACACACCAATAACGTGACATCCGCAACAGGCTTCGTCAAAGTTGTGGAACGCTAAAAAATATCTTAGAAGGTGGACTTAAAAAGGCTCGCCCCGAGTCATAATTGTTAATATTCTAATCATAATTGTTTGCATTTAAAGCAAATTATGGCCTACTGCTTTGATTTTCATGACAGCGGACTGACGGCGGTTGAAATGCCTGTGAAATATCGAGATTTAGAGTAAAAATATGACGATGCTTGATATATAAGACGGTCCACTATTCTTCCCTGTATATATTTACACAACTATCTGTCTATTTCCTTTCTGGCTCGATGCTAGTATTCTTGTCGGATCTCTCCCGTCGGTCCTCATCCTGACTACAAAATAACCTACACTCCTAACCTGTAAACTTCTGGCTCCCCGGTGCCTCGGATAGGAGGGCCAGTTGATCTTGCCGGAGCGGCAGAAGACGGAGGGGAACACGAGAGGACCCGGATACGTGCCCTAGCTGTCTCAGAACCGAAAGCTCCGGCCAGGGAATGTTAAGGTTTCTATACTACCCTGAACGACTTTCGGTATTGTGCCAGTATGCGCTTCTGAGCCATTTCGTTGAGCTTCTTTGTCCCTCCCTCTCTTGCATGCTCAACGCCTCCGCGTCCTTGCAGCAGAACTGCTGGCTGGGTGTAGTCACCGAAACGAAACGACGATGCTTGATATATAAGACGGTGACGGCTGCCGCTCATGATTGTCGATTACTAATACTTACTGCTTTATCTAGCTTGGCGCTAATTAGTCATACTTAGCTGTCACAATTTCCACATTATAAGTGTAGTGTACTGTATACCTACAGTCTACGTTCCATGAGTATTAGATCAGTCATATCATATGTGTATGTCTGCGTGAGTGTGATTATTGCAACTAAATAAATAAAAATTAAATCATCAATTCATCATTATCAGCCGAAATAATTTCCTTGTGATATAGATGGTCGCTCTTTAGCGATAAGACCGCCTGTTGTCTACCGTTTTTAATTTGTTTATTTGTAATTTGTTGTGTAGGTAAATGTTTTGTGGTGTGCAATAAAGCGTACTTGTATTGTCCCCAATTATGTGGATCATGAACATGCACCACCCTTATCAAATTGGTTTCCGCGATTCTCACTGGAACCTTTCTGTCCCAAATTCCAAATCTCAGTCAAAAGTCAAAGTCTGGTAACTCTCGGAGCTATGTCGACGGTCTTGGTTCTAAACCATACTCATACTTATACTTACCTAGCGATTAATATCATAAGAAAGGGCACCTGTAGTGTAAGTATGTATGTGCAAACAGTAGTATGTCAAAATAATTATGATTCAAATTAATGCAAAGTGCCTATTGAATTCGCGTTACATTTTACGTTAGTAATCTCAGTTTGCATTACTAAATAATAAGAACTCAGAAATGCAATTAAGACATATGTTCGATCATATTTCTTATAAATTTAAGCATTGCACAATGTGGGGCTAGATAAATTAGTGAAAAAGTAAATAAATAAATAATAATAATAAATAAATAAATATTAAGGGACAATCATACACAAATCGACCTAGTTAGTCCCGACTAAGCAAAACTTGTACTATGGGTACTAGACGACGATATAAATAATATATATAAATAGGTACATATTATAAATAACATCCATGACCCAGGAACAAATATTCGAGTTCATCACACAAATATTTGCCCCGGCCGGGATTCGAACCCAGGACCGCCGGCTCAGTAGGCAGGTGTCTACAAACCGAGCCAACCGCGTCGTTGAAAAGCTGCCGTCTTTATATATACCTAGGTATTTTATCAAATGTTGTAGGCGCCAGTAGATACCGTGAGCCTGCGACAAACACACTCAACAGTGGGATGAATCGGTAATTCGGTACGACAACATGGCCCAGATGTTGGTACACGGGGTCTGAAGTAACACGCCCTAGGACTCGGTGCGCTATGCCGTCACAAGTCACAATATCCTCAGAATTCACATATAAAAATTGTAAAAAAAAAAACTGTGAACTAAGACAATTGTAAAGAGTTCAAACTTGGTCCAAATATACAGAATAATTAAGGAGTCATACTTGTTTGTTTTCTTGCAATTATATATTTTTGGGAATGTCCGCAGTAAAGTTTGTATGACGGCAACCGTAGCCAGGTCGGATCTAGCTCGAGCTAGGACCCATCCCACGCGCTTCCTGTCTCGCAGGAAGTGACGTCATCGTGGTCCACTTTCACAATCGCCACCAGAGGAATCTTAATCAAAACTTACTCAATCTTTAATCAAATGTGGTTTCGGTATGTGCTAATTATTTGATTGGCATTTGAAATATGCACGCGGATAAAATTTGATAGGGCTCGTTTATCGCGAAATAGATGAATAATAAAGCCTTCGTCACTTTCACACTCATGCGTGTCGGAAAATGATGGATACTTCATCATCTATCTAAAAATAAAAGCAACTATTATATGCCGGCTGATCCGCCCCTTATGACCCAGAATGATTGAAGTATTTATTTGGGTATATTTATATCAACAATCAAACAAACACTGATGCTCATTTAGCAAAAAAAATGCTAATCATAACAATGTAATTCGAGGAGTAAAAAAATGGTTCACAAACGGTAAAAAGCACACTAAGTTTTATTTTTTAATGAGGCCCTAAAGCAGCAAAGGAGTGGCGGGTTGAAACGATTTTTACATAGAAATGGAATAAGGACCGAAGTAGGTAAAGATCAGACAGAAGGCGTGCCTAGGAAGGAACACCAGCGTCAGCGAGTAATGATGATGATGAAGCCAAGACATCACTGTTAAAAAGATACGAGAAGAAACAATATTGATGAGAGTTGTTGCATAATTCTAAGGTTATGATGACACCAACTATAACCATCTCGTCCTCAAACATCAATCCCGCCATCATTAAGACGACACGCCACATTTGCGCGGGAAACGCTATTACTATTCAGCATCAACGCAGAAGGTAGTATCCACGTCAGAACTTCATAATTACTTATGACGTTGTTCTTTCAGAAGTTGTATTGCGACAATTGTCGTAAGCAGGATACCGGCGATTTGCCTACGCCTGACTCACCGCCTGGTGTACAGGTGGACTGGCCTACTTTGGACGCTCAGCTCCTAGTTGATTCCGGCGCCGGTGGCGTTACCGCGGGATGAGATGTTGGTCCTGCGTCATTTTAATGTTCAAACTAGTACGGATCCTACAGGATGGCCCCTGGTTAAATGCTCCTCGGTTTATAGAGTTTCGTTCCCAAAGGGTAAAAACGAAGCCTTATTACTAAGACTACTCAACTGTCTGTCCGTCGGTCACTATCTCTCTCTCTCTCTCTCTCATAAAGTGTGATAGCTTGGACAGTTGAAATTTTCACAGATCTGGGGGCACGGTAGTGCCCCCGCCAAGACGAACAAAAAAGAAGGGGGCACTACCTACCTTTTCTCGAACCGTTTCGTCTCATATTCAAACCCTCATAGTTTCGTCCCAGTTAACACTAGAGCGCCCAAATTCTCAGGTTAAGATGCAGTTAGCAAACATATAAAATGTACTAAATTTAATTGATCTAGCTTTTATACTTTAGTTTTTATAGGTACCTAAAATACGCCGATTTTGCCACTCACTCACTGACGTATCAAAACCTCTGGGGTACTTCCCGATGACCTAGAAAGCTGAAATTTGGTATGTAAGCTAGTATTTGTACACAAACAACAAAATAATTCTAAAACTTGGAACTTTTACCCCCCAACCCCTTAAACTAGGGGATGGAAGTTTGTATGAAACTTCCGCAAATTTTGATACTAAAGGTCTGAAAATTTAAACCTATAGGGACTCTTATTATAAATCAAATACATATTGTAGGACTTTTCAAAAATCACCCCCCACCCTTTAAATAAGGGGATGGAAGTTTGTATGGGTTTTCCATAATAGGGGATAAAAGTGTATATATATGGGGCTAAGCTTAAGTATTTCTTAAATACACAATTGTCTACTTCAGTTGACGCTCAAGAAACCCTACAGCCCAAAAAAAATTAAAAAACTAGGGCACCTTACAAAAAGAAATGAGATCCCACCAAAAACATTTCATGTAAAATTGACGGCCAAGACTCACATTCTCATAACGCTTTCGCTGTAAAAAAGTTATCAGATCCCAGGAAAAGCCAAGCCCCTAAGCCCCGACTTTACTAACCCCACCACCCTGGTTTAAAAAGTATGGCATCAACTGGCTTCAAGCCCCTAAACCCGGAGTTTACTAACCCTACACCTTTGTTTCAAAAGTATGGCTTGGCCGTTTCATAGAGTACCGTAAATAAGTCTAGCGGACTGTCCGGCCCATATGGTAAGGAATTAAGTTTATAAGTATATATTATCAAAGACATAAACTTAATTTCTTGATACCATATGGGCCAGACGGTCCGTTGGACTTATTTACGGTACTCTATGAAACGGCCAAGCCATACTTTTGAAACAAAGGTGTAGGGTTAGTAAACTCCGGGTTTAGGGGCTTGAAGCCAGTTGATGCCATACTTTTTAAACCAAGGTGGTGGGGTTAGTAAAGTCGGGGCTTAGGGGCTTGGCTTTTCCTGGGATCTGATAACTTTTTTACAGCGAAAGCGTTATGAGAATGTGAGTCTTGGCCGTCAATTTTACATGAAATGTTTTTGGTGGGATAATTTATTTCTGTTGCCAGTATAACAACAAATGCTAAAAACAGAATAAAATAAACATTTAAGTGGGGCTCTCATACAAATAACTAGATTTTTTAACCATCGATGCGCGAGTCCGACTCGCACTTGGCCGATTTTTCTTCATTGTTTTTGTTAGATAAACTACTACTGTTTGTAGCAATTAATACTAGGTGACATCCCATAGTCTCAATCCCAATACTAGAAAAGAAATTATACTTAGTAACGAATGGGTGCAATGCTATCAATATCATTTGACGACGCGTTTGGCTCGGTTGGTAGACACCTGCCTACTGAGTCGGCGGTCCCGGGTTCGAATCCCGGCCGGGGCAAATATTTGTGCAAAATATTTGTTCTTGGGTCATGGATGTTATCTATATATGTATTTATATATTATGTATATCGTCGTCTAGTACCCATAGTACAAGCTTTGCTTAGTTTGGGACTAGGTCGATTTGTGTATGATTGTCCCTTAATATTTTTTTTTTTTTTTTGGATTTACCTACAGGAATCTCAGTCTCAAGATCTCTCTCTTTATCTCAAGTATGTGCGATAGCGAGATGCGAACATAACAGTGCTGTCCAAATCTGTATTACTTTGACGCATTTGTCGCCTTCATGTTGTCTTGTCAGGAACCAGCTACTCATCAGGTAACACACTATTTCACAAAATTTAAAACAGTAAAAGTAACTTTTAAAATAGCTACACTACCATTTCCATCATTAAATTTTGGAATCGTGAACAAACCAGAAAATAAACGCACAACTTGAAATATTTCTACGTTTAACATAACTCACAAAATTCCTTATGAGAGAGATTAGGAATTGGGTCAGGTCAAACACAAAACTGCCTACCGCAACTTTAAAGCCGATTATTTTTACGGTGTACTCACAATTTGGTCAGTCAATTATGTCTGTCGGATCTTTTAGAAAAATTATCTGACCGCAAAATGCCATTTAGTAAGTGAAGAGCGTCAACCTCCTAATTTCTTGAACTTGAACTTCGGTCAGTTTTTGGCAGCTCCATAACGTCGGGCGTCGGAGACATGTCAGACATGACGTCAGCGGCTCGGCCTGTCTCCCACGCGTCGCCGACGCAGCTTCCATGAGATTTGCACAACATACCGTAACATATTAGGGCCTTATATTCGTAAATAGCTAGTGCCCGGCATGTTTCCGTAAACATTTTTTTTTCTGCTTGACACCCATTTTATCTTGCACGTTAATTTTGTGATTTTTACGTTCAGGCTCCCATCGTTACCATTTTCATTTGTCTTGAACGCACAAATTACGCCACATATAACACAGACTCTCCTCCTGGCGTCCTCGACACGATAGCATTAAAATACACTTACAAAAAAACCGTTTCAGGCCTTAAAGAGCCTCTTTCGTTGTATCTGCCCAGGAGACTGATTTCCTCCATAGGATCCTCCTCATGCCTCCAGCGGGTGGAACTAGCATTCTGCCGACGAGAAGTTTAATAAGTTGAGACACTTTTATTATAAGAAGTTCCCGAAAACGACGTCTTATATTTAATTTGTTTTAAGCTATTAATTCCAATATCATTAATATTTGTATATCCTGTAAGTTCTTTAACTTTACACTATAATTTTGAAAAACTCAGTATTATAGTATCCATAAAATTTTCAGGCCTATCATCCATAGATCTTTTAGCCTGGTCTAGAGAAAATACTATAGCTTTCCAACCACAACCGAGTGTTAAGTAATGTCATGTGTCCACTGAGACATATAAGAATGAACAAATAAATACACTCGACAACCATTTATCTTCTGTGCTTATACTCCGAGAGAAAATGACCATGTGTACCTCAAGGTAGTGTTATAGGCCCGAACTTTCTCCTGCAATAGATCTCGTGTTAATAGCCGTATGAAGGTGATTAGCACGCGCGGTGGATTAGCGGCTGCGCCGACGCAGGTAGCCGGCTCCTAATGAACTTGACCGCGCCTTATGCGCGCGACCCAGATATCGATCTTCGCTTTATTTAGGATCGATAAGTGATCAAATAAATATAAATAAATAAGGTATGCGGCAACCTGCGGCCGGTTGGCAGAAGAGCATATTTATTTTATTTTTGGATACCCAGTGTTATTAAAATCTGTTGCTGAGTGAACTTGTTACTCTTTTAAGTTACGAGTAGGTATGTATTTATTGGTGCCCTGTGTTCATATTCTGTTTGTTTATTTCCTTCGATTGTCCAACGGACCTGTGACGGTGGCGTGGCGTGATAAACGCATGGTAAAACATGTGTCCCTTTCCGATACGTATATAAAAGTCTGAGTAACGCATGCATTAATATTCATCTGTCGCGTGATCATAATAGATCGAGATATGTTTAGATATCTACAACTGCGCTTATTTTATGTTAACTTTAACAAATATATAGACATACTACTTAGCTGCACCGAGCGCGATGTTACCCGCTCATCCCACGGGAACACTACATTTATTCGGAATGAAAAGTAGCCTATGTGTTAATCCAGCGTGTCAGCTACCTTCATACCAAAATTTATCAATATTGGTCCAGCCTTTTGAGCGTGAATAAGTGACAAACATACAGTACTCACAAACTTTCGCCTTTATAATAATTATTAGTGTGATGTTGTCCGGTATGTCGCTCAAATGTTATCATGAAATTCAGGCACTGTTCTGTGCCTGGAGTGTGGTGTGGCGCGGCCGTGACGCAACTCCCACGTTCGACAATGCGCCGGGAAACGGCGCAGTCGTGGGAAGATCGCGGGATGATGCATTTCTGAATACTCGCGCAATCGTATGGAAACTAGATCTGATGGCGATTCTGGGAATTCAAAGCATTGCGTATGGGGAGAAAGTGGCTGAAGTGCTAGAATTCAGACTTGCTGCGACTGCGCAACTTGTATCGACTCAACATCAACTCAAATAAACAGCCGTCGCGAACATTAATTGCCAGCTGGCTTGGCTCTAAAGCTGCAAATTTCGATCAGCTTGTACACAAACTGTGTATGAGAACTGAGTTACTAGAAAATCGCACGCACGGTTTGAAACCCCTTCAATATCTTCATTAAAATAAATCAGAAAGATGAAAGAAGAACCCCATTCTTCTGTCTGAAAAGAAAACACACACTTTTCTTAAATATATAAAGTCTCTCAAATTCCAAATTCCCTTGATATTTGAAGATGTGTCTAAAAAAAATCAGCCTACACAAGTAGAGACGGGTTTTAACCAGCAGTATTAGAATAGAATATTCTTTATTGCACACCTCGACAGGAAATAACTACAAACGAATTCAAATTACCTACACGTAACATTCAATAGAGGTAAACAACAGGTGGTCTTATCACTAAAGTGCGATCTCTTCCAGACAAGCCTATTAAGTTTGTACAGATTTTTTTTAATGCAACGATATAAGTGCGGATAATTTGGTCTTTGTAGAGGTGGCGGCAAGGCCGTTTTGCGGGTCCGAGGATAGATGAGTGATGGATCTGCGCACGTTCGATAAGTACTCAAGTGGTTCTGAAGGGTTCCTCCGAACTTTGAAGTTCGAAGCTCGCACCGTGCCATCGCTCTCGACCTCCCGTCAAACTATACTTGAATGACGGTAGCTGATACGAAATGTGAATTTCGCAACTCGAAGGTGGTAAAGCAAGGGGTTGCTTTAGATAGATTCATACATTAATGAAATACTTATGCACATAAGTGCTACTTTGCTACTTGTCCTTTTACATGACAGTTTTGTTTTGTTACGTTTACAGTTTTTATTTCTTGATACGTTATCGAGTTTCGGGATCTCCTCAATGCCTTTTCAGTTTACTCCGGACAAACAAATATTACTTGGTTTAGGTAAGAATGCTTATTCACGATTTACTGTTGAGTTTCTTTCGGATTTCTTCTCATCAGCGGTATCCTCCTGTGAAATGCCGGTAGATTCGGATTCAGAGTTGTAAAAGTGCCCTTTTGGCCTTTGGGTATACTTACAGTACCTATAAACTTTTGTTTTGATTTGTTATTAAGACGGAAACTCTTACCTCTTGCTATTATCGAGGTTCACCGCTGGTCGACGGACAATGGTACAAAGCAAAACAATCACAAGCACTTGATCGATTGTGTTTGCAAACGTCAACAACTCAGCACCAACATTCACTGCTGACCGGCCTTAGGCGGGTTGCTCACTGTAGTCCGGGTATGTCCATTAGCCAGGGCCCCTTGGCACTTGGCATTTGGGGCCACCCTCCCCTACCTCAAAACGCTTTTCTATTCTAGTCTACTTCTGGGACTGGGGCCCCTAGTCCGGCTGGGCCCCTAGGCCTGGGCCTTGTGGACCTAGGGGTAAATACATAATGAAATAATGAACTTTATTCTGCAAGTAGGCCACAAGGGCACTTTTGCATGTCTGAGTCTACCGGCATTTCACAAGAGGAGACCACTGTTGAGAAGAAACGCCGAAAGAAACTTAATAGTTACTATTTTTTTTCAGAAAGGATAAGTACTTAACTATTACAGTAATATGAACTTAACTAACTTAAAAGGTATGTTCAGTGCCGTATTTATCCCTAGGTCCACAAGGCACAGGCCTAGGGGCCCAGCCGGTCTAGGGCTCCAGTCCCAGAATTAGAAATATCTACCATTTAATTTGCTGAAAAGCGTTTTGAGGTAGGGGAGGCCCCAAATGCCAAGTGCCTAGATGCCCTGGCCCTCTAAGTCCGGGCCTGAGTATGTTAATACCTTGCTATCCTAATGGACATACCCGGACTACAGTGAGCAACCCGCCTAAGGCCGGTCAGCAGTGGATGTTGGTGCTGAGTTGTTGACGTTTGCAAACACAATCGATCAAGTGCTTGTGATTGTTTCGCTTTGTACCATTGTCCGTCGACCAGCGGTGAACCTTGACAATAGCAAAAGGTAAGAGTATCCCTCTTAACAAGGAATCAAAACAAAAGTTTATACTGTAAGTACCTATACCCAAAGGCTTAAAGGGCACTTTTACAAGTCTGAATCCGAATCTACCGGCATTTCACTGGAGGATACCGCTGATGAGAAGAAATCTGAAAGAAACTCAACAGTAAATCATGAATAAGCATTCTTACCTAAACCAAGTAATATCTGTTTATCCGGAGTAAACTGAAAAGGCATTGAGGAGATCTCGAAACTCGTTAACTTATCAATAAATTAAAACCGTAAAAGTGTCAAAACATAAAACTGTCATGTAAAAGAACAAATAGCAAAGCAAAGTAGCACTTTTGTACATATTTTATTAATGTATGAACCTATCTAAAGCAAGGGGTTACTTCGAGGTGCGAAATAAACATTTCGTATCAGTTACGGTCATTCAAGTATAGTTTGACGGGAGGTCGAGAGCGATGGCACGCACGGTGCGAGTTTCGAACTTCAAAGTTTGGAGGAACCCTCCAGAATCACTTGACTCATCGAACGTGCGCAGATCCATCACTCACCTATCCTCGGACCCGCAAAACGGCCTTACCGCCAACCGCCAACACTACAAAGACCAAATTATCCGCACTAATATTGTTGCATACAATATGGCTTGAGCTGGCTTCCTACACTCGTTTCAACAACCATCGGTCGGTTGTACAACATCTATTACCTACCTATGTCCCCCACTTCGTTGCATTAAAAGAATCTGTACAAACTTAATAATGCCGCTGGTTAAATCCCGTCTCTGCTTTACGAGCCGATTTTTTTTAGACACCTTTTTAGGGTTCCGTACCCAAAAGGTAAAAACGGGACCCTATTACTGAGACAACGCTGTCCATCCGTCTGTTACTAGGCTGTATCTCAAGAACGGTGATAACTAGACAGTTGAAATTTTCACAGATGATGTATTTCTATTGCCGCTATAACAACAAATACTAAAAATAAATATTTAAGGGGGGCTCCCATACAACAAACTTGTTATAGATTATGGTACGGAACCCTTCATGCGCGAGTCGGACTTGCACTTGCCCAATTTTTAGACACCTATCTTCAAATATCAAGAGAATTTGTAATTTGAGAGACTTTAGTTCTATGTAAGAAAAGTGTGTGTTTTCTTTTCAGACAGAAAAATGGTGTTCTTCTTTCATATCTTTCTGATTTATTTTAATAAAGATATTCAAGGGATTTCAAACCGTGCGTGCGATTTTCGTGACTCAGTTTTCAGACACAGTTTGTGTACCAGCAGATCGAAAGTTGCAGCTTTAGATTAGAGCCAAGCTATCTGGCTTTTAAAAGGCAATATTTTAACCAGGTCTAGGGTGTCACATAATGAACGACTCGCTAGAATTTGTCCGGTGCAGGCTATGGGTACTAAGTTAGTATTACTAACTTGCGAATTTTCATTTGAAATGGAAACACTAAATCCAGTTCATTATTATTAACTCGCTTTTTATTTATTTAAACTTGAAAATATATATCATATTGCATTTTTCAAGGTATGCACTTTCCGAAGCGGGTTTGACGAGGTGTACGGGTACGTTGGCACTCCAGCGCCGATGAGTGGGACAGGTGACACGTGCGTCGACGCAGTTTTTGTGTCTCAACCTCAACTGGTTCGAGGGCCATAGACTAGCGGCGGAGGGCCAGAGGGAGGAGTCGCTGTGATTGTACTTTATTAACCGTAACCATGTTTTAGTATTTTTTCTAATAACTAGTACTAACTGTTAAATAGTTTTTGGCCGAAACATGCTCCCATAGGAACCGGAAATTCGTTGAGATGCGAGTTAGAATCTCGATCGGAACATAACGAACATTTATCCATATACACCTGAAATCTAGTATTTTTTTAATATTATATACGGATTTAAGAATTACGCATAACCAAGAAGAACTAAACATGTCTTACCAAGACTCGAGTAACAACGAGTGCCATGGTTACAGGCAGGTTTCATGGCATTCCACTACATTTTAATGGTAAGAAACAACCCATCTAGTGCTTCTACTTATAATTTCACTTGCAGTTTGCCACGGGATCCCACAGACCTCTTGCGTCATGCATTTAGTTTTGTCATCAATTTTGACCCGTAACATGATTTCAACACTGCAAACATATTGTTTTTGGCGTCATACACGCTTGTTGCGCTACTTTGATCCCTGTCATCATCAATCAGCATCATCGACAGGATAGTATAAAATAACAATGTAATAGTGAAGTACTCTGCGCGCAGGGCGGCGCTCGACCCATGCGCACGCGCCGCGCAGGAAGTGCGATCGCGCGGAAGATGGGCTTCGCACAGGTGGCGTATGTGAACGAGCTGCGGCGATCATAGTCTAATTTATAACCCGACGGAAAGGGAGAATATTTTCAGTGGCATATTTTTTTTGTTGTTGATATTCTTTCTGGCATGCTATTAGAGAGACATTTTGTATTTCTAGGAATTTTTCTGCAACTTGCACATCTAATACAATCAGAGGGCAATTCCTAACCTAATGCACTGCTTATCTTGAGATTGTTTTACCTCCACGCCGCGCCAAAACAACACAGTACAAACTGCTGCTTGGTGACTGGACTAAGATGATGGTAGCGATGCTGTTATAACTTTTGTAAATCTATTCCTTATAGAAACGAACCCAGGGCAGATCTCATTTAATAAATTTCGTGATGAGGCTGTTCAAATTAGATTACTTGTTTTTACTATAATTGAGTAAATATGATATTATCAGAGATCTCTTCCAAGCCCCCCGCAGCGCAGCAAACAAAACAATTACAGTCTCGTATGACAGTAAATATTCGCTGTGAAAGTAAAACGCAGCACACAAAGATGGTCCCACGCCGAAACGATGCAACTATGAAATTATTCGATCCAGGTCATCGCCGGCTTGCGTAAAATTCGTTCATTTGGGCGCTCGCTGTGCCGGTGCCGGGGACTGTTCGATACCGAGATTCCGATTCTGACGTCTGCAGTCTAAACGCAGAGCATTTAGGAGTAAAGAATATAAGGAAGGAACTTTACCGCCGTGTGTCTCTATCTTTATACAACTTCTCGTTCAGAACTAACCCACCAATTTCAATGTGTTACACAAATGTGTTATCTCTGAGATCTACAATTCATCAATTTTGTGTTACGAAGAAACACACAAATGCAATACTCTTCTGTTTCAATTTCAACGATAGCATGCTCGTACCTACATACTCAAATAGATCTCAAAGAAAGTAGTTCTCAAACAACTTTTATGGAGACAAAATGCGATACATGAACGATTTTTTTTTCAAGTATTTTTGTATGGGCAAAATCAGTCCCGCCGGGCGAAGACTACGTTGAAGTAATAAGTGAAATCATCATTGTGTGTGTTTCATTTCGGTTGAAGACCGGCGCCGGCGCCGGCCGTGACATCGATCGTGTTACAGCTCGCTTCAGTTCGCATCCAGCCGAAAATTATACCCTACAGGCATACACTACAATACGGTAACATATTGCCAAGCTAACTGTAGGTATCAGAGCTAAACTGATGTTCAATGAAAAAAAATACAAACCCACAATACAATTGATTGATGTATTGCGGAACGATCTGTTTTTCTACAAAGTAATGCCTGATTCGGATTCAATTAATTAACAAATTAAGGCTCTAAAGCTCACAACTCGGTATATGAAAATGACTGTACCCCAAGCAAGACGAAAGACTATGTACCTACCTGACTTTTGTACCAATTCCTAAGTACCGTGACTACCGTTTTTCCTATACGACTACTTTTAGTCGTGCTAATTTATTTAATAATAAAAATATGAAGTTTTACCTAAAGTTCCAAGTAACTTCCTGAACCTCCGCCAAGTTTAGCAGACGAGACCGCGCTACCTAACAAACGTAGATCTGCATACCATGTTTGTAGTTTCGCAGAGTAATGACAAGGGGGCCGGCACGTAGGCACGTTAATTGTGCGGAATGGGCACTGCCCGACGGCCATTAAGGCCCAGCGTGGGCCGGGCCCAGCATCTGACCCCTCAAGCCTGGAGGAACACCGTCTTTGAAGCCTGAGGTACTAGGGCAACAGCGGGGCGCGGGAGCTCTTCTTACGCTAGTTCTTGGGCTGTAGCGACCAACGTAAAGAACTCTAATTTTCCTATCGTATCCTCGTTTTCCTCGAGCGGTGTACGAGGTTGGAGAGGCACGGGGGGTCTGGCTAGACTGGGGATCGGACGCTGCCACTGCAATTGTCTCAATGTGTTCATTCACAGAGTTTCGCAGACTCGCCGTCCATCCAGACTTTCGCTGTGGTTGTATGCTTTATGTCAATACACAGCTACACTAATAAGATTATCTGTTAAGATTTACAAACACGTACGCTTTTGCGTCTGTCATATTATACATGCACATTATTTCAGCCAGTCGTCGTATAACCCTGAAAATCTGTTCATATTATATATATATGTTAATTTGTTTAGTAACCAAATATAAATTTCTGTTTTCTCTTTTTAATAAAACAATAACATAATTTTATTTTTCTATATTTCTTAATGGTCTTTTATTCGTGTATTTCAAGGTAAAGGATTTTTTTTTTAGAAAATATTTTTTAGGTTTATTTAAAATCGTATGCACTTACCCTATACAAAAAAACGAAACGATTCGTGACGATCTGAAAAGGAAATTTTAGGACACTTTTTTTTTGTAAGTATGTAATCTTGTTTTCTTTCTGTATAAGGGGCATATTTCCTAATTTTGCACAGTTTTACAGAGTGCCCGTTATAAAACCTAACATGTAGTTTTCCTTAATTAATAATCCAATCAACAACGAAATTCCTTTTGATTAGAACATTTTTTTCTTTATTCTCCACAAAATGACAAGTTCCAATCCCGCGTCTTCGCTTGCATGGCATATTGCTAATCCTGCGAGTTCTTAAAGTACTCATAATTGAGATGCCTATGACATAGTTACAATGACAAACAGCACAATGATGCAATATGGATAAGAATATGACTATACGACTGTAGTTCCCAGGAGAAATTCATAGTATTTAGCATTTCAGTGCGAAAATCCGAAGTTAGCACCACGCTGAGTCTGACCAAGCTGAATTAGATCATGTGTCGTGTAATCGTGCTCGACTGGCACTATGATGACCTTTCGTTCCTCTCTCACCAGACCGAAGGCAGACGTATCAACCACTTATTTGGTTGAACTGATTCTCGATCTTGCTCGATCTCCGTTCGCCGTTGGGAATACGCGAGATTGAGAACGTGATCAGGCATTAATAACTAATATAACCTGGACCTTAATCCCTCTGATATCTATCGCCAATTCAGAGCGTTAAGTTTACACCTCATTGATATGTGCCATATATATTAAGGTGCAACCTTAACCCGACAAGGAATTAACGTGAAATATCACTTTTTGCAGTTCAATACTTCGAGTGCTTATATATATCGAGTTTAACTGAGATATACATGAGACGATATCTCAAAACACAAAAACACTCGAATTAGGGCCCTGGCGAGATTACACCTTATGTTTCTAGCCCAGTTTAATGCGCCTAGCGATGTCGTCTGATACAAAATAATAAGCAACTATTGGTTTAACATACTCGCGTGAAACCAGTTTGAAATAGATGACGCAAGAATGCGTTCACATATTGTATTATATATTAAATTCAACGCAATAGCGCCGATTTGTCTGATCTGATAAAACCGGAAAAATCGCCAACCAATCGACAAGGCAATCATAACATCTAAAAATAAACCGGATTCACCAAAATCGGTCATAAGAGCGCGTCGGCAACACGTGATGCTAGCGTCTGGTCTGGCAACTACGTTTGCCGTCTTTCTGACCCACTTGCGAGGGTGCCAGACTTCGTTAATGGTTTGCCTACTCAGAAATCGTTCGTCCATCGTCGAGGCCCTTGCCGGCACACGACGATTGTTAACAGGATTCTCTTGGATTCTCTCGTCCCCAAGATTCAAGAATGTTGTAAGAGCAAATAGAGCAATTCTTCATCCGTCCTAATTGGCCCAACATCTAGCTACAAGATATAGGTACCTACTGGTCTAGATTAAGAAGCAACACTAAACTTTGACTATGGAATCATCTTCCGCAGAAATTACCAGTTTTTTAAACGGTTTTATTTAGCTTGCCCTGTTTGTTTATTTGGGTCAAATCTAGTAATTGAAATTTGACCCCTTTCCTGTCAACGTATTGATCTGAAATTTGGTACGCATCTTTGGTTTTGGTGACAATATAATTTAATACATTCGGCATCATTGTAAATCCAAAATGGCGGATTACAAATTTTATCACTACTTCCTCAATATGGGTATCAAATGAAAGGGCTCGATCAGTAAAATAGAATTCTTTGTGAAAATAAAATGAAAATCCAATATTGCCGCCAATAAAATGGCAGGTTAATTTTTCTTTTCATAACCCCTTCAATATGGGTATCAAATAAAAGGTCTTGTCTAGTAGAATAGTTTACACTATGAAAAATAAATGAAAATCCAATATGGCCACCAACAAGGTAACAGGTGATTTTTTTTCACTACCCCTTCAATATGGGTATCAAATGGAAGGGCTTGAGTAATAGAATACTGTAATACCTTGTTTTGACAAATTTAAAATCTAAGATGGCCGGCGATGACGATGGCGATTTACTTAATAATTGTTTCAATATGGGTGATGGATATCAAATGAAAGGGCAAGTCGAAAGCTGCATAGTGGATCGTAGAGTTTAGAGCAATCAATACCTAACAGTAATATGACTGATGAAATTTAGACAACTTATCAATAAAAATATAATGATGATACAATACAATGATGAAATTTAGACAACTTATCAATAAAAATATAATGATGATACAATACAATGATGAAATTTAGACAACTTATCAATACAAAGGACTTCATCAACTTAGAATCGGGATTCAAGCATGGATCTTGGTTCTAGACTTGGGCACATCTTGTTGTCTAATAGCCTTGCCCCTCTATTGGACCTCTAGGTAGGTTGATTGTTTTAATGTCCATTACTCGTGAAAACGAAATGGTAAATAGCAATAAAACAAAAACAAACAAAAATAAAACAGAAACAGCAACTCAACGAAAAAGAAGGCTTAATAAAGCGAAAGAAAAGTATAGAGCGTGCAAAAGAGAGTGAAATTGGAACTCATAGTCGACTACAAAAAACGAAGAAAACGGTTAGCGTCAGAGACACCTGTGCAACATGAGGCCAGGTTGTGTGGCCAACGTGAGAGACAAAGGTATCTGGTAGCGTCCGAAACACCTGAGCAATGTGACCCCAGGCCAGGATAAAAGGGCAAAGTGACGAACAAAGAGAACTGGTATCGTCCGAAACACCTGAGCAACGCAAAGTCAGGTTAAATAACCAACATTAGCGTACCCTGTAATGCAGAACTGGAAATCATCTGCAATTCGAAAATGCTATTACCATTCTGGATCCACGGAAGATCAGCGTCGTGGTGCTCAAGAGTGCTATGACATATGCTGAGTGGACTCCATTTTTGCAACCAAAACACCGTTTAGCTTATAGAATTTCTATTGAAGTAATAGATCTTAAGTTAAATTTAATATAAAAATGTAATTAATTATTTAGATGTAAAATTTAAATGTAATTGGTTGCAAAATAAATGTATCTTCTTCTTCTTCTTCTTCTTCTATTAATACATTGTTCATTCACGTTTGTGAAATTTGCATCAAACGTTGTTATCCTAATCAAGTACAAGCAGAACGTTAAAATACTGGCGCATTAAGATAGGTATCTACCTGTAGAATTATCTTCAAGAGCAACGTTACTTTTTCGTTTTCGTTTCGTTATGTCTCCGCTGCCAAACACATGTCACCAGTAATAAAACAATAGCACCATCAAAGGCTTTCTGGAATAATCTGGATCCAGGTTCTATACCAGACGTGATTGAACCGCTGACCCAGGCGGAGCAACGTTTTCCGTCCAGAATCATACCGTTTAAAAGTTGCAAAATTTACTGGGCCATAAAAAAACCTTGAAATAATGAGGAACTTACTGAATGAATTAAAAAGAAAGACAAGTATGTAACAAAATTAAAAACTACAAACTTGAAAATAAAAAATGAGTAAAAAAAACCGTTTAACTTAAAAAAAATTTTTACTCATTTTTAATATTATCGCTATCACTGCTGTCAGTTATAAGAACTATATACATCCGCGCTAGATTTACTATTATATTAGAATAGAATGCAGTATTGCTTAATCAACTGGGTCAATTCCCTGAAATAAATTGCGATAAATGTGAAGCAAAAGCAACCCGACCCGCTTTAATTGCTTGAAACCTGAAAATTTTACGTTCCTCAATTCCCAATTTAACAGCAGTGGCTATAAAAGCATCCTTTCAAAGTTTAATCCAAATACACAATCAATTCCGCCTGTTTCGATTAAGGGGAAACAAACACGATATTTCGGCTCCGGCGCTTGGCAGCTTGCCTGATGAAGTGATTCAATCACTTGAGCTGATTCTAATTGAATTAACTCTGGGCATCGATCGGCGTGACATTGGGGCGCTTGTAATTCAATGATTGGACGTAATTGTGGTCTGATCATTACCAGTCTAGAGCGGTAAACAAAGATGCATGTCATATCGCACCTATTATTTAATTTTTGCAATTATGACGGATCTACTTCCAACACCACGTGACGAACGTAGGTGTGGAGCGGATATGTCCATATCCGTAAGGATCCAGATCACAACATTTCAGCCCGTAATAAACGTCTACAACTGAAACTTGAAGTTCTCTCTCTAAGATGACCAGAACGCATCGAAGTACCATCTCTGCATCAATTGGATTGCTGCACCTATCATATATATTTCCTGATATTTTAATTTAGGCCATAGAATCAATGATTCATCTTTGGGTCTATGATAATATTACTGAGGTTATTTGCTGCTAACTTTCGAGTAAAATAACACAACGTTGGCTGCCCTATGCCTACGAAAGATCGCCGCCCCCTATGCTGTTAAGCATGAAAAACTAAATAAACTATAGAAATTACTAGTATTCAGTTGGATGAGCAACACTTCTAATAATCGTAATCGCCATACATGTAATTTTTTTGTGCTATATGGACTCATTTTTGAGTTTTTACTCGTAGGCGCGTGGGCAACTAGGTAATTAAAAAAAACGACGAAATTTTACCGCCCCCTAAATTTTGCCGCCCTTATAGGCCCGGTTCTACTCGGCCTGTAGGGAAATCCGCCCCTGGTTCTGCCACGAAACGGGGATTTCTGTTCACGGGGGCTGGTAAGTATACAAGAAAACTTTGCGAAAACAGAACTTAGTACCGAGGCATTATGATACTACTCTTAAAGAGTACTTTGACGACGCGTTTGGCTCGGTTTGTAGACACCTGCCTACTGAGCCGGCGGTCCCGGGTTCGAATCCCGGCCGGGGCAAATATTTGTGTGATGAACTCGAATATTTGTGCTTGGGTCATGGTTGTTCTATGTATTTAAGTAGGTATATATTTATCTATATAAGTACGTATATCGTCGTCTAGTACCCATAACACAAGCCTTCTTGAGCTTAATTTGGGACTAGATCGATTTGTGTGAGGTTGTCCGATATTTATTATTTATTAAGAGTATGAATATATGAGTCCTTATGCTGCGCACTGTCGGTGTCATTACCTGATTTAGTTGAACTAGCTCACCGACCTTACTCTAGGTAGTTTATGATATGAGTGTATGCCGGTGTGGTAAGGTAACGCTGCAGCGATCGGATTGCACATGCGTCACACGCGCGCTAAATTTCGAGCTCGGACCGACGGACAGAACGGGGTCAATATCGCGCAAGATTTGTTTACAAACATGCTCTGTGGGTTAGGAAACTGATAGCGAAATGTAATGAACAGGAAATAATTCTTAAGTATAGCTTAAAGAATCCCTGTTTTTATTTTTTCTTTTCGATTTAATCAATTCATTAGACATTGAATTGCCTGAGGGAGGAAGTTGCCTCGTGACTTCGTTCCTCTGTAGGTACGAGCGTTCGTTACTTTAGCAGCAATAATATTCAAAAATAATGGTACATACCTCGAAATAAGTTAAGCTATAATAATATCAATGTGGATATTTTCGCAGATTATTGTGTAACCAACTTAGCATAACATGGCGAACTAATTAACTCATCATCCTCCTAGCCTTTGTCCCATTTTTTGAGAATGAATTCTCAATCTGGGTCGGCTACCTAAATCCCAAGATGTGGCGTAGGCACTAGTTTTTACGCAAGCGACTGCCATCTGACCTTCCAACCCAGAGGGGAAACTAGGCCTTATTGGGCTTAGATGGTTTCCTCACGATGTTTTCCTTCACCGAAAAGCGAGTGGTAAATATCAAATGATATTCCGTACATAAGTTCCGAAAATCATTGGTACGGGCCGGGTTCGAACCCGCGACCTCCGGATTGAAAGTCGCATGCCCTAACGACTATTAGGCTACCACCGCTTCAAGGCGAACTAATTAACTAATCATAAAATTTTAAATATTGTCTAAACTTCACGATGTCATTATTATAGGTAGGTACACGTTGCATTATGTACTTTTAAGGTGCAACATTGTCAGTAATATGATTTGCAATAAGTAATAATAACCTTTTGCCCGTGACCTCGTCTGTGTAGAGTAGTAGGTATCTACATAGATACTTCCCCATACAAACTTATACCACCGATTTCCGGGATAGAAACTACCCTATGTCCTTTCGCGGGACACAGTCTATCTCTAGGCGTCTGACAGACAAAGTTAATAGTTTCGCATTTAAAAGAAAAATAGTTATTGAATTATAAGTGATATTTTGTATTGTGATGCATCGCCACCTGGCTCCGGGGCGTCCTAGTTCCGCCGCCAAACTCTGGGAAATCAAAACTACTCACAACTCGCACAACAGCTTCGTAGGAAGCGTGATTAAGAAGGTGAATCAATCACTAATACAATGCCGTGACAGTCCCGTGTCAAAATTTACCAAAAGCAGAAAGTATGAAGGTAATGGTGATAGTTAGAAAAATACGTAACTTTCGGAAAACTATCAATAGATGCTTTTTGTTGAGAAAGTCCTGCTTATCTATGTATATAAAATAACTACAGAGTGACGTAGGTACCTTTCTTAGGAAATGTCATTCATTATGTTACCGTCAAAAGATATACGTAGAAAAAACGATCACTTTAAAGATGATCGCAAAATTAGATACCAATTCCATAGCCCAAAGCAAACATGATATCATATCATTGTGATCATCATCATCGGCCTATTTTAATCCACTACTGAATAAAGGCCTCTACAAGAGACCATTACATCCAGCTCTTGCCAACTTGTGTAGACCATCGCTTCACCTGCGGGCCCACTCATGACTCAACCATCGTCTCGTTCAGTTTATCACGCGTAACATGCAACATGTATGCAAGTGTAAGAGTGCACAAACATTGATTTATCGCGTTATAATCCCCACCATCATTGGATCGCTGGTCTGAGGATACTTAACTGAGTTATCTTCATATACCAGTCGCAGCGTTCCCGGAGCCGGATTCCCATCTTCTTGATTGTTGTCGTATATTTGGGCACCTTATTCTAATGCGCATGAAGAAAACATAATCCAAATCCACTCCGGCTTGATCAAGAATATACTTGACGCCACGCCAGTCATCTATCATCATCAGAGGTGCAACAACGAAGCAATAGGTATTTGCGTGAACCTAAAATAAGAAGATTAGACAATTCCTTTTCATCCTTGAAATATTATCTACTACGTATAGTTTCCGGGAATTATTTCCGTATACATTTGACACATAGGAAAAACTATTTCCTAATTAAGTATAAGAAAAATAAAAATCTTGGGCTTTAGCTACTGACCGCGGAGCTTTAGCTGTCCCTAATAAAGAACTCCATACTAGTTCGAAACATGTCGGACCCTTTCTGGCAATTTTTTGCGTGAGGTCAAACCGTTTATAATAGGTAATTATAAGGTATTAGTACGTATTGCACAGAAACACGTAAACATGATGTCCACAGCACGTTGTCGGCTAGCAAAGTCGGGTAAAACAATGTCTATAGTGGGGCCAAAAATCTACAATAAAGTACCCGTCAATATCAAAGATATTGAAAATAATGTAACGTTCTTCAATGTATTAAAGAAATGGCTAACAACCAATGCTTTTTATAACATCGACGAATTTTACGAATTTAATAATGAAATAACATAATAATTAATAATACTAATAATGTAACTACCTATTCCAAATTTTATTTAATAATTACTTAATGTTTTTTTTTTTTTTTTTAGAATAACTTGTATGTTGAAATTTAATAGAATTTTTATAATGTATATTGACTTGTAAAATGTTGACATTTTATTAATAAATGAGTATGAGTATGAGTATGAGTATTATTAGTTTCTAATTATGTACTTATGATACCTACTTAGTATTATGTTTGTTAGTTTCAATTAGTTAGAGGCGCCCCAACCATTGGAGTATGAAGCCGATGGCGCCGCCAGAACTGGCCTTAATTGCTAATAGTGAGACCTAATCATAGGCTCAGTCGCTGGATGGACGTTAAGCACTCGCTATCCCGACTTATATATAAGTTCCCGTGAGAAAAATAAAACATTTACCATGCTACTGATACTGAAGAGACAAGAAAAAGATCGTGTGACATAGGACAGATTTAGTGAATAATCGTTGCCAATCAGGAAAACTGGGAAACTACGGCTAGTCCAAAAGGGTCACTCTTTTTATTCAGTGATTGGCGTGTTTAAACATTCAGAAACTATTTAACTGGTGATTCACTATATCTGCCAACATAATATAAAAGGATTTAAGGTATAAATAATAATTGTCATTGCGGGACAAGTTATAATTTTCGTATTTTTCGGATGGATTCTTTGGATTGACTAAGTAGGTACCTACATTTATGCTTAGTGTTATGTTTATAAGAAGATCAAAGAAAAAATAAAAAGCATTGCGTTCCCCACACTATAATACCTGGCTACAATGCCTGAACTTGCTAGGACGATATTTAAGCTAATTACTATCATGTATATACTTAAACTAATTTTCCTTTGGGCTTTGATATTTCTATAGCATAACTATCTCTCTCTACTCTGTAATTTTAAAAGTAGGGGTAGTAATTACATTAAAATCTTAACAAACGTAACCTTGTGTTTTGCTAATTTTATACTCCTTCTGTGCTTGAAAGTCTTAGAATTCAATGTTTGTGAATATGTTATTTATACAGGCAGAGCTCAGAGCCATCGAAATGGGTAAATATGAAAAATGAAAAAGTTGGAGTATACCTAACGATAACTTTAAGAGAAAATAAAGGTCCAACTTCAGGTTAAGCGACTATAATCCTATTTTGGAGTTAAAAAACCTGCACTTAGTGACACGACATAACACCAATCGATTGGAAATTTCAATGAGAACATCATAGTGATTTCCTAAATGGAATCCTTAAAACTCCCAGTAACCAAAACACCGAAAGTTGAATCTACTTGGAAGCCGATCTATTTCGGGCCCACTATTCCGGGACACGCTCTCGGCAGGTTTTCGGGGAATGTCAACAACGGCCGACTCAATGAACCCTGCCTGCGCCGGCGCAACCGGTCCGGCTATTCATAAAAATTACACTGGCACTCAATGGACGAGGCGGCTCGAACAATCGCTCTCTAATACTCATCTAAACGTTGTGATCAAGTTTCGTTGCAGGACATTTATAAATGTTTTGCGTCACCTTATCGACCATGTTTAAAAGTACTTACTTATGTCTTGAACTACGACTCTACTTGTCTGGAAGAAATCGCTCTTTACGATGAGGCTGTTGTTTGTTTATCTCGAGATACCTATCATCCAACTTCATTTCTGTGTCTTTGTTGTTGAAGTGTGCGATCAAAATAATTCCATACAACTGCATCTTGAAATACAAGTTGAAGACTAAGTTCATCGACCATTTCGTGTCTTGAGTCCTGGCTGACGACTTCTAACTCTATTTAGCTAGAAGCTAAAGAAAGAGATGGACATTGTTATTTAGGCTATGAAAATTTAAGGTTCCTGTCTTCGCTGTTAAATTATTTGTATTAAATGTTAGCCCGTTTTGTCAGATTTGCACTTCATTTTATGCGATATCTGGTCACCAAATGCAAGCTTAACTGAATCGGGAAGGTAGCCAAAAACAAGGCGGGCCTAATGGTTGAAAAATCGCAGGAAATCAATACACACTTTTGAAGCACGGTTAAGGAAACTTCTTAAGTTCAAAGACAAAGAGTATGTACAGTCAAGAAAATTTAAACACATACCTACCTTGTTCACTCTTGTCACTATGAACAGTAAGAGTCAACAAGGTATGCTTTTGAGTTTCCTTTACTGAACTTCACTAGTAAAAATTTGTAGTATGGGAAAACTGAATTAGACTTAGTCTAATGAAATGACGATAGTTTACTGACATATGTTCGTTAATCACGTTTAACCTTATGGGCGCCGCCATCATCGCGACGTCGGAAAATTGTGCCACTGATGCCAACTACCTGAAAATTTTCATGATCGAAAACTTTTTAATTCCACCCGCTGAAAGTGTTTTTTCAATCCGTTGATTTCGGATAACTTTATTATGTTTTTTGCTGTGGCATCTGGGGCATGAATTGCTTCACGGCTCCAGAACGTTAAATAAATTCGGGAAGGTTTTAAATACTAGATACACTATTTTCACTTTCGTCTATTAAATATTTAAATCACGTATACCTATACTGCTGCTAGTGCTGCTTGTACTAGTACGAAGACTATGACGCCAGAATAGTAGCAATCATAATAGTTAGGTTACAATCTTTTGTGCTCATTCGAAATCTTTGACATTGCGTGTTAGTATTTAATTTGGCCAGTTTCGTATTTTATTAAAGACATTGAGTCGAAGTTTAATGACCACAGGTGTTGCACAATTAGGAGAAAAATATTACGAGTCGAGTGCGTGGGCGCAGCGGTGGCCAGCCGCTGTATAGGTACCTACCGGGCCAGTGTTACATACCTATTACCCAAACTAGATACGTTACTGAAGCCTCGAGCGTGTCGTGACCGTATTTTAGCAAAAACTGTAGCAAACGACCTACTGCTGTAAATTCTTTATCCAAATCTGGGTCAAGAATATAATAATTAGCTTATTTTTGTTGAAGAGTTTATTTTAGCTCACCGAAGATTCGATGATTTTAGTGGCAGTGTAGTTGGTAGGAAAAGAATCGGTAGACACGACAATTAGCATTAAATATATGTACATAATCGCATTTTACCTACGTGAAAGTGGGATTTTACAACGTACGTTAACATTTAATTATTACGCTTCCTGGTTTTGTCCACAAGAAAGCTATTCTGTTGGACATTGCACGGTGCAATTTGCACCTATCCTTGACGGGCAAGTATTGCAAAGTTTAATTTAGGTACATTACAGATTTTAAACACTGAAATATACACAATTCATACTCGTTTTTGCTGTCGTCGGCTAATCATTGCGTATACATGTATTAAATTCACATAAAATCTGCGGTGATTCTTTAACGTAGTAGTCATCTAAACTGACATAGTAGGCAACAGATAGAAACCATGCAGAAATACTATTTTCAATTAGATATGGTACATATTAGAGATCAATAAAAAGGCAGCAGTAAGGATTTAGTTTCGTATAATTTTCTTTTAACAAATGATCAATAGAAAACTGTATAATTAACAATGTAGCGTCTTAACAGATACTTCGAAATTATTAGCGATGTACGTAATATTTTACAAATACTTTGGAATGTTCATAATATATAAACAATCTCATGATGAACGCCGCGTGTCGACGGGGCCCCCGGGCTGCGCCGGGCCCCCGCGGGCTCCGAGCCACGTGGAGCCCCCGCCTCGCAGTCCATTAACTAATTTGCTATTTTTTTGAGTCTCTGGTGCAGTCTAAACAGCCTCCCACTTGGCATGGGATTAAGCCAGAGTTAAGTAAACAAACAACCTTCCTTACACGCCTTATTCAAGTTCTACTAGCTGTTTACAGAAACTTCCACACTCCATGTTTGTCTGCACAAGGCGATTTGGACGAGAAGACACAAGTGAATGAAGGTGCTGTGTTACATTTTATTGTCTTTCCATTTTAAGACTATAATTTAGGCATCAATTTAATTAACAACTATTTTTTTATGTGGTTGGACACATGCACCTTCATCCATCCTTGTCTCCATTACAATCATTCATTATCATTAGACATTTTATTGTTTTCAATTAGCTGGGACTACTTACAGAAATCAGAAACTCAACAATCAGACTGGTCAGACTGCAGCACGACAATTTACACACCATCCAATGTTATTATTTTTTTTACAAAATACCAAGACAGGAGGAGATTCATAATGAGATTACAATTGGGAATAAGTGATTTGCGAGGCCATGCATAGCAGGTGAAATGGAAATGCAACCGTTATGTCGAGTTAGGCTTACAGTGGCTCATCTCGGAGATAACTAAATAAAGCAGTCAATAAATAAACGATCATAAATATCTAATAAATACCTATGCAGGCTATATTTACAAGAAGCCTTCCTTCCGGGGCACATCTCAGCCTTTAAACGAATATAATACAGCACTATCCCAGTGGGATAACAGGTATAAATTATAAAATACAGTAAAGCTGCCGGCTTAACACTCATTACAAAATAATACTGACACCAGTAACATACACTATCCGCGAGATGGAATGTGCGGGCCGAGGCCGGGCGGCCCTCTCCGCCTCACACTCTTCCAATTCATCACAATTCTATTCAGTTACAACAGAGGACTAATAAATACAGTTAACAAGGATCCGCTGCCAGCCAGGAGGGGCCGGAGAGACGGCCCTTGGGCTCGCGCCCGGGCCTGCGGGCGCGTAGAGTCCTCCACCGGACACAAGATACGGGTACGATTCACTAACAGAACACTCGGGAACACTGAATTTATCGACGCGACGATCGACGGATCCGGTATATACAAAAGAGATTCCTTCCGAATAAATTATAAGCTTCGTAAAATAATTATCACATAAATTTTCTTATATTCTCGTTCGATCCACATAACTTATCACTACACTATATGTACAGACGGGTCGACGATCAGCGCTGGTCGGGCGGCTGCGGCGGCAGCGCGCGCGTGGCGGCGGGCCGGCCCGGCGCCGCCGTGGCCACGAGCTGCACGCGCAGCCCCGCGCCGCTCTCCAGCGGCGCCTTGGGCGCGGGCGCGCGCCGTCGCAGCCGCACCCACGCGCCGAAGCAGACTAGAATGGCGAGGAACACCGCCACCGTGGCGCCGCCCGCGATGGACGCCGTCTCCATCATCAGCTGCCGGCTCGTCAGCACGTACGAGTCGTCCAGGTCCTTGAACTCGCAGCGCTGCCCTACGAACCCGCTGCGGCACTCGCAGTTGTAGATGGGGCTGTCCGAGATGACCACGGTGAAGCACACGCCGCCGTTGAGGCAGTAGTACTCGGAGTAGTCGGGCTCGCACTTGAAGGTGGGGAAGGTGACGTTGAGGCGCGGCTGCGGCGGCGGGCGCGGCGCGGCCACGGCGGGCCGCGCGGGCCGCGCTGGGCGCTTGGAGATGGAGCTCGAACACGCGCCCGCCAGCGCCCAGGCCGCCGACACCACCGCCCACCAAACTACCAACGATTGCATTTTCCGCACGCTCCGGAGGGTACGCGGCTCCCGTGTAGGCGCTCGCGGTACGTGCACGATTTTGACATTGGACGGTGACTTATACGAAATCCGAGAGGCGATGACATGACCGCTTTCGAATTTCGAACCCTTCGCTCGCATCCGCGTCGGCGGTCCGCCGAGACATGTTTCCTGTGTTAACTTTTTTTACGTCGCTCGCTCGACGATCACTCGCTCATGACGGAGGCGCGGTTTCTACGGGCGCCCGAGATATCTCATCGATCCCCGTGCGAGCATATCGCGAACGAAACACTATACTCGAATCGACACTTTGGCAGTTCGTGCTATTCGATTATTCACGGAGCACATACACACAATGTCCCGTTCGAAACGATACACATAAAATGGTGCAGAGCGAAAACACTGTGCTCGGTCGGTTGTCTATGCGCGACTGACGGTCGGAGCGGAGGGCGTCTACTGCATCCGCCATCTGCCGACGAGAATGAATGGCGGTGAACTCGCGCGCGGCTGTGTGCACGCCGCATGCGGACAGAGGGAAATACACAAGTATGCGTCATATGCTTGTTTGTGTGGGTGAACCTTTTTTTTTTCTTTCGTATGGGATTATGAACAAGTATTTAGCTTCTTTATCTCAGACATTCAACTAGCTTGGTTCTGTAGTGGTTCTGTATCTCGAGTAATAAGTAAGCAACTTTACAGGTTTCAAAACGCCTTATTGGTTGTGATAAATGAATTAGATACGTTTGATTATATTTTTTGTGAACAGTTACTTAGGTAGCTAACTTGACCAATGGGTAGGTGGGTTAAGTGTATTCGGGCTGCAGTAGCAGTAAACACTGCGTCACATTACGAAATCAACTCAGATGGTTGAACCCTTAATTAGATTATCTATTACGGTACCTGGTAAATCATAACTTGCATCACAGTCACAGTTTCTATTACTTGTAAGTAGGTGGGTCGTATTCGTATAGGTACTTAATTGCCCGTTAAATATCCGATTGAAATTATAGTGTCGCTAATTTCATGGTTGAATTATTTCTTATTGCAATGCAACTAAGTTGACACCAGCACCAGCCTTATAGTTGACCAAGCACCAGTTGTTGATCATTTATGAAAATGAAGTACATAGAATCTTAAGATTTTCCGCCACTACATTTATTTTTAGGTAGATGAGTGCAATTGTGATGTGATGTGATAGATCATGTACCATTAGTTGCGCAGTTGATGGTAGTTCATGCAATTGTTACATACCTAATGCACGAACACGAATGTGGTTTTATGAAACGAGTGGAAGGCGAGTTTCTTAATACGATCACACGAGTGTTTTAAAGACTTATTATGTACATACAGTATATTCATCAATCACATCATAGATTTTCTCTTATCTAGATATGAAAAGTATTCATAGTTCTACCAGTAACTCCGGCGGAGGAATGACTGAGGTAGCGGTGGCTCGCTCTAGGTCGCCATAACGTCATCATATTATATCGTAATGTTACGAAATATCATCACTGATTTTGCTTCTCCATTCCCGCCCCCTAGCCCGCTGCGTAGTAATGTAGGCACGTTTTTACCTATAGTATTTGAACTTGTTGTAGTTTTGTCACAATATGGGTGTAAGTAGATAAACTATCTAATTAGATTGTCTTTATAAATAAGTACAAATACCTATGGCCAACTATACTGACCTTATCTGGTTTGTATGTAGGTATGGTAAATGCACCATTTCCAATCCAAACCAGAAACCTTTGATTTTTCTAGTCTTCGTAATAACTTGTATCTCTGAAGCCTTAAGTCATAATTTTCAGATCATTTTGTTCATAATCAAACTAAAGTTGAATATCTACAAGGGGATTAAGTACATCCAAATAACACATTTTATTGAGTGATAAGTTAAAGGAAAGGTCTTAACCATAAATCGGACGCCTTGCATCTTCTGGTATGGTAAATGCACCTATCCCTTCTGTGCAATTTACAGCATAAGGATTCAGATGGATCATGGAATGATGCATTTAAAATTCAATTTTTGAAAGTGCTGAAGATAAAGATTCCGATAAAACTATTTTTTTGGAATAGCTAGGTACTAATCATCTAATAGAAGAGGTAAAAAGTTATTTAATGTAGAACTCCTTTGAGAAAAAATCTAAATCCAAGGCGCGACATTATTTTGGCGGTACACTAGGATCAACGGGGGCGATACAAACCAGCAGCAGCACTATAGCTGACTGTACAAGCACAGTATAAGGTACAATAAATTTCATTCGTTCTTTTTTTTATCCCTCTCAGCAAGTGTGTACACAGACCTAAAAAAAATACTATATTTATCTGTAGCTTACTCACAGCTTACTGCTCAATCATGGAGCGTTTTTTCACATGTTTCAAACACTATTGAAAAAAGTGAAATGAATTGTCCATGAAATGTCGTTGCCCCGGACATTCACAAACCATGATATTATGATATCATGCCTTGTAAGATATAAATTGTATTATGTCTATTTCAATTAATTACTTACTAAATTAATATAAAGATATTCCAAAAAATATTTATGTACATACAACATGAATAATAAGATGACGAATTACGCAATGACCATTGACGTATTAATGCAATGACAAATGCCGTCAAGTGGTATATTATATTACAAGTATTACAACTCACATCAACTCAGTAGTTTCAGAACGTACCTGTCAAGTCAAACTCAGACAAAGTTTATTTTGCAAGATTATGCGACCGTAAAATATGCCTATAAATGCATTTTCATTCTTAAAATATCTTTTTAAGTAAGAGTATAGTTATTGACGAAAAAATTGTCGTCTTTTCAACTTCGTCAAGATTTTACAATGTCAGAGTCTTCGAAATCGAAAAGTTCTTTGAACCTGAATCCTTCTCCGACATTACAATGCAAAGACCTCCACGAATACTTAAAAAGCCGTTCGGCACAGTTTCTAGAAACTTTATACAACTATCCGACAATATGTTTAGCTGTGTACAGGTATATTTTCCTAATTTATATAAAATGTTGTAGTAAATCATTTGAGGTTAGGTTTGTTTTCATTTACTGCTATATTTAAATGGCAAGCAAATAGTAATTTTATTTTAAAGTTACTGTCACAATTCCTTGTAAATATAGTGTATATATAATCTATAATTTGAAGCCTATTTTTAACTGAATATAAACGAATTTTCTTAATTATACCCATCCAATGTTTCAACACACTACATACTTAGTATCCTATGCTTGCAGAGAGCTGCCCGAGCTGGCGCGTCACTTCGTCATCCGGCTGCTGTTTGTGGAGCAGCCTGTTCCACAGGCTGTTGTGGCGTCCTGGGTCTCGCAAGCATATGCTAAGTAACATCCTAGGAAAATCTTAAATCTCATAAAAATCATTGAAATCTCTCCATTAAATTTAAAACTACCACATTGTCTTTGTTGGCACCCACTGCCCAATGAGTGACTATGAATTATACATGTGCAACATAAAGATTAAGAAGTAAATAAGTAATGTTATGTTTCAGAGAACAAAGTAAGGCAGCAGAAGCATTATCAGAGTTGTCAGTGTGGCAGGATGCACCAATCCCTGGGGGACTACCAGGTTGGATGCTTGCACAGTCCTTCAAGAGAAATCTCAAGGTGGCACTTTTGGGCGGGTAAGATATTAAGAGAGTTTATTAAAAAAAAAGTACTTTATGAGTACTGTTGTGTTTCCCAAAAACATTTAAGTTTGTGCAACTATTTTATGAGATGCAGCTATGTTTATAAGGTTATCTACTTATGAAGATGATATTTTATATTTTTCTTATGTGATTTTTGTAATGTATGGCACTGCAAATTTCCATTGTTCATAAATTTCAACAGGATAGAATATAACTTACTATATCAACTTAATCATACTCACACTTTTTGATAAAGTGGGAGTGATTAAATTATGTTTACAGTGGGCGGCCATGGAGCATGTCATCATCCCTGGAGCCCGATGGTAAAGCCCGTGATGTTGCCTTCCTGGACGCATACGCCCTGGAGCGTTGGGAGTGTGTGCTGCACTACATGGTGGGCTCCGCACAGACCGAGGGCATCAGCGCCGACGCCGTGCGGATACTGTTGCATGCCGGGCTCATGACCAGGTCAGGAAACGCTTAGCAACATTGATTTAGTGTTAAGACCAACACAGCAAAGCAACCAACATGAACACAACTAATGAATGGATTTTTGCAAAGATCTAGTCCTGCATCGGCCAAAGTCAACCAACATGAACTCGACTAAAGAATGGATTTTTGCAAAGATCTACTACTCGCAGCCTTGCATCAGCTAAAGTCACCCCTGCAAGGCACTAGCTAAACTGAAGCAATTTGCGGCTAGGCCAGTATACCGTGTCTATTGTGATTCGTTTTGTTCACTGACCGGATGGACTCTGTTGTCGGTTGCAGGGACGCGGACGACGGCTCGGCGGTGATCACGCGCGCCGGCTTCCAGTTCCTGCTGCTCAGCACCGCCAAGCAGGTCTCCCCCCTGACAATCAACCAGTTATAGTATCTGATTGCAGAGTGCTCAACACTCTGATAGTTTCACAAAATAGAATCAATATGATTCTGTTCAATAATCTGACACGCTACCATGTCCCCAGGTGTGGCTGTTCCTGCAGCACTACCTGCACACGGCGGAGAAGCGCAGCCTCAGCGCCGCCGAGTGCCTCGCCTTCCTCTACCAACTCAGCTTCAGCACGCTGGGCAAGGTAACTACTAATAAAATAACCCTCTGACTAGACATATTGGTATAGGAGGATGTATAAAATCATCTCTCTTTGTACATCCTATGTTTGACTGTAAAATGGCAATGATATACCTGTGGCAAGATGGGAAAAAAGTGGAGGAGCGGTTTCAGTTATCATGCAACAGTTACATGCACTAACCTTTAACAGCGAATGCATTGTGAGCTAGCGAGTCTTGACAGTTTATTTAGCACTAGGAGGTGCGTGTAACTTGAAACGCGTATTTTTTTTAAAGTATCCTATAACCTTCTTTGGATGTCCAGCTAGTACCGAAATTGGTTAAAAGGACCCCGCAGCAAACTTAGGGAAAAAGTGGTTTCGGTCAAATCGCACTAAATTTTAGTATGAGGTAGATTCAACTCTCCTGACTATTTTTTTATAAGGGCACAACTCTCTCAGATGTATACTTTCTGAAATAATCAAGCATACATTTTTTTATTTATTTTCTAGAATCGATATATATTACGAAATGATACGGACTGACAGTTATTGACTTAATTAAGTCAAAGTAGCCATTGCTGCCATCATGTGTTGTAATACTTTCTTTATTTTTATTCATGTACTTAATATAATAACTAATTAATAATTATCGAACATAAAATATGATCTTTGTAATGTTTCTGTAACATTGACATTGCATTTTATCAATTATCTATGTTACGAACGACATGCATAACAGAGCAAAAATGAGGGACTACGTAAAACATAATATATTGTAAAGCCTGACCAGAAATATATGAGGATGCGCCATATTGCGGAATTTCACTGGAACTAATTTCTTACACTGGCAAACATTTGTGTCAGTGCATCTGGAAAGGTACCTTGTTTCAGGTATTGAGTTATGCATAGTTCCAAAAAGTAGATTAAATTTGCTATCAATACAAAAAAGAATAATGACTGTAGGTGGAACCACTATTTTTATATACATTTTTGAGTTTTCGACTTGCGAAATGCACAAGTTGAGAAAATTGCATTTAAAGTTTATAGTGGCAAAAAACACACTTCTACTTCGAAGTTACATAGTGAAGGGTATAATCATAATCTTTGAATGTTAAAGAATTGTAATAAAGGTGAATTGTCTAAAAATACATGTTAATTATTCTGATTTCTTAGGTTGAACATGCCAGGGTGGAAGAAACACGAAAGTGTTAATTATACCCAATTCATAAAATAACGAGATTAAAACTGTTAGTTTCTCATCATAGTTACATATTCTATGGCATTTTGGGACAATTGAGTGAAAGAAAACTCCATAATCATAAAGAAATTTAATAATTACCGCATTTTTAACAGTTACAAAAAAGATCACATAATATTAAAAACCAACAAAATAATTTGTATATTCATGCTATATCACAAGATCAAATGGTATTTAGCGTGGTGTACCACAATGGTATAATAGAAATGGTGTTAAAGCAGTTTTTTTTAACAATAAAGTTTAGTGACTAGGTCGAAACTTTTGTATGGAAACGTAACTCGGGTACCTTGTCACGACATTTACTAAACTTTAGTAACTTAAACTCGAAGATCACTATTTTAGTACCTATAATGCAAGAAATATCTGTAACAAAATGTTATTTAGGATAATTATAGCGGAAATCAATATATTCTTATTTATAAAAACTTCTGTTTTAGTCGTGTAAGACTTCAAGTTTAGCATTTTACTAAACTGGGTACCTTGTCATGCTAAGTTATTATCTTACATAAATGGAGTAACTAGAAAAAAAAACCGGCCAAGTGCGAGTCGGACTCGCGCACCGAGGGTTCCGTACAAACACTTTCCATCCCTAAGTGGTTAAGTTAAGTTTGCACCTGGTATGTATAGCGCCCCATATAAATTAGGTGCAAAGTTAGGTATTAAAAAAAAAAATATGGTTTTCGTAATTATTCCTTTATCTATGCTATAAGACGTTGCTTCGTACCAAATTTCAAGATTCTGAGTTCACGGGAAGCACCCTGTAGGTTTTGATTCCCTTGCAAGTGTCGAAAATTTGCAAATTAGGTGCAAAGTTAGGTATTAAAAAAAAAAATTATGGTTTTCGTAATTATTCCTTTATCTATGCTATAAGACGTTGCTTCGTACCAAATTTCAAGATTCTGAGTTCACGGGAAGCACCCTGTAGGTTTTGATTCCCTTGCAAGTGTCGAAAATTTGCGGCATAAACGGCTGTATCTTTTGATTGCGTTGGCTTAGAAGTTTGATTTTTTCACAGCTTCAAGGGACAGTAGACCTGAGTAATTGATATAAATTTCAGCTTCATACGTCCACGCGTTCCTGAGAAAAAGGGTCTTGACAGACGGACGGACAGACGGACAACAAAGTGATCCTATAAGGGTTCCGTTTTTTCCTTTTGAGGTACGGAACCCTAAAAATAACTCAATTGTGTATATAACTGCACCTGATTTATGATTTATCAGTCTTTCAATCAATATTACTAATTATATACGTCAAACAACTAAAATCACAGCTCAATTTTTCATTGACTAAATTCGAGATTAACAAATTAATTATTATTAATATAGAAACCTTCACCTTCAGCACCTTTCCAGCCTCTGATCTAAGTAATGGCAAACGTATTAAATTAAAATTAATAGTTATTTCATACAAGAGTCCTGCAAGTTGAATTTTTTCTTATAAAAAACATTAAGTATTTTTTTTTGTTCAAAAAAATATTTTGCTATAGACCGATCCTATACTTTATCTTAGAAAGAGGTAGTTGACTACCCGCGATGGAAATATTGTCAATGTCAGTCGTGGTGCTTTATTTAAAAGACAAATATTTAAAATTATGCAAAGAAAATGCCGAAAACCATTCACAGTCGTGAACGTAAGATTATAAAGAAAGTGTAAGTACACGTCTTTACTACACGAAAACCAGTCTGAAAAAGAGTGAATTCCATTAAATGATATTACGAGGTTAACATAGTGGAACTGACAGGTATTTAAACTAATGTAATTATAGTGCGTTCTGATTGGTTGCAAAATTGTTGCCATATAAATGTTATAAATAGCGCCCTCTTGACAATCCTCATATATTTCTGGTCAGGCTTTATAAAACAACCAGCTGTGCCCCGCGGTGTTACCCGCTCATCCCACGGGAACACTAAATTTATTCGGGATGAAAAGTATCCTATGTCCTTTCCCGGGTCTCAAACTATCTCCATACCAAATTTCATCATATTGCTGCGCCCTATTCAGGGTATCACATGTAAAACTGCCCTATATTGTACCTACCTTTATAGCTATGTGATATGCAATAAACGATATTATTATTATTATTATTCATCTAAATCGGTTCAGCGGTTTAAGCGTGAAGAGGTAACAGACAGACAGACAGACAGACACACTTTCGCATTTATAATATTAGTATGGATTAAATTGATTATTTCATAAAGTATAAGTCTGAGAGTTGCGCCCTTATAAAAAAATGTCAGGAGAGTTAAATCTACACTCGCGAGCAAAATAATTGCATCACTTTACATTTTTTCATCTGCACCTTATAATTTTGTAAACGGGGATCTTTTAAAAAATATTTTAATGAGGTTTTGTTACCTGAAATCTAAGGTCTGCAAAAAGCTAACAAACATGAAAATTGACACATAATTTTTCAGTTCATAAGCATTTTCTTGGTTTATGTGCGTTACCGCCCTAATAGGGGCACGAGTTGAGCTCCCTTTGTCGTCTCTTTTACGGGGGTACAGGAGGGGGGGTTATCAGTCACTTATCAGAAGCCGACCGGTACACATGCCCGCATGTTTTCCCGTGAAGAATAACCTGAAAACATGGATACCACTGAAGCTGAAGTGGCCGCAGTCGTCCGTTTGCTGCAAGAGGGCCGTTAGCCAACGTTCAGTAGCTGCCGAGCTGAATTTAACGCAATTTACAGTTTGTAGAGTCTACCATAGGTTCCAGCAGACTGATACCTTCACTTTATAACCAAGAACCGGCCGCAGAAGGTGCACATCGGAGCGGGATAACCGCTTCATTGTCACGTCAGCTCTCCGAGATCGTCACCAGACAGGCATTTCCCTTCAGCAGCAACTCCGTGAGGTCCCAGGAGTGGCTGCCAGCGAGTGGACTGTCAGGAGAAGACTCAAGAAAGCCAACTTAAACCCGAAAAGACCTGCCATGGGGCCCAAGTTGCTGCCACAACACCGAAGAACACGACGCAAATTTGCTGCAAATCATGTGAACTGGACCATCGAGCAATGGACCCCGGTTCTCTTTTCGGACGAGTGCCGGATGTGCCTGAATGGCAGCGACAGAGGACAAGTCTACAGGAGACCAGAAGAACGATTTGCTGAGTGCTGCATCTACGGAGGAGGTTCTGTTATGTTTTTGGGCGGCATTTCTTACGACGGGCGGACCGAGCTGGTTTTCGTGCCTTCTGGAGATCGTGGACGTGGTTTGAACGCTGCCAGGTACATCACCGAGATCCTGGAGATGCACGTTGTCCCTCGCAAAGGTATGTTTGATGAGGGGTTCATTTTTATGCAGGATAATCCCCCTTGCCATACCGCAGGAGACACCACCACCAATTTTGCCGAGGTGGAAATCACCACAATGAACTGGCCAGCGATGAGCCCGGACCTTAATCCCATCGAACACATGTGGAACTGCCTAAAACGCAGGGTTCGGAATCGGAATCCTGCCCCGTCCAATGATGCGTAGCTGAAGGAAGCCTTGCTGGAGGAGTGGTATGCTATCCCTCAGGATTACGTCAGGAAGTTGATAAAATACATGCCAAAACGCCTGAATTGTGTAACAAGAGCTAGGGTTGGCAACACCAGTTATTAATCTGTAATAATAAATTCTATGATTGTTAAATTGTCCTTTTATTCCCCGTTTTCATAGAAAAAAAAAACATACATTTTCGACAGCTCTCAGTTTTCCTACGTTTTTCAGTCCTTGGACTGCCTTGTTTCTTAAAAGTTCGTACATTTTCTACTGCGTTACATTGCCAGCTTTCATTTGGTACCTCACTTGTCAGTCTTGGGTAACAATTTACAAAATTATAGGGTGCAGATGAAAAAATGCAAAGTGATGCAATTATTTTGCTCGGGAGTGTACATCATACTAAAATTTAGTGAGATTTGACTGAAACCAATTTTTCCCTAAGTTTGCTGCGGGGTCCTTTGTCAAGCCGTTTTGTCGTGTTGCTAGGACGAAGGAAATTATGAAAATAGATGACGCCAGGCTGGCACGGCGCCGCGCGCCCATAACAAACAAACGAATGACGATCCTGCATCACGCTGTTAATATTTTTCCTAAAGTCATGACCCCTCTATAGAAAACTGATTTTCAGTACAAATCTAGAATTTTATAATAGTGTCACGTGGACACGTTTCGGCAGGACTACAGCACGGAGGGCATGAGCAACAACATGCTGGTGTTCCTGCAGCATCTGCGCGAGTTCGGGCTCGTCTACCAGAGGAAGGTAAGTTAGGAGGTCGTTTTGTTTTGAATTTTTCTAGATATTATTCCATAGGATAAGCAATATATTCTTGTGACTGCTGGAAAAACCTTAGGCACTATAATGTCGTCGCCTCGTCCAGCCATACTAAGTACTGCAATGAACACTGTGCGTTGCCCGTAGCGCAAGGCGGGGCGCTTCTACCCGACGCGGCTGGCGCTGCAGATGGCGGCGGCGCGCGGGGACGCCGACGCGCTGCGCCGCGCCGACTCGCCGCGCGGACACATCGTAGTGGAGACCAACTACCGCGTGTACGCCTACACGCAGACCAGTCTGCAGGCCGCGCTGCTGGGGCTGTTCGCCGAGCTCGTCTACAGGTCATTGTACATTACATATGTAGCGTAAGGCGGGCCGCTTGTACCCGCCGCGCGGACACATCGTAGTGGAGACCAACTACCGCGTGTACGCCTACACGCAGACCAGTCTGCAGGCCGCGCTGCTGGGGCTGTTCGCCGAGCTCGTCTACAGGTCATTGTACATTACATATGTAGCGTAAGGCGGGCCGCTTGTACCCGCCGCGCGGACACTTCGTGGTGGAGACCAACTACTGCGTGTACGCCTACACGCAGACCAGTCTGCAGGCCGCGCTGCTGGGGCTGTTCGCCGAGCTCGTCTACAGGTCATTGTTACAATACAGCACATCTTGTTTTGATCAAAAAGTTAATGATGGTTTCTTAAGATCATTTTGTGGCAGGTTCCCGAACCTGGTGGTGGGCGTGCTGACGCGCGAGTCGGTGCGGCAGGCGCTGCGCGGCGGCATCACCGCCGAGCAGATCATCAAGTACCTCGAGCAGCACGCGCACCCGCAGGTAACTCCACCGGTAGTCGAAGAGTAAAAACAAGGACCATGAATGCGATTACTACTACTAGTCTGACTCAGTGACCCAAAGAGGATCTTGGTTTCTGACAAACCAACGGCATTTTTATCTGTTTCGCGCTTTTTCCCGCCAGTTAGAAGTATTTAGGGTGCACAGATCCTTCTGCAGCTCGTCTTTCCAGATCCAGGGCGAAGGGACATATTCTTATAGGTCGCGCCCTTGATACGCTCTCTTTACGACCTGATCGTCTTCCATTCTCTCCACGCATTAGTACGATTAATTTTAATGTATTTACATATACCTATAACGAGTACTCCCTACGAGTTGATTATCGCTCGACGCTTAAACGCAAACTCTTATTTGCGTTTAGCTGCTCATCGCGATTGCTATAGGGGCGAATCGTGAACGGAGCGAATCGCGAAGAGAACGAAGTATTACTGCGGGATGAATCGCGAATCCATACGCTCCACGTGCCCATAAGCTCTCACAAGGAAATTACAAATGTTAGTTTCCGTATGTGTAATTTCTCCTGCCACATTCTATGAAGGTGTTCCCTGACCTGCAGATGCTGTCGACGGACTCGGGCGGCGTCCGCACCGAGTCGCTGCTGCCGCCGACCGTGGTGGACCAGGTGCGGCTGTGGGAGAGCGAGCGCAACCGCTTCACCTACACCGAGGGCGTCGTCTACAACCAGTTCCTGTCGCAGGTCGGTACCGCAGGCGCCGCCGCCGACCGTGGTGGACCAGGTGCGGCTGTGGGAGAGCGAGCGCAACCGCTTCACTTACACCGAGGGCGTCGTCTACAACCAGTTCCTGTCGCAGGTCGGTACCGCAGGCGCCGCCGCCGACCGTGCTGGACCAGGTGCGGCTGTGGGAGAGCGAGCGCAACCGCTTCACCTACACCGAGGGCGTCGTCTACAACCAGTTCCTGTCGCAGGTCGGTACCGCAGGCGCCGCCGCCGACCGTGCTGGACCAGGTGCGGCTGTGGGAGAGCGAGCGCAACCGCTTCACCTACACCGAGGGCGTCGTCTACAACCAGTTCCTGTCGCAGGTCGGTACCGCAGGCGCCGCCGCCGACCGTGCTGGACCAGGTGCGGCTGTGGGAGAGCGAGCGCAACCGCTTCACCTACACCGAGGGCGTCGTCTACAACCAGTTCCTGTCGCAGGTCGGTACCGCAGGCGCCGCCGCCGACCGTGGTGGACCAGGTGCGGCTGTGGGAGAGCGAGCGCAACCGCTTCACCTACACCGAGGGCGTCGTCTACAACCAGTTCCTGTCGCAGGTCGGTCCCGCAGGCGCCGCCGCCGACCGTGCTGGACCAGGTGCGGCTGTGGGAGAGCGAGCGCAACCGCTTCACCTACACCGAGGGCGTCGTCTACAACCAGTTCCTGTCGCAGGTCGGTACCGCAGGCGCCGCCGCCGACCGTGGTGGACCAGGTGCGGCTGTGGGAGAGCGAGCGCAACCGCTTCACCTACACCGAGGGCGTCGTCTACAACCAGTTCCTGTCGCAGGTCGGTACCGCAGGCGCCGCCGCCGACCGTGCTGGACCAGGTGCGGCTGTGGGAGAGCGAGCGCAACCGCTTCACCTACACCGAGGGCGTCGTCTACAACCAGTTCCTGTCGCAGGTCGGTACCGCAGGCGCCGCCGCCGACCGTGCTGGACCAGGTGCGGCTGTGGGAGAGCGAGCGCAACCGCTTCACCTACACCGAGGGCGTCGTCTACAACCAGTTCCTGTCGCAGGTCGGTACCGCAGGCGCCGCCGCCGACCGTGCTGGACCAGGTGCGGCTGTGGGAGAGCGAGCGCAACCGCTTCACCTACACCGAGGGCGTCGTCTACAACCAGTTCCTGTCGCAGGTCGGTACCGCAGGCGCCGCCGCCGACCGTGCTGGACCAGGTGCGGCTGTGGGAGAGCGAGCGCAACCGCTTCACCTACACCGAGGGCGTCGTCTACAACCAGTTCCTGTCGCAGGTCGGTACCGCAGGCGCCGCCGCCGACCGTGGTGGACCAGGTGCGGCTGTGGGAGAGCGAGCGCAACCGCTTCACCTACACCGAGGGCGTCGTCTACAACCAGTTCCTGTCGCAGGTCGGTACCGCAGGCGCCGCCGCCGACCGTGCTGGACCAGGTGCGGCTGTGGGAGAGCGAGCGCAACCGCTTCACCTACACCGAGGGCGTCGTCTACAACCAGTTCCTGTCGCAGGTCGGTACCGCAGGCGCCGCCGCCGACCGTGCTGGACCAGGTGCGGCTGTGGGAGAGCGAGCGCAACCGCTTCACCTACACCGAGGGCGTCGTCTACAACCAGTTCCTGTCGCAGGTCGGTACCGCAGGCGCCGCCGCCGACCGTGGTGGACCAGGTGCGGCTGTGGGAGAGCGAGCGCAACCGCTTCACCTACACCGAGGGCGTCGTCTACAACCAGTTCCTGTCGCAGGTCGGTACCGCAGGCGCCGCCGCCGACCGTGGTGGACCAGGTGCGGCTGTGGGAGAGCGAGCGCAACCGCTTCACCTACACCGAGGGCGTCGTCTACAACCAGTTCCTGTCGCAGGTCGGTACCGCAGGCGCCGCCGCCGACCGTGGTGGACCAGGTGCGGCTGTGGGAGAGCGAGCGCAACCGCTTCACCTACACCGAGGGCGTCGTCTACAACCAGTTCCTGTCGCAGGTCGGTACCGCAGGCGCCGCCGCCGACCGTGGTGGACCAGGTGCGGCTGTGGGAGAGCGAGCGCAACCGCTTCACTTACACCGAGGGCGTCGTCTACAACCAGTTCCTGTCGCAGGTCGGTACCGCAGGCGCCGCCGCCGACCGTGCTGGACCAGGTGCGGCTGTGGGAGAGCGAGCGCAACCGCTTCACTTACACCGAGGGCGTCGTCTACAACCAGTTCCTGTCGCAGGTCGGTACCGCAGGCGCCGCCGCCGACCGTGGTGGACCAGGTGCGGCTGTGGGAGAGCGAGCGCAACCGCTTCACCTACACCGAGGGCGTCGTCTACAACCAGTTCCTGTCGCAGGTCGGTACCGCAGGCGCCGCCGCCGACCGTGCTGGATCAATTCCAGCTGTCTGGTATCTTTTATACCTTATTGTCGTTGTGACAAGAACGAAAAAGGTACATGTTTTAATCTTAGCCATGATACGACATGATATGACGTATGATGTAGGAGAATCTGCAATGGTAACAATGTATTGTGTTGCAGGCGGACTTCGTGGCGCTGCGCGACTACGCGCGGGGCGCGCGCGTGCTGACGTGGCAGGCGGAGCGCGCGCGCACCATGGTGGTGACGCGCGCCGGCCACGACGACGTGCGCCGCTACTGGAAGCGGTACTCCAAGTCCTCGTAGCCAGCCTGCCCACTACTGGCCGAGCGCGCGCGTGCTGACGTGGCAGGCGGAGCGCGCGCGCACCATGGTGGTGACGCGCGCCGGCCACGACGACGTGCGCCGCTACTGGAAGCGGTACTCCAAGTCCTCGTAGCCAGCCTGCCCACTACTGGCCGAGCGCGCGCGTGCTGACGTGGCAGGCGGAGCGCGCGCGCACCATGGTGGTGACGCGCGCCGGCCACGACGACGTGCGCCGCTACTGGAAGCGGTACTCCAAGTCCTCGTAGCCAGCCTGCCCACTACTGGCCGAGCGCGCGCGTGCTGACGTGGCAGGCGGAGCGCGCGCGCACCATGGTGGTGACGCGCGCCGGCCACGACGACGTGCGCCGCTACTGGAAGCGGTACTCCAAGTCCTCGTAGCCAGCCTGCCCACTGCACTCCGACCCAGCTGTTTACTTTCAAAACTGTTTTTTGTTTTCATCAGCTTTTCAACTTGTGAGCGTAAACGAAACGAACACGACCTTATTTAGTTCTGGGTACTGAAATATCCCGAAAAAGCTCGGTTTTGGACAAAAGCGCGAGAAAAAAGAAATATCATACAGTTTTGAAATGAAAAAATGAGAAAGCTTTGCCAATAATAGGGATACAGAAAAGTTTGATTTTACGTGTAATTACATTAGTTTTAACGCTGTGCGTTCAATATGTTGTAAACTATAAGTATTGTAAATATAGTTTTTAGTGTAAGGATTTGTAACTTAATGAAAAACAATATAAATTCATGTTTTTATTCTTATAACAATAAAAATACCTATACAATACATTATTTATTTAACACCTTTCAGTCCGTTTAGTCAATGACATTATGCATTTTAATAACTTTATAGTGAACGTATCACACGTACGGTACAGTACGGACTTTTTCGACTGGTCTCTGTGTCTGTCCGTTCGAAGATACATCAGACATCACATCACATACTCTGAAATCTCATTTATATGGAGCGAGGTTTACCAATTATACAAGTGATAATTTTTTGTAGAAAATTATCGGTAGCATTTGAAATCCGGTTCTCGTAAATCAACCTCGAAATTTCATACCGACGAGTAGTGTTAGGTTACGGCGGCAGTTCGAGCGGTCGTCTACGTGCATCATGCGCTTGTTAACCTATCGACCGCCAAGCGGTCTAGCAATTTACCGTGCCACTGACGCCAGAGTAAAAAAAAAGATGTGCCCCAAAATCAACAGGGATTGAAAAATACTTGTAGCGGTTAGAATTACAAAGTTTTTGATCATTGAAATTTGGACGGCTGTGGCCGACGTGGCGTCAGGGGCACGATTTTTTGTTGCCGGCCACAGCCGACTGTGGCGGTCAAAAGGTTAAGATATTAGGTGTCATTCGGCTATCTCGATCCGTATCATGTAGGGTGGTGTGGACTGTGGGGCGAGGGCTGACGACACGTCGGACGGGGCTCGCACGTCGGTCGGACGTCGTGTCGTGTGCGCGGCGGTCACACGGCGGGCGGCGGCGGCGGCTTGACGGGCGCGAGCGCGGCGTACAGCTTGCCGACGGCCGCCTGCACGGCGCGCTCGATGTTCTCGTCCTCCGGACACGACACCTCCTGTACGACACGACATTGTCATAAGTATCCACTCCCTACACACACACACGAAACCCTAAACCCTGATGCCTTGCCGAGGACGCAGTACAGAAACCACACTGTCGTCATCACGCTAACAATGAGACCTGTGTCCGTAGTTATATTCGACCATTCTCATAAAGTATGATGATTATGTAATAGAACTCTCATCATCATCGCACTCGACCGATTTCGGGCACGCTGACGACAACTGGCTAATGAGAGCGCCGCTTATCAACTCTCAAGTGGCTGACAGCCAATTTTTCGCAACGAATGATAATTAATTGTAAACAATGCCCGTTGACGACCGGAAAAATAAAATGTATTATAACTGTACCGCCAACCAATTTGATTCCTAGGCCATTTCGTACCCAGTGACCGTCAATATGAAACCTCCTTGAAATCTCATATCATTATCATTGTGACGAGGTTCTATAGTGGCCTAGAAATTAAATTGCTTGATTGTACATTACTGCAGACGCCGGGAAAGAAGAGCTTGCCTAATGAGTAGGTATAGACGGCCGACCGTAGGGAAGTCGGAGTGATGCGAAGCCGGCAAGTCCTTTTCACGGCGGTTTAGTGCATTTCTCAAACATATCCAAAGAAATAAAAAAATACAATACAGATCTAAGCATACATAGGGACAGACAGATGTATTCGAGTTTGTTTTATACTATGTAGTGATACCATGTAACGGTGGCGTGACGTGTCGGCGCCGGTAAGTAAGAGTGGAGTGGAGTGGAGTGGAGTGGAGTGGAGTGGAGTGGAGTGGAGTGGAGTGGAGTGGAGTGGAGCGGAGTGGAGTGGAGCGGCTCACCATGTGGTTGAGGTCGATGTCGGCGCGCTGGCCGGCCACGGTCACGTGCAGCTTCTCCCCCTTGAACATCTTCGGCACCGAGTTCTCGCCGAACATCTCCTGCAGCATCTCGATCAGGCACTCCTGCGCACACAGTCATGTTCAAATCAAACATTTACCATCAAATAAAAGACAATAATGATGGACAGGTAGATGTAAAGGTAGAATGATCCATATCGTTACATGTGAGGGCCGCGTGTTACCTTGAAGTGCATCCGGTCCAGCTTGGGGGCCAGCGGCAGGGCGCGCGGCGCGGGCAGCGCGCTGGCGGACAGGATGTACAGGACAGGATGTACAGGACAGGATGTACAGGACAGGATGTACAGGACAGGATGTACAGGACAGGATGTACAGGACAGGTAGACATGTGAGGGCCGCGTGTTACCTTGAAGTGCATCCGGTCCAGCTTGGGGGCCAGCGGCAGGGCGCGCGGCGCGGGCAGCGCGCTGGCGGACAGGATGTACAGGACAGGATGTACAGGACAGGATGTACAGGACAGGATGTACAGGACAGGATGTACAGGACAGGATGTACAGGACAGGATGTACAGGACAGGATGTACAGGACAGGTAGACATGTGAGGGCCGCGTGTTACCTTGAAGTGCATCCGGTCCAGCTTGGGGGCCAGCGGCAGGGCGCGCGGCGCGGGCAGCGCGCTGGCGGACAGGATGTACAGGACAGGATGTACAGGACAGGATGTACAGGACAGGATGTACAGGACAGGATGTACAGGACAGGATGTACAGGACAGGATGTACAGGACAGGATGTACAGGACAGGATGTACAGGACAGGATGTACAGGACAGGTAGACATGTGAGGGCCGCGTGTTACCTTGAAGTGCATCCGGTCCAGCTTGGGGGCCAGCGGCAGGGCGCGCGGCGCGGGCAGCGCGCTGGCGGACAGGATGTACAGGACAGGATGTACAGGACAGGATGTACAGGACAGGATGTACAGGACAGGTAGACATGTGAGGGCCGCGTGTTACCTTGAAGTGCATCCGGTCCAGCTTGGGGGCCAGCGGCAGGGCGCGCGGCGCGGGCAGCGCGGTGGCGGACAGGATGTACAGGACAGGATGTACAGGACAGGATGTACAGGACAGGATGTACAGGACAGGATGTACAGGACAGGATGTACAGGACAGGATGTACAGGACAGGATGTACAGGACAGGTAGACATGTGAGGGCCGCGTGTTACCTTGAAGTGCATCCGGTCCAGCTTGGGGGCCAGCGGCAGGGCGCGCGGCGCGGGCAGCGCGCTGGCGGACAGGATGTACAGGACAGGATGTACAGGACAGGATGTACAGGACAGGATGTACAGGACAGGATGTACAGGACAGGATGTACAGGACAGGTAGACATGTGAGGGCCGCGTGTTACCTTGAAGTGCATCCGGTCCAGCTTGGGGGCCAGCGGCAGGGCGCGCGGCGCGGGCAGCGCGCTGGCGGACAGGATGTACAGGACAGGATGTACAGGACAGGATGTACAGGACAGGATGTACAGGACAGGATGTACAGGACAGGTAGACATGTGAGGGCCGCGTGTTACCTTGAAGTGCATCCGGTCCAGCTTGGGGGCCAGCGGCAGGGCGCGCGGCGCGGGCAGCGCGCTGGCGGACAGGATGTACAGGACAGGATGTACAGGACAGGATGTACAGGACAGGATGTACAGGACAGGATGTACAGGACAGGTAGACATGTGAGGGCCGCGTGTTACCTTGAAGTGCATCCGGTCCAGCTTGGGGGCCAGCGGCAGGGCGCGCGGCGCGGGCAGCGCGCTGGCGGACAGGATGTACAGGACAGGATGTACAGGACAGGATGTACAGGACAGGATGTACAGGACAGGATGTACAGGACAGGATGTACAGGACAGGATGTACAGGACAGGATGTACAGGACAGGATGTACAGGACAGGATGTACAGGACAGGATGTACAGGACAGGATGTACAGGACAGGATGTACAGGACAGGATGTACAGGACAGGTAGACGTGAGGGCCGCGTGTTACCTTGAAGTGCATCCGGTCCAGCTTGGGGGCCAGCGGCAGGGCGCGCGGCGCGGGCAGCGCGCTGGCGGACAGGATGTACAGGACAGGATGTACAGGACAGGATGTACAGGACAGGATGTACAGGACAGGATGTACAGGACAGGATGTACAGGACAGGATGTACAGGACAGGATGTACAGGACAGGTAGACATGTGAGGGCCGCGTGTTACCTTGAAGTGCATCCGGTCCAGCTTGGGGGCGAGCGGCAGGGCGCGCGGCGCGGGCAGCGCGCTGGCGGACAGGATGTACAGGACAGGATGTACAGGACAGGATGTACAGGACAGGATGTACAGGACAGGATGTACAGGACAGGATGTACAGGACAGGATGTACAGGACAGGTAGACATGTGAGGGCCGCGTGTTACCTTGAAGTGCATCCGGTCCAGCTTGGGGGCCAGCGGCAGGGCGCGCGGCGCGGGCAGCGCGCTGGCGGACAGGATGTACAGGACAGGATGTACAGGACAGGATGTACAGGACAGGATGTACAGGACAGGATGTACAGGACAGGTAGACATGTGAGGGCCGCGTGTTACCTTGAAGTGCATCCGGTCCAGCTTGGGGGCCAGCGGCAGGGCGCGCGGCGCGGGCAGCGCGCTGGCGGACAGGATGTACAGGACAGGATGTACAGGACAGGATGTACAGGACAGGATGTACAGGACAGGTAGACATGTGAAGGCCGCGTGTTACCTTGAAGTGCATCCGGTCCAGCTTGGGGGCCAGCGGCAGGGCGCGCGGCGCGGGCAGCGCGCTGGCGGACAGGATGTACAGGACAGGATGTACAGGACAGGATGTACAGGACAGGATGTACAGGACAGGATGTACAGGACAGGATGTACAGGACAGGTAGACATGTGAGGGCCGCGTGTTACCTTGAAGTGCATCCGGTCCAGCTTGGGGGCCAGCGGCAGGGCGCGCGGCGCGGGCAGCGCGCTGGCGGACAGGATGTACAGGACAGGATGTACAGGACAGGATGTACAGGACAGGATGTACAGGACAGGATGTACAGGACAGGATGTACAGGACAGGTAGACATGTGAGGGCCGCGTGTTACCTTGAAGTGCATCCGGTCCAGCTTGGGGGCCAGCGGCAGGGCGCGCGGCGCGGGCAGCGCGCTGGCGGACAGGATGTACAGGACAGGATGTACAGGACAGGATGTACAGGACAGGATGTACAGGACAGGATGTACAGGACAGGATGTACAGGACAGGTAGACATGTGAGGGCCGCGTGTTACCTTGAAGTGCATCCGGTCCAGCTTGGGGGCCAGCGGCAGGGCGCGCGGCGCGGGCAGCGCGCTGGCGGACAGGATGTACAGGACAGGATGTACAGGACAGGATGTACAGGACAGGATGTACAGGACAGGTAGACATGTGAAGGCCGCGTGTTACCTTGAAGTGCATCCGGTCCAGCTTGGGGGCCAGCGGCAGGGCGCGCGGCGCGGGCAGCGCGCTGGCGGACAGGATGTACAGGACAGGATGTACAGGACAGGATGTACAGGACAGGATGTACAGGACAGGATGTACAGGACAGGATGTACAGGACAGGTAGACATGTGAGGGCCGCGTGTTACCTTGAAGTGCATCCGGTCCAGCTTGGGGGCCAGCGGCAGGGCGCGCGGCGCGGGCAGCGCGCTGGCGGACAGGATGTACAGGACAGGATGTACAGGACAGGATGTACAGGACAGGATGTACAGGACAGGATGTACAGGACAGGATGTACAGGACAGGATGTACAGGACAGGATGTACAGGACAGGATGTACAGGACAGGATGTACAGGACAGGATGTACAGGACAGGATGTACAGGACAGGTAGACATGTGAGGGCCGCGTGTTACCTTGAAGTGCATCCGGTCCAGCTTGGGGGCCAGCGGCAGGGCGCGCGGCGCGGGCAGCGCGCTGGCGGACAGGATGTACAGGACAGGATGTACAGGACAGGATGTACAGGACAGGATGTACAGGACAGGATGTACAGGACAGGATGTACAGGACAGGTAGACATGTGAGGGCCGCGTGTTACCTTGAAGTGCATCCGGTCCAGCTTGGGGGCCAGCGGCAGGGCGCGCGGCGCGGGCAGCGCGCTGGCGGACAGGATGTACAGGACAGGATGTACAGGACAGGATGTACAGGACAGGATGTACAGGACAGGATGTACAGGACAGGATGTACAGGACAGGTAGACATGTGAGGGCCGCGTGTTACCTTGAAGTGCATCCGGTCCAGCTTGGGGGCCAGCGGCAGGGCGCGCGGCGCGGGCAGCGCGCTGGCGGACAGGATGTACAGGACAGGATGTACAGGACAGGATGTACAGGACAGGATGTACAGGACAGGTAGACATGTGAAGGCCGCGTGTTACCTTGAAGTGCATCCGGTCCAGCTTGGGGGCCAGCGGCAGGGCGCGCGGCGCGGGCAGCGCGCTGGCGGACAGGATGTACAGGACAGGATGTACAGGACAGGATGTACAGGACAGGATGTACAGGACAGGATGTACAGGACAGGATGTACAGGACAGGATGTACAGGACAGGTAGACATGTGAGGGCCGCGTGTTACCTTGAAGTGCATCCGGTCCAGCTTGGGGGCCAGCGGCAGGGCGCGCGGCGCGGGCAGCGCGCTGGCGGACAGGATGTACAGGACAGGATGTACAGGACAGGATGTACAGGACAGGATGTACAGGACAGGATGTACAGGACAGGATGTACAGGACAGGTAGACATGTGAGGGCCGCGTGTTACCTTGAAGTGCATCCGGTCCAGCTTGGGGGCCAGCGGCAGGGCGCGCGGCGCGGGCAGCGCGCTGGCGGACAGGATGTACAGGACAGGATGTACAGGACAGGATGTACAGGACAGGATGTACAGGACAGGATGTACAGGACAGGATGTACAGGACAGGTAGACATGTGAGGGCCGCGTGTTACCTTGAAGTGCATCCGGTCCAGCTTGGGGGCCAGCGGCAGGGCGCGCGGCGCGGGCAGCGCGCTGGCGGACAGGATGTACAGGACAGGATGTACAGGACAGGATGTACAGGACAGGATGTACAGGACAGGATGTACAGGACAGGATGTACAGGACAGGTAGACATGTGAGGGCCGCGTGTTACCTTGAAGTGCATCCGGTCCAGCTTGGGGGCCAGCGGCAGGGCGCGCGGCGCGGGCAGCGCGCTGGCGGACAGGATGTACAGGACAGGATGTACAGGACAGGATGTACAGGACAGGATGTACAGGACAGGATGTACAGGACAGGATGTACAGGACAGGATGTACAGGACAGGATGTACAGGACAGGATGTACAGGACAGGTAGACATGTGAGGGCCGCGTGTTACCTTGAAGTGCATCCGGTCCAGCTTGGGGGCCAGCGGCAGGGCGCGCGGCGCGGGCAGCGCGCTGGCGGACAGGATGGCGGCCACCAGCGCGTCCGCGAACATGTCCGACACCGGCGCCGCCTGCCACTGCGGGTACAACATCATACACGTCTTATTTTAGTATTGATATTTTATCTCAATACATACTTACACAAGAACATCGTAACAACATTTAAGTGCAACGATCACACAAAATCTGATTGCAAATTAATAATAAAAATGAAAATAAAAAAGGGGGGCGGGGGCGCGCTCAAGCGGGGGAGGGCCCGCCTCCCGAGGGAGCCCTTACTCTTATTAACCGACTTCAAAAAAAGGATTCTCATTTCGGTTGTATAATGTTTGTTACCTCAGAACTCCGTCATTTATGAATCGATTCGGAAAATTCTTTTTAGGTTCATGAATAGACATTTCCAAGTTGGTCCCATAAAATTTTGGTAAAGATATGACGATCCATGAGGAATCGAAGAAATTCCTGAAATTTTATAGGCACTCGTAATGTTTTTCATATATTTTCTAAAACTATTAACTTATTTCCATTTGGTAGTCATCATCTACCAATGCTGAGCTGATGATGGAAGGTACAACTCCTTAACAGTTAGGAGTTAGGAGATAATTCAAACGAGATGCATGCCTTCAAGACCGTCCGATCACCCCGCCATAAGTATTTTATATGAATCACTAAAAAGCAAAAATTGTACAATAGTTAGTGTATGGTGTACCTCTAGTGTGATCATGTTGTTGTCTGTACCTCTAGTGGATCGACTGCCGCTGAGACACCTCCGACTGAGTCAGCTCCGTGTCTGTGCCGTGTATGGTGTACCTCTAGTGTGATCATGTTGTTGTCTGTACCTCTAGTGGATCGACTGCCGCTGAGACACCTCCGACTGAGTCAGCTCCGTGTCTGTGCCGTGTATGGTGTACCTCTAGTGTGATCATGTTGTTGTCTGTACCTCTAGTGGATCGACTGCCGCTGAGACACCTCCGACTGAGTCAGCTCCGTGTCTGTGCCGTGTATGGTGTACCTCTAGTGTGATCATGTTGTTGTCTGTACCTCTAGTGGATCGACTGCCGCTGAGACACCTCCGACTGAGTCAGCTCCGTGTCTATGCCGTGTATGGTGTACCTCTAGTGTGATCATGTTGTTGTCTGTACCTCTAGTGGATCGACTGCCGCTGAGACACCTCCGACTGAGTCAGCTCCGTGTCTGTGCCGTGTATGGTGTACCTCTAGTGTGATCATGTTGTTGTCTGTACCTCTAGTGGATCGACTGCCGCTGAGACACCTCCGACTGAGTCAGCTCCGTGTCTGTGCCGTGTATGGTGTACCTCTAGTGTGATCATGTTGTTGTCTGTACCTCTAGTGGATCGACTGCCGCTGAGACACCTCCGACTGAGTCAGCATCGTGTCTGTGCCGTGTATGGTGTACCTCTAGTGTGATCATGTTGTTGTCTGTACCTCTAGTGGATCGACTGCCGCTGAGACACCTCCGACTGAGTCAGCTCCGTGTCTCTGTGCCGTGTATGGTGTACCTCTAGTGTGATCATGTTGTTGTCTGTACCTCTAGTGGATCGACTGCCGCTGAGACACCTCCGACTGAGTCGGCTCCGTGTCTCTGTGCCGTGTATGGTGTACCTCTAGTGTGATCATGTTGTTGTCTGTACCTCTAGTGGATCGACTGCCGCTGAGACACCTCCGACTGAGTCAGCTTCGTGTCTGTGCCGTGTATGGTGTACCTCTAGTGTGATCATGTTGTTGTCTGTACCTCTAGTGGATCGACTGCCGCTGAGACACCTCCGACTGAGTCAGCTCCGTGTCTCTGTGCCGTGTATGGTGTACCTCTAGTGTGATCATGTTGTTGTCTGTACCTCTAGTGGATCGACTGCCGCTGAGACACCTCCGACTGAGTCAGCTTCGTGTCTGTGCCGTGTATGGTGTACCTCTAGTGTGATCATGTTGTTGTCTGTACCTCTAGTGGATCGACTGCCGCTGAGACGCCTCCGACTGAGTCAGCTCCGTGTCTCTGTGCCGTGTATGGTGTACCTCTAGTGTGATCATGTTGTTGTCTGTACCTCTAGTGGATCGACTGCCGCTGAGACACCTCCGACTGAGTCAGCTCCGTGTCTGTGCCGTGTATGGTGTACCTCTAGTGTGATCATGTTGTTGTCTGTACCTCTAGTGGATCGACTGCCGCTGAGACACCTCCGACTGAGTCAGCTCCGTGTCTGTGCCGTGTATGGTGTACCTCTAGTGTGATCATGTTGTTGTCTGTACCTCTAGTGGATCGACTGCCGCTGAGACACCTCCGACTGAGTCAGCTTCGTGTCTGTGCCGTGTATGGTGTACCTCTAGTGTGATCATGTTGTTGTCTGTACCTCTAGTGGATCGACTGCCGCTGAGACACCTCCGACTGAGTCAGCTCCGTGTCTCTGTGCCGTGTATGGTGTACCTCTAGTGTGATCATGTTGTTGTCTGTACCTCTAGTGGATCGACTGCCGCTGAGACACCTCCGACTGAGTCAGCTCCGTGTCTGTGCCGTGTATGGTGTACCTCTAGTGTGATCATGTTGTTGTCTGTACCTCTAGTGGATCGACTGCCGCTGAGACACCTCCGACTGAGTCAGCTCCGTGTCTGTGCCGTGTATGGTGTACCTCTAGTGTGATCATGTTGTTGTCTGTACCTCTAGTGGATCGACTGCCGCTGAGACACCTCCGACTGATTCAGCTCCGTGTCTGTGCCGTGTATGGTGTACCTCTAGTGTGATCATGTTGTTGTCTGTACCTCTAGTGGATCGACTGCCGCTGAGACACCTCCGACTGAGTCAGCTTCGTGTCTGTGCCGTGTATGGTGTACCTCTAGTGTGATCATGTTGTTGTCTGTACCTCTAGTGGATCGACTGCCGCTGAGACACCTCCGACTGAGTCAGCTCCGTGTCTCTGTGCCGTGTATGGTGTACCTCTAGTGTGATCATGTTGTTGTCTGTACCTCTAGTGGATCGACTGCCGCTGAGACACCTCCGACTGAGTCGGCTCCGTGTCTCTGTGCCGTGTATGGTGTACCTCTAGTGTGATCATGTTGTTGTCTGTACCTCTAGTGGATCGACTGCCGCTGAGACACCTCCGACTGAGTCAGCTTCGTGTCTGTGCCGTGTATGGTGTACCTCTAGTGTGATCATGTTGTTGTCTGTACCTCTAGTGGATCGACTGCCGCTGAGACACCTCCGACTGAGTCAGCTCCGTGTCTCTGTGCCGTGTATGGTGTACCTCTAGTGTGATCATGTTGTTGTCTGTACCTCTAGTGGATCGACTGCCGCTGAGACACCTCCGACTGAGTCAGCTTCGTGTCTGTGCCGTGTATGGTGTACCTCTAGTGTGATCATGTTGTTGTCTGTACCTCTAGTGGATCGACTGCCGCTGAGACACCTCCGACTGAGTCAGCTCCGTGTCTCTGTGCCGTGTATGGTGTACCTCTAGTGTGATCATGTTGTTGTCTGTACCTCTAGTGGATCGACTGTTGCTGAGACACCTCCGACTGAGTCAGCTCCGTGTCTGTGCCGTGTATGGTGTACCTCTAGTGTGATCATGTTGTTGTCTGTACCTCTAGTGGATCGACTGCCGCTGAGACACCTCCGACTGAGTCAGCTCCGTGTCTGTGCCGTGTATGGTGTACCTCTAGTGTGATCATGTTGTTGTCTGTACCTCTAGTGGATCGACTGCCGCTGAGACACCTCCGACTGATTCAGCTCCGTGTCTGTGCCGTGTATGGTGTACCTCTAGTGTGATCATGTTGTTGTCTGTACCTCTAGTGGATCGACTGCCGCTGAGACACCTCCGACTGAGTCAGCTTCGTGTCTGTGCCGTGTATGGTGTACCTCTAGTGTGATCATGTTGTTGTCTGTACCTCTAGTGGATCGACTGCCGCTGAGACACCTCCGACTGAGTCAGCTCCGTGTCTCTGTGCCGTGTATGGTGTACCTCTAGTGTGATCATGTTGTTGTCTGTACCTCTAGTGGATCGACTGCCGCTGAGACACCTCCGACTGAGTCGGCTCCGTGTCTCTGTGCCGTGTATGGTGTACCTCTAGTGTGATCATGTTGTTGTCTGTACCTCTAGTGGATCGACTGCCGCTGAGACACCTCCGACTGAGTCAGCTTCGTGTCTGTGCCGTGTATGGTGTACCTCTAGTGTGATCATGTTGTTGTCTGTACCTCTAGTGGATCGACTGCCGCTGAGACACCTCCGACTGAGTCAGCTCCGTGTCTCTGTGCCGTGTATGGTGTACCTCTAGTGTGATCATGTTGTTGTCTGTACCTCTAGTGGATCGACTGCCGCTGAGACACCTCCGACTGAGTCGGCTCCGTGTCTCTGTGCCGTGTATGGTGTACCTCTAGTGTGATCATGTTGTTGTCTGTACCTCTAGTGGATCGACTGCCGCTGAGACACCTCCGACTGAGTCAGCTCCGTGTCTCTGTGCCGTGTATGGTGTACCTCTAGTGTGATCATGTTGTTCTCGACGGAGAGGTCGACGCACTGGTACAGCCGCCAGCGCGTCTCGCTGAGGAACTCCACCGGCCCCGCCACCTGCACCACCACGTGCCGCAGCAGCGCCAGCGAGCCCGAGTAGTGGATCGACTGCCGCTGAGACACCTCCGACTGAGTCAGCTCCGTGTACTCTGGAACGTGCAAATATAGTTATTGATACCAGCAGGCAGCATATGAAAGTTAGGTCATCCAAATATGGGAAACAAACAACGAGATGGTAAATGCTCACTGTTGAGGTCTCCGGGCGCGAGGATGTGGTAGTTGAAGTTCCGCTTCACCAGGATGCCCTGCAGCTGCTTGCCCTCCTCCGGCGGCTCCTCCGCCAGGGTGCCCATCACCTGCCAATTACAAATATATCGTTTGGAATACTTATTCAACTGTATTAAGCCCACATTTTACGAGCAGACGACCAATGATAAACGATCAGTTCACTAATGCAAACTTTAGTGGCCCGGTCGCCTCGTAAGGACAGCGGCACTTCGCTGTATCCTGAACATCGTTTTCGTCAAACCCGCAGCCGTTCGGGTCCTCCTAAGGCCGAGGCCTTCCCCTCCGCCTGCCACGTAGCGGTGCTTACCTTGGCGGTCTTGTCGCCGCGGAAGGTGAGCGCCAGCTGCTGCGTGTTGCGCGGCGTGTACACGTGCAGCGCGCCGCGGTGCTCGCGCTGCAGCGCCGCCTTCAGCCGCGACATCTCGTTCTGCTCGCCGTGCACCAACACCTGCACACATTGTTGCATCCCACTCAACTAACCGTGGGAGCCGGGACAGCCCTGGTGCGGGACGCGACATGTGTCGACACGTTTGCCGCGTCCCACATCCGGGCGACTCGTCCACGAGCCGGCGCAGCCGACCAGGCTCAAATCCTCAAGCGCTATCGAAATCGTCATCATTATCGAACGATTATGAATGAGCGGCGCTCGCGGTGGAGACCTGGCACCTGGTCGGCCGACACGAAGGCGTGTGCCGGCGCTGTCCTCGGTCGGTCCGCGTCTCGGCCACCTCGAGGCTGGCGCGTCCCTGCCACAGAGGACCGCTTCTGCGATCCAAAGAGGTACCGCCGCCAGCGTAAAGGCGCGTCCACATTACGCGCGGCAAACTCGCGAACATTGACTCGCATTGTCGTCGCCGCTCGCGTATTGGCCGGCGGCAACCGGACGCGTGCTCGCGTCGCACAGTGCCGCGCATAATGTGTACGCCCCTTAATAGGAACCATGCCGCAGGCAGACCTAGGGCGGGCGGGGTTTTATTTACAGTAAGATAAATAAGTTTAAGAACTTATTAATCAGCAATAGTTGATAATAAGCTATGAACAGAGGAACTGACGCAAATGAGCCAGCCATGTTATTCCAGGTTTGAGTAGTAGGAGTAGTAGGAGAGCGGGACCGCGAGCCGCGAGACAGAGACCGCATACGCACCACGTGCGGCGGCTTGAGGATGTTGATGAACTCGGAGGTCTGCTGGTAGTCGGTGTGCGCCGAGAAGGAGATGTAGTCCACCGACATGCGCAGCGGCAGCTTCTGGCCCGACATCGACGTCACCTCCTCCGGCTCCGACAGGATCGTCTTGGCCAGCGTGCCCTCCACGCAGTACCCTGCCGAGGTATAAGGGCTACATGAGTCATGTATGTATTTGTTCAGTAGTGGAGAGGAGAGGGGGGGGGGGGGGGCAGCACCGGCCCCGCGGGCATGTGTGTCACCGGCACGAGGGAGAATACAGAGCGGGGTGCCGCCATCACTAACCTCATGCACTAACTGTTTATCATTTTCTCGCAGTCCAACTGAAAAGCATAGTGTTTAACACAGGGTTAAAAGCCATTGTGACCCTCAGAATATATTTGTCACTATGTGGCTTATTTTAGCCCCACATCAATCATCATAAAAGGTATGCTCATATTCTAAAAATAGGACCACTAAGCTGAAACCGAGCCATGAGACTAAGCCCCAGGATATACACTGTAGTGTGCGTATATGTAACACACACACTCTCTTCATGTAGATGCTATATAAATGCATTGTATGTAAATTCGAGACACAATAAACCTTATACTCAAGCAACGAACACATCTTTTACTCTCCACATCACAACACGATGGGCCTGTGACAATACCTGCTATGATGACTCCATTCTTGGGGTCGGTGCACCAGGACTCGAACAGCTCGCGCGACAGCCCGGACTGCATCATGCCGGGGGAGGCCATGATCACGCAGGGCCCGATATCCTCGAAGTGGTCGATGCCCTGCAAAAATATATAATTAAAGAGACCACTGAGTACTCTTCATTGTTTGCGACTGAGTATTACTCTTAATGTCAAGAAACAATTAAATTAACCAAGACAACCCTGCACTTGATATCGCTCCTATCCACTAAATATACGGCCCAAAATACCGTAACATTACCTATCTCCATCGTTTCTCTGTACCAAATCAATTACATTTGTTATCATTCTTATCACTAGTGAATATAAAGACTACAACGCGTTGACTCCCGCGGAATTCATGTTGCTGGATCGGTTATTAAATGAATTGGTTTCGGTCAAGGTTACACTGTGATGTTTGTTATATAGGATTGACGTTTACAATTTGAGGTTATACGAGTATGTAACGTTCAAACGCTATTTAAGTAAAAGCCTTAATTACACATTTTACTGATGATCCTCATCTTAACTTTTAAGCGCTGTGTTAGTAAATAATCATTAAACAAGAGTACAAAATTGTGTTTACATGGTAATGACATTATTAATCTAAACTATTTACGAGGGTGGAGTGATAAGTCTGGTAAATATCAATTCAACCTTTTATTCCTTCCATTGTTAATTCAACCTTTTCGGATAATACAGTTATATTTTTTGCCAGTTCGTACTGGCTAGTTTTTTTTCGCGCCTATGAAAAAAGAAAATGTATCGTATTTTGGAAGCATGGAGAAAACTGAATTTCATGCTCTAATCAAAAAGTATTTTTTGAGAAAAAAGACTATTACGGAGACAAAAAGTCACGAGAATAATATTACGGGGACTCTTCCCCGTCGATTAAAATGATCCAGAAGTTGTTTACGGATTTTCGTTGTGGCCGTAGAAACATTGTTGACGCCGGCCGACACGGACACCCAGTTGAGGTCACCACACCAGAGATGATAAACAAAATCCATGACATCGTATTGGATGACCGGAGAGCAAAATATTGTAAGCATTTCAGACAAACGGGTGCGTAATATTCTACACACTTAATTGGACATGAAAAACCTAGCCGCCCGTTGGGTGCCGCGTTTGCTCACGGTGGATCAAAAACGCGCTAGGGTGACCATCTCAGATGAATGTTCAGACAAGTTTAGGCGTAATAAAAAGGATTTCGTGCATTGTTTTATAACTGTAGACGAAACCTGGATCACCTGGACCTGGACCATCATTATACACCAGAAACCAACGAGCAACCAGAACAACAGCTTCAGGTAACTTGCCCCGAAGAAGGCCAAATCAGTTTTGTCGGCGAATAAAGTTAAGGCTACTGTCTTCTGAGATGCTTGTGGTGTAATGTATGCTGATTACCTCCAGAAAGGCAGAACAATCACCGGAGAATATTATGTCACTTTGTTAATGAAAATAGGACTCCATTTGGCGAAAAAGAAAATCAGTTTTCACCAAGATGACGCGCGGGGACACATGTGCAGTACCTAGGGCCAAAATCCACGAGTTGCGTTATTACGAATTGCTCTCGCACCCACCTTATTCTTCAGATTTAGCCACCTCCGACTATTTTCTTTTCCCAAACTTGAAGAAATGGCTTGGCGGAAAAAGATTCTGTTCGAACGATTGAATCATCAAAGAAACCAATGCGTATTTTGAAGGGTTGGGGAAATCATATAATACGGAAGGAATCAAAAAGCTAAAAAAAACTATAGACTAAGTGCATGGAGCTTACCTAATGGAGACTACGTTGAAGGATAAATATTCACTTTGGCAAAGAATTTTTTTTAATTTTTACCAGACTTATCACTCCGCCCTCGTAACTACATATAATTGTAATATTTTGTTTTATTTTTAATTAATTTTGAACAAAATCACTAAGTACCTAATTAATTATATTGTATCTTTTAAAGTAATTTAATTATTTATAGGTACTACTGGCGTTTATATAGGAAACTTTACTTAGGGAGTAAAGCAACAATGCATACAATACATTTAATAAATACGAAAATGTTTGTTGATTTCATGCCTTGGCCGTTTTTGTGAAATAATAGTGCAATTGACCGATGCAGTCTTTTTATAAAATAGTTTTATCCCAAAAAATACGCGATTCTCATCACTTACATAGGTGAGATACGTTTGTCATAACAGCGTGTTGTCATATTTGTTTTTTTATTTTATTTTATTTCCAATTTGTTGTCCAGTTAGTGTATGTTTACGAATAAATTTTCATTCATTCATTCATTCATTCATATAAACGATAAATATAAATCAGTTCCGGATTTAACACAAACGATCGACGGACGTGCAGCCAAAGCTATTGAAGAGTCGATATTTGGAACACATTCTCCTTCCAATTTCCGAAAGGAAAAAAGTTGTAAATCCGTGCGGTCGCGGGCTAGGATCTATGTGATTGTATTGATTAGGCAAAGATTAAATTGTAATAATTAGATGCAGCTGTTTGATAGGCATGTTATCACTATCAGACGGCTATGGCAGTATTATCTTTGATACATACAACAATCAAGTCAGTCTCAATAGTGTAAAGGTGGCGAGTGTACGGAACACGGGATTAATATTGAGTCGGATGTAAAGGCAACACAAAGCAACAAATATGCTGTTAACAGGCATTGCTATGTTGGTTTACGGTTAGTAGACCCTTCTTTCAATGATTTGTTGTAGGTTTATTTCAACACATATTAATATAAGTTTAGTATATCTGGGGAAATGTAGTCGGTTAGAAACGAAAGTTCATAAGAGTCCTTTGGATATTTTAGAGTCTGATTTCAATAAACAGTTGAGGCAAATGAGAGACGAATAAATGGGAAATCATATTGTGTAACTCGATATTTGTTTAGATTGCAATTCCGGCATGTGTCGTCGTTTCTTCGTTTTCCTTAATCTGGTCTTTGGTGATTTTCTTGTAGCCATGCTCCCAGCATCATGGAAGGCGGGTATCATCCGCTGGCTAGAAGACCACCGCGAGTTCGTGGTGTGCGTGTTCTGCCTGCCGGCCAGCTGCGGGCGGCGCCTGCGCAGCGCGCCCGGCACACACGACGACAGCGTCCGGGAGATACAGCGACAGGTTCGTGTAGCTCTGCTACCGTCGTCGAGCAGCGCGAGTCACTAGAGTGCATTGTTGTTGAGCCAGCTTCGTGTTCTCAATGTTTCTACAACTGCAAGACAACTGTACAGCATCCGGGAGATCCGTCGCAATAGAATCTTTTAAACTCTAGACTTAAACCCCTTATTGTAAAATGATGACTGGATGCATCGGCTCAAAAGTTTAATAAGGAGAAGATTTGTGAAAGAAGAAGCAGAAAGTTAAACAAAAAAATCATTTGCACATGGGCAGGTGCGAGAATGGAACAAGTTGCCGCCGAGCGAGCGGCGGCTGCTCTGCACGGCGCGCCCTAACTGGTTGTCTCTGTCTACCACCTTCTTCCAGAAACACTTGCATCACCAGGTAAGTCGTTAAAACGCTGAAACTTGGAGATATCAAGAACACAAAACAATGAAAACGATGCATTATATTTTTCCTACACTTTTACGCGTAGACGCAAAGATCACGAAGTGTTTCTCAAAAACAATTACCGCCGTACCAGTAATAGCAATTATACAAGGCACACGAGCCACAGGTCTGGTCCTGACGTGGTTTCACCACTGCAAATAAAAGAGTCCATTGAAAGATGTTAGTACCTACAAAGCCGTTACTGTGTTTCCTTTAATGGTGTCAATTCGAAAGACCTTTGTTCCTTGAACAGGTACCGATTCCTCTGTACGACATCCTGGAGCTGGACGAGAGCGGCATGAGGGTGCGCGTGGAGCCGATGGCGACGGTCGGCGACATCACCGCCTTCCTCATCCCGCGCGGCTACTCGCTCGCCGTCACCATCGAGCTGCACGACGCCACGCTGGGAGGTACCACGCTACACTACACTACACTACACTACACTACACTACACTCACTTACACGCTATGCCCCTCCTCTATTCCTGGCGATCTTACGCTCTTCGTATCTCATGCGTTCATGCATTCTGTCTATGTCATTAAATTAGCGTTTATGGTGATCCGTCAATGTGGTAATGTGCGGATGTTTCTTTCAAGCCGCCTTAGCGTCCTCCACTATTTCCTTACTCGAGGCTTTGAGCTTAATACTAATAGACACGCGTGACTATAAAATGCGCATAACCTAAATCTCCCTTACAGGATTGGCATTCGGCACCGGCATGTCCACGCACTCGCACAAGGCAGGCCTGTACCACGAGACCGTCACCAGCTACGAGGTAGTGGTCGCCGACGGCTCCGTGGTGACGGCCACCGCCGACAACGAGCACCGCCAGCTCTTCCAGGCCCTGCCCTGGTCGCACGGCAGCCTCGGCTTCCTCGTCGCTTTGACCTTGAGAATCGTCAAGATCAAACCGTGCATCAAGATCAAGTACACCCCGGTTAAAGGACAGAAGAAATACTGCGACATGATAAGGGAATTATCTGGAACTTATGAAGCGCGACCGAAGGTGTTCCCCGACTACATCGAGGGCACGATTTTCAGCAAAGACGAAGCTGTCGTCATGGCCGGGGATTATTCAGATTACGACCCGAACATCCCGGTCAACCGGTGCTCCAAATGGTACAAACCCTGGTTTTACAAGCACGTCGAGTCGTTTCTAAAGAAAGGGGAGTCGGAGGAGCTGATCCCGTTGATCTCGTTCGGAAATCACTTCCTGTTTAGATTAGTATTCGGTTGGCTCCTCCCACCCAAACCGGCATTTTTGAAATTCACAACGACTCCCAGAGTCCGTGCTTACACGTTTACCAAACAAGTATTTCAAGATATAGTGCTTCCGATCAAAGAACTGGAAAAGCAGATCGAGATAGCTACGGAACTATTCGACAAATACCCTCTCCTTGTGTATCCCTGCTGCACTCTACTCGTGCTGGACCGCGGGCCGAGCGCGGGCCGGCTGCCGAGGCCGGCGCGCCGCCACCTGGTGCCCGGCACCGGCACGCCGTGTGCAACGACCTCGGCGTGTGCGGCGTGCCGGCCAGGGTCCAACACAACCTGCCCTACAGCCCGGTGCAGGCCATGAGGAACATGGACAAGTTCACGAGAGACGTCGGCGGGTTCTCGTTCCTGTACGCGGACATCTTCATGACGCGGCCGGAGTTCGAGGAGATGTTCGATCTGTCGCTGTACGAGAAGGTCCGGGTGCAGTACGGGGCGGACGGAGCCTTCCCGCATTTGTACGACAAGGTGAAGCCGGAATTGGACGTGTTTGCGATCGGGGAGGAGAATGCTATTCAGGAGGAGGATAAGATGTAAAACATAAATAATATCTAACGTGTTCGACAAACGTGTATAAATATAGATCAAATATATTAGGAATGTTGACTTTTTATTACTATGTTATAACGACTGTGGCAGTTAAAATTAAACGGTGGTGACAAGCTACACATTGTGGAGTAGCTCAGTGTCGAAGATTAAGAACCACTACGTCCCACTGAGCTGGTAAGTACTGTAATAGGTGTGCAAGTCTAGTTTACTATTTATCGTCAGGCACTGACCTTGAGGTTGGAGATGTGGCGGAAGACGAAGGGGTTGTTGACGGCGATCTGGCGGCGGATGCGGTCGTTCATGGCGTTGATGTAGGTCTGGTACACCGCCATGCACTTCTTGGCGAGCGACGACGCGTAGTAGATCGGCACGTCCTGCAGCTCCGGGTGCAGCGACCAGTACTCGTCTGACGGTAATTATATCAAATTTAGGCTTTGTTAACACATGTACTATAAAATCAGGTGAGCCTAGCTTAGAATATGCTCACGATGTCGCTCACGAGCCCGTGCAGTATGTCAGCAGTATATACCCAGTATGTCAGCAGTATATAGCAGTATATTTGACGACGCGGTTGGCTCGGTGTGTAGAGACCTGCCTACTGAGCCGGCGGTCCCGGGTTCGAATCCCGGCCAGGGCAAATATTTGTGTGATGAACTCGAATATTTGCGCTTGGGTCATGGTTGTTCTATGTATTTAAGTAATATATTTATCCATATAAGTATTGCCTTGATCACACGTACCGAGCAAACGGGCGAGACAGTGCTCTCGGCCGAGTACTCGGTGCGTATAAACATAGCGCCGAGTGCTCGGCCGATCGAAGCGGCGAGACAGTAGCTCGGCTCCCGTTCTATCTACTAGGCCGAGTGTCCACCCTCCCGCCACCCCGCACTGTCTCGCTCGCTCACTCGGCCGGTCTGAACGTGCTCTGTCTGCCACTCGGCGATTTTTTTACGATCCATCATGTCCGAAAGTCTCAATGGAACTGAACTGACTGTGCTAATTTCGAAACATGTGTAAACAGCTACTCACTTATATTATATCACTGTCTCGCTCGTTTGCTCGGTACGTGTGATCAAGGCATATGTATATCGTCGTCTAGTACCCATAACACAAGCCTTCTTGAGCTTAATTTGGGACTAGATCGATTTGTGTGAGGTTGTCTGATATTTATTTATTTTATTTATTTATATACCCAGTATGTCAGCAGTATATACCCAGTATGTCAGCAGTGTATACCCAGTATGTCAGCAGTATATACCCAGTATGTCAGCAGTATATACCCAGTATGTCAGCAGTATATACCCAGTATGTCAGCAGTATATACCCAGTATGTCAGCAGTATATACCCAGTATGTCAGCAGTATATACCCAGTATGTCAGCAGTATATACCCAGTATGTCAGCAGTATATACCCAGTATGTCAGCAGTGTATACCCAGTATGTCAGCAGTATATACCCAGTATGTCAGCAGTGTATACCCAGTATGTCAGCAGTATATACCCAGTATGTCAGCAGTGTATACCCAGTATGTCAGCAGTATATACCCAGTATGTCAACAGTGTATACCCAGTATGTCAGCAGTATATACCCAGTATGTCAGCAGTATATACCCAGTATGTCAGCAGTATATACCCAGTATGAGCAGCAGCTCCTGCGCGCGGCCCAGCGCGAACACCGGCACGAGGCAGCGGCCGCCGCGCGTCACGATGTCGCTCACAAGCCCCGTGAACCGACTTTCACGTTCCTCTCGCTTTTCGTGGATATGTGTACCGTAGGTTGACTCCTGCAGGAGAAAAACGATTTAATCGTAGCCGCTATACGACTTGTCAAGCATCACAAGATCAAGAAGAAGAGAAAACATCCGTGACCCAGGAATACTTACAGTAATCAGTACGTCCGGGTGGACGGTCGGGATCTCCGCTGCCATTAAATGTCTATCTTCTTGCCGCGAGAAGTCACCCGTGTATAAAACCTGAAATACATTATATACATTATATTTTCATTTAGACGCCAGTCAGAACCTTTTACACAAGACCTCCAAAACAGTTTGTGTTTTAGGGTGGAAGTTGTCAGCAGCATATCCACTGACCTTGACGCCCGCGATCTCTATCATGAACATGGCGGCGCCCAGCACGTGGCCCGCGTTGTACGCCCAGAAGCGCACGCCGCGCACGTCGCGCTCCTCGTGGAAGTTCACCGTCTCGATGCGGTCCATCGAGCCCTCCAGGTCCGACTCCGTGTACAACATCTGCTCCGTCGATATGTTGCTGAAATTCACACATTCATTAAACAACAAGTCTGCATAGCCATTGTATTATGGGGACTTTTGGACCAAACATTTTGCAGAGGGGGGATTTAATAGATTAACATTTTCTTGATGAAGCATGTGTGTCACAGATTTATTTTGTGTCATTTGATTCGGACAGATTTATCAACTCATCAACTAAACTGTTTTATTTTACAGTGGATTTGTTTCTATTTGGTAGAGTGCATGGAAAGTGAAAGCATGTCTTGTGAATAATGAAATCTTTGCAACTTTTGTTAATAATATAACAATGGGAAAGATATACCAAAAGATAAAAATTATAGAAGTAATTAATTAATTGAGCAATAGAAGCAAGAATTTGATCTACAATTCATATTAATTCCTTGGGAATTCATAATGATTGGATACCATAGCTTCGAACCTGACTTTAATGTAATCGGAGACTAGCCACCGGTAGATGGCCTTGGTTGCATGGGTCATGAACACTCGGCCCTTGAAGGATGTCTTGGTCAGGAACCACGGCAGCGCCCCGCTGTGGTCCAGGTGGAAACTAAAACAAATCAATACATTGTATAGTAAAAGAAAAATCTTCCTATGAGAGGCAACAATGAAAGGTTCCAATTAGAATGAAGCCATTGCTTTGACTAGTTTGTTGTGATGATGATGACAGTGCAAGGGTAGCAATTATTGTAACTAACAATAAATAGATCATAACATAAACTGTACATGTTGAGGATGCGTTAGCGCAGTGGTAGTGCAGCTGCCTACTGACTGATCCAATGGTCCTGGGTTTGAATGGCAAGGGCAAACATTTGTGTGATGAACTTAAATATTTTTTCCAGGGTCATGACTGTATTCAAGTTTTATCTATATAAGTGTATTGAATAGCCGCGTCCACACTGGGCGAGCCGCCTCGCGCGGCAATTGCCGCGCGCGGCGGCGCGCTCTGTGTGTACGCGCCTCGCCCGCGGCGCCCGCACGCTTTGCCTCGGCCGAGTGCTGCCGCGGCCGAGCCGCGCGCTGTCGGTTTTTGTCCGTGCTCAAAGGTGCCTCGGTCGTTTGCCGCGCGCAGTGTGGACGTACACGTGTTTGCTTCGGTCAAATTATGACAGATAAAACAAAATGGCGTGCGACACTTACGTATTACGCGAAACGGAATAACCGATAACTAAATATTATGTGCTATTTGTTTGTTTTAAACATAAAAAAATATTGAATTAGCTTTTTTTTGGAAAATTCTTTGTATGAACGTAGCAACAAGTCAAAAATCAAAAGCTGATTGCGTGCGGCGGCGCCATATTGTTTTATCTGTCAAATGGGCGAACAAGACGGCTCGGACTTGCCGCGCGCGGCATTCGGTGAGCGTAATTTCATCCAATGCCCGAGGCATGCGCCGAATGCCGCGCGCGGCAATTGCCTCGCGAGGCCGCTCGCCCTGTGTGGACCCGGCTATTCTAGTACCCATAACACAAGCCTACTAGAGCTTTGTTTGGGACTAGGTTGATTTCTGTGAAGTTGTCAGATATTTAATGAGATGTATATCTAGCTATAGCAGAAAACTATAACAAGTCACTTAAGCACTCAACTGAGCAGATCAAAGGGTATGTCATGTACCTACATGACATAAAACTATGGAGTCTATAGTATTCCGAAATAAATAAACTATTGTTATTTATTTATTACTTTGGTTTTTACTGTTTTTTCATCAGGCCAAGCTTTAAAACTAACTTTAGATTAACATCCCTGGGTACAATCACTTACTGTGAAATTAGAAGCAGGTCCACTTCATCAGCCTCTATCAGGTCCACGAAGGGCAGCGCGTCCATGCCCGACAGGCCGGGGTGGATGCCACAGTCCAACTACAAACCATTTCATACATATTATCATATTTGGTTTTTATTTTATTTTTATTATTTATTTATTATTATCATATTTGGACATTGATTGAATTCCCTGCCCTGAGAAAAATTATAACGATGTGACTATTTGATAAGATAAGAGAGAACATTACTTGCCATGATTTTTTTCCCTTTGAATTCCAACATAATACATGATCTTCCAACTTCCTGTCCAGCTCCTCTGCAACCAGGCAAACATTTGAAGACTTCCAAACAACTAATATAAGTAGTATAATATATTATATGTTTTGAAGACTAAATCAAGAATTACAATTTTATTAAGATTTTTTATACTGATTTAAAAAAAAACCATGTTTCAATACATGTATTTATTTATATCTTGCCCTAAATAGAAATGAGTAATGTACATAATATAAACAATAATAAACTGAGCAATAAAAGAAAAACAACTTGTATTTACAATGGTCGAATAGTAAGCTGATCGCTTTCCTCAAAGGGCCCCGGATCGGTGCCCTTTCTTGGATTTGTCGTCATGGTTATATTTTTTTTAACACTGTACTATTAAAACACATTTAATACAAGATAACTTCAGTTTCTTGTTTGAAATAGTCTGCCGAATGTGGAATTAAATATTGAAAACAACACCTAACCGGCCGCTCGTCAACTAATAACATATAACATAAGAAAACTAGGTTACAATAATGTTGCCATCAGTAAATTACATATGATAATATGTATGAAATTACGCGTCAATAACAAATGGCGAAATAGCGTCAGACGAAGATGAATAATTCAACGTCAAATTGACAGTTTCCATATGGTATTGATGTGGTGCATGGGTTTATTGGTTATAAAAATGTTGTAAATCGGATTCTAAAACAACATAAACATGCCGAAACAAGCACTATTTGATGAGGATTCCGAGGAAGAAGTTACACTTAAGACGGAAAATGAATACGCCAAGAAATATGATTCGTGGCGACAAAAAGAAGAACTTCACAAACTGGAGCAGAAATACGGATCAAAAGCGTTGAATTCGGATGGTTCGGTATCTTCTGATAGTGAAGACGAGAGTGATGAGCCGCTAGAGGTCTCAGAAGAAACAGAAACTCAATTCTTAAAAACTTTAGCGTTGTTAAAAACGAAAGACCCCAGGATCTATGATCACAATTTCAAATTTTTCGACACGGAAAAGAAAGAGGTGGAAAATAAGCCAGAGGTTAAAACCTTAAGCTTTGCCGACAGCGATGATGAGGATGAAGACGATGGAAATATATTTAAAGTGGAGAAGGCTGCTGAAGTTAAGTCCACAGAAAACAATTTAGAGAAGGGCAGTAAGACAGAAAAGATAAAAGATTTTCTAACAGGTAAAGCAGAGCATATTAATAATCCTGTGGAAAGAGACCTGGCGCCTCTGAAGGCTCTGTGGTCAGACCCAAAGCTGAATGAGGGAGAAGCATTCCTTAGGGACTACATCCTCAACAAGAAATATTTAGAAGATGGAGACCCTGGTGAAGCTGCAGACAAGATCCGCGACGACGCAGACCTGGAGGCAGATGAGGCCATTGTGGAGGAGCAAGGCAAGTTTGAAAGAGCCTACAACTTCCGCTTTGAGGAACCTGATGAAGAATACCTGAAAAGGTTTCCTCGTACTATGAACTCTATCAGACCTAAAGATGACCGCCGTGCAAGAAAGAGAGCTGAAGTCAGAGAAAGAAAAGAGGAGGAAAAAAAGAAGAAAATGGATGAAATTGCAAGGATGAAAGCTCTTAAGCTAAAAGAGATTCAAGAAAAGATTGCCAAAATAAAGGAAGTGACTGGAAATCAGGATTTGGCCTTTCGAGAAGAAGATATGGACAGTGATTTTGATCCTAATGAACATGACCGAAGGATGAAGGAAATCTTTGATGAGGAATATTATGGAGATGTGGACAATGAGAAACCTGTATTCCCTGACCTTGATGAAGAATTAGAAATTGAGAATTGGGAAAAATATGAAGAAGCAACTGAAAATGAACCACATTGTGAAGACAATGAATTTAACATGGATGCAGATTATGACCCCAAACAAGCCCGACTGAACCTTTTAGAGGAACTGCAACAGAATATGACAAAAAAACGAAGAAACCGGAAGAAGAAGTCTAAGTTAGCTGAACTGCTGACTACTGAGAAGCCAAAGTTTGTGCCAACTGCCGCTGACAAAACTTACTCGGAGTACATGGACGAATACTACAAAATGGATTGTGAGGATGTCATAGGAGGAGACTTACCCACTAGATTCAAGTACAGGGAAGTAGTGCCAAATGATTATGGGCTCACTATTGAAGAGGTTAGTATGTTAACCAATAATTGCAATTTACATAATGAAATCATTACTAACTGCATTTGCTCCAAGGGATGGATTGTTCTGGTTTACCTAAAATTCCTATTACCGCTAGAAGGCATCCTAGGAATATGCTGTTCGCTAGATTTTTACTTCACTATAGGATACTTTCATGTGTCTAATCATTGTTGACAGATCTTGTTAGCTGATGACAAAGAGCTGACGCAGTGGGTGCCTCTGAAGAAGATTGTGAGGCACCGGCCGGCCGATGTGGAGAAGGGGGAGGTGAAGATGTACAGGCAGAAGGCTGCTGACGAGCGACTCAAGAAGAAAGTGCTGCCTAGCCTGTTTAAGAATCTGCCAGAGTAAGAAATGTTGTGTATACTACACCACAGAGTACAATACTATAAGGTTCTCCTTCTTGATTTGGCAAGAACAACATGTGAATTGTATTTTATTGGGTATGTGTGTAAAGAAACTACGCAATGGGTTCTGGGGCGTGGCGACTATGTGATACTGCGCCTGCGATAGTGGCAATGAACGCGGGCAAACATGAGCTGTAGACATAGCCAAGCACACTATTAGCGTGTCGCGGGACGCGTTGTTACCCCTTCTTCACTTATCTTGACAACATTAAAGAGTGTAAAGCATAAAGTGTATTATTAGGTCAAGCAAATTAAGCTGAATATGGGCAATCAGGGGAAATAATTAGTGTAGTTTTGAAAATTGGTACAGTTATACCCTATGGTGTCTAGATGAACATACTACAAGTCCTCGAGGGCGGGGGCTGTGCTAAGGGAGTTGGGGGTTTGAAGGTACCTTTTTTCAGATTTTTGCTCATAACTCGAATATTTGTAGAAATAGCATTATTATTACTTAGGACAAAAGTTTCTATATAAAATTTCCTACAAATTTGGTCATATTCATTTTTACTCTACGACTAATACTTCGGGAGCTACAGGGTGTGTAAGTTAACAAAAATATTAAAACCTAGTTGTTCAAGAAAACGTAGTTTTTTCGTAGTTGTTCATCATAACACTTGTGTTAACAGTTAAGAAATTCCCGTTACCGGCTAATTGTCATTTGGGAATATTCCAAGAAAATTCCCATTGTTCCCGGGAATATACGAGCTTGGTGGATCCATTCCTTTGTTATTTAGTTTTAAGCTAATTAATTGAATACAAGCAAACCGTTTTCGCTTTTTAACTCATCCTGAATCACCACTTAGAGTGAATATCACAAAACTTACCTGATGATGGACCCTGGAAGCCCGTAATGGATTACGGGCTTCTAAGGCCCATCATCAGGTTTATTTTATGATACCGGCTTTAACTGCTCATCAAGATGAGTTGAAATGCGAAAACCGCACATGTGTGCGTTGAACGTATCCTGAGATCCATTACGGGCTTCAAGGGCATCAGGTTTATTTTATGATACCGGCTCTAATTGCTCATCAAGATAAGTTGAAATTCGAAAACTGCACATGTATGTATGTAAACTCTTTATGATACATTAAAATATAATTATAAGGACATTAAACTAATGATATGTACAAAGGCGAACTTATCCCTGTAAGGGATTTCTTCCAGTTAACAGAGAAGATCCAAGAAGATAGGCAAAACTATTAAAAATGCACAGAGACACTAAAGGCTTACGCAAAAAAAAGACAAAATCTTAAATATACCTACATAAACTTACACATTATGAATATAAATATTATAATATAAAACAAACTAATAATTATATATAATAATAAAAATAATAAGTATTCAATTTTAACAATAAATACAGCACTCGACGAAATTAGGGGTCTAGAAGCCATAACCTTTTTAACTTTTCCTTAAATGACGCCACGGATTGCGATTGCCTGACGGGCACCGGTAATGAGTTCCACAGTTTTACAGAGTGAACTGTAAAAGATTTACTGTAAGAGCGTGACTTATTGGACGGGAGCGAGATTGGCGCTCGAACGCAAGCGGTGACCACTGCCAGCCGCCATATAGGAGAATCTTTCACATGTCTACGTTGAACGTATCTTGAGATCCATTACGGGCTTCCAGGATCCATCATCAGGTTTATTTTATGATACCGGCCTTAATTGCTTTTCAAGATGAGTTGAAATACGAAAACCGCACATGTCTACGTTGAACGTATCCTGAGAACCATTACGGGCTTCCAGGGTCCATCATCAGGTTTATTTTATGATACCGGCTCCAATTGCTCATCAAGATAAGTTGAAATTCGAAAACCGCACATGTCTACGTTGAACGTATCTTAAGATCCGATCCATTACGGGCTTCCAGGGTCCATCATCAGGTCAATTTTATGATACTCTCTCTAAGTGGTGATTCAGGATGAGTCAAAAAGCGGAAACGGTTTGCTTTTATTTAATTAATTAGCTAAAAACTAAATAACATACGAAAGGGTCCACCAAGCTCGTATATTCCCTGGAACAATGGGAATTTACTTGGAATATTCCCAAATGGGAATTTACCGGTCCGAATTTTTCAATTGTACAATGCTGCAATACGTTCGCGTGTTATGATGAGCAACTACGAAATAACTACGTTTTCTTGACCGACTATTTCTTGATAGTTTTGTTAACTTAAACACCCTGTAGCTCCCAAAGTATCGATCGTAGAGTAAAAATGAATATGACCAAATTTGCAGGGAATTTTATGTAAAAACTTTTGTCCTGAGTGAGTAATCATAATACTATTTCTACAAATATTTGAGATACGAGCGAAAATCAGAAAAAACGTACCTTCAACCAAATCTTCCCCTGATTTTAATAAATTTCTTGGACTATATACAAAATTGTGACATCTATTCACATGCTACTTATTAAAGTTTCACAAAAGTTGTAACACTCTCTTTTCGATCTTATTTGATCCAACCACTCCCGATTACCTCAAATCCAAGTTTCAATTTGTAACTGCTCGCCCTGGATGCACTCTCCGTACTTCTCGTAGACTTAAGCTAGTAGTCCCCCTTCACCGCTCCGGTTTCATGTCCAATTCTTTCACGGTTCAGGCAATACACCTCTGGAACGCTCTCCCACTCAACATCAGGCAAGCTCAGAGTAAGGTCTCCTTCAAGCGCATGTTACGCAAGCATCTTTTGGACAGTCTCTCTTCCTAACTCTCTTCGAAATATTTTACTTTTGGTACATAATATATTATGTATGTAAGTATATCATATAAAGTATTCGTTTAAGTTTATGGTAATTAATTAATTATATATACATTCTTATATATATCTTTAGGTAATTGATTTGTGTTGTATTACTGTTTGTCTGTAATCTTTGATCCTGCACCGACAACATATTTCTGTTTAACCCAGTGGTTGACTGGTAGAGAATGCCTAAAGGCATTAAGTCCGCCATTTGTACTTTTACTTATGTATTTTGTGCAATAAAGTTTAAATAAATAAATAAAAATAAATAATGTGTATGGGCAGAAATAGTAATTTACTTTTACTTTGTTTTCAGGGAACCAGAGTTAGTGGTCCCAGTTGAAGCAACACAGAAAAAGAAGAAGAAGAAAAAGAATAAAAATAAGCCCATAGAAGATAACACTGATAAAGAGGTTGAGTCTAATACTCTGATTACTAGTGATATCAACACTGTATCAACGGAAGAGAAAAATAAGAAAAATAAGAGTAGAAAAAATACTGAGGAGAATGCAGAAGCTGAAATTAGTACTAGTGCTGGAGCAAACGACAATTCAGGCTCTAAAAAGAAAAGTAATGACAGTGCCATCAACAATGTACAAGATAGTAATCCTAAAAACCCGGTGGTTAATCTTAACAATGATGTTACACAACGAAATGGAAATACTGCAAAGAAAAAGAAACACAAATTAGATCAAAATAAAACTGACAATGATATTAAAATTAGTACCAACAGCAAGAGTTTGGTAGACAGTTCAAGCAAAAGTGTTGAAATAGTTACTCATCCTGTCAAGTCTAAAAAGAAGAACAAAACTGTTGTACAGAACGACCAGAAACTAAATTTGAAGCGCAAATTAGATGACAATACAAATAGAAATCCAGTACCACAGAAAAGGAAAAAGAAGAAAAATAAGTCGAGCGGAAATGTGAGCACTGAAAACAGTCACAAGAAAAAAGAGTTCAAAACATTTAAGAAGAGTAATCAAAATAATTCTAAAGTGGCAGATAATCCCTATAGTAATTTATCAGATGAGAGACTAAGAGCATATGGTTTGAATCCTAAAAAATATAAAGGATTCATGAAATACAAAAAGTTTTAATGAGTTCAAACAGCTTGTATGTAACAACAATGTGTAAATAAATTTAATTACTGTTGAAATTTGTTTAGGTTTTTTTCTCTCCTCCAAGTTCCCTCTTTCATTTCATCAAATCATCGAAAGGACCTCTAAGCATTGATTTTGGCTTCATGCGCGCCACGAAGTCCCCTGAGTGCGCGCACGCGCAACATACAACTGAGGCCAAAATATGCGCAGGATGGATCTTAAGCATTTGTTGACAAACACTTGCAGTTTGTAGTCTCCTTCCAAGTTTCGCAGCCGAAGAGACTTCGACTTCACTGTGGAATCGAAAAAGGGAAATCTTGATTTGCCGGGAAAGCACGTTCAACTCCTAGACCGGTTTCAGCTGTATTATCTATACTATTATGAAACTCTAAAATTGTATTGAAAACCAATTCTTTATGACGAGAAATGGCGATCCACGTTGGTTATTGTGATTACAGCGCACTCTATCGGTCGGTATATCTTTGTGCGCTCAGCGATAGAATACTTTCTATCACACAATCGTCTCCTTTTAGCTTGGCTAAAATTCTGTCTGTCAATAAATGTCTGGATGTTTCGCTGTCCGGATACTTTTCGTCTGTTCTCTTCGCAATAGTGTGGGCCGGGTTAAACCTTGTCTGGTCTAAAACCCGCTCCAGACCTTTCAATCCGATCCGATTTATCGGCAGCAATCGGATAACGTGTAGTACAATTGTACGATTTGTCCGAAGAAATCGGATAATGTGTAGTGCAATTGTTAAAACCGTTCCAGACCTTCCGATCCTACCCGATCCGATCCTGCTTATCGGATAATGTGTAGCGTAATTGTTAGGAAATCGGATAATGTGTAGTGCAATAGTTAGGACCTAAAACACTACACATTATCCGATTTCTTCCGATAAATCGGATCGGATTAGAAGGTCTGGAGCGGGTTTTAGGAAATTTCTTCCGATAAATCGGATCGGATCGAAAGTCTGGAGCGGGTTTAATAATAATAATTTATTTCATAACATAACCATTGTCGTAGTCTTTGAGTTTAATGTTGCTCGTGCAATTTTATATCAGAAATTGCGGGTAGTGAAATCACGTATTGACATGTTATACTAACGTATTAATGATTAAGAAAGAAGATAAATAAAGTTTATTCAAGTAATTCTGTTAAATTATATTAACTTTTGACTAGTAATATAGGAATATATTTGAATTTAGGGAACTATTGTCTTATTACTCTAGCAACACAGACTGTCAGTTGGAAAAGCAGGACTTTTTGGCGGGAAGTCAAATTAAGCGGGTGTTTTAATTTTTCGCAAATTTTCTGAAAAAGATTTCTGTGTATATATTTGTATATTTTTGCTGTATATAACAAATTTGTGTACATAAAATAGTTTCTAAATAAAAATGGGTGAAAACAGCGGCGGGGGGCAGTCCCCTGCTCCTGCTGAAAAAGATGCAAAGAAAAGAAAGTTGGAGGCATTGTACCTTACCACGAACTATAAATTGTTCACCAAACCCAATTATAAAAGACAATTTCCGGACAATCACAGTGCGGAGTGTATTGTATATGTCGAATCACAGGAGGAGAATGAGAAGATCGGCAATAGAAATCCTATAAAACTGACAAAACTTTTTACGGACAATGTGAAGGGAATAATCGGCGTGCACCGTGTGAACGCACATAAAGTAGGCGTTACCTTTAAAAAACCGGCAACAGCTAACAATTTTTTGACAATGGACAACTTTCTAGGCAAAAATAAATTGAAAGCTTTCGTTCCCGCGCACCTCACCGAGACTACTGGCGTTATTCGTTTCGTACCCAAAGAGATGAGTAATGAGGAGATATATAAGAACATTGCTTGTGACACCAAGGTAATCTCAGTTAAAAGATTCATGAGGAAAGTTGACGGCAAACTTGTTCCCCTGAGTACAATTGCCGTTACTTTTGCAGCTACGACCTTACCTCAGCACGCGTACATTCAAATGTTTAGATATCAGATACGGATATATATACCACCGCTGCTGCAATGCTACAAATGCTTGAAATTTAATCATTCAGCAAGAGTCTGCAGAGGTGAACAAATGTGTTCATCTGGTTCCGGCCAACATTCATACAAGGATTGTGAGGTAGAAGAAATTACCTGCATAAACTGCAGCGGAAATCACTTGGCAATCTCCAGGGATTGCCCAGTTAAACAGAAGAAAATGGCAGAGAAAAAAATTAAATATGAGAACAGCAACCGAAGTTATGCCACTGTGGTGAGTACTACACCACAAGCCCCAGCAATTACCGACCCTAAAGTCTTCCCGGCTATTCCCACACCTAAAAATACTGTAGGCATAAGTCAGCTAACTGCTGAACAAATATCAAGTAATGAAATAATCTTAGAAGCTTTAGTTAAGTCCTTCCTTGCTCTAGGAAATGATAAAAGTAATTCTCCGATCACAAATAAAAGAATAAAGGAAATAATTTTAACAAATTTATTAAATTAACAATGGATTTTTTACATATATCACAGTTTAACATTCAAAGTTTACTTAGTAAGAGAGCCTTATTAAATACATTTCTTTCAGAACAAAGTGTAGATATCTGTTTATTAAATGAAACCTGGCTTAAAAGTACTACTAAAATCCCTAATTTTACACCATATAATTTTGTACATAGAGTTTCTAAAAATTCAAAAAATGGAGTAGGTATACTAGTTAAGCAAAACTTACAATATGATTTTGTGAACACAACTTTCTATGAATCCATTCAGAATATCTGTATATCAATAGACACATCTATAGGTAAATTGTACATTCTTTGTGTTTACTGTCCTCCAAATAGTAGTAGATTTGATTCCCGTAAAATGAAAAAGTTGTTACTCGAAACCCCGAAGCCATGTATCATCATGGGAGATTTTAATGCACATCACATATTGTTTGGGTGTCATTCAAATAACAGTAGAGGCAATAGTTTATACAATCTAATAGATGAATTTGACCTGTGTATTTTAAATGATGGTAGTGTAACTACTGTACAGTATCCAAATAGGAATCCTTCTGCAATAGATATCAGCATAGTTAGTCCCACATTAGCTCCTTTTTGCGATTGGCATGTACACAATGATCCAATGGGCAGTTACCATTATCCAACTCATGTAATTATAAATGTGAAGCCATCCATCTATGAGGTGCGACCTGTTGAAGAAAAATTTATTTATAGTAAGGCAGATTGGACTAAATATCACGATTTATCACAAACCCGTTTTTCTGACTTAGATGTTAATAGCACTGATCCACTTAATGTATACAACAACTTTGTAAATATTCTCTATGATCTTAGATTAGAAACTGTTCCAAAACAAACATCAAACCCAACAATGCAAGTTTTGAGAAAACCAGTTCCGTGGTGGAACCAAACTTGTGCTGATGCAGTTAAAATGTCTAAAGAAGCTTTATTGCAGTACAGAAAATCGCCTAGTATTCCTAATTTTATAACTTACAAAAAACTTGATGCTCAGAAAAAAAGAATATTAAATGAAGAACGAATGAACTCATGGAATGACTTGTGTAGTAGCTTCAATAGAATGACGCCTGTTTCTCGAATATGGGGTTACATTAAAAGATTTAAAAGAATTGGATCGTCTCATAATAGATACTTAAATGATGAATGGGTACCAAGCTTCTTAGACAAGATATCAGATTCCCCACAGTATAACCAAATTAATTTGCATAATATTTTAAGTCAGACAAGCGTGAATCATAGTAACTCATTTCTCAATAGACCATTTACTTTAAATGAATTGCTCATCTCACTCAAAAGTAGAAAAGACACAACACCTGGTTTGGATAGTATACCTTACATGTTGGTTAAAAAGTTACACCCTAGTGCTCTAGATATACTACTTAGTATTTACAATAAATTATGGGATAGTTTAGTAATACCGGAGCCATGGAAAACACAGTGTGTTATTCCTATCTTAAAACCAAATAAAACTGTTAATGACCCCACATCATACCGACCAATCTCTTTGTCATCATGTTTAGGAAAACTTTTTGAAAATATGTTAAAGCTACGCTTAGATTATTTTTCTGAAACACAAGGGAAGCTGCCAGATATTCAGTTTGGATTCAGAAAAGGCCGAAGTTGTTCTGAAAGTTTTGTATCTTTTATTAGTGATCTCAAAAGAGCTAAACTTAGTCACACAAATGTTGTATGTACATTTCTAGATGTCAAAGGAGCTTTTGATAATGTAAATATTGAAAGCCTTATACATGTGTTATACACGTTAGACTTGCCATCTAAAGTACTTAATTGGATTTTTAGCTTTTTAAGCAATAGGACTGTTTTTGTAAAATTCAACAACAAATTGTTTGGGCCCAGAGTTGTGAATAAGGGAACAATGCAAGGTGCAACCTTGTCACCGTTATTATACAACTTGTATACATCTCAAATCCTCAATTTTGTAAATACATCTCAAGTTCAAATACTACAATTTGCTGATGATTTGCTTTTGTACAGCGAGAACCAAAATTTGAACATTGCTGTTGAGAATATGAACACGGCTTTAACTCAATTACAAAATTACTATAGTAACAACTTGAAATTAGAAATTAGTCCAGATAAAAGTAAAGTTTTAGTAATTAGTAGAGATCCACTTGCACAGACTCTTGTTAATATTAAGTATAATAATAACTTAATTCCCATTGTTAGTCACCACAAATTTTTAGGCATTGTTGTAGATGACAAATTAAAATTTGATAAACATATTGATTACATAAGTCAGAATGCAATGAAAAGCATAAATGTAATTAGAAGTATAGCAGGAACATTCTGGGGTTCAGACCCAAAAACACTAAGTATGTTATACAAAAGTATAGTCAGAAGCCATTTTGACTATAGTTCCCTAGCTTATATGACTGCGAGTAGCACACTATTAAGAAAATTAGATGTTATTCAAAATATGGGACTAAGAGTCATTAGTGGAGCTATGTGCACCACTCCTATAAACTCAATGGAAATTGAAAACTGTATACCTCCATTGTCCTTGCGACGTTTACAGCTGGCTGAGAGATTTTGCTTAAAGGAGCTTGCCTTCGATAATCATGTTGTCTTGAAGAAAGTAATATATCCAGTAGAAATTGCTCAGTCAGCTGAGACATCCAATATCTTGCCTAATACACTTATTGCAGGTTCTCTACCTGAAATATCAACAATAATGAGTTACACAAAAAACCTGACAGGAAATATGTACATTAATAACAAGTGGCCAATTTATACTTGCCCATATAACTCTATACTACATTATTTTGACATTAAAGCTCATTTAGATTCTGTTAAAAACAAATTTGACTTTTTAGAATTGTTAGATGAGAAATCTGACTTCTATACTATTTATACTGATGGCTCTAAAAATGACCATGTTAAAGCTGCATATTATGACCCACAAATTAAAGTTACGAAGTGTTTTAAAATAGACAATAACTGTAGCATTTTCACTGCTGAAGCTTTGGCAATATTAGAGGCTTTAACATATGTACATGACAATGTAAATAGTGTAAATATTCTAATTGTTAGTGATTCTAAGAGTGTATTAACTGCCTTGTGTAGTAGTTATTTAAATTATAAGCATAATTACATTATATACAAAATTAAAAAGATGTTATATGAGTTAGGAAGAAATGTCGAGTTTGTATGGGTTCCTTCCCACAGTGGCATAGCAGGAAATGAGGTTGTGGATCAGGCGACGCGTCAGGACCACTTCATAGACCTGACAGAGTCATTCAAGATACCTTTCACCGATTACTATCACCACTTCAAAAGTATATGCCAGAGAATGTGGAATGAATATTGGAGGTATGTCACGGAAACACAGAATAAAGGAAAATGGTACGCTGAGATACAGAAAAACTTACCGAAATCACCGTGGTACAATGGTTTTAAATACATCAGTAGAAGGTTTATAACATCCATCAATCGATTACGATTTGGCCATTGCCTGGTCCCAGCACACCTCAAGAGAATGAATATTATTAACGATGATAAATGTACATATTGTTCGAAGGCAAATGCAGATATCAAACATGTTATATTCGATTGCGAAAAGTTCGCTATTCAACGGCTACTACTTGTCAGTGCCCTTAGTGATGTAGCAGACGAAAACTCGCTAAGTGTTCCCCGCCACATTCAAGACTTACTCTCGAATCCAGTGTATTTCATACCAGTGTTCAAATTTATTTTAAAAACAATTGAAAAGATTTAATGTACATAGATTTAAGTATCTCTCTTGTAAACTTCAGTTCTTTATTTTATAAATAAGATTGATTGTATTTTTATGACTTCGACTGAAGGTCTTGTAACCATGGTCATGAATAAATTAATAAAAAAAAAAAAAAAAAAAAAAAAAAGTTGGAAAAGCATTGATTGACATAGTCAAATGTCACATTGACAGCTACTTGTGCTCCGCTTCCGCCGTATATATACTATTCTTTCTGTTTTGATCGACGAGCCGTGCTGACGGAGCGAGGTGAATATTCCCAATATTACTACTTTTTATTGAAAATAAAAGTCAAAAGTGATGTTAAACGGAACAATATTTAATACAATCGATGTAATTCGTCGTAATATTAATGACTTTCTGTGATTTAAATGGATTATTGCTCCCTAACCTATTTTACACGGGGCCTTTGAGTAGAACATATCGTTATCTATTGACGAATATGTATGGACAAAAAGGCAAAAGTACCGCCACGGACTTCCATTCCCAAACGTACTCGTGCTCTAAACTTCACCGCCGTGGGTATGGAGTATTTACGTTTGCAACGGTTCGTGGCCACAAACCCCCCAAATAACATGCTCTGTATTAAACTCAAGCTCACATGTAAGGAGTAAGGTAATTTATTGTATATATTTCACCACAAAGCGGTCTCTGGAACAGTGAGTTAAATAGTGTGATCGTTTCAGCTCGTCATGGTGAACAACCGTGTGCCCTCTGTCTTCTCTAAGACTTATGTTACTCCTCGGCGGCCGTTCGAGAAGGCTCGCCTCGACCAGGAGCTCAAGATCATCGGCGAGTATGGTCTGCGCAACAAGCGCGAGGTGTGGAGAGTCAAGTACACGCTGGCTCGCATCCGTAAGGCTGCCCGTGAGCTGCTGACCCTTGAGGAGAAGGACCCCAAGAGGCTGTTCGAAGGTAAGCACGTGTGCACGAGAAAAGTGAGGTTATCAACTGTGAACATTTATTACTTATTGAATAATGGGGCAAGTGAGATGTTTTTTTTATTACTGGTGGCCATTTTGTCTACGACCTATGATGCTTAGTGTTTGATTAAAGAGGGTTTCTCAAGCCCTCTACGAATCCTTTGTGGGAAAAATGGTGCATGAAAAGCTCATGTAGCAGTGGGACATTGATGTACAATGAGCTGCAGAATTGCCTAGCCATTTGTGAATATGAATGAATTAATTCCTAAATGGGCCATACATTTGTGCAGCCCATAGTAAGTACATGCAATGACTTCTTACTGAAATTCTAAATTTCGTGTTTTTAGGGTTCCATACCCAAAGGGTAAAAACGGGACCCTATTACTGAAACTTCGCTGTCCGTCCGTCTGTCACCAGGCTGTATCTCAACAACGGTGATAGCTAGTCAGTTGAAATTTTCACAGATGATGTATTTCTATTGCCGCTATAACAACAAATACTAAAAATAAAATAAAATAAATATTTAAGGGGGGCTCCCATACAACAAACTTGTTATAGATTATATATGTATAGGTACGGAACCCTTCATGCGCGAGTGTATGTTCCATGTTCACTTCTGCAGAAAATTTTCATGAAAAGCATTGTCAAATGATGATTTCTTATGACACCTCTTGTCAAAATAAACCAATGTTGACACCTACCATATCTGACCTGATACAATACCACTTATTTCGACATTTAGTAAACTCGAGCTCACTCAAACCTAATATCTTCCAGGCAATGCCCTGCTCCGCCGGCTGGTGCGCATCGGCGTGCTGGACGAGAAGCAGATGAAGCTTGATTACGTGCTCGGTCTGAAGATCGAGGACTTTTTGGAGCGCCGCCTGCAGACCCAGGTGTTCAAGGCTGGCCTCGCCAAGTCCATCCACCACGCCCGCATCCTCATCAGGCAGAGACATATCCGGTAATTATGTTCATTTAATATGATTCATTACAATATTTACTAACAATATCATGTGATTTTGGTCATAACTATTTATTAAATAAAATGTCATTTCAAATTCCAGCATACTCTTTAGAATTAATGAAAAGAAGTTTATAATCAACTTGTGAAAGATTTCAAGACCAAAAGTGCATTTAATTTGTGTGCATGCTTGATGACAAATATTTGTCTTACGAGAATATGTATTTTATCTTTGTAATGTAAGAGAGAAACTCGTTTATAGATTAGACTTTCATTACAATGTTATAACACAGGTGAAAGCACTGTCCCGAGCTGTGACTGCTCTGGCTTGACTGCGCTTTATTATCCAAAAGACCACTTGGTCAGCCTTGTGCTGATTTCAATGTCTTGAAATTGTTTTATGTCTCTGTAGAGACTTCTGCAGGTAATGGATGTTATTCATACTTTTTTGACTACAAAATTTCATACAGCGATGAAAATGTGTATATGCTACACTTAAATTAAACCCATTGCTCAAGGAGTCCTCCTCTAGGAGTTTTTTTGTGTGATAGACTAAATTAATAAAAATGTTACAATCAAGTGTAAATCTCAAACTAAATCCTAGTATCATTCACATGTGTGGCAAGAAATCACTAAATCCACACAGGAATACAAATATCCTATTCTCTGCCAATACAAGTTGGAGCTTTATAGTAACCATATGATTAAATTTCCCTCAGTGTCCGCAAGCAAGTGGTGAACATCCCCTCGTTCATCGTGCGCCTGGACTCCGGCAAGCACATCGACTTCTCGCTGAAGTCTCCGTTCGGCGGCGGCCGCCCGGGCCGCGTCAAGAGGAAGAACCTGCGCAAGGGACAGTCGGGTGGCGCTGCCAATGATGAAGAAGAAGATTAAGCAATAAACTGACTTAGCTTACTCACGTTTTTGATTTTTAACTTTCCCTAAGCAACCACTGCATTACCACTAATCATTATTTCCTTTCCACAATACTACAATTCCTTTGCCTTGGCACAAATTAGTGTTGTATGTTGGGTACCGAACCTACCAAACATTCATTTTAAAAATACGTCATTGGATAGCAACGTACTGAAATTGTACTATTTTGTACCCAGTAAAAAAAAAGATGTACCTTTATAATATAATAATAATAATCATTTATTTCAGGTCATAGACCCATACAATTGTTAGTAACAATGGTACTTAATCTATGTTAGCAGTATAATAATCACAGTTCACAATCTATTAAATATAACGCAAAATTAACATGAATTAATACAATAATAAATAATATAATAATATGGCAGAATTACATTTAACAGGAAATTTAATAATAATAACGAATCATAATTGTCAAGTTCAAGTTTTAAATTTAATTTGATTAACACGTTCGGTGCCAGTGACACAACATCTGTGATCAAAAAGTTTTAACTCCTATGCCAGTGACACGCTTACGTGATTTTGATTGCGTGTCCTTTTCTCGGCGAATTCGTTGTACTATTTGTATAGTATTATTCGTGCAGTATAATTATACAAATATGAATTCAGTTTCACCTTGGTTTCAAATTTGGTAAATTTTTGAAATGTTACTAAAAATGACTCCTCTACAGTGCCGATGACACGCAACCGTGTCATTTTTTGAAACACTTCAGAGATTCTCAACCTTTGATTTACTTTAACACTAGGAAATAAAATTTTACCTTTTTTAGGGTTCCGTAGTAAACTAGGAACCCTTATAGTTTCGCCATGTCCGTGTGTCCGTGCGCGGCTTATAGCTCCGTGATCATTAGTACTAGAAAGCTGAAGTTCGGTATGTGTATGTATCACGCCGACAAAACAGTAAAACAAAAACTAAAAAACTTTTTTTTCGGGTACCTCTCGAAAACCTAAAGTGGGGGTGATTTATTTTTTCGTTTAAACACTAGTGTGTGGGGTGTCGTTGAATAGGTCTTTTAAAAATACAAGGGGTACCCAAACATTTTTTTTTGATAAAGTCAGCAATTTTGTAAATTCGCTCGGAAAATAAAAAAAATAACGTCCCCCCTTCTAACTTTTCAACCACGGGCAACTATTATATTAATCTGTGCCACGGGTCAAAAAATATGAAACAATTCATGAAAATGATGCCTTATAATTACTTTCAATGAAAACTATATTGAACAAACTCGGTTGAGCCGTTTTTGAGTTATGGCAAAATTTCATAATTTTCTTAAAAGGACGTAAGTTGACTTCCAGAAGGTAATAAGTAATTACAGTTACTTTGGCGTTTACGACCTTTTTATAGAGCTTGAAATCTTTCTCGTAACTTAAGTCTATTGTGAAGGATGACCAACTACGGAACGCTACACTGAGCGTGGCCCGTCATGCTCTTGGCCGGTTTTTGATCAATCAAAATACAAATTAATAACATCATTATATCAGCGGTTAGACGTCCACTGCTGGACAAAGGCCTCCCCAAAGTTCTCCACGACGATCGATCTTGCGCCGCCATCATCCAATTTCTACCCGCGATCTTAACCAGGTCGTCGGTCCACCTTGTTGGAGGTCTTCCAACGCTGCGTCTTCCGGTCTGCGGTCGCCAGTCAAGAACCTTAATTTCTGCCCCAACGGCCATCGATTCTACGAGCAATGTGCCCCGCCCACTGCCACTTAAGTTTGGCGACTGTCTGAGCTATATCTACAACCTCGGTTCTCTTGCGTATCTCATCTTTCGAATTCGATCCCGCAAGGAAATTCCGAGCATAGCTCGCTCCATTGCACTTTGAGTAACTGTGAGCCTTCTTATGAGGCCCATTGTAAGCGACCACGTTTCAGTACCGTATGTCATCACTGGCAACACTCATTGGTTAAAATCCTTCGTCTTAAGACACTGCAGTATTTGAGACGAGAAGACATTCCGCAGCTTCCCGAAAGCTGCCCATCCGAGGCGGATTCGACGAGTGACCTCTTTTTCGAAATTCGACCTACCCAACTGGATCGTTTGTCCAAGGTAGATATTGTCGTCTACAGTTTCGAGCGCAGAGTCTCCAACTTTAATTGGAGTGGGTGCCACATGGGAGTTAAACATAATGTTCGTTTTCTCCATGTTCATTTTAAGATCCACTTGTTGAGAGACCCTACTGAGGTCGATGAGCATTTTGCCGAGGTCTTCCAGGGTCTCAGCCATGACCACGATATCATCGGCAAAGCGGAGGTTGGTGATGTATTCGCCCTTTATGTTGATGCCAAGTCCGTCCCAATCCAGAAGCCTGAATACGTCTTCCAATGCAGCTGTGAACAATTTAGGAGATGACATCTCCTTGCCTCACACCACGCTGCAATTGGATAGGTTTCGAGTCTTGGTTTTGGACGCTGACTGATATAGTGGTATTCTCATACAAACACCTTAGTACCTCGATATATCTGTAGTCAATTTTGCACCGCATGGCTGGTTATACTCTTCGGTCTTCTGTATAACCTGCCGCAGCGTATGGTACTAAAAGCTTTACGGAAGCCGGCTTGTTCGGGAGGCTGGAAGTCGTCAAACCTGCGTGCGTGACGGTTCGTGATGACTCTCGAAAACAGCTTAAATTAACATGACTCAGAAGCGAGATGGGTCGGTGGTTGCGCCTTTCTTAAAGAACAGTACCACTACGCTTCTGTGCCATGCCTGTGGCGTTTTTCCCTCGAGTATGACGGAGTTAAATAACTGTTGTAAGGCTTTTAAGACCGGTTTTCCACCAGCTTTTAGAAGCTCTGAGGTAACTCCGTCATCACCCGCCGCCTTATTATTTTTAGGCTGTTTGAGAGCCATACTAATCTCGTACAGGCTGACGTCCGGGATCTCTTCTGTGTAGTGTCGGGTCAACCTAGCTCTTGGATCTTTGGCTAGGTTCCTGACAGGTGTCCGCGTTGTCGTGTATAACTGTCCGTAGAACGCCTCGACCTCCCCCAGGAGCTCAGGCCTAGACGACACGATTCTACCATCCCGTCTTCAGCTTTGTCAGCTGGCTCTGTCCTATTGACAAATCTCGTGCGAACACTTTGGAGCCTTTGTTCCGCTCAATAGCCTCTTCAATACAATTTGTATTGAATTGGCGCAGGTCGCGAGTCAGAGACTTTGAGATCTGTTTGTTAAGCCTTCGGTACCGAGAAGCGTCATCAGGGGAATGCAGAACCATACCGCGCCTCTCCTTCATGAGCTCGAGAGTGTGATCAGACATCTTTTTGGTTCTCTTTGAACGGTGGTTCTTAAAGAACTTAGATCCTACCGTTAGGACATTTTCCACAACCCTGTCGTTAAAGTCGTCCACGTCTTCACAATCACCCAGGCATTCGAAGCGATTCTGCAATTCTAGCCGAAAGGGCTCGGGGTTTTGGATTTGTATCGGTGTTGGCCGGAGCATAGACTTCATAAGCCAATAACGTTCAAGCTGAACATTAATGTCTATTGTGCCTATTACCATCCGGTGGTCGCTCCTGGTTTTAACGGCATTGATCACAGAGACATCATTAAACACTTCCCTCCTAGTCGACATTATGAAGTCTATCTCGTTCTTTGTGACACCATCGGGACTAATCCAGGTCCATTTGCGGTGAAGGCGCTTCTTGAAGAAGGAGTTCATCATATAGAGTCCTTCCTTCTCCATGAAGTCCGCAAGCATTTGACCCCGTGCGTTCCGATTCCCAAATCCAAAAGGTCCCAATTTCAGCTCACCATCGCTTCGTCTGCCCAGTTTTGCGTTGAAGTCCCCCATGACAACGGTGGAGTGAGTTTTGGAAGTATGTAGAGCTTTAGAGATATCCTCATACATAACCTCCACCTCATCATCAGGGTGTGTCAATGTTGGTGCGTATACCTGTATGACCTTCAGCGAATACCGTTTGGTGATTCTGAGTATCAAGTACGCTACCCTTGTGGACACACTCGATCTTGACAACGTTGTTCACGAGGGACCTGTGGACTATAAACCCGACACCACTGCTTAATTCTTCCTCGAGTGCAGTGATCTTCTCGTCAGTACACAGTGTGCGCGTATTGTATGTTGCCAGGGCCAGAGGTCGTCGGTAGGAATTAATAACATGACCACTTAATATTTTCAATTCTCGTCATTTTAATATCACTTTTTGCTTATTGCGTAATTGCACAGAAAATTCGCTGACAATGCTGATGACATTTTGTTCCACAGAGGAAACGTCACTCTATCGTTTGAGCAAAGAGCGTAGTCATTAAATTTCGAGTAAAAAACATTGATATAACGGCGTACCAACATGACGTCAAAAATGATCCAACCTACAAAAAACTTTTTTCTTCAACCATTATTAGCAACCAAGTTCTAATTTTGAATTTTATTTTGCACGGATTTTATCCTTTTCGCTAATCTACGTCCAAGTAATTGCCATGTTAATATTAGCACCAAAGGTTGAGAAACACTGAATGATTCATAAATTACTCACTGCTTTTTTCCACCTATAAACAATGCCAGATGACACGTATATGTGTCCACTAAGTTCGTAGTCCTATGCCAGTGACACTCCTTCGTGATTGGGATAATTCCAGCCGGCATAGCGTAAGGGCTTAGTGAAACGTTGCCGGTGCCGAACGTGTGTACTTTTCGCAAGTGACATTATTTATGTGGCAATTGTAAAATTAATATACACTGACAGTATTAATTATTTAATGTATCTACATAATGATTTTACCTGCCCTACCCAGTGCATTAATATGGGACAACCAAATCTGTCAGCTATCCCCTTCAAAATGCTGTTCTGGCTACCTCTGACACGTTCCATGATGGAGACAATTTTTTTACGCATGACAGCTTGAAAGCTGTCCGTACGAGCCTCAGCGAACATGCCAGATGCACTACACCATTTAGGTAGCCCTAACAACATTCTGAAGGCGTTGTTGTATTGTACGCGAAGGGCGTTATAGGCTCGTTTGGTATACTTAACCCACAGGCCGCCGGAGTAAAATGATTGGCTATATGCCTTAACCCTTAAATGCATGAATTAAAAAAACACAATATTATAAAATATTATTTTATTTCAAATAAATGTTTCTTGTTATCAACCAGTAATTCATTTTTGTTTATGTAAGCTGCATCGTACACCATGCATTTAAGGGTTAAATAGCACAATTTTGACATCCTTTGTGCATCTTGCAAACCTGCGGGCAAGCATATTACTCCTCACCGATAACGCCCTTCGCTCTCTTTCGATGTCCTGATCATCACAAAGGTCATCAGCTATGATATGGCCAAGATACTTAAAACTATTCACAATTTTTAGCACGTGACCGCCAAGAGCGATAGGAGGTACATAATATGGTTTAATTTTTCCTGCTTTAAAGACCATCACCTCGCTCTTGGCAGCGTTGTACATCAAACCATGGGCATCCGCATATTTCTCGCATCTATCCACCAGCTGCCTTAATGACCCAATAGACGGACTCAGCAGAACCATGTCATCAGCATAGCTAATATTGTTCAGGCATTTATTTTCAATATAGCACCCCGCATGCATGCCGCTGAGCTCGCCCACCAGGTCATTAATATACAAATTGAAAAGTTTGGGTGATGTTATGCCTCCCTGTCTTACACCACACTCTAATTTGTACTCGCCAGACAATGTATCACCCCATCTCACCTGGTTTATTTGATTGTTGTACCAAAATTTTAACATCCTAATACAATCAGCCTGTACACCTGCATGTGCATTCGTCAATTTTTGCCCCAGAATATTGTAATTGACTCTGTCAAATGCCTTTGACAGGTCTAGGAAGCAGGCATATATGGGTGTTTTCCTAGCACCCATATATGCCTGCTTCCTAGACCTGTCAAAGGCATTTGACAGAAGAAATAATTAGATTAAATTGGTCGGTACGCAACGTACTCTTCTCGTACGGGCCAATACGAATTTGAACACCAGGTATAACACAGTAAAATGTACTCATGTACCTCATGATCATGATTCGGGTACCATAATGTAATGTTTCGATCAATTAAAAAAAATATTCTTGTTCAAAGTTGGGCGGTATGAAACTAACACGTTCTGTACCGACCATAAAGCTTATTTTAACTTATTCAGTGTCAAATAAATGGTGTGTGTGGATTGAGTGAGCACCCTTCAAAAATGAAAAAAATGTGCTGATCATTTAGTAAAAGTTCTAAAACAATTGTAAAACTAATTAATTAATTTGTAAAACGATAAATAAAAAGAATACATTCATTAACGTATGCTCACTCAGTTCTCACAAACAACCAACGAAATCTGTGAATGTGTTTATTTAACATAATATTTATATCCTAATTTTTAGTAAAGTAAGTATTTATATACTTTAAATACGTAACCAGGAGATCTACAAATTATTACCTACCTTAACCTTTTGAGCGCCACAGTCGGCTGTGGCCGTCAACAAAAAATCGTGCCCCTGACGCCACGTCGGCCACAGCCGTCCAAATTTCAATGATCAAAAACTTTGTAATTCTAACCGCTACAAGTATTTTTCAATCCCTGTTGATTTTGGGGCACATCTTTTTTTTTTACTCTGGCGTCAGTGGCACGGTAAATTGCTAGACCGCTTGCGGTCAATAGGTTAAGCATAAGTTTTACTAAAAATTAGGATATAAATATTATATGTTAAATAAACACATTCACAGATTTCGTTGGCTGTTTGTGAGAACTGAGTGAGCATACGTTAATGAATGTATTCTTTTTATTTATCGTTTTACAAATTCATCAATTAGTTTTACAATTGTTTTAGAACTTTTACTAAATGATCAGCACATTTTTTTCATTTTTGAAGGGTGCTCACTCAATCCACACGCACACAAATAAATGTACCTCCCAATTATCGACTTAATGATAATTGCTAAACAAAGCATTTTTTGATAAAATTTCTTATAACTTATTTCTTATAATAAGAAATCCTTTGTATTTAATTATCATTAAGTCGGTAATTGGGAGGTACATTTTGGGTACATTTATTTGACACTGAATAAGTTAAAATAAGCTTTATGGTCGGTACAGAACGTGTTCGTTTCATACCGCCCAACTTACTATAAGAAATAAGTAATATGACATTTTATCAAAAAATCCTTTGTCTTTAATTGGGAGGTACATTTTGGGTACATTTATTTGACACTGAATAAGTTAAAATAAGCTTTATGGTCAGTACAGAACGTGTTCGTTCCATACCGCCCAACTTTGAACAAGAATAATAATTGATCTAAACATTACATGGTAATTATGGTACCCCAACCCAATCATGAGGTACATAATGAGTACATTTTCCTGTTTTATTCCTGGTGTTCAAATTCGTATTGTAAACCACTGGCCCGTACGAGACGAGTACGTTGCGTACCGACCAATTTAATCTAATTATTTCTTCTGTTGTATAAAGGTACATTTTTTTATACTGGGTACAAAATAGTACAATTTCAGTACGTTGCTATCCAATAACGTATTTTTAAAATGAACGTTTGGTCGGTACCCAACGTACTACATACAAATTACAGTAGTGAATTTTTTTTTTGCTATTTTATTAAATTTAGTCATGTCAATCCGCATGTGAAAAAGAAGAGACAAATTAAATATAGCGCAACCAACTTTTTTAAACCGGTGGATGCTGACATACGATTGCCAGTGTTTTGTTCAAGTGCTCTGTCTACCAAGATTGGCGACACCCTTCAGTTCACAAAAAAGTTGGTCGCACTATACTATCTTTGATTTAACTGCACCTGTATATACAGACAGAGTTGGCAAATGGGCATAATAGCATTGATCGATGAATGGGTTACTCTGTAATTCGACCATTGTATAGTGGATTGAGTGAGCACCCTTCAAAAATGAGAAAAAATGTGCTGATCATTTAGTAAAAGTTCTAAAACAATTGTAAATCTAATTGATTAATTCGTAAAACGATAAATAAAAATAATACATTCATTAATGTGTGCTTACTCAGTTCTCACAAACTACCAACGAAATCTGTGAATGTGTTTATTTAACATATAATATTTATATACTAATTTTTAGTAAAACTATGCTTAAAGTAGGTAATAATTTGTAGATCTCCTGGTTACGTATTTAAAGTTTTACAAATAATTTCGTATGCTCACTCGATCCGCACGCTTTCTAAAACCAAATTTCTGATAGAAAAACTGCAGATTGAAACTTCTATATATGTGTATAGTTTAGTAAAACTCATATGGGAATTTGTAAAATACAAAACAAACCGCTAGCTTGGCAGATTTTTGGATAATAAATGTTTGTAAGTGCTCACTCAGTCCACACATTATTCGTAAGTTAAACATGTAAATATCTTAATATTTGTAAAACTATAAAGTAGTTCAACTTTTAGTAAAAAAAAATACTAAATATCCACCGTCTATGTCATATTCGTTGTCTGCTTTTAAAGATATTCAAAATTAAAATACAATCTAAAATACAGTCCACATTTTAGATTGTATTTTAAGAAGTGGACTGTGTGATAAGCATAGGTTTTACTAAAAATTAGTATATAAATATTATATCCATACTAATATTATAAATGCGAAAGTGTGTCTGTCTGTCTGTCTGTCTGTCTGTCTGTTACCTCTTCACGCTTAAACCGCTGAATCGATTTTGATGAAATTTGGCATGGAGATAGTTTAAGATCCGAGGAAGGACATAGGATAGTTTTCAATCTGGAAATTATCCCTAAAAAGATCGAAAAGTGAGTAAGTAATTCATGATGACATTGATGACCCTGTAGAAAATGTAATGATTAAACCAAAAGCACAATTGCTCTTACATTTGCTTAGGCGCTCTTTTATTAATTAAGGTGATTAGGTGGATATCTATCATGTTGTACGAGGTTGCTTCCATACTTCCAAGTTTCACGCGGACGTAGTCGCGGGCAAAAGCTAGTGTTATATAAACACATTCACAGATTTCGTTGGTAGTTTGTGAGAACTGAGTGAGCACACATTAATGAATGTATTCTTTTTATTTATCGTTTTACAAATTCATCAATTAGTTTTAGAACTTTTACTAAATGGTCAGCGCATTTTTTCTCATTTTTGAAAGGTACTCACTCAATCCACACGCACACTGTATAGTGCCCTCGCGCTCACTCAAATATACTTTGACAGGAGATTGAGTAGAGGGACGGCACTATTCGACGGTCGAATTTCAAACATCGGAGTAGAACTTCCCAAAAATTCGTGAAGATTGGTTAAGATTTCAAGGAGGGAACAGACCAGAACGAAACCTCTTAATATTAATTTACTACGTTCAGGTTCTTGTAGACTCGGAATGCAACAGGTACAGTCAGCTCCATAAAGATGTACACATGTTAGTCCGTTCAATTATCGAGTGCTAAAACTTTTTTGCTGTTTTATTCGATTTTTTTAATTATCTTACGACATGACTTGTGGCTATATGCAGTTGCAATTGGTTTATGGCTTATTGGCTTGGCGTTTCGCAGGTGCAACCTCGCTAGCGGACTGGGCGCTCAAATTTATACCTACTTAGTTGCTGACTAAATAAGAAGTGAAGTCTAATCATATAAGATATCTCGTGGGTACCAACTATTTATCTCGATAAGCTATCGGTACGACTGCGAGGTATTACGATGTCCATGTCTACATCAGACGCGCCCAATTTGTCATCAGTGCCGAAATCGAGTCCCCGGTGTCGTGATGTACATACGAGGTTACTCCTGAAGTAAATATACATTACGCTAGTAGGAAAAGGTAAGATTAATAATAATCTTTATTGGCATCGTATAAATACATAGTGTTTTAAATAATCTCCAGACCGCCAAAGGTTTCATTTCACGACGCATAATCGCCTGATGACAACCGACTCACTAAAACTTCTGTCCCTGCTCTTCAAAACCTCGTATAAAAGCCCCTCTTCAAAGCAAGTACATCGACACTGAGATACGAGCTTTGTTTTAAGTAGGTAGTTGTTACTTAGAGTTTTGGTTGTCAACAGACGAGACGTAATGTTCTCTGAGCCAAATAGTCATAATATTAGGTCTGGGAATTCCTCAAATCATTAACAATGAAAATAAATAATGTTGTGTAGATACTTAGTCATCATTATGTTTGTCTGATCGTGACTTTGGCGTTGAAGAAGTTAAACCAAAACTTTCCAACAATATTCCTCGGGACTCTCTCGAGAGAGATTGATTAAAGTTAGACAACGTAATACTTACTGTAAAAATGAAAAGATTTCAGAATGGGGCTTTGCTTCTCGTGTTGCGGTCCTCCGCCGCCGCCCGGCCCTCCCGGCCCGCCCGGGTGAGTAGCACTACCTAGTACAAAATACTGTATCGGTTTCCGCGATAATGACTAATTGAGGTTGCTGATACTTAATGATAAACAGTGAACACCCAACTTCACCTACCTATTTTGTATGCTCTGTGCTCTGGCCGTCTTTCCTCCTGAGTAGTACGAGTACTTCCGAGTATGTAAAGCTCCTTGGTACAGTCTACTGTTCGGTCAACGGGCGCCCGCTCCGTACACTCGCGCAAGTTTTAATTTTAACGGGGCTGTCTGTTCGCTGAAAGCGGAGCGAAGGAAACCAACCAATCAGTTTGCGTATTCGTGACGTCCAAAAGAAGTGCATTTAAATCTAAGGAATGCGATTGGTTCATTTTACACAGCTCCGCTTTGGTCCGGGCCAATGGTTACGCAGTCTTACTCTTATATTAAGATTTCGGGGAGAAAACGGACGAGAACGAAACCTCTTAATAAATATTCATTTACCACGTTCAGGTTCTTGTAGATTCGGAATGCAACAGGTACAGTCAGCTCCATAAAGATGTACACATGTTAGTCTGTTCAATGTCCAAATGAATGAGGAGATCCGTGAACGAACAAAAGTCGCTGATATAGCCCGATGGATTAGCAAGCTGAAGTGGCAGTGGGCGGGGCACATAGCACGTAGAACTGCATGACGGCCGATGGGGCAGTAAGGTTCTCGAATAGAGGCCACGCACCGGCAAGCGCAGCGTGGGACGTCCACCCACAAGGTGGACAGACGACCTAGTAAAGGTTGCGGGAAGCCGCTGGATGCAGGTCGCTTCCAACCGGCCGATCTGGAAGTCACTGGGGAGGCCTATGTTCAGCAGTGGTCGTCCTGTGGCTGAAATGATGATGATGACTTATATTGAATAGTGTCATGTAACATTTCAGCGGATGCGGTATATGGTGCGGTGGTGGAGGTGGAGGGTGCTTCCCGTGCTGCTGCAGCGACTGCTGCGGGCCGCCGCCGCCGCCCGGCCCGCCCGGCCCCCACGGCTTCTGATAGTTATTATATGAAGAGAATACTTATTGTGTGTTGCAGTTGTAACTAATAAAACTTAATCTACGTACAGACGGCCTCAAAGAGAGTCACTAGGTACGCTATGTTGTATTTTAACTTGATAATGTAATGTTTCTTATTTAACAAAATAAAGGAATATTGTATGTGATTTAAACTTTATTACCAGGATATGTACTAAAAGTGTCCCTGTCTATTGTCTAATAATGATCTTAATTTAATCTCAATCAATTGAATGAACGGAGATTGAAGTGACCACGGCCGACTTTTGGGCACTAACTACATCTACATTACCTACATAATTAGCCCCATTGGACAATACAAAAAAAATATGGCCTACTTATGTTTTTTCGGGCCTCCCACGTAAGATTGGGGGCCCAGAACGCGCCGAGTGCGTCGAGTGCTCAGTGGCAAACAAAGGCACTGGGACTGACCAGAGATGTATCTGTTTAGCCCGATGGTTGTCTAGTAGAAAATGCCTTATGTGGTTAAGTCGACCATTTGTATCTACACTTTATTTTTGCAATAAAGTTTAACGTTATCTAAGTATTTGGGTAGACAATATCTTACACACTGGCAGACATGCCAAGACTTTCGGCGGCGAGCGGCAGCAGCGCGCGGCTGTCATGTGCGGGAGCGGGACACTCGCATGCCGCCGCTCGCTGCTGCACTGTTATTGTCATATTTTCTGTCTAAAGGGAACCTCACTATAAATTTGGAAACCAATTAAATACCTACTGCATATGAGCTATGATATTATGACTCAACGGCAAACTATAGGATCTTATCGAAAGCATAATATTCATGTTTCGGAGGGATAAGTCATAGCAAAAAATAATCATATCTGGATACGTTATCGGTGACTGGGCGTTGCGTACACAAAACCACGCAATTCGTCGAATTTACCATATCGATGTGGACGGATCTCGCCGCGCCCGGCCGTGTCTAGTCTAGTGGGAAACGAGCATTTAGAGCCGAGGCAAACAGGTACGTAGGAGTCTTACAATTACATTACTTAATTATGTATAAGTATACCTAGGTAAGTGTAGACCTAGTAACTAAGGTGCGTTGGGATGAATTCGAATAGATACCTTCACCGTTATTTTACTCCTTAATTCCATCATAACAGATACTTAAAAGTTATACCTACATTAACAATAGGTACAACTCTTCTTAGCCTGCAACTTACCAGAAGTTAGGTACTTAAGCCGTTCGACTTCCTTGCCTTGTCTGTTGCTGAAAGAATAAACTATCTGGCCCAAGTAAAATACTTGTCGGCGTAATGCATAATCTGCTGCCCATCTACCTCGACGTTTTGTGCCGTTGGTGATAATTTGAGTCTTCAGGCGGTTCATTTGAAGTCCAACTTGAAGGCTCGCCATACTTAAATCTTGGAGCATCTGCTGGAGTTCTATTGATGTTGAAGAAAAAAGAAGAATATCGTCGGCGAAACGAAGATTTGACAATCTCCCGTCCCCCACGACTATCCCCTTCTCCCGCCAAACAACGTCCAGGGACCTGAAGACTTATTCCAGAGTGCTGGTAAATAATTTCGGAGACAGCGGATCGCCCTGTTTCACGCCTTTTTGTATTGGAAACGACTGGCCGGAAAGCTGGAGTTTCATGTCTGCTCTATACTATTTTGATATATATTTCGAATCAGGCTGATATAAGTAGGCTCGACATTTTGGTTCTTAAGTGCAGAGTCTATTGCAGGATGGGTTATGCTGTCGAAAGCCTTGAATAATCTAATCTACAAACGCTATGTATAGTGGACGTTGGAATTCGTTGCACTTTTCGATAATTTGATTGATAGTGTGGTGGTGGTCAGTTATAGAGAACCCGGGATGTAAGCCAGCTTGTTCTGAAGGTTGGTGTTGATCGAGTTGCCCAGCAATGCGTTCTTCGATGACTTTGATGAAAGTCTTGTAGAGGTGAGAGACGAGGCGTATTGGGCGATAGTTGGTTATATCGCTCTTGTGGCTTTTTTTTTATGTAGTACTATATTCGAGTGTAGTAGTTTGGATGGAATATTACCGGATTTTAATATCCTCATATCATATCAAACTAAAAATCTACAACAGTAGGTATAGGTACCACAAGACAATCTTTGGGAACACTTTGGGACGTATCTACAGATTTTAACATAAAATAAAAAATAAATCGGCTTAGTTTTCAGGATGGGGCTCTGCTTCTCGTGCTGCGGGCCGCCGCCGCCGCCCGGCGCGCCTCCACGCGGACCGCACTTCGGGCCCGGCGGCCCGCGCGGCCCCGGCCCCGGCCCCGGCCCCGGCGGCCCGCGCGGCCCCGGCCCCGGCCCCGGCCCCGGCCCCGGCCCCGGCCCCGGCCCCGGCCCCGGCCCCGGCCCCGGCCGCGGCTTCGGTCCCGGCCCCGGAGGGCCCGGATTCGGCCGTGGGCCCGGGGGCCCCGGCGGGTTCAGATAGATATACCTACATCGCTCATGATTAGCCTGTTCACCACCAAAGGTTCTACGACGCGTCACGACCTCGTCGTTACGACCTCTCTTGACCGTAATCGGCTAAATTCTAAAAGGTGCACACGACTGACACCCAAAGAAACACACATCATGCCGGTGGTGGTGTATCTAGTCTGATTTTTTTTTAAACACACATTTGACACTTCGCTGTTGATGATTGTAGTGATGTAGCAAAGTATTTATGCCAAATCTAACGATTATGAGTGGTTGACCGAATCGATTTTATCGACGATTTTTTTTTTCGAACCTGCATATATTTTTGTTTATTTTGTGTAAATCAATATTTTTGAGCTACGAGCCGTCGGACTCACTGGAGCTTTCTATGTAAAATTATAATTTGTTTTATTGCTCTTTCTTCAGGTTATCAACTTATCGATTTAATAGATTTCTACCAATTTACGGAAATAGCACATGAATCGAAACGAAAGATTTGGTCACAAACAGCTTTAAATAAAATATTATGTAGTTAATGATCTATTATTACGAAATTCAATAGGTCGTGCAGATTTACGTTTTATGATATGGGTCCTGTCATGTGTCAAATTTGTGTATAAAAAAATCAGACTATAGATAGTACTTAATAGGTAGTCTTTGTGATAGCGTGAATTTTAAGTTTAAGTATAGCAAAGGACGTTTGTCGTCGTTAATTGATTTTCTTTATTTTACAGTTTTATATTTTTGTACTTATTTTTACTATTTTAATCGGTGTTAGTGCTGTGAAAACTGAAAAGTCCTAATGCTAATAAACAACTTATTTGTTTTAACAACTAGTTTTATTTACACCTATATAAATTTTTCATCATATAAATCATAATATAATTATAATACAGTCTTAACACGACATAACATAATGAACGGAATAAACAATACCACTACATTGTATTATAAATCAAAATCTAGCGTAACAAATACTGAAATAGCGTCCTGAATAACGCAGTAAAGTTATTACAACCAGCATTTTAACTCTTACCATTGATCGCTCGCTATTGTCACCTACAAGTGACAGCGATAATGTACGTTACATTACATATGTATTACAATACAATAAGCTGTAAACAAATATAACCGGCCATACATTTGAAGATTTGAATAAGATAATGGGTGTGCGTGTGGATTGACTGAGCACCCTTCAAGAATTAAAAAAAAATGTGCTGATCATTTAGTAAAAGTTCTAAAACAATTGTATAACTAATTGATGAATTTGTAAAACGATAAATAAAAATAATACATTTATTAACGTGTGCTCACTCAGTTCTCACAAACTACCAACGAAATCTGTGAATGTGTTTATTTAACATATAATAATTAATTAATTAAAATTAATTAAATAAATTTACCTTTGTGTCATTATTTATATAATATTTATATACAAATTTTTAGTAAAACCTATGCTTAAGATGTCCATAATATAATGAAGTGTGGTCAACCTACATTATATATTTACATTAGAAAAAATAAATTTGAATATCTTTAAAAACAGACAACGAATATAACATTTTAGATGGTGGATATTTAGTATTTTTTTTACTAAAAGTTGAACTACTAGAGTTTCCTAGATACTACAAATCTTAAGATATTTACAATTTTACCTTACGTATAATGTGTGGACTGAGTGAGCACTCACAAACATTTATTATCCAAAAATCTGCCACGTTAGCGGTTTGTTTTGTATTTTACAAATTCCCATATGAATTTTACTTAACTATACACATATATAGAAGTTTCAGTCTTCAGTTTTTTCATCAGAAATCGGGTTTTCGAAAGTGTGCGGATACGAAATTATTTGTAAAACTTTAAATACGTTACCAGATGATCTACAAATTATTACTTAACTTAAGCATAGGTTTTACTAAAAATTTGTATATAAATATTATATGTTAAATAAACACATTCACAGATTTCGTTGGTAGTTTGTGAGAACTGAGTGAGCACACGTTAATACTTACTTACTAAGCTGGCTCGGTGACCCAAAGAGGATCTTGGCCTCTGACACGAGAGAACGCCACTCTTCCCTTTTCTGCGCCGCTTCACGCCACTCGGGTACTCCAAGGGCGGTCAGATCTTTGAGGGTTTCGTCGCTCCAGCGGTATCTGGGTCGGCCCACCGGGCGTTTCCCGCTGGGCCGGCCCACATACGCTCTCTTCACTGCGCGATCGTCTCCCATCCTCTCCAAATGACGGAGCCATCGAAGTCGTGTTGCTTTGACTTCACCAATTATGTTCGCCATCTTCACCAAGTCTTCCAGCTCAGCAGCTCCCTGTTCTTTCTCCACCTCCAACTCCCGTCTTCATTCCGGATTGGTCCCAGAGATTTTCCTCTCTGTCACTAAGAGCTTGCTCTCTTCTTTCTGAGTCAGCGTCCAAGCTTCACACCCATACATCAAGATTGGTCTGATTACAGTTTTGTAGACACGCATCTTGGTCGGTCTACTTCATCATCATCAGCTTGGACACTAGGACCCTATGGAGCGCTGCAGAGCATCTTAGGGTATTTTGGACTCGACGGTCAATCTCCTCGTCACGTCGGTTGGTATCAGTTACTGTGCAACCCAGGTACTTGAAGTGATCTACGCCTTTGTACGTTACAGTTCCGGCTTTGAGATCCTCCCTTCTCGATTTCGTATCTTTGTACCTCTTCATTAGGAGATATTCCGTTTTTCCGTGATTGATTCTGAGACCAATTTTTCCTCCTTCCTGATCCACAATCCTCGCCATGACTCCTAGTGCTGTCCTGTTCTGCGCCAGTAGTCCTAAGTCATCAGCGTAGCCAATGATTTTATGCTTGCCGTTCAACTCAACGCCCCCATCATAATCTAGCATTTTACGAATGACGTATTCGAGCGCCAAGTTGAAAAGCATTGGCGAAAGCGAGTCTCCCTGTTTCAGCCCAGTGACAACATCAAACTCATCAGTTAGCCCTCCACACCCTCTAACTCTCATTTTTACTTTAGTATAGCGACAATGACCATTCTGACAAGTTTATCTGGTACTCCAGTGTTTTAATATTTTATACAGCGTCTCTCTATCAACATTGTCCTAAGCTTTGGCAAAGTCGACAAAAAGTATGTGGATGCTTTGTGAATACTCCCATTTCTTTTCCATTAATTGTTTGAGTAGGAATATTTGATCAACCGTGCTGCGTTAATGGATGTATTATTTTTATTTATCGTTTTACAAATTCAGCAACTCAGTTTACCTATACCTATTGATGGAACTAATTTGCCTTGGTATATAGGTATCTTCTCACACTTGAATAGCACGATCACATATCAACCCCAGGAGCGGTGGGCCTGGACGTTATAACACTTGTGTTAAACTTCATTGCTGTCGGTTTCATTCTGCAAGCTTGTCTCACCCAGCTTGTCGGCGACCTCCGTGACCTGCACACATTCGCAGAAGTTAGAGCAGGCATTCAAATACATATATTGAAACAAGTTAAGGGCTTTCGCCTTGTATATAATCTGTGCTTTCGCACCAATAATATTGTTAAAACTGTCATGACAAATGTAATAAATGTATTATGCTGTTTGTTCTCACGTGAAATTGTCAGAAAGGGCCCGACATGTAATTAGGTGGGTACCCGACAATTTCACGGCTTTAGCGCCCATTATCTCAAGATCTTAGGGTACGGAGCGGATTACTAATTCGCAATTTGCGGCAGCATGCACTGAGTTATCCACACGAAAACAAACAGGCTAGAACCTTACTTTTGGGTGATATTCCATACTTCAATAATTAGAGTAATTAAAAATGTGAGAGGCGATTACCTCTTGGCGCTTGTCCCGCTCCTGCTCCCGGAGCTGCGCGAGACAGAGCGCCACGACGCGCTCGAGCGCGCGCGCCGAGCGCGGCGCCGGGCACGTGGCCAGCGGGGGCACGTGCACGAACAGCGTGCGCGCGCTGTCGATGCTCAGCGACGTGTAGTAGATGTACTCGCACAGGTATCTGCACACCGGAAACATGGGATTTGAACCTATTGATTGCCATATCGAGATCTCTATCGCCTGATTAGTATGCTGGTTAAAACCCAACAGAGTGGATAAAGTTTTTTATCAATCATAATATTATTTGTATCAAAGATGAAAAACGTTGCAAACAAACATTGACAAGTAATTCATAGGTTGCGTACCTCTGAATTACTAGGTAGGTACAGGAAGCCAATAAGTCGGTCTACTACTTTTTGACTCTAAGTGTATTTCAGGAGTGTTAGTAGAGTTGTTAGTCATAATTGTGCGCATCGGGTTACAAGCATGAAATTTCTACCACAGATAGAGTGTTCCACCGTGATTATTTTCAGATGTGGAGGGAAGTCAGATTCGTCCCCTGTGAGGCGGGAGAGCGGAGTGAATACGGCCAAGTATCCCTCTTTTCTTTCTTTATTGCTGGTCAGTGAAGTCTACCAGGACGTGTTTGGTATCGTTTCCGTGTAAAACAAATATCAGAAATTATTTTTTCATGTTATTTTTGTATAGTTCTATATCAAAATATGGGTGTATGGCCGAAAAGGTAAAAATCACAACAAGTTTTTTTATTCAGTGAGGTAACTTAGTTCAATTTCGTGAACATTTTCAAATTATTATTCTTATTTTAAAAATCTCATTTAATCTAGTTTCTAAAAATATATGCATGTTGGGCACTTCTAATACAAACAGTAGCTTAAAATAATTATATCTTTACGTCGGCGTAACCAACGTAAATCTCCGAACGCATCCTATTTCGCTTCATTAAATACATTAAATAATGATTATTAACATGCTTTTACATATAATATTTACTATATACGTCCTAGAAAAACAAATTAATGTAATTAAAACAAAATATTTTTTGCTAATGTATCACGAGCACACGGGCTAATCTCAACATCAACAATTTATTTAAGTTACTTTTTGTATGAAGAGTGCCCAATTTGTATATATTTTGGCGCGCTAAAAAAAGGTTTGATCTCCATACAAATTTTCAACCCCTTTTCCACCACCTTCAAGGCTATATTTTCAAAAACGCTGAAATCTTTTTTCTTGTATTCTTATAATATGCCTTAATATAAAGTTTCAAGTCCCGCACTCAAAAAAGTTTTTTATCTTCATACAAACTTTCAACCCCTTTTTAACCCTTATAGGGGAAAAAATTTGAAAACGCTGTAATTACTTTTCTTGTATTCTAATAGTATGCTTTTACACAAAGATTCAAGTCCCGCTTAAAAAAAATACTTGATCTCCATACAAACTTTCAACCCCTTTTTCACCACCTTCAGGGCTTAATTTTCAAAAACGCTGAAATAAGTTTTCTTGAATTCTAATTATATGCCTTTATACAAAGTTCAAGTCCGGCGCTCAAAAAAAGGTTTGATCTCCATACAAATTTTCGACCCCTTTTCCACCACCTTCAGGGCTATATTTTCAAAAACGCTGAAATCACTTTTCTTGTATTCTTATAATATGCCTTAATATAAAGTTTCAAGTCCCGCACTCAAAAAAGTTTTTTAACTTCATACAAACTTTCAACCCCTTTTTAACCCTTATAGGGGAAGAATTATTGAAAACGCTGTAATTTGTTTTCTTGTATTCTAATAGTATGCCTTTTCTAAAGTAAGTCCTGAGCTCAAAAAAATGCTTGTTCTCCATACAAACTTTCAACCACTGTTTTACCACCTTAGGGGATGAATTTTCAAAAATGCTGAAATCACTTATTTTATTTTATTTGCATAACATTTTACGAAGTTTGAAGTTCCTAGCTTAAAATTAAATTTGAACCCCAAAACGAACTTTCATCCCCCTTTAAACCCCCTTAGAGGTTGAATTTTTAATAACGTTTAATTATTGCTATTTTGTTATTCTTATATGTGCTTTTATGAGAAGTTTCAAAGAATTTGTAATGGATTCAAACTTTCAACCCCTTTTTAACCCCTTTAGGGGACGAATTTTTAAAAACGCTAAAATTACTTTTCCTATATTCTAATAGTGTACCTTTACACAAAAATTCAAGTCCCGCGCTCAAAAAAATACTTAATCTCCATACAAACTTTCAACCCCTTTTTTACCATCTTAGGGGGAGAATTTTCAAAAACGCTGAAATAAATTTTCTTCCATTTTATTTTAATACCTTTTTACAAAGTTTCAAGTTCCTAGCATAAAAAAAAAACTTGTACCCCATACAAACTTTGCACCCCTATTTAACCCTCTTAGGGGAGGTATTTCCAAAAATCCCTTCTTATCCCTAGCCCACGTTATAAAAGTAACCTCCTGTGCAAAAACCAACTCTCTAACATTAGTAGTTTCGGCTGTGCGTTGATGAGTCAGTCAGGACTTCTTCTTTTATATAGAAAAGTAGTCTAAATTGAAAATCAAACATTTTTTTGAGTGCGGTACTTGAAACTTTGTATTATTATTCGAATCAAAGAATTTATAAACGTCGTTCTTAAACTCATCGAATTTAGTAAAGCTATTCGTTCGTAGATGTACCTACTTTCATAATGATACCGCGTAATTAGAGCAAATTAGCCGAAAAAAAACTGAAAAAGGCCAAGAGCGAGTCGGACTCGCGTACAAAGGGTTCGTTACTATTTTGTTAAACATTGCAAAAAAAAACTCGCTTAGCAATTTCAACATTGCTTAGATCTGAAAATAATAAAGATGTAAAATTTTCAAGATACGGTTCCACGCGGACGAAGTCGCGGGCAACAGCTAGTATGTATATAGAAGATAGCTGTGTTGACTGCGACTTCGTCCGCGTGGAGCCTTATCTTGAAAATTTTACATCTTTTTTTATAAATAATGACACAAAGGTAAATTAAGAAAGAAAAATTGAATGAGATCTACTACAATCGAAGCGGGGTTGTAGTAGATCTCATTCAATTTTTCTTTCTTAATTTACCTTTATGTCATTATTTATAAAAAAATAAAATGTGGTATTACCACATAAAAAAATAAGAATCGATAAAAAAGATTCTATACAAATATTTTTACATCTTTATTATGTTCAAATATCTAAGCAATGTTGAATTACTAAACATGATTTTTTTGCAATTTTTACGTAATTGTAACAACGAACTCATCGTACGCGAGTCCGAAACGCTTTTGGCCTTTTTTTTAGTTTTTTTTCGGCTAAATTGCTCTAATTATGCGGTATCATTATGAAATTAGGTACATCTACGAACGAATAGCTTTACTAAATTCGATGAGTTTAAGAATAATACGTTTATAAATTCTTTGATTCGAATAATAATGCCTTTATACAAAGTTTCAAGTCCCGCACTCAAAAAAGTGTTTAATATTCATACAAATTTTCAACCCCCTTTTCACCACCTTCAGGGCTGAATTTCCAAAAACGCTGAAACCACTTTTCTTGTATTCTATTGATATGCCTTTATATAAGGTTTCAAGTCCCGCACTCAAAAAATGTTTGATCTTCATACAAACTTTCAACCCCTTTTTCACCACCTTCAGGGCTGAATTTTCAAAAACGCTGAAATAACTTTTCTTGTATTCTAATAATATGTCTTTATACTAACTTTCAAGTCCTGCGCTCAAAAAAATGTTTGATCTCAATACAAATTTTCAACCCCTTATTCACCACCTTAAGGGCAGAATTTTCAAAAACGCTGAAATAACTTTTCTTGTTTTCTAATTATATACCTTTATACAAAGTTTAAAGTCCCGCGCTCAGAAAAAGGTTTGATCTCCATACAAACTTTCAACCCCTTTTAAACCCTTGTAGGGGACGAATTTTCAAAAACGCTGAAATTACTTTTCTTGTATTTTAATAATATGCTTTCACAAAAAGATTCAAGTCCCGCGCTCAAAAACATATTTGATCTCCATACAAACTTTCAAACCCTTTTTTACCACCTCAGGGGGTGGATTTTCAAAAACGCTGAAAGTAGTTTTCTCTTATTTTATTTTAATACCTTTTTACAAAGTTTCAAGTTCCTAGATTAAAAAAAAACTTGTACCCCATACAACCTTTGCACCCCTATTTAACCCTCTTAGGGGAGGTATTTCCAAAAATCGCTTCTTATCTCTAGCCCACGTTATAAAAGTAACCTACTGTGCAAAAATCAACTCTCTAACATTAGTAGTTTCGGCTGTGCGTTGATGAGTCAGTCAGGACTTATTCTTTTATATATATAGATCACTATATGGTATGGTTGAAAATGGACTATTTCTTTCTCTGCTAACTCATACACACATCAGTAGGTACATACAAGTGCCTTACCTAGTACATAAATTACAAACCTTTCGTAATACAATACTTGTCAGTTCATTTTATTTATTGACAAGCGTTTCGCGTGGAAGTTTAGTGCCTTTTGTTGTTAAAATTATCAGTTTAGTAATATTATTTACCTAAGCACTATGTATTGTCTTCGTTTCTTGGTTGCGACGTCAATTATCAGTCATCAGATAAATCTTGTGACTTATGATAAGCTGAGAATATTGACCAAGGAATATAATACCCACAAGTAGATGTTGACATGCGTCAATAACCGACTTATGCTGCACTTTACCGGACTTCAGCTAATGCAATCGGTATTCGGTAATGGCATGCTCGCGATCTCTAGTTATTAGTTAGTCTAGGTATTATATCACATTGCGTAGTTGATAGTCTATTTTTTAAGTAGGTCCTTTTCCATTTTAATTGCTTAGATAAAATGTAGGCCAATACAACTCCGGTTTGTCCAGGCTTTTCTTAGACGCCACACTGACATTAACTCCAAAGAGTCTACGAAAAGACTGACCTTCCCGCATCCTTGGAGGAGACGGCGCGCACGTCCCCGGCGGGTTGGTTGAGCTCGGCGCAGATGCGCTCGACGTCGAGGCGCGTGCGCAGGCGCAGGGCGGAGGCGCCGGCGCCGGGCGCGGCGCACGCGTGCTCGGCGGGGCACTGCTCCAGGTAGTCCGCCCGCTGGTAGCCCTTGCGGTGCGCCTGCGTCTCCAGCGTCAGGCACTCCGCCACGCCCGACACGCCCACGTGGATCATCAACTGTATTCATTTTTATCACATTTTAATAATTCACAGTTCTTTGTCTTAAGTCGCGGTGCACGGAAGAGTAGCGGCCATGTCCTGGAAAACGTAACGATGGACAGCCTTCAACGCGGTTGACCGACGATCACCAAGAAATAATTGGACGAGGGAAGCCCGTAATCAATTGTTGTGAAAAGCCTGCGCAACTTTTATTCAGCATTACATATCTATCCCTAATATGATGATGATTATCTTATCTTCGTAATCTAGTTCTGTCTATTTAAAATTCCCTTTATTTTAAGTAAACCCATTCTCTGTCACTTTAACTCATATATATGGTCCTTATACTGTGATATAATTGTAACTGTGGACACTACTTAAACCATACTTATAGATTATTTTTTCTAAATTTACGTCTAGACAGAGGTTGTTTCTGTATTAGTTAAATTATGTGTGGCTAGTGGCTAGATTCGGAAATTATAAACAAATATTTTAAAAATATAAATAAGTAATGGAAAAAAAATGCAAAAGGATAATGCAAACTATCATTGAAACACTGTATATGATATAAATTCAAAGAGACATCAGCTTAAATGCTGCAATTTAATTTGTTTATTGATGTACATAATTATTACCTACTATACTAGTTACTTAGGTTGTTACTAAGTAGGTACAGTAGTCTCACATCCAGCACTGGTAAAAACTAGGAAGAGTGCCAGTTTATTGCAATTGGGTTCGAGTCCCCGTGGAGCCCATGTATGAGGACAGTTTAATTTTACTTTGCATTCTAAGCTTTATATCTATATTGCAATGTTCAGATTATTAGATACATTATAAAAATTCATAATAACTAAAATAATAGCGCAACATATGAGTAGTCAAAGGTGAGGGAAGTGCAGGTGGCGGAATATTGAATGTATAGTACTATTGAAGTGCTGGACTAGCGACACTACACACTACTGTACAAGGAAAATGGGTTACAGTCATAGCTGGGCACCGTTAATCAAATAGTTAACTTCGTTAATCGTTAATCCGCTACAAAAAAAGTTAGCTTCGTTAAACGTTAGAGCGTTACATTTCGGAAGAATTAACGCAAGTTAACGTTAATCGTTAATCCGTTAATATGTATAAAATTGCATTTTTATACCTTTGCGTTAGTGACCTTACGTACGACGCTTAATAATAAATATCAGATAACCTCACACAAATCGATCTAGTCCCAAATTAAGCTCAAGAAGACTTGTGTTATGGGTACCAGACGACGATATACATACATACTTATATAGATAAATGTATACTTAAATACATAGAATAACCATGACCCAAGCACAAATATTCGAGTTCATCACACAAATATTTGCCCTGGCCGAGATTCCAACCCGGGACCGCCGGCTCAGTAGGCAAGCGCTTACAAATTGAGCCAACCGCGTCGTTTAAAACGCTTTACACGCAAAAGTATTTGCGGGGCCGATCTGGATTCAAATTCCACATACTCAGTCATATGTGGCCATGGATTCTCATCAGGACCACCGGAATCCGATTCCATGTCTTCCATAATATGGTTTTAATTACCACACTGCACAGTACACTTTTTCTATCTAACTAAATTACACTGCACTATTCTTTATCAACACGCAAATGATCACTGACAGTCATTTATAATAACAAGAAACAAAACACTCGTCACTCTAAGCACCGGCGCTAAGTAATGAAATGATCATAGTCTTACTTGTTATGGACGGTTTTGGCCCGGAAGCTGCACTTTGTGATGGAAGCAAGCCGTTTTGCACAGTGATAATATAGACCAAAATAAACGATTTCACTCGAGGCGAAATTAGTTTCACCCCTTAGGATAAGAGATGGCGCCACTTATTAAAAAAAAGTTTAAAAAATTGTAAGTCCTGAACGGATACTCCGATTTTGACGAAAGAGGTGCCAAACGGCAGATAGTTACCCAATTTAACATAAAAAAAATTGAAAACAGGAAAAAAATTATTTTGGATACCCAAAAAAATATAATTTCTGAAAAACTATTTAAAATTTGTGATTTTTTGGAATTTTACTCGTAAAAATGTATGTACATGGTACTTTTTTTATTTATTTATATTAATATACAACTAATTTTACATTTACGAAAAAAAACCGCATATCATTAGCCCGTATAGTTTCAAAGTTATTGAAGAATACAGACATGGCGCCGCTGGGTCAAAAAATCTTACAAAAAATCTTAAACCTCAACGGATATTCCGATTTTGATAATTAAGGTGCTAATCGACAGATAATTACTTAAATTAGTTTTAAAAAATAAAATTAAAATTAAAATAGGCAAAAAGTAAAAATAAATACAAAAAAAACATACATTTTGAAAAAAAAATGCAGTTTTTTGGGGGTTTTATGTAATTTCATGCAAAAAAATGTATGAATGTATGACTTTATTTTACTTATGTATATTATAACACTATTAATTGATCGATTAATAAAAAACCGCATATCGGGAACAATGGAAGAAGAGTGGGGAGGCCTTTGCCCAGCAGTGGGACATCATGGGCTCACAATAATAATAATAATAATAATATCAAGAACTTGTACAGTTCCAAAGTTATTGAAGATTTTACTATAGGGTGCCGGTGCGATGTTGCCGCCGCACGTGCTACTTATGTACATGTATTTATAAAAGTATTCTCCCGCTTCGAAGGTACTGATTACCCTGAAAATATAACCACAATTGAAAAAACAAATAATAATCATCACAAGTAGCACACAACTCCACTTATATCCCTTATACAGCTTAAATTAGAGTTTTAACGGCAACCTATTTGCTAATATCACAAGTATATTTTACTTACTTTACGTTTTATTGTCACTAAACTTTCATTGTAACGTGCAAGTTAGGCCGGTGCATCGGCTGCAACAACGCATTTTGCCACAGCCCGATTTGCACCCATAATGACTGTTCTATTGTGGATCGCACCTGCAACCTGCTTCCAACGCCATTCCACTCCCAAAAAGAAAGGACTTGGGACAGGATATATATCCAAATTAAGACGTTTTTTGCACATTTGGCTCGCTTAAAACGCTACACGCAGAACATGTTGTTCAATGGCAGCTGAAGTAGTCGGCGAATGGCTTGTCGCCAGCTCTGTGAAAGCATTGAAGCATTAAAATTGTACTCAGTCGTCAGTGCGACGGTCGTACTAGCAGCAGATTACAAAACAGTTATTACTTAATGAAATGATGACTGCACTTCAAGGCTTTCACAGAGTATGACAAGATGTCTAATTTCAATACAATAAGAAAAGAGACCTGTTTTAAAACAGGCATGTTATACCCTGAAATAACTACTGCTTTTGCAAGTACATCGCTATCTATAGAAATTCTCTCTGGATACGGTGTATTGCTCATGTGAAACGGTTACTTAGGGCCATTTTTGTTTCTTTTTTTTGGGGTGTGTTTACATAATTAATGTCATTCATTATTATAACAAAAATGTTTAATTACCGCAATTAAGTCCCGTTTTATTATTTTGATGTAATGTGTGAAAATCGTGTAAGATTCGATCACTATATTAATGTCATTCATTGGTTCTCAATTAATAGTAACGTTGTGTTGTTGTGTGTCCCAGATTCACATACGGTGCTCCAACAGAGCATTATATTATTACTGTTAATGCGATTCGAAAAGATCTGTTTAAACTAAAAAACACTGAACTAAACAAGCTTTTGAGATACCGTCCATCTATTTCAGCTGCAAATTGAATACCGTTTCATGCTAACCAAGTGTGGGTTCACGTTTTAATTTGGAAATATCGAGTCCCAAGTCCTTCTTTTTGGGAATGAAACGGCATCAAAGGTAGGTGGAATCCACAATAGTTGAAGGTTAGTTCAATATGAAAACTCCTTGAACATTATGGATACAAATTGGGCTGTGGCACAATGCGTTGTTGTTGCTGATGCGACGGTCTAACTTGCACGTTACAATGCAAAGCCTGCAAAGACTAAAGTGAAAATAAAACGTTAAGTAAGTAAAATATTGATTCAGAAATGCTATTTAGCATCTAATATACTTGCGATATTAGCAAACAGGTTGTAAAAGAGCCTATTCACTCGTTAAAACTCTAATTTAAGCTGTATAAGGGATATAAGTGGAGTTGTGTGCTACTTGTGATGATTATTATTTGTTTTTTCAATTGTGGTTATATTTTCAGGGTAATCAGTACCTTCGAAGCGGGAGAATACTTTTATAAATACATGTACATAAGTAGCACGTGCGGCGGCAACATCGCACCGGCACCCTATAGTAAAATCTTCAATAACTTTGGAACTGTACAAGTTCTTGATATGCGGTTTTTTATTAATCGATCAATTAATAGTGTTATAATATACATAAGTAAAATAAAGTCATACATTCATACATTTTTTTGCATGAAATTACATAAAACCCCCAAAAAACTGCATTTTTTTTTCAAAATGTATGTTTTTTTTGTATTTATTTTTACTTTTTGCCTATTCTAATTTTAATTTTATTTTTTAAAACTAATTTAAGTAATTATCTGTCGATTAGCACCTTAATTATCAAAATCGGAATATCCGTTGAGGTTTAAGATTTTTTGTAAGATTTTTTGACCCAGCGGCGCCATGTCTGTATTCTTCAATAACTTTGAAACTATACGGGCTAATGATATGCGGTTTTTTTTCGTAAATGTAAAATTAGTTGTATATTAATATAAATAAATAAAAAAAGTACCATGTACATACATTTTTACGAGTAAAATTCCAAAAAATCACAAATTTTAAATAGTTTTTTCAGAAATTATATTTTTTTGGGTATCCAAAATAATTTTTTTCCTGTTTTCAATTTTTTTTATGTTTAATTGGGTAACTATCTGCCGTTTGGCACCTCTTTCGTCAAAATCGGAGTATCCGTTCAGGACTTACAATTTTTTAAACTTTTTTTTAATAAGTGGCGCGATCTCTTATCCTAAGGGGTGAAACTAATTTCGCCTCGAGTGAAATCGTTTATTTTGGTCTATATTATCACTGTGCAAAACGGCTTGCTTCCATCACAAAGTGCAGCTTTTTTTCATAACAAATAGAACTATCAAACGAAACAAATCTCTTCACAGTTTTCTCACTCGCACGCGCCGTCAAAATATATCTAGTTTTGTTTTTGTTTCACTCGCTGCCACGCGCCGCCCGGCACTTGTCTGAACCTGTTTTTCGCGCCGCGCCGCGGTGCCGTGCGGTAAATAGTAGTTAACGATTAACGAGTTAATGCCCAGCTATGGTTACAGTGTATTGAAGAAAAAACAACAAAATCAACAGTTTACTGAAAAAAAACTGGGTTTTTCTTTAGTGCAGGGAATTTCTAAACCACATAATATGAGCTATAGTAAATATTTCGGTTTTTCATAATGTCCCATGCTAATCATGAGAAAAATGACAGTTGTAAAGTTCAGTAATTTAACTTAATTTCATAAAATTTGTTAATAGAAAAAAATACGTATTTTTTTGTATTTCTTAATTTAGATTGACAAAAAATACTACAGTGGAATCCGTTTATAATGACATCAAAGGGAATTGACAAACACGTCATAATAAGCGGACGTCATACAAAGCGTTTAGTGAAAAAAAAAAACCGGCCAAGTGCGAGTCGGACTCGCGCACCGAGGGTTCCGTACAAACACTTTCCATCCCTAAGTGGTTAAGTTAAGTTTGCACCTGGTATGTATAGCGCCCCATATAAATTAGGTGCAAAGTTAGGTATTAAAAAAAAAAAATATGGTTTTCGTAATTATTCCTTTATCTATGCTATAAGACGTTGCTTCGTACCAAATTTCAAGATTCTGAGTTCACGGGAAGCACCCTGTAGGTTTTGATTCCCTTGCAAGTGTCGAAAATTTGCAAATTAGGTGCAAAGTTAGGTATTAAAAAAAAAAAATGGTTTTCGTAATTATTCCTTTATCTATGCTATAAGACGTTGCTTCGTACCAAATTTCAAGATTCTGAGTTCACGGGAAGCACCCTGTAGGTTTTGATTCCCTTGCAAGTGTCGAAAATTTGCGGCATAAACGGCTGTATCTTTTGATTGCGTTGGCTTAGAAGTTTGATTTTTTCACAGCTTCAAGGGACAGTAGACCTGAGTAATTGATATAAATTTCAGCTTCATACGTCCACGCGTTCCTGAGAAAAAGGGTCTTGACAGACGGACGGACAGACGGACAACAAAGTGATCCTATAAGGGTTCCGTTTTTTCCTTTTGAGGTACGGAACCCTAAAAAACGATTGCTTAATCCGGTTCTTGTTTTTGAAAATCTAAGTTTGTCAAATGACCCATGCCAAATTCCTTCGCGAGAGAAGAGTTTGATTCCCCATTTTCTAGACTGCATATTGCACCTTTCACCTGGATCGTAAATGCTTTGCTTTTTTGCTAAAAGCAATGTGTAGTCACGTCATAATAGGCGGTTGGTCAATACAGGCGGAGTCATAATAAACGGATTCTACTGTACTAATAAGTGAAAAAACTGATTATGAAGTTCTGCAAAGGAAATGAACAGTAGCACTTTATAATTTATTATGGTTCAGTAACTTTACTATGAACTGTTGTTACTTACTTTTTAGCAACATAGTCTTGTCACAGATCTATGGAACAAATGGAAGTGCCGCAATGATTGATATGTTGAAATAAATAAATTAGTGAAAGTTTTATGTTACCTTGGGCTCGTGCGTCTCCCAGAGCGCGGGCACGAACTCGTCGACGTTGCTGTAGGTGACGGGCAGCTCGAGCGTCACCAGCTCCACGTTGTGCTCACGCTCCACCGCCGCCTTGTCCATTAGCTTCACTGCCTCCCAGCTTGCGTTCACGGGGTGGCCGATGAACGGCCCGAACCCCGTCACCAGCACCATAGGCTTGAAGTAAAAGTCCAAGTCGTTACACATTTTTGCGGCAGCGGACCCCAATGCACTGATCGAGACCGCTGTTGTGAATTAGTAGGCAAGGCGTGAATGAAAATAATAATTAAATATTTGCTTCACATAAGTTTTGACGTTTAGTACTAATGATAAGAATGTGTCAGGTGATAAGCAATATCATATCAAATTTGAAGGTTGGCGGCATTGTTGTAAAAATGTTGCCATGTGATTCATAAAGGTGGCCGATCATCATACTCTTGCTGATCGCCGTTGCTGGAATAGTAAAATGTTATCGATACGTAACTACAACACTATCAATCAGACATGATCAGCCGGTCGTCAGTCACTTCATTTTCATTCGTTCCATTCAATTCAGTCATCATTCGTTCATTTAAAATGAACTGAACGTAATCTTTGATATTCATGGCGCGTTTTAATTTTTTATTAAATGATGTGCTCATTTAGGTAACACAAAAATTATAATTTATTATAGTTGTAGTTACAGTTTTAGTTATTATAGTTGAACTAATATCAAATTGGCGGTGTGAAAGTTAGTGCCGCAGTGTTTACCCAGTTATAGGTTATGTTAGGGACGAATCCATATTTCATTAATAAACCTTATTTATAATGACGGAGGGCGAGTGTAGCAACAATACGCGGACGGTGGCCGTGCCGTGCCCGTTCGTAAAGCGGCAAGTGGAATGCGTGGGCGCCGCGTTTCTGAGATATTTCAACATCAAATGCCACGGCGAGGATGCTTTGTTCGAGACGTCGACGGCGCACGAGAAGGCGGAGGAGCTCGTGTTCGAGGACGACGTGGAGTACCTGCGCAGCCTCGACCCCAAGGAGTGGAAGCAGCAGGACCACTACGCCGTGCTGGGCATGAAGCGGCTGCGCTACCGCGCCACGGACGACGACATCAAGCGCGCCTACCGCCAGAAGGTGCTGCGGCACCACCCCGACAAGCGCAAGGCGCAGGGCGAGGAGGTGCGCAGCGACGACGACTACTTCACCTGCATCACCAAGGCGTACGAGATCCTCGGCACGCCCACCAAGCGCCGCTCCTACGACTCCGTGGACCCCGAGTTCGACGACACGGTGCCCACACAGAACGAGGTCAAAAAGGAAGGATTCTACAAAGCGTTCACTAAGTTCTTCGAGCAGAACGCGCGGTGGTCTGAGAAGAGGAACGTGCCGCTTCTGGGCGACGAGAACAGCTCCCGCGAGGCGGTGGAGAGGTTCTACGCGTTCTGGTACGAGTTTGAGTCGTGGCGCGAGTTCTCGTACCTCGACGAGGAGGAGAAGGAGCGCGGGCAGGACCGCGAGGAGCGCCGCTGGATAGAGAAACAGAACAAAGCCGCTCGAGCCAAGCTGAAGAAGGAGGAGATGGCGCGCATCCGCAGCCTGGTGGACCTGGCGTACGCCAACGACCCGCGCATCCAGCGGTTCAAGCAGGAGGACAAGGACAAGAAGCTGGCCGCCAAGCGAGCCCGACAGGTACTCTATCTTGCTTTGTTATGTTTATTTTCGTTGCTGTGCATGTACTAATCATACTAAATAATGATAACATTATGGAATTGTTTGGTCTAGTACAGTGACGGGAATTGCGTCCTAAATGGACGTATTTATGCAAAGGGGAACCAACCTACATTCAACATTTGTACTTTATGCTATAGTTACAGGGTTCAATGTTTTGATATGTGGACTGGTTCCTTTTTTGCATAAATATGTCCAAATTAGTTCTTAGTACAAATATTACTCAAGCATAGTCTATTCCCACCCAGTAACCGATTTTACCTTAATATTTACATGTAAACAAATATTTAAAACTCCAAACAATCAGTCACAAAACATAGGAATGGTTAATTAAACTATACAGGTGATAGTTATGGCCACTCTGGTTTCCAGTTCTGCGGAAGTTCAGGACTAGATATATAATTTATGAACTTCCCCAAATTGCCTTAGAACGAGGCAGCTAATATAATATGTAATTAGTTTGGGTTTGATAATTGTATGGCATATTTATTATGATGACCATACAAAAGAAAGAAAGAATATATATTACTTTTGCCACACCAAATTCTTATTTATTTTATTTATTTATATTTATTTATTTATACATGGAGAACCAACAGCTTAACTTACCCTAATAGTGACATAGCTAGTAATACAGAGCCAATTATTACCTCACATAAAGCAACGTAATAATATTTAACATTAAGTTAAATAACACGCACAGTTTTACAAAGACACATGCAATAATAACAGCAAATTAATATAAAAAAAAAATAGAGAAACTGAATTATGAAGTTGGAACGAAGTTGCACAATAAGTAGGTACCTAATTAATTACAGTGTGCTATTTATAATCTGCAGAGTTCATGCACAAAAGCTAACAATTCATAAACATACTTTACGCTCGGGCATACCTACTACCTACAATGTTAGTATTTATTTTTTTTAATCAAAGAAAAATGATGACAATTTACGCCTCACGGAAGGAATGGAACAATTAAAAATGTCAATATCTTGGTCTCTTGTCACATTATTTAAGCAGCGACTGGCTCGAATCAGAAAACTATTTTGCCTATATTTGGATGAAACACATTTGACTGAATTATTGTGTTACTATTTTCAGTCAAGAGAATAGTGATCAAATCCATTAGAATAAATGAAGTAGTAAGAATTAAGTTGTTGTTATTTTAAATTTTAGCATATTTATAGACCTCATTTAGATTTCAACTAATGCAACAGACAAATTTATGGGATATTAATTTGTAGGATTGTGTTACATGGTTTAGTTGAATGGTTGTGTTCATTTCATTGCCATGTTTCAAATACGGGTGATGGTGACGCACCATTCTCAAGAAAATATTGGCTAATAGAAGGGTCACACTCAGTGATCTGGGTCTTGATTTAATATAAAATTGTAGTTAGTCAACTTCAGTTCACTAAAATTATCCATCGAGAAGATGAAATAGATCTCAAAACTAAAATAAAAGCTGATGAATTCATGCACATTAGGGTGCTTCTTATTTTCTAACCACCTACTCTCACCCCCCCTCGTTCTAGGACATGAAAAATGTCTTAGTTTTGTATTTCTTTTTTTAGGGGTTGTTACCGCCCATTAAAAATATAAAAATAAATCACAGACGTTTTTACGTGATCTGGGATAAAATCAGGTGAAGGAATAAATAAAAAATCGTCTAAATAAGAATGCACATGGCAAACCTTTACTACAGTGTACAGTGAATGGTATTTGTGATACTGACAAACAAATGTAATTTGAATGAGTATACTCTTAAATTTATAGTGATGGTGAATAATATCAGGAAAATAATTTCCTACATGCTCTAAACTCTAGCTACCTCAAAATCAGTAGTATTTATTTTGACTACATATTTCATGGAATGGTATCAAAAAATTACTAATTTGCACCAGCCTTATGAATGTGTATGTACATTAAGACAGCTGACATGATGATAATTTAATTCTCCTTTTATGCAATTCCAGGATGCTGTACAAGCTAAGAAAGCGGAAGAAGAGCGTCTCATCAAAGAAGCCTTGCAGGCGAAGCAGAAGGCCGAGGAGGCGGAGCGCGCGCGGCTGGAGGCGGCGCGCGCCGAGCGCGAGCTCTCCAAGAAGGTGCTGCGCAAGGAGCGCAAGGCGCTGCGCGACCTCTGCAAGCAGCACGAGTACTACGCGCAGGGCGAGGCCGAGGCCGTCGCGCACATGGCCGCCCTGGAGAAGCTCTGCGAGATGATGAAGGTCGTCGAGCTGCAGGACTTCGCCAAGAGGCTGGAGGCGGACGGGCGGGAGGCCTTCGTGCGGACCGTCCGGGAGGCCGAGGACAAGCTCGAGGAGGAGCGGCGCTCGCTGTTCGAGACCAAGAGGGCCGAGGAACAGAAGGTCAAGAAGGAGCTCGCCTCCAAGACGCCGCTCGAGTGGTCGGCCGACATGACGCAGCTGCTCATCAAGGCCGTCAACCTGTTCCCGGCCGGCACCGGCCAGCGCTGGGACGTCGTCGCCAACTTCCTCAACCAGCACGGCTCCTTCCTCGACGAGCGCCGCTTCAACGCTAAGGAAGTGCTCAACAAGGCCAAGGATCTGCAGAGTTCAGATTTCTCCAAGAGCAGCCTCAAGAAGGCCGCCAACGAGGAGGCCTTCGACACGTTCGAGAAGGAAAAGAAGAAGACGGTCGGCGGCGTCGACGACTCCGGCATATCGAAGAGCGACAGCGGCTCCAAGCTAGTCAACGGCAGCGCCAAGCCCAACATGAACGGCGACGTGTCCAAGGCGGAGAAGGAAGTCAAAGAGGTGGCCTGGACCAAGACCGAGCAGGAGCTGCTGGAGCAGGCGATGAAGACCTTCCCGGTCAGCACGCCGGAGCGCTGGGACAAGATCGCCGACTGCATCCCCAACCGCTCCAAGAAGGATTGTATGAAACGATACAAAGAACTAGTAGAATTAGTTAAAGCGAAAAAACAAGCCGCAAACTTAGCTAAATAACATTAAATGACGCCTAGTTCTATATCAAATTGTAAAATACATATTTTTATCGGATTGAAGGCATTTTTGGACTTGCAAAACTCCTGTCGAGACGTTGGAAAGGTTCAATTTTATTTAATGATTTCGACAGTAGCATGGTTCTATGAAAGAGCAATGTTTCTTTAGTGCCTAAGACTAGTAAGCTAGCCTTGCGTGGCAGAGTTGATGGTTCGAAGTTTAAAATCCTGTATCTATTGTATACTCGTGCCGAGCAGCCGTCGTTGTTCCGTGGCATTGCCGCAGCGCGCAGTAACTGCGTAAAAGACGAGTCAGCAGCTGTCTCACACGATAGACATTCAAATTGAAATATTTATTTTGTAAATAGACCACAAGAGCTCTTACCATTCCAACCTCTCGCCTCGTCCTCGGAACATCTCCACTAGATCGGTTTGGTACAAACCGACGCCAGATCGTCAATGAGCCATTTCCTTGGCACTAGACATTTTAATCACATCCGCCATGTGTGCAAGCTTCTCCGGTTATTATTTGCACTAATTATACAAATTCCATTGGGAGCAAGTACTCTTATGACATTTTTGAATACAAGTCATTCGTTTTGTCATTTTCGTCTGTTGTTTCATTATTAATCTATTACCAGACATTGGTATCCTATGTGCAATATTGCCCGAATTTCATATGCCATAATCTATCACTTGCCATAATATTCATTTGCCATAAATCTTTTTTTCTCTGTACCTAAGCTGCAACTTTTCGGGATTGTCATAAAACAAACCTAACCTAATGATTTCTCCATGAATAGTATGAAAGAAATCCCGAAGAGTTTATGATTTATGAAATAAAAAGTTTATGGCAAGTGATACATTTATGACAAATGAAATTCGGGCAACTAAAATAATACCATAAAATACAATAAGAAAAACCATTGGCTTGATCGATTTTGTTAATTACTGACAAGGTGGTGATTTACAGATATTTTGCAACAATCGCAATTGATAACATTCATTTTTTCCAGGGCTTATTCCGATATAATCAAATAAAGGATAAAAAATTAAATATAACCTATGGCTCTGACATCTGATTCGGTGGTCCAATTGGGAGGACGCCCGTGTTGGCCCGGAAAGCCGTTGGAAACGCAGGTTCGAATCCTGTACGAATCATTAAATTTTTCAATTTTCGCTTCATTTGTAAACATTTAATGATACAAGTACTTAAATACACTCCCTAACCCAGTAGCAAATTGATTCCACAAACGCAATTAACGCCAAATATTGAAATGATTTAGTAGGTACATTTCTTTAAAATGTTAAAGTATCCAAGATTTAATAAGATACCGTTACATCGATTGCAATGTCTGTAATCTATAGTCATTTATTGTTACAGTATTAGCCTGCATTTATTATCTCGCGTACAATGCAATGACTTGTAATTGATATTGTACATTTACCTACCTATCAATAAAGAATCTGAAATCTGAAATGCCGGCGATCGGACTACCGGAACACGTACGAGCAAGTACACCTAGGTACAGTCGCCATTAGATATATCGCAGCATATAATAAGGCGTTGATAAATATCTGAACACGACTTTTATTGACTAGGCGTTATACAATTCATGTTCAGATATTTATGAACAAAATCACAAAATCGTCCAAATGTATGTTAGGAGTTCATGGTAGTTCACCGTCGATATAATCCAGAAGTTTGTTTTTGAGTTGTAAATTGCGATTTTTTACGTTTTTTAAATGTCCATATATCTCCGTAAATACCTATCTGTCCTAGAAACAAAATATAAAATGGAGAATAAAGTAAATTTAACTCTCTATAATATTGTCGAAGCTTTCTTCTAGCTAAATGCTCCTAGCAGGAAGATATGAGCAAAAATATGAAGAACGTGCCGGTTTTTTCAATATAACTGCGGTCACGGGGGGGATTGTGCATCTTGCATTTTAAAATTCAAACAAAACAACCGGACCGTTTGTAAGGTCACCTATATAGTACTTTAGTCTATTCACCGAACTAAGAAGTCCGTTGTTGCTTTTGGCAGAACTCCACAGTGCAGATTTTTATCAGATATCAGATTTTAATCTCCGATCATGACGGATTGGGCCGACACTGCGCGGAGAAAGTGCGCAGATGAGCGCCGCCGGTTCCGCCTGATTCGGCGACTGCGAGATCGAGATGGTTGTGCGCGGGGCGCATGCACTTATTCATTGACATATTTTTATTACATAACCCTAATGTCAGATGTGAATAATATTAGGGGCACCATTGCATTACCTGTGCACAACTACTCACCCGAATCTGACCCGATGAGTTTGCAATTGGCAGTTGCTGACTATTCTAAATTTCTAATTTATATCCGCTAGGTGACTAGAATTATGATCGAATAATCGAATACTTAGAAACCCTAGATATACCTGGGCTCATAAATCAAAGCAGTGTTTCTGTTACAAAACAGATTTAATACTAATTGTCATTATAATAATCAATAATCGTATAATATAACCAAAAGAGACAAATTATCTCTGATACCTAAGTAAAAGTGAATGAATACAATCATCATAAAATATGAACATTAATCATTAGAGGTCGAGCTCTACTCTACACTCTAACACAAACCTTCCATTCTGGTGTAAAATTAAATGTAAAAATTCCTGTTTTAATCAGTATTTCAAGTACGTAACCATAACCACTAGCACGCATTTCAAAAAATCTCACAATAATCATCTAAATCTAAAGCTAAAACCTTCAGTAATAAATAATCGAGTTTGGTTCGGTTCCATTAAGGCACATTAAAGGCCAAAGATTGCAATTAAAGCTTAATCAATAATCATTACATAGTATGTATGTGCCACCGAAACGAGACAGTTATAAAATATTCAAGTCTTGGAGACCACGCGTGGAGCTTGGCTAAGGGATTGCAGCTGGATAAGGCAGTTTGGACGGAAACGAACCGGTACAAAATACGCTAATGGGAAGAAAGGAAGCCGCTGATCGACGGCTAGACCTACCACAATGTCAAGTGCACTACTACTGGGTAAACATGTAAAAAACTGCATCTTGCCCAGGTGCTTAATACCACTACAACGGTTTTGATTCGTTCGGCACATGTCTACAGTTATTACAAAACTTATATTATATCTGAGTGATTTAAAAAGACATTAATAATTAATTAGACAATAGAGATTCTACAACAAAATTACCTCCTCGAATCACAATACAATCATATAAAAATAAAACAATAATATCTTCCTTGACTATTTAAAAGTAAACCCACATAGAAGGAAAACAGGGATTCAAAATATACGAAGACTAGTTGATATAAATTAAGTACTTATAAATATTTTGTATCAGCTTAGTGATCAAACAAACTGAGAACCTATGATGGTTGAACCTAAATTACCAGCATAGCATAGATATTGTAATACTGTGGCATAGATAGATACAATTGATGTGCCGTGCAGCTACTATATAAAGGCACATCAGCATCACGTACATCCTTCTTAAACCGTGACACCATTAAATTTTGTACTGATATAGGATAGGTATCAGATAGACCGGTGCGTCCCTAAACTTTAGATACGTGTCGTTCCCAAAAAATATCGAACATATTCTCCGATCTGAATAGGGCAGATTCTCGAGAATGGTTCAATTTAAGTTATGGTTCGTTAATCCGGCTGATTGCAGAAGAAACGGAATTTAACCTTTGAGATTTACATAGCGGGGAGTCGTGTTACCGACATCCAACCCGAGAAGAAGCCCTACCTGGTGTCGCGGAGCCGTCCGTCTCATTCTATCGGGGGAGGATGCCCCTCACTCTCACTCGAGTGCACGAATGTTTATTAAGTGACCGTTCCTCTGGGACACTGCAATCGCTTTCTAACTTTTTTAATTCGCTTATACACCAACAGAAGGAATTCAATACAGTAATTCAGTAGGTACAGTTAAATAAGGTATAAAATAAATAAATAAATATCGGACAACCTCACACAAATCGATCTAGTCCCAAATTAAGCTCAAGAAGGCTTGTGTTGTGGGTACTAGACGACGATATACGTACTTATATAGATAAATATATGCTTAATTACATAGAACAACCATAACCCAAGCACAAATAACTAAGGTAAGGTATAACTAAGGTAATAACTCATGGACGAGTTATTATTGTTCGAAAGATTAAAATTAAAATTAGTTTTCCAAAGTCTGTTACTCAAGTAGGCGATATTCCTAGCGACGCTCTTTGACGATCGAAAAATTTTGTTTATCTCTTTCCATTCAGTACACAACACGTGAATGAAGGGAAATACAACTTTCTTTTGTCTACACAACTTTCTTACTTCAAAATGTAACTTGTTTGGGTGGGTAAGATTTTCTTTGGTAAGAAAATTGCTAAAGCCACATTGCGAGGGTTGCTTTTTTTGAGGATTTTACAAAATAGTTGCATTTTGAGGATGTGAGAAAATTGATTACTAAATGAGTATAAATGTAGGTATGTACTTTATATTATATCACAGAATTTTCGGATAAGTATAGGTAAGATTTAAGCTGAGAGCGCCGTCCTACTTCGGATCGACATACTTCAATATTTAATGACCGTATTGGCATTATACAATACTAGAGCTGAGAGAGAGTACGCATTATGCATATTTACTTGCAAAATTAATTTATTTCATAACCCCGTCCACGGCTTTACACTCCATATATGTAAATAAGGCGATGTATATTTGGTCACTCCAAGTATTACATAATTATTTAAATAATCTTATACATATTTTATTTGTAAGTAAGTACCTATATAGTTTAATTTGCTAGAGTTATCTCCGAGCACCATACAAGGCCCCTGCATCCACAAGGCCGGAATAACGACATGGAATGGCTTCGGTCAAACACCTCTAAAATAATCTTAATGATAATGATAATGAATGTCGCCTTCTCCGACTACTAGGGATCCGGAAGCGGTTGTCATTAAAACTTAAGGGATATCTACTTATGTTATTGTGGCAGATTTCTACGTGTATGTCGCGAACATGTTATATGAAAATTAAGGTATGGCACAGGCCAGTGAGACTTTCTACGTCACTGATTTGTAGCTTTATGGTCACAAAAAGTTTTTTTTTTTTGCCGCCAGTCGTACAAAATTAATTATTAAGCATTTATGCATTACGATTGTCATGTTCTTTGACTAAGTAGTATTTTGTCGTAATAATTGATTTAAAACACTGACGATTTTATGAGATTCATACAGGTAACAAGGGAATTGGGGAGTATTATGAATTTATGAAACACACTCACACTGGCAACTGGGTTGACAGAACAGAACTAACTAACCACTCATACAGTGATGACGTCAAAAGTCGCGCCTGACATTCCGGAGGGCCATACTTCATTTTCTTATACCATGGTGGTCCCAGATTTACTTCCCTCCCCCCCTTCCAATTCACATTTTGAACATCACCTGATAAAATATGAATAAAATCCATATACCAAAGCCATATACCTAAAAATAAAATAGATATCAGGATAAGATTCACAGGTCTAACTTGTTCAAACAAGTATTTTGACATAGCATGGATATAACAAAAGGTATAGCCGTTTAAGTATAAAGAGGCCCTAACGTCAAATTAATTGATGTTTTTTTTTTCGATTTATGTGTTCAGATATAAGATTTGCCTTTTCAGAAAATATTACTTAAGCCTAAAATATAGGGGCATTTTAGGCTTAAGTAATATTTTCAGCTCGAGATAAAAAAATGGTTTTAACTTTTGTTAACTTCAATTAATGAACTGTTTGTTTTAAACTTAATTAGTTTTATTACATGGCTATACCCTTTGCTTCTCTTAATTCTAAATTTTTAAGCCCAATTTTTGCATTGCACTGAATGCTCAAATATCAATAATAATTTACAATATAAATTTTCAGTCTTCAAAAGGAAAAATATAAGTAGATATCAAGATCAAACTTTGAGCATTAATTTTAATTTTGTCATTGTTATAGAAAAACATAAATGTTTAAAAATAGAGAGACTATAATTCTTATGAGTTCTTTTTAGAAAAGCCAGTAATGTAATGGGTGTATGGTACACAGATCCCTGTAATAATACCATTATAGTTCTAGCAACCACTAAGACAAAATGTATTAAATCTATCCAACTTCAAAAATCAATTTGGTTGTTGATGAGTCTAGTTTAGTGCACATACAATGTAATATAGGAATATGTAGATACAGTTTGCTGCAAACACTTTCAGTAATTGAATGAATGTATCATAACTATTTGGTCATGGAGTCTATTATACACATATGTATTCTATTGCAATTTTTATAAGAATTGAGTCCACACCAAGCCATTTATGAAACATTAATTACTTAGATAGTTGCCTAACTGTACTTTAAAAATCATGCTAATTATATTTTATATCAACAAACACTAATTTTCTAAGAAAAAAAAAAGAAAAGATGCTATTGTGAAATTTATGTTTTTGTACTGCTGCTGGCAAAAAAGTTGTGCTTTTTCTTTTTTCTTATGTTTCAAAACAATAGATTGTATCATAGGGTATTTTAACGGTTTTAACCACAGTATGTTGGGCCAATTTGGTGGGGCAAGACTGAGCAATTATAATCATCACATTTTATTAGAGGCTGAAAACATGAATGTGGCTCAAGGCTGCCATTACAATTTTGTGTATTCATTCTTATTAAAAATTATATAAACTGGAATGTAATTAATATCTTAATACTAAACAAGGCACATGGTCCTTAAAATTACAAAATGGCTCATTCATTGGTTTTGCAGGTACCTGCCATCGAAGAATAAATACTTTCCTATTAGGAAATGCAATAGTGGTTATTTAACTATAGAAATAATTTGTTATAACTGATTAAAATAACCAGAATTGCATTCCCTATTTCCTATTATAGATACTGTAAATCTTATAATAGTATAAAATACCTCTTACCTTAAATTTAGGTTAATATTTTGAGCCTTCTAAATTTGAGATTAGCAATCAGTTTAGCTTTCTTTCTCGGCCTAATTAGCTATGTAATAAAAATTACAACTGACCTTTGTTTCACTGTCCTAGAAGAAGATTCCAGTATGTTTTTTACAGTTGTCTTTAGTTTATTATTGATATAAACAATCTTTGCAAACTGGAAAAACAAATTGGTATTGGTTAGGCCACATTTCTGTCAGACAATACATGAAATCCTACTGTATCTTACAGCCCTTTCTCTTCTTATGCATTTCTGCCTGCTTGCTCTTCTTTTTGGCGAGTCCCTCGGCAGTGATGTCAGAGGTAACCGACAGCCTTTTGGAATTATCCTGTCCGTGCCTGTCAATGCGCTGAGGGCTGGGCAGGTCCGGAGGGAATGTTGAACTGTAGAGGTTGTTATTCTCACTGTAACTGTGTGGGATTGGCATGTTATCTGATGGGCTCTCACACGTCTCTACAGCATAGTGCGAAGCTGGTCGGATGCTCACTGGATCAGGAAAACGTGGTTTTTTTCCAGAAGTAGGTGGCGGTGGAGGCTGTCTATGCTGCAGTGAAGTTGTCCCCGAATTTGAAGGTGTGCGGTCTGAGTCAAAAGACCTTGTGTGGACATGTGTCACATTATTAATGTTAACTGTGGAAGTGCCCGGTTGGTCATTATAGTATTGCTTGGACATTTCTTTAGAATGTAAGGCACTAGCTTTAGATTGTATATGCTCCTTTTCAAAAGGTTCCACATAGTTCAAATCTGAGTCCACAGACTTGCAGAGTCTGAGCCTATTGTCTCGTATCATGTCTCTAGGATTGCTATAAGCATCACAGAGGGTAGCTTGGCTCGTGTCTGGTGGGGAGTCTAACTGTTGGGCCGCTAACCTTTGCTGCTTTTTTAACAGGGCTTTCTGCCGTGCCTTCTCTTTGGCTCGTTGAAGTTTCTTGTATTCCCGCTCCTGCAGCAGCCGCGCTAGTTCACTATCCTGCGCCTCGACAGCGCAGCGCATGTCGGCCAGGAGTGTGTCTTGATCCTGCACTTCACTGCTGAGTTGTCTCGCGAGCCGGGCATCTTTCTCCTCCTGCTCTAGCCTTATCCTTAACTCTTCCAGCTCCGCTGGAGACAGCCCTAGTTCCTCGGGCGCTATGTCGTCTAATATCTTAGGGGCCGGCTTGACGGGCGCCGCTCGCGCCGGCTCCGGAGGAGCGCACGACGAGCTCGGCTGCATGAGGTCACCGTGCTGTCTGCGCTGCCGCCGGAGGTTGATCTCGGCCATCTCGCGCGCGATCTCGGCGTCAATGTCGGCTTGGCGGCGACGCGCGAGCTCGCGGAGCCGCGCCTCGTGCTCCAGCCCCTGTTGCTCGCTCAGGGCCACGGGAAAGTCCTCCCGGATTTGCTGGTTACGATACCTGTTCTCGCAAAGATGGGAAGAGATTTCGCGGTCCTGCAGACGGTGCGCAAGCGCACCGTCGGCGCGGACTAGCCACTGCTCCCGGAGGTCACCCACATGCCCGAGTTTGGGCATCGTATCGCTCGCTTGAAAACCCGCCATTGCGGCACACTGCACTAAACTTGAACACTAAACGTGATTTCACCGTCTTCCAAAGTTTTGTATTGATTAGCACCTAAGTTGCATGGGGACATGAACAAACAATTCCAAGTTTCCAATCGCTCCTCCAGTAGATATGTACACAGTACACAACACTGTTTGATAAGTTTCCCGAGCGACTTTCTTCGTTCCGTGAGAATAAGCTGTGGCTTTTTACATTTTGTGTGAACCGAGAACAATAGGGCAAGGTTTGATAATCTACATAATAATTTTAATCACTGAACTCTGCTACACGTTCGTTCGAGCGATCGCTGAGCTCTCCCCGCCTCACGCCTCACTCAGTCTCATCTCAGGCCCCACTTCACATTCACAACAAATTCCATTTCCATTCCAGTATGACAGGTGAATTCCGTTTAGTGATGTACATATCGAATCGTTATCGATTCTTAAGCTGGCAACACATATATTTTTTTTTTAACTGCATAATATCCGTTCCAGACCTTTTGATCCGATCCGATTTATCGGATAATGTGTAGTGTAATAGATAGCACTACTCATTATCCGATTTATCGGAAGCCATCGGATAACGTGTAGTGCAATTGTCCGATTTATCGGAATAAATCGGAAATGTGTAGTGCAATTGTTAGGACATTTCTTCCGATAAAACGGATCGGATCGGAAGGCTGGAGCGGGTTTTAATGTTGATTAACGTCTGTATGATTTTTAAACAAACATTTGACAGTTGTCTGTTGATGTTTGTAGTGATGTAGCAAAACATATTGTTTGCCAAATCTAACGATTATGCATAGCTGATCAAATCGATTTTATCGTCGAACTTTTTTTCAAACGTGAATATATTTTTGTTTGTTTTGTGTAAATCAATATTTTTTTAAGCTACGAGCCGTCGGACTCACTGAAGTTTTCTATGTAAAATAATACTTTGTTTTATTGTTCTTTCTTTAGTTTATAAATTTATCGATTTAATCGATTTCTACCAATTTACAGAAATAGCACATGAATCGAAACGCAAGATTTAGTCACAACACAACTTTAAAAATAGAAAGTGAAAAGTGTTTATAGATACTTGAAAAACCTTGTTTTTGTGAAGAAAGACCTCCTTTCTTCTATGACTTAACGTTTTCTTATTTATGGTTTTACTTTGGTGCTTATATTTTTTGATGCATTATTAACGAAGAGCTTTGATTTAATTATTAGTTTAACCTCCGTGCGTTAATTTATGAATATAATTAAACTTCACAGTATTTTTTTGTGAAATTCAATATGTCGCGCAGATTTACGTTATTATTATTATTATTAATCCGTAAATGGCGGCTCGAAGCTTGTGCCAGTATCAGTTTTTTGGTTTATAACCAATGCATGACTTCCGTGTTAAAAAACTTATCAAAAAAATAAAAATTAAATTATTAAAACATGGGATGAAATGAACATGAACAAAGATGGCCGATTCAGATTTACGTTATATGGGTCCTGTGATGTGACAAGACTATAGTTATTACCTACGACTATATTGCTATCTCTGTAAAGCACGTCAAGTTTCTCCGAGAAAAAACGAGACGACAGTTTATTTTGTCGAACGTCGACTTCAAAGACGTAAAAGCCCATGTGTCAAAATTTAGTTGTTAGTGATGCCCGAATAGATTTATAAAACTACCATATAGTCGATATTTTTTTTATTATGAATTGATTTATGCTAAGTTCCAAAAAAATATCACATCTTAAGCCTGTAATAATATAGAATATAATATGAAAAAATAATGACACGGGTTTTTGTTTGCATTTTTGTTTCACTTGGATATTGATGAATGATGATGATATGATGTGCTCACCGCTCACCACTGCTGCCGGTAAACATAACCAGTGGTGTTCGGCAGGTAAAAATCATTATGAATAGTATGAATATTACATTAGTTGACGACGTTCACGTCTTTCAGACGTGATGTGTGTCTGTCGTATTACAAATAGGTTGACCACGCATAAAACTTGAAACGTGACCCAGTAGAGTTCTACAGTGACCGCTGGAATTAATGTACATAGATTTATTTTTTGTATTATTACATGAGTCTTGCATGCTGTGCAATGCGCATTCTAATCGACACTCAGACACCTATAACTTGCACCTAATAAAAAACATATGATGCAACGATAGGTACGTTAGCAGTCCCGCGTTAGTATTTTTTGGGTTTATCCCGGACAAGGACGCGTTCCTTTTTAATATTAGGATGGTAGTTAAGATATGAATAAGGGGACACTTTTAATGGAATTTCAATACACCGTTCCCGTTTTCATTATTTGTTTGTTTATTATCCTTTTAGATTTACTTAGATATCGAATAAAGTCGCAGAAGTTTGTTTCTGTAGGTATAGGATGCTTTATTTTACTTGATGGTTCGTTAACTAAATACTCTAGTGTTGGTTGATTTTTATAGTTAAGTAATTTATTAAATCCATTTTATACCAGTCGAGTCGAGTCAAGTGTTCCTAAGTTAAACTTGTGGTAATACATAAAAACGCTCTACCCAGTTTCATTGCTCGTAAGTACCTATCTATATGTTTTCAGATATCAAGCTCAAAGTGCAGGGCCTCTATAAATAAGTCCTGTATGTTGGTGGAAGTAGGTCGGATAGCCGGTCGTCCGATTAGTAAAAAAACTATCATCGGACAGTACTCGAGATCTGAACAGGAGTGTTGATTTGTGACTGATTATAGTGATTATATTTGAGAGATTCTTATAAATCTTATCATAAAAAAAACACAGTCCTACAAGAAAATGTAGAAATTAAAACCGGCCAAGAGTATGTCGGGTCACGCTCAGTGTAGGGTTCCGTAGTTGCCCATCCTTCACAACAGACGAGCTTAAAACAGCGGTTTTATGCCCGTGGTTTAAATTACATTCGAAAGAAAGAAAGAAAAATGTTTATTTCAATAAATTACATTTAACTAATATGTGTAACGTTCGAAGTATAAGGACACCGCGCGGCACTTACGTCATAGGGAATGCAACCCGGAACCCGGGTACCCGACTGCATTTGGAGTCGGGTGAAAAACCGGCCAACAGCATGCCGGGCCACGCCCAGTGTAGGGTTCTATTAGTTTGTAGTTGCCCATCTTAAAACGGCGGTTTTAAGCCCGAGGTTTAAATTACGAGAAAGATTTCAAGCTATATAAAAAAGGTCGTAAACGCCAAAATAACTGTAATACGCGCTAGATTGAGTGGAATGTTTTAATGTAGTATAGCACTTAACCAATATGTATAACGTTGAAAGTATAAGGACACCGCGCGGCATTTACATCATTTTAAAGAAAATTATGAAATTTTGTGATAGGTAACTCAAAAACGGCTCAACCGTTTTTATTCAATATAGTTTTCATTGAAAGTAAGGCCTCATTTTCATGAATTTTTTCATAATTTTTTGACCCGTATTTAAAAAGTTAGAGGGGGGAGGGACACTATTTTTTGAATTTCCTAAGCGAATATTTTCAAAACTTCTGACTTCATCAAAAAATAATGTTTCAAGACCCCTATTAAAAGACCTAATATTCAACGACACCCCACACACTAGTGTTGGGAGGAAAAAACATTCACCCCCACTTTAGGTGTATGAGAGAGGTATACTTACCCGAAAAAAAGTTCATTTTTAGTTTTTATTTTACCGTTTTGTCGGCGTGCTACCAACACATAGTCAAACCAAATTTCAGCTTTCTAGTACTAATATGATCACAGAGCTAAGCCGCGGACGGACAGACGGACAGACTGACATGGCGAAACTATAAGGGTTCCTAGTTGACTACGGAACCCTAAAAAAGTACATTTCGACCCTTTAGGTGACTAATGTCTATAAGAAAAAATTACGAGGTATAAAAATGTAATACTAGGTAATAATTGTCCAGAAATAAAAATTACCGAAAGTATAAATGACGAAGTATAAAAATTACGAGATGTAATAAAGACTAACTGGTAAAAATGTCGAGACTTGTAATTCTGAAAAAACCTAATTATAGGGACGTACAACGGCCCCAGGTCTAGAGGTAGGTTAGGTTTGTTTGTCATCTTCAGATGCCCGAAGGGCAAATAAAATAGCACAGAAATAGGATTCCCGCGAAGCGGGCTCCGTTAACTTTAAGAAAAAATGGCGAATAAGTCATTTTAATACTTCGACTAAATTCTATTTCACCATTTTTATTCCTCGCCCTTATATTATAATACTTTGTAATTTTTCCATATCGACATTTTTATAAAGCGTTTCTTGACATTTTTATACCTCGTAATTTTTCCTTGTAGACATTAGTCGCCTAAAGGATTTCGACACTGAGGGGAATCAAAATGATAGGGTACTTCCCGATGACCTAGAATTATGAAATTTGGCGAGTAATATCGTCACATATCTACTACAAATAGTTACTTATAAAAATCTGAAAACTATACATTTGTAATAAAATCATAAAAATATAGTCCGTTTCCAACATCATATTTGGAGAACTCGGTTGCGTTAAGTTTGCACCTCGTTTGTATAAAAAACTTAACTCAACCAGGCCAATTAAGATGGGATAAGTGAAAATTTGTACGGAACCCTCGGAGCGCGAGTCAGACTCGCACTTGGCCGGTTTTTATACTTTTCTTTATTGCACTAAAGAAAACTTATCGTAGAAGAGGCGGACTTTATGGAATGAAGCTTTCTCTATCAGTCAACCTTCGTCAATAGGTACTTCACATTTGAAATTTTAATTAAATAAATTATGCATAGGTACATATGTATTACTTACTGTCTATGATTAAATATATGTAACACAAGTGGCAGTGGGTGGTGCACATTGCACGTAAAGCTGATGACCCAACAGAAAGGTTCTTGAGTGGCGACCGCGGCGGAACGAAACACGCAGCGTGGAAGGTCCCCAATAAGGTGGACTGACGACCTGGTTAGGATCGCAAGCAGTAATTGGAAGAGGGCGGCGCAAGACTGATCGTTGTGGAGAACTTTGGAGGAGGTCTTTTTGTCTAGCAGTTGACAAGGTATACGTACGCCAAATTGTTTCGTGGGAGCGCGGTCGGTGGGGGCCGACATTGACTGCCAATGCCAATCATACTAGGTCGATGCAGAGTCAGCCACCGGCTAAGCTTTCACCATAGATTGGAGCGGAGTTTTTTTTTTTTTTTTTTCGAAATTTTCTCTTCGTCACGACCTAGCGAAATTTAATTTGTGAATTTTGAAACAAAAATTTCTAAAATCGGTTGAGAACTCGCTGAGATCTGCGTATTGTCACAAAGTCCATTCGCTCGCTCCGCTCCAATAATAATTAATAATGCGACCATCCAGTTATTGTCGCATTATTAATTAAGCTGTTGAATAATACGTATGAATGATTTATTTGTATTGATAATTGTGGTAATACATGAACACAATGGCCAGGATTTTCTTCTGTATTTAGGGGAGACTAATCGAGTTGCACCATTGTAGAACCTTTCTGTATGTTGCGATGGCATGGCTGACGTGTATTATCACCATAATATGCAAATAGCTGTAGGTACGCTATAATATGTGTATGTAGCTGTTTTTCGATGGCGCTGCGTTATATTTCCAGAATGTATCATTGGCCCGTTTATCTTGTAAGAGGAAGGGTACCTTCGCTTGTATTAAATACAAAAATGGTTTATTTTAGATTCAATAACCTGTTTCGTGTGATCAAACGGCATTGCTGCACGAATTCAAAACCGTGAGTCGATATATTATCATAAACAAACAACTAAATATATATTATATTTGTTCAGTGACAGTTGTACTTACAGTCATCTGTGAAACGTTGTCTCTTTATTGGTTAGTTATAATTTACTAAAGCCATTCACAGACCGACATCGGGTGGAACGGTTACCTACTGACTCTACTGAGTCTACAAAAGATAAGTTTCTGTCAAAAATGTCATTTTAGTGGCAAGCTTTTATAGCCGACTGTACTTTTCTTTGGATATCCATCAAATGCTCACTGAGACGATTCTAAAGAGCCCAAGATCGGTAGGATTGCTTTTTCTATTATAGAGTTCCTATGGCCAACTTCCAGCTCCATCATCAGATCAGCCCCATGGTACCATATTATTGTATTGTCATCAAAGTTAAGTAAGTATGCAAAATTTCAGCTCAATCGGTTGACGATATCTGCTTTAAAATTGAGTTGCAAGATTTCACCCGAACAAACATACTTAGATACATACTCGTACATACATACATTGCAAGTTAAATAAAAGCTTTTAAAAAATATCACTATAACTTTTTTTCAGAAACGAAACCATGAATACGAAATTAGTTTTGTATGGAGACGAAATCTCTCCTCCAGTCAGGTTCGTCTTGATGACTGCATCCATGTTGGAAATAAAGTTGGATTTCACAAAAATTGAACTATTTAAAGCAGAAAACAAATCTCCCTTTTACACGAAGGTAATATTATAAATAAAAGTATATTTTTAATCTTTTAATTAAGGAGCTAAGATGATTATGATGAGCATGTCTTAATACAAATGGTTGAATAAATATTTATTTTTTTATTATCAATACCTGTTTTTAATCAGAGCTTTACAAATAACAATTCATTCATTAAAACAATATGTACAATTAATACAAATTAGAGACTTAACTCTCCAAAATATTTCCAGTAGATAATAATACCTACTATGTAGATTATCTACAACCTCATCCATATTCTTTTATATTTCTTCGTTTGTTTCGCAGCTAAATACTTATCGTCATTATTTTAGATAAATCCGCTGCAGAAAGTGCCGGCCCTGCAAGTGGGCGCGGACGTGATTTGCGACAGCCACGCCATCGCCTCGTACCTGTGCCGCGTCAGCGCCGGCGCCGCCCGGGATCTGTACCCGCAGGATCCCCTGGCGAGGGCCAAAGTTGACGAGACCTTGTTCTTTAACTCGGGGACGTTGTTCCCTCTTGACAGTAGCATTCTCGTGAGTAGTGCGTCTGTGTGTGTGTGTGTGTGTTTTTTTTACAAATTGATAAAATACTTATATGAATATATATGATTGATAGTTGTAGTTTTTGTTCCATTAATTTAGAGACTTGATCAAATCAAGATCTTATCTTTTTGCATGATATCGGTGTTATGCTAGTCCCAATATTAATTACTGTACTAAAGTATATGTAGGTAATATTTATAAATCGGCTTGTAAGTGAAGTCTGAGCAGGAAAACCTTGTAGTGTAGGTATTGAACTGTTTGCGGTATACCTGCCCCAAACCAGTTCGTCCCCACTCTTCCTCAGGTCACCTGTCTGCAGGTTGCGTTCTGTTTACGTTCTTCCCATAAATCAGAATAAGTATATATACTTACAAACAAAATACATTCGCCCAAGCAATGCATCTAGCATGTTCAAATAGATTAATATAGGTAAAGGTATCGTCTCTATTAATATATATATATATATTTTTAAATAATATAAGAGATGGTGTCCAGTCCTTAAAAAATAAACCAAACTGATACTAGAGTAATTTTCAAAATACATGGACATAGTTAAGGGCTTTAATTAAAACAAAACTTAATGGATTCCTTTGTGTATAACGATAGTTACCCATATCTTTTCGTAACACAAAAGCTAAAAGAAGCGATCGTAATTTTGTTTTTATTATGACTTTTAACTATGTATTTTGAAAATGACTCACTAATTACTTTCAAAAATTTGTTTCTACGAAGGTTCGCGTCATCAATTTGATGCTCAAGTTAATAAAAAAAATACCGGCCACCGGCCACGCTCGGTGTAGGGTTCCGTAGTTAACTAGTTACCCAACCTTCACAATACACGGGCTTAAAACAGCGGTAAACAGGTTTAAATTACGAGAAAGATTTCAAGCTCTATAAAAAGGTCGTAAACGCCAAAGTAACTGTAATCACTTATTACCTTCTGAAAGTTATCGATTACACGCGCCAGATTGAGCAGAATGTTTAAGTGCTGTATTGCACTTTACCAATATGTGTAAAGTTTGAAGTATAAGGACACCGCGCGGCACTTACGTCATTTTTAAGAAAATTATGAAATTTTGCGATAACTCAAAAACGGCTCAACCGATTTTATTCAATATAGTTTTCATTGAAAGTACTTATAAGGCCTCAATTTCATGAATTTTTCCATAAATTTTTGAACCGTGGTTGAAAAGTTAGAGGGGGGGGGGGGACGCTATTTTTTTATTTTCGGAGCGAATATTTACAAAACTGCTGACTTTATCAAAAAATAATGTCTGAAGACCCCTATTATTTTAAAGACCTATTCAACGACACCCCACACACTATAGAGTTAAAAAAGAAAAAAAAATACCCCACTAGGTGTTCGAGAGGTAACCGAAAAAAATTTTTTTTAGTTTTTATTTCACCGTTTTGTCGGCGTGATACATACCCATACTCATACCAAATTTCAGCTTTCCAGTACTAATGATCTTGATCAAGGAGCTAAGCCGCGGACGGACAGACGGACAGACGGACATGGCGAAACTATAAGGGTTCCTAGTTGACTACGGAACCCTAAAAATCACTATGTTATTGCTTGTTTTTTTTTAGGAAATTCAATATGTCACGCAGATTTACGTTATATGGGTCCTGTGATGTGTCAAATGTTTGTTATATTATAATGGCATGTATTTAACGCGGCGACAAATTAATCAGATTTAGGGATTTATAAAAAATTAAAGGGGATAGCAAAAATAATAAGTTGGCGACTAATTGCGGAGACTATTAAAGTAAAAAGTAGCAGCGAAGTAATCAATTTTCGGCTTTGTTTCAATATAAACTAGCATCGAGTTATTGTTTTGGCGACTGAATTAACTAATTAAGCGGAAACATGACAGCGGATAAAAAGTTGAAAATGGCCTACTCTAATTGTTCAATGGAGATTACATATAAAATAAATCAAGGTCATAAAAAAAATACTTTGTTCGACAATTTAAGAGCTTTAATCAAAGTTGAAAATTGCATGTTTAAATAATAATTTTGGTCTATAGTTTTATTTACTTAGTGGTTCTGATTTTGGTCAATTTTTCGTCAGGTGTGATGTCATATTGACACCTATTTTTTATGATTCTATCGTATAGAATACGTTAAAATAAACGTGTTTTGTATGGACAACTTTTTTCTAAACTTAATAATTACCGAGATATGGACTCCTAAAACCGACAATATTTTTTTGGATATTGTGTCAGACTCTGCCTTAGCTCCGGCGCTGCGGGAAGTGCAGCCCCTCCGCCCTTGCGTGGCAAAGCACGGTCGCCCGTACTCCGTTCCGCACGGCTCCCGAGCTTTGTCACGGCGGGCGAGGGCTGCTCTCCCTCCGCGCCTCCGGCTTTTTATATACACTCTATAGGGGTAGGGCAGACAAGACCACGTGGAATCGGGGTTGACAGCTTCGGTTCTGAGGCAAGTCTTATGATAATGCAATGCTTATTTTAGCGTAGCGTGTTTTAGCTAGATTCGGACTAAAATAAGCGTGTTTTGTATGGGCAAAACATTTTTACCTAAAAAACGCTTATCGCCGTTTTCATTAAATTATGGTTTCGAAAACTAAAAAAATAACTCCCCATTACGTTTATATAGTACCCATTTTAATATTTAAGCTGCCAGCAAATCAAAGCCCAAAATGCTTTTTTAGATGGAGACCTGTAGTTGCCACTAATATAAAGTTTGTTATCCTTCTGCTAATATTAGTCGCCAAGTCATTATTTATAGTACCTCACCTATGATTTCAGTAATCTTGTTTATTATTTCTGCTACCTTAAAGTAGCTGCCATTATTTGAATTTTAAAATAGGCTTAGTTTAAAGCTCATTTAATATAAATGATTGCCAAAATATTTAATCGCTGACAAGTTATTATTTTAGTTGCAAATAGTTTGCTGCTCTTTAATTTTTCTGTCGCCGCGAAAATAATAAGCCTATTATAATTATAATATCAAACAGACGTAGTCCCATACAGACATTTGTTCTCAATAAATAACCGGCCAAGAGCATGTCGGGCCACGCTCAGTGTAGGGTTCCGTAGTTGCCCATTCTTCACAATAGACGTAAATTACGAGAAAGATATAAAGCTCTATAAAAAGGGCGTAAACGCCAAAGTAACAGTAATTACTTATTACCTTCTGGAAGTTATCGATTATGCGCACCAGATTGAGCGAAATGTCTTAATGCAGTATAGCACTTAACTAATATGTGTAACGTTCGATGTATAAAAACACCGCGCGGCACTTACGACATTTTAAAGAAAATTATGAATTTTTGCGATAACTCAAAAACGGCTCAACCGATTTTATTCAATATAGTTTTTTTTAAAGTACTTATAAGGCTTCATTTTCATGAATTTTTCTATAATTCTTTGACCCGTGGTTGAAAAGTTAGAGGGGGGGGACGCTATTTTTTTATTTTCGGAGCAAACATTTACAAAACTGCTGACTTTATCAAAAAATAATGTTTAGAGAACCCTATTGTTTTTAAAAGACCTATTCAACGACACCCCACCCATTACTGTTGAAACAAAAAAAAAATTACCCCACTTTAGGTGTTCGGGAGGTACCCGAAAAAAAAATATTTCCATTTTTTATTTTATTGTTTTGTCGGCGTGATACATACACATACTCATACCAAATTTCAGCTTTCTAGTACTAATGGTCACGGAGCTAAGCCGCGGACGGACGGACAGACGGACAGACGGACATGGCGAAACTATAAGGGCTCCTAGTTGACTACGGAACCCTAAAAATAGGATCGATTGACATCTTAAATTATTATTTTTTTCTCTACTCAATTTCGACCGGGTGATAAGATATACGAAAAAAAATTGAGTGCCTAAGAACAGATTTCCCTATCACTTATAGTTTTCGTTTTCTCTCTACTGACCCATTTCGATTGATAAAGTAAATAAGTAAGTAAACACTTTATTGTACACAAAAACAGTTAAAAAATACATCTATTACAAATAACATATAGGTACAAAGGCGAACTTATCCCTATAAGAGATCTCTTCCAGTTAACCTTGATCACCCGGTATAATAATTTGTTTGAAGAGTTCCCTCGATCTGTCCAGACGTCCATCATCCGTTACTGATCTGATCACAAATAAACACTTTCAAACAAAAAAAGAAATCGTTTCAAGATCCAGCCACCTTTTAGAAGGCAGGTAATCGGGAAACAGGATTAGTGGCCTGTATTAATTGACCGCGAGTGTATATAGAAACCGCCAGTGAGAATTTTCCCCATGAAACAACAAAATGGGCATTCAGAAGTTTTCATGAAAGCTGTTTTAGGTATTAATTGATCTTTATTTGATTTTTTCATTTTAGACGGAGTACTTTACCGGCAAAAGGCCGGCTGACGAGACGAAGGTCCAGCAGTGGTATTCAGCCTTAGACTATTTGGAGCAACGGTTGAACAAAAACACGTGGCTGGCTAGCGATAAGGTAATAAAAGTAAATTTACGTGGTGTATCTATCTGCCAAAAGAGCACACCTAGACGCTAAACTTTAATAAGAACGAATCATTCTCGTAAGTTTTACAAAGAACTTAACTCTTTTAAAAAAGGGTACCAACCATTCTCCCAAATTTTAGAGGATGACAGCGGTAATCTTGTCACATCCAAGGAAGAAAGAAAGAGTATGTGGAGAGATTACTTTCATAATCTGCTAAACTGTCCCCCTCTGGATGAACCAGTCCCTCCTCATGATAACAGCACAGATAATCTCGAAGTCCTGCTTCCTACCTTTGATGAGGTCTATAAAGCGATTATGCAACTCAAGAACAACAAGGCTCCTGGCATTGATGGCTTACCTTCGGAGCTGTGGAAGAGCTGCGGTGGCACAGTAGAGTCAAAACTCTATGAACTGCTGCTTAAAATATGGGAACTGGAAGAGCAGCCACAAGAATGGAATGTAGGTGTCATCTGTCCTGTCCACAAAAAAGGCTCCAAAAGAAAGTGCACAAACTATAGGGGGATTGCTCTTCTCACAACAGCGTACAAAATCTTTTCCAATGTTCTGTTAAATAGACTTGAGCCGCATGCGGAAAGGATCCTTGGGGACTACCAATGTGGTTTTCGCAGAGGCCGCAGCACAATAGATCAGATTTTCCTGCTCAAGCAGTTAATGGAAAAGAGGTGGGAGTACGCACAAAGCGTCCATTCCCTATTTGTGGACTTTACTAAAGCCTATGACAGTATAGACCGGGGGGGCCCTATATTCCATTCTTGTCAATTTTAACATCCCCAAAAAGTTAGTTGCTCTAATCGCAACAGCGACTAAAGAGAGCAGGATGATGGTCCGAGTGGGAGGAGAGCTGACTGAAGAGTTCACGGTGATGACCGGCCTAAAGCAAGGATATGCCCTGTCACCTATGCTTTTCAACTTGGCTCTAGAACGCGTGGTGAGGAAAGTTCTGGACCAAGACAGGATTAGAGTTGGGTGGAAAGCATAAGGTGATAGGGTACGCGGATGACCTAGCTTTATTAGGGGAAAGCCGTGAAGAAATGGTGAAGGCAGCTAGTGTCCTGGAACGAGAGGCGTCAAGGGTGGGCCTCAGGATTAATCAGTCGAAAACCGAATACCTCCACATGAAACGCTACAAAAACACACATGCCCGACGTGATAGCCTTCATGTTGGGGCTACCGTATATCCAGGAGTTGACAAGTTCCGGTACCTTGGTTGCACTATTACCGACACCAACACCAGGGAGGAAGAGATCCAAATGCGCATTCAAATTTGTCTACGGTGTAGTGCAGCCCTCCACAAGGACTTAGTGTCCAAGCTTCTTAGCAAGAATACATAATAAGAATACTGTCATAAGACCCATCCTCATGTATGGCTGTGAAGCTTGGACACTGACCCTTAAAGAGGAAAGTCAGCTCCTGGTAGCAGAACGCAAAGTACTTCGGAAGATCCTGGGGCCTACTAAGATGAATGATGGTAGTGTGCGCATCCGAACTAACGCCGAGATTGAGGAGCTGGTGGCCGAGCCGAATATTATCGGAGAGACAAAGTCCCATAGACTTCGTTGGCTCGGTCACCTACAAAGAATGGAAGAGGATCGTGCGGCAAAAAGAGTATACTTGGGGCAACCAACCAGTCGACGACCGGTTGGTCGTCCCAGGTACCGCTGGGGAGACGTGGTGGAGGTGGACCTGCGTGAGCTTCAAGCCGAAAACTGGCAAGAAACTGCGCAGAATCGGGACAAGTGGCGTACTCTCGTTTCGGAGGCTAAGATCCTGTTTGGGTCACTGAGCCAAAATAGTTAGTTAGTTATTTTTAGTATCTATCGCAGGATGTTTGTAATAAATAAAGATAAATAAATGATAAATAAATAAATGAACGCATCGTCAACTGCCATCGCCATCGTCATCATCAATTGACATTGTAATTGGAATCAATTGCCTAAATTAAATAATGTTTCATAATAAATATAGGTATACAAATCTAATATAGTATTTATAGCGAATAAGTGACTTGTAATTAACCTACTCAATTACCAATAAATGATGTCTATGTCTATGTCTATGTCTATGTCTATGTCTATGTCTATGTCTATGTCTATGTCTATGTCTATGTCTATGTCTATGTCTATGTCTATGTCTATGTCTATGTCTATGTCTATGTCTATGTCTATGTCTATGTCTATGTCTATGTCTATGTCTATGTCTATGTCTATGTCTATGTCTATGTCTATGTCTATGTCTATGTCTATGTCTATGTCTATGTCTATGTCTATGTCTATGTCTATGTCTATGTCTATGTCTATGTCTATGTCTATGTCTATGTCTATGTCTATGTCTATGTCTATGTCTATGTCTATGTCTATGTCTATGTCTATGTCTATGTCTATGTCTATGTCTATGTCTATGTCTATGTCTATGTCTATGTCTATGTCTATGTCTATGTCTATGTCTATGTCTATGTCTATGTCTATGTCTATGTCTATGTCTATGTCTATGTCTATGTCTATGTCTATGTCTATGTCTGCGTCTATGTCTATGTCTATGTCTATTTTTGTTAATCATTGTTAATGCCATAAGTATGTACGATTAAATATATCATCAACTGATTCCGTCAAAAATTTCTTCGCTAAATCGACGGAGGACCTCTGTCGCCGGGCTCCTACTTCTGGGCAGTTTGACTTTGGTCATCAAAATGTTTGGTCTTCCCATTGTCTAAGCATGTTTGTCATTGTCACGAGAATTCGATGTAAGGTCAACCGGGGTAATGGCGTCACCATTTTTTTTGATATTTTATACTCTCATTTAACCCCAAGTTATGAGAAATTTAATTAGTGTATAGAAATATTCTTACGCGCTGTACTTCCTGTGGCTTTTTTGCAAGAAAATTCGTGTAGTAACGTTTTTGGTTTGCGAAAATTAAACGATATACAGATGTTTTAAAAAAAACGGAAATTTAGACGCATTTGTCCCAGTTGGGATAGTTGCGTCTTTTTTAAGCCATTCACGATCAATTCCCAAGAGGCTTTCAAAAATTCATGAAACATGTTTGCAATACAGTATTCTAGAAGATAAAGCTAAATACAAGGGATCAAAAACAGTTACTAACGACCTCAGATAGAAAATATATAATCTGGGTAAACGCGTCTACAATATGTGGACGCATTTATCCAAACCTAATTTCCAGATGTTGTAAACCTTTTAGTCGGTCAAAAGTCTAAGATCTAGAAATGTTCCGAGAGCTTTAATTTTTATCTTTGTCACTGACCTATTTAATAAGTGAAATTAAATAGTGGAGATTTTATCCAGATGAGGAGTTTTGTTAAAGATATTTATGGTCAATACTTTCTTCTATCATATTTTACATTATTTAAAACCAAATAAAATTTGTTTTGAAGTTTCGTCTAAGAACTTACATGTAAGTAAAACAATTTAAGAATATAAGCGTTTCTTAAATAACTGTAGGTATACTATCTCGAAAACAAAAAGTTTTTATAGAATAACCCATAAAACTTTACGAACCTGAATTAGTTAAGTTATGTTTCATCCCTTTCCTATACCTACAAGTTTATAAGTCCAGCCGACAGATAAAAAAACAAACGATGCATGGCTAATGCAGGGTTAGGGTTGTATTGTAATGCACATATGAATATATACTTATGACTAACTTTCGTCACACAAAGGAAGTGATCGTATTTTATGTTAACCAAGCTTTTAACTATGTACAAATTTTTTGCAATCTATCCATTTGTGAATTTTGGAGTTTAAGCTATTTTACAGAGTGCCTACCGCGGACCACGAAGGAACTCTTGCGTCTTTGTCGAACTTACGTAAGAACGAAATCACATTTGCGGCAGAGAGGCAAAACTTTGTTCACGATTTGCAGCAGGCCCTCTGGCGTTAATAAAAAAAAAAAAAAAAAATTGGGAGTTTATCAGTAGACAAAATTCCGACTAGGTTCTTACTTATACTTTGACACTAAAACTACATAAAATGCATTACATGCTACATAAAAACAAGCTCGAAAATGGTCTTTATACTGTTAAAACCAAGTATCAAGAAAAAGGTTGTCGACACCTGACATTGGGGCAAATGCGATACACAGACGCAATTAACTCAAAGTATGAGACGCATTTTGCCAAATTTAAAAAATAACCTCCAAGAATTTGACATCGATTTTTTTCCAAACCCAAAGCATTATCAACAAATATAGTGGTTCGAACATATCGTCTTACTAATAGTAGTCACATTTATTACAAATAATTATCAAATATCTAAAGAAAACAGGGATGTAAACAGACTTTGTTGACTTACCTCATGCAACATGTAGATCTAGCATGACACTAAATTTCAAAATGGTCGACCTCTTGAACACGATACGCCAAAACGCCGTTTATGTTACCTGTTGCCCTCCAAGTAGTTTATTCCTATATCACTATATGGCAGAAGTTGAAGTAACTAACGTCGTTTAAAAAGTAACTGAAATAGACGCAATAACCCCAAAGTGGCAATTACCCCGGTTGACCTTATCAAATTATTAGCCTACGTCTTACCTTACCCATACTTATAATTTATAATATGTACCCTTATACTTATATGTATAGAATGTGAGGCGTGAATACAATTGCTTTTCCACTTGATTTACGACTGATTAATTTTTTTGTAGGAAATATCTCAACTTTTCTGCTCCCCTAACTCTCCTCTGAACGAATTATCACCCTTCAAAACCAGATTAAGGCTGACTGCTCACTGGAGCGGAGCTGTTTAAAATGGATCAATCACATTCTTCAGATAATTGACAAAGCTAGAGCTTTGTCACGAAGTCACATCTTTATTTAAAGAAATAAAGAAAAAAAATAATGCATTTCTATTGGCCGTCATAAAGACGCACCATGTTCATTTTCTCCGCTCTGCATCAATGACCACGCCTAACGCCTGCTTAATTGAAATATGAAATGTATTGAAAATATTTTTTGTTTTTCAGTTTTCACTTGGCGATTTGTGTTGCGCAACGACTGTGAGTTCGCTACAAGTGTTGCTGCCTCTTTCGGACCGACATCTGAAAGTTAAACAATGGTTAGAGAAGTTGCAAAAACTTCCTTGCTATGAAATAAACGCACGTGGACTGGAGCGTCTGAAAAATGTTTTACCAATGTAGTATCACGTAACGATTAAATTAGATGATGAATAAATAAATGTTGTTTAGACTGTATCCGCCTGTACCTACACGATAAATAAGTCCCAGAAGCTGTACTACAATCGAATCTATACATGATATGACGAAATGGATGAAAATGTTTATTTCTTATTAATAATTATGTGTGCGTATTAAATAATATAAGTATAAATATAGTATTTTATGCAACAGTTGTATAAGAGGGGGCAAAATACGTGAGTGGGATGGGTTACGATGTGAGCGTAGCGAGACCATAGCGAGACGTAGGCTAATAATGTGAGCGTAGCGAACATCGTAAGAAAGATTTATTTATTTATTTATTTATAGATGCCACGAGCGTGACCTACTTATACAACGTTGCATACAATACTTTTTCTACGATTCGACATTTTAATAAATAAAATGAAAATAAACAACAGAAAATAATTACCTACACGTTCCCGCTCGGAACCAACAAAATTAAAAAAAAAAATAGTCTGACAAACTTTTTTTTATTGACGACCATCTGTCAAAAAAATATGAACTTATACCTAAAGGTATACGTTCACTATACTATACATCCATGCACAGAGGATAAAACTACAGTGTTTTTGATATTATAACAAACATTTGACAGTTCTCTGTTGATGTTTGTAGTGATGTAGCAAAAACATATTGTTTGCCAAACCTAACGATTATGAATGGTTGATCAAATCGATTTTATCGACGAACTTTTTTTCAAGTTTGAATATATTTTTGTTTATTTTGTGTATATCAATATTTTTTTGAGCCGCCGGACTCACTGGAGCTTTCTATGTAAAGTAATAGTTGGTTTTATTGTTCTTTCTTTAGGTTATAAACTTATCGATTTAATCGATTTCTACCAATTTACAGAAATAGCACATGAATCGAAACGCAAGATTTAGTCACAACACAACTTTAAAAAAAAATAAGACGTAATACGCACGTAATACGTAATTGTTTGAGTAATGATTTATTATCGTTAAATACTTCAACACCGTGATAAGAAAAAATATAACATGAACTCAATAGTATCAAATAGAAAGTGAAAAACGTTTATAGATACTTGAAAAACCACTACATCATTCCTTGTTTTTTTTTTATGACATTCAAAGTGTCACGCAGATTTACGTTATATGGGTCCTGTGATGTGACAGATGTTTGTTATAATATCAAACAGACTTGTATTTTTTAAACGGTTTTATTTAGCTTGCCCTGTTTGTTTATTTATTTGGGTCAAATCTAGTAATTGAAATTTGACCCCCTTCCTGTTGACGTTTTGATCTGAAATTTGGTACGCATCTTTAGTTTTGGTGACAATATAATTTAATACATTCGGTATCATTAAAAATCAATGGCGGATTACATATTTTATCACTACTTCCTCAGTATGGGTATCAAATGAAAGGGCTTGATTAGTAGTATAGAGTTATTTATGAAAAAAACCGGCCAAGTGCGAGTCGGACTCGCGCACCGAGGGTTCCGTACAAACACTTTCCATCCCTAAGTGGTTAAGTTAAGTTTGCACCTGGTATGTATAGCGCCCCATATAAATTAGGTGCAAAGTTAGGTATTAAAAAAAAAAATATGGTTTTCGTAATTATTCCTTTATCTATGCTATAAGACGTTGCTTCGTACCAAATTTCAAGATTCTGAGTTCACGGGAAGCACCCTGTAGGTTTTGATTCCCTTGCAAGTGTCGAAAATTTGCATAAACGGCTGTATCTTTTGATTGCGTTGGCTTAGAAGTTTGATTTTTTCACAGCTTCAAGGGACAGTAGACCTGAGTAATTGATATAAATTTCAGCTTCATACCTCCACGCGTTCCTGAGAAAAAGGGTCTTGACAGACGGACGGACGGACGGACAGACGGACAACAAAGTGATCCTATAAGGGTTCCGTTTTTTCCTTTTGAGGTACGGAACCCTAATAAAATGAAAATCCAATATGGCCGCCAATGAAATGGCAGGTTAATTTTTCTTTTCATAACCTCTTCAATATGGGTATCAAATAAAAGGACTTGATTAGTAGAATAGACTTCTTTATGAAAATAAAATGCCGGGATTCGAACCCAGGACCTCAGTAGGCAGCTGCACTACAAACGGCTCCAACCGCGTCGTCTAATGTAAAATAACGTTTGATATAAATGTAATTTTCTCCTTTTTAAATTCGGTTAAATCTAAATCCACTTCCATTTTAACCGAAGTCTGAAGTTAAGTTATCGGAAAAGACTGGTCAGATACAGTAGTTTCCACGCCTCCCTGACACATACTGACTACACGCAGCGAGTAAATAGAATAGACTGACACTGCACATTGAGACCTGTCAATATTTTGAAAACAATATGAAAATAGCAAAGTTTTATAATTAAATTTACTTATTGGCAAATAATACTTGTCTACTTGATTGTACTTTTTTGAAAAATAAAAGTTACCAATGTAAAAGTAATAATTTGGTTAATTTATTGATGCTGGCAACTTCGAAACGTCAAAACTCTATTGCCTATGGACTCTATTGATTGGTCAACGAGGAGATGTAAAAAATGGCTGCCTTGCCTTCTCCTACGCAGGTAGAATTAATTAAAATTAAATAATCCGCGTAGTGCAAATGAAACAAAACTTTATCACAACACAGCTTACTAAGTGATCTACCATATCGAGCAGTTAAAGTTCCGCGAAGAAGAGAAATATTCTGAGATATCCAGTGACAAAGTTTCGTGTACTTCAGTTGGTTTACGCTGCTTCAAAAAATATTGAAATTTAATGTTTCAAGCTGCCCGTGTTAAACAGTTATAACCGTAATACAGTGTAGTGAATATTTGTGGTGTATTCTCCAGTTCGGAACTATAACCAATCTCTTATTTCGTTATTATTTCGGTTTTAGCGAACACTGAATGTCATGAACTGACCAAATGTCACACCCTTCGCGTGATTGAAAATACTTGTTTTATAAGTTAATACGCCGAGAGTTTAGCGTTTTCAAAATGTGGCTTGAACCGTTGCAGGTGGCAGGGACCCACAGCGCTATATACGAAGCGTATTATCACCAGGTAAGTGGTAGTTTTGACGTGAAGTCGCTCCGACTGGCTTGCATGTTTCTCGTTATAAACACCGTGCTAAGGTTGATAGTAGCGTATTGATTATGGAATTACGCTACGACGTCTTGTGTTCGTCGTTGTACATATACATTTTTTCTAATAATGGTTTTCTTGTTGCTGACCCTGGCTTTGAAGATCATGGACTATTTGTACTAGTCCCTGCTCATACAATTTTTCATTATTGAACATTTAAAACAAAAGGAATATTGTGTATTCACAAGTGAGAACACATAGAAATTATGAGTAAGTTCCTATTGATTGATGGCTCTTATCATAGAATAATTCATCTTGATAATGTGAGGCTGATATCTGCTGCTGGATACAGTTTTATCATATCTCAAATTTTAATCACAATTATGTTCTGTTTCTCATCCCAATGTTTTGTATTTGTTCCATTACAATTAAACTACAAATCACAAATATAAAAGTGGGGATATTGGCCTGTGTGTTTCCTCTTCTGATAAGAATAGTGCCCTAATTGTTTGCCCCATAAGCAAGGCCGTGGGATAACCCCAGTATTGTAATAATTTTACTTATTTGGATTGTATATTACTTTTTCAAGATAACACAGCTCATATTTTCCTGTTCTGGAATTTGTATTTCCTGGGCTAATCCTGGTTAAATTTGGTTATTAAGGTAATTTAATTATATAGAAATTATTAGAATATTTTATAACAAAGCTGTCCAAACAAGATAGACTCTCTGGCCAATGCATATCTTATTCCTATATATATATTATAAACAGTGATAGCATTAGGTAGTGCCATTTCGGGTGAATGACCTTAAACATTGTGCATAATATGGATAAGACCCGGGTTTCCGGGACTCGTATTTTTACATAGAAAATTTTCTTGATACGTCATTAAATAAAAGAAAACGCAAAGAAACATACCAAAGAACATAAGTAATCTCAAAACATGTACCTAATGTGCTAGCTTAGAATTATTATCTTTCAAACAAAAAGAGATAGCATAAACAAAATAACTCTGTTAGTTTTGCACCCCACCCCGGCCTGGTCATAAAGGTAAACAATAGAGAGATATAAAAGGCGAGTCAGGTAAAGATAATTTAAGTATGTCCGATGAAAAAAAACACGTGAATACCAAAAGATAAGGCGTAGTAAGGTTTATCTAGTGTCTTCATATTCTCTTCTCGTGAATGCCATATTCTATGCTAGCAAAATAATTGTACAATTACACATTTATAACATTTCTGAAACAAACAAAAACTTAAAACGTTTCATATGAAATCCCGGGATTAAAAGGTATGTCCATACTAAGCTGACGCACCGAAGTCCCACGAAATGGCACTACCTAATCCTATCACTGATTATAAACATGAAAGGTTGTGAGAATCTATGTTCCACATAAACATTCAAAATATAGTTTTGATATCAGAATAGGACATACCTAAGCAATTTTTTATTTTTTTGTAAATTTTATTTAATAAATTCATTTTTTAAATAAAAATACAATAAAAAGTACCTAAGCTACAATATAGAAGAATATTAATTAATTAGAGGGCTAAACAGTAGTTTTTTAGGGTACCGTACCCAAACGGTAAAAACGGGACCCTATTACTGAGACTTCGCTGTCCGTCCGTCCGTCCGTCTGTCACCAGGCTGTAACTCAAGAACGGTTATAGGTACAGTTGAAATTTTCACAGATGATGTATTTCTACTGCCGCTATAACAACAAATACTAAAAATAAAATAAAATAAATATTAAAGGGGGGCTCCCATACAACAAACGGGATTGGTTGCGTTAACTTTGCACCTCATTTCATTCATCATCACTTCACTCGCACTTAACCGGTTTTTTTTTATGGTCACAATTCATCCTTCTACTCAAGTGAAACCACACCTGAAGTAACAACTACCATAACTTACAACTATGGTGTGTCTAACAACTTACAATACCCATTGAAATAACTTTCTGTCAAAAATGTCATTTTTGTGACAAGCTTTTATAGCTGACTGTACTTTTCTTGAACATCCATCAATTGCTCACAGAGACGATTCTAAAGGGCCCAAGCTCGACATGATTGCTTTATTCATTACGGAGTTCCTATGGCACCTCCCAGCTCCATCATTAGATCAGCTCCACGTCATTATAATATTGAATTGTCACGCGATTTGCATATTTGTGCAAAATGTGCGGAAAGTGGGTTAAATTTAACTTGCAAAATTCCATTACAACAGGACAGGTGAAAGTAAATAAAAGCTTGTAAAAACAATGTGAGCTAAATTACAACTTACTGTTATTTTTAAAATAATGGTTTTAGTCCCCTAACTTAAATTAAAGGAGAACCTCCTGACTTTGTGTTTGTGTTATGCAGTTATACTACCAATAATCTTATGATACTTTTTGCTAGATTTTCTTGCAAGTAATAAAAAATGATTTATTGCAGTTATTGTCTCAACCGTATACAATAAATGTGCTAAAGCCTATGCTTAAATAAGGATTTATTGCTTAGACCTTTCAGATACCTTAAGTTTATTAGGGTTTTGTATCTCTGAATATAAAAACAGAACCCTTATAACGACTTACAGTCAATCTGCTCTGAATGTGCAGGATTGATTGAGTTTGAATTTGGTAAATATATCAACACAAAGGCGAGACTAATGAATGTAGGGCCTTGAAGGTTTCATGTTGGTCAAGTATATGCTGCAGGTGAGGAATAAGAGGAGATGTGCCCAAAATCATTCCGTAAGGGATTAAATTGGGGCTGAAAGTTTGTATGGAAAATGTAGAATATTGAGTAGTAAATTTCATAATATTTCTCATCAAAACTTTACATCTAAGACCCAGAAGACTAAATTCAGCATTGTTGGAAATTCATCCTCTACAGGGGTCAAATTTGGGTTGAAAGTTTGTATGAGAAAAGTGGTTTTCTTTGAATAGGAGGGATAATATTTATTATTTAGACTGCATCAAAAACAAACTGTAAAGTTTGTATTAGAAACTGGCTGTCTTTCTTTTTGTATGAGCGATAATACAGGTGCTGCATTATAAACTAATTTTAGAAAAAATTGGGCAAGTGCGAGTCCGACTCGCGCATGAAGGGTTCCATACCTATATACATATATATAATCTATAACAAGTTTGTTGTATGGGAGCCACCTTAAATATTTGTTTTATTTTATTTTTAGTATTTGTTGTTATAGCGGCAATAGAAATACATCATCTGTGAAAATTTCAACTGTCTAGCTATCACCGTTTTTGAGATACAGCCTGGTGACAGACGAACGGACGGACGGACAGCGAAGTCTCAGTAATAGGGTCCCGTTTTTAGGGTTCCGTAGTCAACTAGGAAAGTAGGAACCCTTATAGTTTCGCCATGTCCGTCTGTCCGTCTGTCCGTCCGCGGCTTAGCTCCGTGATCATTAGTACTAGAAAGCTGAAATTCGGTATGAGTATGTGTATGTATCACGCCGACAAAATGGTAAAATAAAAACTAAATTTTTTGGGGTACCTCTCGAACACCTAAAGTTGGGGTGAATTTTTTTTTTCATTCCAACACTAGTGTGTGGGGTATCGTTGAATAGGTATTTTAAAAATAATAGGGGTCTTCAAACATTTTTTTTTTTATAAAGTCAGCAGTTTCGTAAATATTCGCTTCGAAAATAAAAAAAATAGTGTCCCCCCCCCCTCTAACTTTTCAACCACGGGTCAAAAAATTATGCAAAAATTCATGAACATGAGGCCTTATAAGTACTTTCAATGAAAACTATATTGAACAAAATCGGTTAAGCCGTTTTTGAGTTATCGCAAAATTTCCCTTTGGGTACGGAACCCTAAAAACTAATTTATTTATTTATTTATAATGAGGCAGGCAGTTTAACAACTGATAAGGCCATATAACAAGTTCAAAAAATAGATTTCTCATCCTTAATTTATCCGAAAATGATATATCACATGCCTTATTAAGTATAGTTTAAAAAAAATGTTGCTTTAATTAATGCGCGGCAGCGTCAAACTTCCCCCCCTCATCCCCACTAAACGCGCAGTGGCTCTCGATGTCTCCCGGTCTGAATTTACTCAAGACCATCAAAGGATCAACTGTGCCAAGTTTCAGCGCATAGTCAAAAAGTGCAAGGTGTCGTGCACTATCACCCCAGCTAGGAAGCGGGGACCGCCACCGACTCACGGTACTTTGTTCCCACCCTCCTTGCTGAGGGAGAACAAACGCCCCTACCCCTCGGCCCGCCACGGGAAGACAGAAGCCCCTACCCTGTGGGTTCCCTTCCCTAACGCCGACGGGAGTGCAATTCAGCACAAACACCGTAGTGCCCACCCGAGTCATGCCCCGCCAGCCTACTCCTCAGTCTCCTCCACCGGCGGTGGTGAAGTCCATCACAAACACCAAAGTGCCCACCCGAGTCATGCTCCGCCAGCCTTACCCCTCGGTCTCCTCCACCGGCGGAGGTGAAGTCCATCACAAACACCGAAGTGCCCACCCGAGTCATGCTCCGCCAGCCTTACCCCTCGGTCTCCTCCACCGGCGGAGGTGAAGTCCATCACAAACACCGAAGTGCCCACCCGAGTCATGCTCCGCCAGCCTACTCCTCAGTCTCCTCCACCGACGGAGGTGAAGTCCATCACAAACACCGAAGTGCCCACCCGAGTCATGCTCCGCCAGCCTTACCCCTCGGTCTCCTCCACCGACGGAGGTGAAGTCCATCACAAACACCGAAGTGCCCACCCGAGTCATGCCCCGCCGGCCTTACCCCTCGGTCTCCTCCACCGGCGGAGGTGAAGTCCATCACAAACACCGAAGTGCCCACCCGAGTCATGCTCCGCCAGCCTACTTCTCAGTCTCCTCCACCGACGGAGGTGAAGTCCATCACATACACCGAAGTGCCCACCCGAGTCATGCTCCGCCAGCCTTACCCCTCGGTCTCCTCCACCGACGGAGGTGAAGTCCATCACATACACCGAAGTGCCCACCCGAGTCATGCTCCGCCAGCCTTACCCCTCGGTCTCCTCCACCGACGGAGGTGAAGTCCATCACAAACACCGAAGTGCCCACCCGAGTCATGCTCCGCCAGCCTACTCCTCAGTCTCCTCCACCGGCGGTGGTGAAGTCCATCACAAACACCGAAGTGCCCACCCGAGTCATGCTCCGCCAGCCTTACCCCTCGGTCTCCTCCACCGACGGAGGTGAAGTCCATCACAAACACCGAAGTGCCCACCCGAGTCATGCTCCGCCAGCCTACTCCTCGGTCTCCTCCACCGGCGGAGGTGAAGTCCATCACAAACACCGAAGTGCCCACCCGAGTCATGCTCCGCCAGTCTACTCCTCAGTCTCCTCCACCAGCGGAGGTGAAGTCCATCACAAACACCGAAGTGCCCACCCGAGTCATGCTCCGCCAGTCTACTCCTCAGTCTCCTCCACCGGCGGAGGTGAAGTCCATCACAAACACCGAAGTGCCCACCCGAGTCATGCTCCGCCAGCCTACTCCTCAGTCTCCTCCACCGGCGGTGGTGAATTCCATGACAAACACCGAAGTGCCCACCCGAGTCATGCTCCGCCAGTCTCCTCGGTCTCCCTTGCCCGTCTTGGCCCGTAGGCCACTCTCCCTGGTGTCTCTTCGCTTCCCAGCGGCGCCCAACCGCAGGTACTGAGCCCCTCCCACCACGACAAGCTGGATACCGTCGGGGGGAGGTGCAAGCTAACCTAACATAACCTTAACCCAACCAGTTAGGATGGGATATAAGTATTTGTATGAACCCTCGGAGCCCGAGTCAGATTCGCACGCACTTGGCAGGTTTTTCTTTGTATGATGGATAATTTATGCCTAAAAAAGGTTTATGAAAATTTACGAGTATTTGGAGTACGGACTAGTGTACGAGGGGCGTTCAATAAAAAGTGAGAATGAGTATGTTATAAACAACTTTTATTAAATATCATTTTATTTTTCGACGTAGTCACCTTTTAGCATAATACACTTAGTATATCTTTTTTCTAAACTTAAAATTCCATTTTTAAAAAAGGTCTCATCTTGAGTACTTAAAAAATCTTGTACTGCAGCGACTACCGCGTCGTCGTCTTCAAATTTCTGGCCTCTCAGGTATTCTTTCAATCTCGGAAATAGGTAGAAATCACTGGGGGCGAGATCCGGTGAATACGGAGGATGCTCAAGGATATCGAACCCAGCATTACGAATTGCAGCCATTGCAACGGCGGACTTGTGTGCCGGGGCATTGTCCTGGTGGAACAGCACAACTTTCGAGAGTTTACCTCGCCGTTTTTCGCGGATCTCATTGCGCAATGTTGCTATTTGTTTAGCATGTAAAGTGCCCGTAATAGTGGCTCCATGCTCGAGATACTCAATCATTACTACCCCTTTATCATCCCAAAAAACAGAGCCCATGACCTTACCGGCAGATTGGCCCACCTTGAATTTCTTCGGAGTTGGAGATGATGGCCTTTTCCATGTCATAGACTGCAGTTTCGTTTCAGGGTCGTAATGGTGGAGCCATGTCTCGTCCATTGTTATAAATCGCGCCAGATAAAGTTCCCGGTCTTGCTGTATCAGGTCCAAAGCTTCTTGACAAATGTCAACTCTAGTTTGTTTTTGCGTGTCAGTAAGCATTCTTGGTACCCAACGCGCAGATACCTTTTTCATACCCAAGCGTTCATGTAAAATATTATGCACGCTCCCCGTTGAAATCTTTACATTTTCAGCAATAAAACGAACCGTGACACGACGATCCGCCAAAACTAAGTTTTCGACTTTTTTCACAATCTCTTCAGTTACTGCTGTAGTAGGGCGTCCGGAGCGGGGGTCGTCCATGGTCGATGTTCTTCCACGTCTAAATTCGGCGCACCAACGTGAGACTGTCGAATACAGAGGAGCATTAGACCCTAAAGTGTCCCGCAAATCTAAATTGACTTGGTCCGTAGATTTTTTTTTCTAACACAAGTATTTGATAACGGCGGCGCTAAGTTAAATTTTCTCCATTTTCGCTAACGTACTCAATAGCATTGCAAAGAAATGGCCGTATTTTTTTTTAAACAAAAAGTAGTTGTATTTTGTTTTTCATAGCAATCAGCTAAAATAGATTAACTTTACCGGCCAGTATTTAATTTCCTAATATTGAAAGAGTTTGCATCTCATTCTCACTTTTTATTGAACGCCCCTCGTACACGCATCCAAAATTCCTCTGAAATTTTCATTAAAATCTTGAAGAAACGTAATATTTAGTTATTTTACTCGTTTTCTTGCATCTCGCATTTTCCTCGCCGTAATAGTGAGGTCTTCTCGTGTTTTGAAAGCCTTGCTACGATCAGCACCTAGCACAAGTGTGACAGCCGACTCTGTCTCGCGCGAGATATATTACCTGTGTCTATCTTCACAGTACCGTGGAAGTGACGGGCGATGCTATGTCCCGCTCCCGCGACAAGAGTCGCGAAACCAAGTTGTGCTAGACAGACGGGCAGGAATCTATCTTTGAACCACGACTACCACGAGCGCTCGCTCAGCTTTTAATTTCAAGACTTGCGCCAAATAATAAATAGTATAATCTGCTTGCTTGGTTTGTTTCATCGTCGTATACTTATATGTATCTCTTTATATATGTATATTATCTATATGTATGCTTTGTAAGCAACTCTGCATCGCCTAAATTTTTCTGTTTTGTCCTAAGGTTGACTGGTAGAAAATGCCCCATGGCATTAAGTCCGCCTTTTGTACGTTAAGTTTTTCTTTTGAGCAATAAAGTTTAAATATATAGATAACGACTTACAGTCGAGTTCATTTACATCAACACACTTACTTACTTACTTACTGCGCTGACTCAACGACCCAAAGTGGATCTTGGCCTCCGACACTAGAGAACGCCATCCTCCTCTGTCCTGAGCTACCTCCCGCCATTCCGGTCGATGAAGTTCAATCAAGTCTTTAATGACTTGGTCACTCCACCGATATCGGGGACGTCCGACTGGACGTTTCCCGCGTGGCTGTCCGGTATAAGCTCTCTTCACAGCTCGATCCTCATCCATCCTTTCCACGTGGCCAAGCCAGCGCAGTCTAGCCGATTTGGTTTCACCGATAATGTTGGGCTCAGCCACAAGATCTTCTATTTCGGCATTCTTTCGGCGCCTCCAGATGCCGTTCTCCGAGATCGGCCCCAATATCCTCCGGAAAATCCTCCTCTCCGTCACCAAGAGCTTATTCTCTTCCTTAAGTGTCAGCGTCCAAGCCTCGCATCCATACATCAAGATCGGACGGATAACCGTTTTGTAAATGCGGATCTTAGTTCTTCTGCTAATCAGCTTGGACACTAACACTCTGTGAAGGGCCGCTGTACACCGTAACGTATTCTGTACGCGAATGTGAATATCATCGGCTCGTTGGTTGGAGTCGGTGAGCGTACACCCTAAGTACCGAAATTTGGCCACGCCTTTATAGCTGGTGTCATTTACCACCAAGCTATCTCTGCCACTCCTAGTATTTCGGTACCTCCTCATATGCAGGTACTCTGTTTTTTCCCGGTTAATTGTGAGACCGATCCTTCTTGCCTCCTCCTCAAGAACCTGGGCCATCCCCACCACACCTTCAGCACATTGTCCAAGTAATGCTAGATCGTCAGCATATCCAACCACTTTATGTACACCATTCAACTCGACTCCTCCCTCCGACTCTAACACCTTTCTCACTATGTGTTCGAGTGCGAAGTTGAATAGCATGGGCGACAGTGCATCTCCCTGTTTCAGGTCACCACGTCAAACTCGTCGGTTAGGCCAGATCCCACCCTAACTCGCATCTTACTAATACCAGTGGCCATTCGGATCATCCTGATAAGCTTTTCAGGGATACGAAAGCGCCTTAGTATGGCATATAGAGACTCCTTGTCCACACTGTCATATGCCTTAGAGAAGTCTATAAACAACAAGTGTAGAGGCTGAGCATACTCCCACCTTTTCTCCATTAACTGTTTTAAGAGGAAGATCTGATCTACAGTGCTACGGTTCCTCCGAAATCCACACTGGTAATCCCCTAAGATTGCTTCCGCAAATGGTTCCAGCCGTTCGAACAACACATAGGAAAGGACCTTGTATGCTGTCGGTAGCAATGCAATGCCTCTGTAGTTCGAGCACTTCTTCCTGGATCCCTTCTTATGTACCGGGCATAAAACACCCACATTCCATTCAGAAGGCTGTACCTCAGTATCCCATAAGCTACTAATGATCTCATATAAACGTGTTTGCAATGCACCTCCACCACACTTCCACACCTCTCCCGGTATACCGTCAATACACGGACTTTTATTATTTTTCAGTCGCTAGATGGCCTTCATCACCTCATCAAAATTCGGTATAGGTACTTCAACTTCTAGGGGCTCAACGCTTTGCGCCACACGGTTGTCAATTGATGGGCTATTCAAAAGTTCACTAAAATAGCGTCGCCACTCACTTTTGATCCTATAAACGTCAGAGATGAGGTCCCCGCGATCGTCTTCGAGAAGCTGGACATTTGGTTGGTAGCCCTTCTTAATTGTTCTCACTTCCATATAAAACTTCCTCGCTGCATTAACCTTGATTAGGGTTTCCATTTCTCTTAGGTGATTCTCCAAGTGCTCTCTTTTGGCTTGTCTCACAACCTTTCTGAACTCGACACGTGACCGAATATACTGTTCCTGCCATGTACCCTGTTGTTCAGCTAACACTTTGTACCTCTGTCTTTCTTCCAGCGCGGCCTCACACCTATCATTCCACCACCTTTTCTTCTTCCTGCGTTTCCTCGTACCTAATACCCGCAACCCAACTTCTCTAACCGCTTCTCGGGTCTCCCGCCAAGTCTCATCAATGCTATCTTGTACCGGCAAACCTTGAAACCTATTGCTAAGTTCCAACTGGAACTCCTTCAGAATGTCTCTGTCTTTTAGACTATCGGTATTTATATGCAGTTGTTCCCTTGAAAAAGAGGGTTGAGTTGACTTGATCCTTGCTCTAATCTTAATCCCTAACATGTAATGGTCACTATCGCAATCTGCACCTCTATATGTCCTGACATCTTCTACCGTGTTTTTGTGTCTATTGTCCACTAAAACGTTAAAATTAATTAAAATTCACTGTTACCCCGTCCGGAGACTTCCATGTCCCCTTATATATATTCTTGTGCGGAAACATTGTACTTTTCACCGACAATGACTTAGCTGCTGAGAAACTAATCAACCTTAGGCCGTTATCATTCGTAGTTTCATGTTTACTGTGCCTGCCTATAGTCGGGACGAACATCTCCTCTCGCCCTATTTGTGCATTAAAATCCCCCACTAGAAGTTTCAGGTCATATTCGGGGACTTGATCATATACATCCTCCAGTTGTTCATAGAAGTTGTCCTTTACCTCATCGTCAGCTAACTCCGTCGGGGCAACATCATCAACACACTTACGAGAACAAAAATATCTGAACACGACTTTATGCTCCTGGCAATAGGGTCGTGTTCAGATATTTTTTTTCTCGTAAGTGTGTAGATGTAAATGAACTCGACTGTGCATGTCATAGTGAAGTACCTACATCGAATCAACATTAGAATTAGAAGGATGTAATGATAATGAATGACCCCTAGAAATATTTAGTGATTATTCGCTGGGTGCACGATGACAGCGTCAACTAGCGGTTACAATTACGGCGGACTTTTTAATGTCAAATGGCTGACTGTCTTTACTAAGAGTAAGTAAACAAACAAATAATTTCAATGAAATATCGTAATTTTCTTTCATTTTATTCGATTATGTTAATCTATAGTGTCGATAAAACGTTGACCTTCTTTATTTCCCGTCTAAAATGGCAAAATCAATAACTTGCAGATGTAATTCACACGGACCTTTAATGGCTGTCTTCACGAGAAGTAAGTTACGAAATAAACAAAAATTTAACCGAATAACGAATTTCCTGCATAATGCAACCGATCATTTATGACTGTATTTTCGTAATAATACAGATTATTTTGTTTATCAGTTAAACACTTAAACATGGCCAAATTAATTATTATAACTGGATTCTGCTCAATCAAACACAACATCGCTTTCAAATCCCAAACTACAATAAAATGGGAAACAATTCGTTTTTGCTCAACATGTCCAAAATGTAAAAGAAAATAAACGCATAAACATGCTACTCCCTACAACATACAAGATATAATATTAAAAATGTTGTCCTATAGGTTATACTAACCTTTTCCTCTTGATAGCGATTATCCATTTAATTCGTTGTTCTCGTTTCCAACTTGCTTGTGGAAATTTATTTATTTATGATTACTGTTTTTGAATTTGTGATTACTGTTTTTGCCATTGTTTTTGCAATTAACTACGCTGCAGGTTTCGTGCCACATATTTATTTATTTTTAGATGCCTTAATTTCGCTAGTAAAAAGTGACAGTTGGCCTGACGAAAGTTCCTTTTTTGGCCACGGCGCGCGCTGCAATCGATTCGTGGTTTCCCCACCACCTACTTCGCACCCAGCGAATGGCAGTTCTATCCTTACCATAAGGGCACGCAGCTTACGGGGCTCCAAAAAGGTATAGATAGAAAATGCACATCTATAGTAACATGGGCCCCTCACGCCACATCCCAAAAATTTGCCGCGATTTGCACAATATATACCTTTTTAATACAGTTGCTCAAAAAGTGGTACTTTTTGTGGCTGCGTAGCGTGCGAGAAGCTCAATTTCTCGAACTAGTGCTTTTACTTTTTAGTTCCAAACTATACTTTCGAAACGCAGTAATTTTATATTAGATTTTTTACTTGGAAATTATGAAATTAAAAACGCTTACGAATACTAGGAGTATTTATTTAAAGTATTCATTAATATATAAATGACGAACAAATATTAAGAATTTGCATTTTATAGCCTACTCTGTCTTAGGTATCTATGTATGAAATATTTACTTTCCTAAAAATCGTTCTTTGATTTGGCTGAATGATACAAGCATATGCCTAGAAAAAAAAAAGTTTAAAAGCAAATCAGCCCGCCCTTTTGAAATAACTTCTAACATTATTTAAACACATTAACGCATATAAATATATAATTTTGATTATATATTTTAATTTGAGTGATTCAAACATTGATATGACATTCGTGCTAGAGCAGCAATTGCCAATGACTGTTATTCCAGAAAAATCTAAAAACCAATATAATGCCATCTATGTAAAATTTATTGAGTGGAAAACCTTACATAACGCAAAGTCTTTTTCAGAGACTGTTTTGATGGCCTATTTTCAAGAGCTGTCTGAAACCTATCGGCCATCAACATTATGGTCAAAATATTCTATGTTGAAAGCTGTTATAAAGTTAAAACATGACATAGATATAAAAACTTACACCAGATTGACTGCTTTCTTAAAAACGCAAAGTGCAGGATTTCAGAGTAAAAAATCGAAGGTACTAACAGCTGAACAAATTGAGACGTTTATTAATGAAGCTCCAGATCAGCAACATCTAGCTACAAAGGTATAAACTTAAATATAAATCTAATAAAATATGTACACAATTTAAGTAAATTAACTTTAAAAATAAAGTAGGAAGTTAAAAAAAATAGAATGAAATAAACAATTGTCTTACAATATATAATAAATATGTAACTTTGTTCATAGGTTGCTCTTATATTTGGAGTCTGTGGCGCATGCAGACGCGAAGAGCTCACAAATGTATCAGTAAAAGATATAGAAACACATGGGGACATACTTCTTGTCAAAATACCAAATACAAAAAATAAAATTCCCAGGTCCTTCACTATTGACAGCCCATTTGCAGAAATAGTCAAGAAATATCAGAGTCTGCGGTCTTCTAAGGGCAAAAGTGACCGATTCTTTCAGAATTTTCAAAGAGGAAGGTGTACTGCCCAGGTAATAGGCTTAAACAAGTTTGGGAATATGCCGAGAGATATCGCTCAGTACTTAAATTTGCCTGATGCAAATCTTTACACCGGACATGCATTTAGGAGAACCTCTGCTACATTACTTGCCGACTCAGGAGCTGACATAACAACTTTGAAGAGGCATGGAGGTTGGCGGTCAAGTAATGTAGCAGAAGGATACATAGAAAACTCCATTGATAACAAATTAAAAATTGGAAAACAAATTGCAAAATCAATTAATGTAAAGTTGCAAGAGTCCACAGAATTTTCGTCATCCACATTCCAATCTGGTCTTAATGTACCTGTTAATACTGAACCTCAACCAGGACCGTCACATGCTAACAACACTTTGGTTACACCCAGCCCTGTTAACCAACCAGGACCGTCACGTGCCAACAACACTTGGATTACACATAGCCCCTCTAACTTTGACCCACAGGAATTATCACAACAGCAGGAACCTGAAAATACACCATGCCTGACTAGTCAGACACTTAATTTACATGGAAGAACTCAGAACATAACTATGAACTGCACTAATTGTACCATTAACTATAATTATTACTGAAAATAAAATATTTCTGATATCAACCTTGTTTTAATACAAATATATATTTTTTTTATTCTCATTTAAATCACAAAAGTAAGTAATTCTTCTTAGACCTCATTTGATATAGTTGTCTTTTCGTAATGTTAAACATAATCATCATTTCTTCTAAACATGGTCATCAACGTGGCACTTGAGCAGCAGTTGTAGGTACATAGTAATTGACTGGTTGACTTCCTAGGAGCCGCTTTGAGTGAATATTATCCTTCCGCCAATTTGTTAGGGACCTGCAAAATGTTAATAATTTAGTAACATTTATAGACTTCACCAGCTTCTTGTTCAAAAAAATAACCTTAAACATAACTAATAATGTGATTTAATGTTTCTTTTACCTCTAATTATCCTTGATAGTCTTCAAATATTCAAACAATTCATGATATTTTAGTTGTAAACGTGTCCTTGGTCACATGTCGCAGATCACAAATTTGGCACTAAAACTCTTGTTGCATGATCTGTTTCTGTTTGTTGATACTGTAATGTCTTGTACTTCTGTTTTGATAATGTTAAAGGTTCTAATTAATGTCGTTTCAGTATTATAATTATCTGCATTGGGCTGTGGCAAGCTAAATATTATCCTTATAAATACTGTCAGTGTCAACTGCCAAGTGTCAATTTAGTTTCTCAACTCGAGGCCGATGGCGCTGATTCCAATAGTATGTTGTCACTGTCAGTGTCATTTGTAAAGTATGGGTTCGTTCAAAAATAACTTCGAAGCAGGACTTCCGGTTCGTGTCCCAAGATGGCCGCATGCGTTTAAGTTTAGTTGTTCATTATTTATTCATTTTAGTTGTTCAATGTGTAGTATTGATAGCGTATTGTGCAGTGATCTAACGTATGAGTGAATAGCTAATGAAGAATTCAACTTGAAGCGTTCATAGCCCTTCCTGGGTCAAGGCCCGATAGTCCGCGTGGTTTTTTGTAAATCGCTATCACTTTACAAAAAGCACGATTTTTTCAACTCACCGTACAACGTGGTATCAATCCTCTATCTAGTCGCCTAGTGCGATTGGCAACGAGACATTGGCAGTAATGGTCGCTTAACTGTGACCGGTTGCCATTTAAAAAAAAATAGAATAGAATAGAATAGAACTTCGAAGCAAGCATATTTTATCGCAATGATATATTAATTTATTATTTTTTCGCAATTGCATTAAAAAACGTCGTTTACAACACGTGTGAAATGTCTTTTTACTACTCGTACCGAGTCTTGCCACTCGCTTTCAGCTCGTGGCAAGATACCTCGGTACTAGTGGTAAAAAGACATTCTTTTCACACTAGTTGTAAAATGTACTAAACTACCTACTCTACCAATGTTTTGTGATCATGACGACGTGTGCTTTTTGAAAGTGGAACCCAATGGTTTGTGGCCAAGTCAGGGAGAATGTATGATGGGCGTCTGCGCGAGTATGTGTGTGTGCGCGTGTTGCAAACGTGTCTCAATAGTTCAAGTGCAGGGACGTTGACGTATGTGTGTGTTGTTACAGGTGGATCCCAATGGGTCGGGCGCGGTGCAGGCGCCCGACGCGGCGCGCTTCCTCAAGAAGTCGCGCCTCAGCGACGTCGTGCTCTCCAAGATATGGGACCTCTCCGACCCCAACGGGAAGGGGTACCTCGACAAGGTAACGGATACTCGCGGAGCGAAATTACTCACACACGGGCACATTCATTCATTCATTTTATTTTTTATTGTCGAACGTCGACTGTCCAACGGTCATGTTTCTATGCCTCCACGCTCCACGGCCTCTAATTATTTAGATGATGTGTACAAACGTTAACGTACCCTAGCATCAAGCCACATGTCACTCCGTCACTCTAACTCGAATGTAAAGCTTTGACTTGTTTGGTTGAACGGCACGGTACGACACGTTACTGCACCGTCACCGTTTTTTGAGCAGTGCTGTGGAAGCGCCTTTAACTGTACTTCGGTTCGGTGTCATACATCATCTGATAAACGCAACTATTAAAGGTTTGAGAGGATTGAGGCACGCTAGAGTAGTATTTTATGGCTGCTAGTTTGTGAGTTCCCAGTGTACAGCGTAACGTGGGCAGTTCGACACCTGAAGCGGCTCAAGGTCGGATCGGCACTTGCGTTGCGACGAAACGACTCACGACGCCCAAATATTGACTCGTAATTCGTAATTGAGAGAGCGGCTAGCATGGCGCCGCTACGGCGCTAGTTATTTAAAGATAGCTGCTGAATTAAATGTTTGTGATAACCGATTTCGAACAATTCTGAGCAAATTAAAATATTTCTCTTGAACGCTTAGCTACATTTAGAAGAAGCGGTGGTAGCCTAGTGGTTAGGGCATGCGACTTTCAATCCGGAGGTCGCGGGTTCGAACCCGGCCCGTACCAATGAGTTTTTCGGAACTTATGTATGGAATGTCATTTGATATTTACCACTCGCTTTTCGGTGAAGGAAAACATCGTGAGGAAACCACCTATAAGCCCAATAAGGCCTAGTTTCCCCTCTGGGTTGGAAGGTCAGATGGCAGTCGTTTTCGTAAAAACTAGTGCCTACGCTACATCTTGGGATTTAGGTAGCCGACCCCGATTGAGAATTCATTCTCAAAAAAATGGGATAAAAGGCTAGGAGGATGGCTTAGCTACAGTTAGTATCAATTATAATATAGTTACTGTTCAAGTTGGGGTTAAGGGATAAACAATTTCCAAAATAATATTATATATATGTCACGTCGTTGTGTGCACGTACCTGATATGAGCTCCAGGAGAATTCCCACGGGATAACGGCACGGCACAGGTTTCCAGGATTCACATTTTAATTAGGCACCTCACTCGCGTGTTAATATAGGAGTGCACATCAAATCAGTCTGTCAATGTCATCATAAGAGGGAACAAGGGCGCGGGGTGGCGCGGGTGGGGGTCAACGAATACTATAATGAACACATTACTATGTTTACGATAAACAAGAGAAAATAAGTTAATTTGAACAGTCATCACAAGGGAGGCGAATTATCCTATTCGTAGGTCTAGTTAGGACACCCGTAGCGGTCTTAACTTGTACAACACGCACGACGCTGTTATTACCGGGAAGTACGGACACGATGCGGCCGCGCCGCCATTCTAAGGGAGGAACATTATCTTCTCTAAGAAGAACTAGATCGCCTACTTCGGGAGGTTGCGAGGAATGGGATGCCCATTTGGGCCCTGTTTGCAATGTCGATAAGTACTCCGTGTGCCACCGTGACCAAAAGTGTTGTAACATTTGCTGCACTAATTGAAAACGTGTGACCCTCAGTTTCAACTTCCTGCAAAGGATACTCGGGGACCGCAGTCAAAGGGTCTCCTATGATAAAGTGACCGGACGTAAGTACTTCAAGGTCGTTAGGATCCGGCGACAAGGGACACAAAAGACGCGAATTAAGGACCGCCTCAATTTTGGTAAACACTGTTGTCAGCTCTTCGTAGGTGAGTGGTGTGTCACCAACAAATTCCGCAAGGAAACAACCCGCAGGTGCCGCAAAATACAACAAAGAAACAACAAATTCCGCAAGGGTAAGGATTTACAACCCGCAGGCGTCACAAGGATACAACCAACAAATTTCGCAAGGATAAGGATACAACCCGCAGGCGTCACAAGGATACAACCAACAAATTCCGCAAGGATAAGGATACAACCCGTAGGCGTCACAAGGATACAACCAACAAATTCCGTAAGGATAAGGATACAACCGCAGGCGTCACAAGGATACAACCAACAAATTCCGCAAGGATAAGGATACAACCCGCAGGCGTCACAAGGATACAACCAACCAATTCCGCAAGGATAAGGATACAACCCGCAGGTGCCGCAAGGAAACAACCCGCAGGTGCCGCAAAATACAACCAACAAATTCCGCAAGGATAAGGATACAACCCGCAGGCGTCACAAGGATACAACCAACAAATTCCGCAAGGATAAGGATAGAACCCGCAGGCGTCACAAGGATACAACCAACCAATTCCGCAAGGATAAGGATACAACCCGCAGGCGTCACATGGATACAACCTAAAAATTCCGCTAGGATAAGGATACAACCCGCAGGCGTCACAAGGATACAACCAACAAATTCCGCAAGGATAAGGATACAACCCGCAGCTGCCGCAAGGAAACAACCCGCAGGTGCCGCAAAATACAACCAACAAATTCCGCAAGGATAAGGATACAACCCGCAGGCGTCACAAGGATACAACCAACAAATTCCGCAAGGAAATAACCCGCAGGTACCGCAAAAATACAAACAACGAATTCCGCAAGGGGATAGTCCAGTTATTGCTGATTCTCAGGATGAGAACAAGTATAAGGCACTGGCCACGAGAGATAGGGTGATGGTGCACGTCTATCTCTACTAGTGGTAGGGGTAGGTGAGCGTTCATTCCGATGGGGAGGAGGTGAGGTATACCTAGTAGGCGAACGGTTAGGGGGGCAATACCATGTCCGAGTTGAAGACGGTGGAGGCGTGGTGAGGCTGGAGGAGACGGTCGGGGAGAAGCGCGAGTCGCAGTGTAACAGCGTGAAACCCCCGCCCGTGCGAGAATGGGGGGAGCCAGGGCGCATCAGTTCCGGCGAATGGCGGAAGGAAACCGCACGAGCCGCTGGAGAGGAAGAAGCATAGGGCGCATAGGGCGTGCGACAGGTCGGGCTCCAGAATGGGAAGGTCAACAACCGCAGTGCCTCCGACGTTGTCATGGTGACGACATTTTTATTTTATATTTATATGGTAACAAACGTGCAAAAGGAATTTAGATTGACGGATTTCCAAAATTTTAATGGTACCTACTTTAATTTATCGATAAGGTTCACTAAACAATTTTAAAGATTGGTTGTACAGGGTAAACAAATTAACGCCACGGTAATACTACGATTAAAAGGTTATGTCCGCAATAATGTGAAAAATTAACATTTACTATTTTACTTCTTATATACTTTTACTTTTACTATTAACCAACACCTACTAACGAATATTCAAATAATATTCGGCTAACACTAAACTAAAGGGAAAATCTTATTATAAAAGATCAATTATTGACAAAGTTACAATTACATTTACCGAAGATCACAGCAGTTAAACACTTAGAGTTAGGATCAAACTTATGTCGTTGCAAACAAGGCACAGTTTCCCGCACACAGTAATGGTTCAAGTTAACGAGTCACAGGTAAATAGGTAATCAGCGCCGGGGAGATAACGGTTCAGACCGCGTGTTCGATGAAATTGATGCAATTTTACTAGTTAAAACTTTAGGTAAATATCTACGAATCGCTCAAAATTTTAGAAACAAGGGATATTTACACTATGGGGGGGTTTTTATTCGTTATTATGCACTATAAGAAGTGAATCTAACCACGCTCTGCTACCAAAAATGTTCAAGTTGGGGTTAAGGGATAAACAATTTCCTGTCTGTCTGTCTGTCTGTCTGTCTGTCTGTCTGTCTGTCTGTCTGTCTGTCTGTCTGTCTGTCTGTCTGTCTGTCTGTCTGTCTGTCTGTCTGTCTGTCTGTCTGTCTGTCTGTCTGTCTGTCTGTCTGTCTGTCTGTCTGTCTGTCTGTCTGTCTGTCTGTCTGTCTGTCTGTCTGTCTGTCTGTCTGTCTGTCTGTCTGTCTGTCTGTCTGTCTGTCTGTCTGTCTGTCTGTCTGTCTGTCTGTCTGTCTGTCTGTCTGTCTGTCTGTCTGTCTGTCTGTCTGTCTGTCTGTCTGTCTGTCTGTCTGTCTGTCTGTCTGTCTGTCTGTCTGTCTGTCTGTCTGTCTGTCTGTCTGTCTGTCTGTCTGTCTGTCTGTCTGTCTGTCTGTCTGTCTGTCTGTCTGTCTGTCTGTCTGTCTGTCTGTCTGTCTGTCTGTCTGTCTGTCTGTCTGTCTGTCTGTCTGTCTGTCTGTCTGTCTGTCTGTCTGTCTGTCTGTCTGTCTGTCTGTCTGTCTGTCTGTCTGTCTGTCTGTCTGTCTGTCTGTCTGTCTGTCTGTCTGTCTGTCTGTCTGTCTGTCTGTCTGTCTGTCTGTCTGTCTGTCTGTCTGTCTGTCTGTCTGTCTGTCTGTCTGTCTGTCTGTCTGTCTGTCTGTCTGTCTGTCTGTCTGTCTGTCTGTCTGTCTGTCTGTCTGTCTGTCTGTCTGTCTGTCTGTCTGTCTGTCTGTCTGTCTGTCTGTCTGTCTGTCTGTCTGTCTGTCTGTCTGTCTGTCTGTCTGTCTGTCTGTCTGTCTGTCTGTCTGTCTGTCTGTCTGTCTGTCTGTCTGTCTGTCTGTCTGTCTGTCTGTCTGTCTGTCTGTCTGTCTGTCTGTCTGTCTGTCTGTCTGTCTGTCTGTCTGTCTGTCTGTCTGTCTGTCTGTCTGTCTGTCTGTCTGTCTGTCTGTCTGTCTGTCTGTCTGTCTGTCTGTCTGTCTGTCTGTCTGTCTGTCTGTCTGTCTGTCTGTCTGTCTGTCTGTCTGTCTGTCTGTCTGTCTGTCTGTCTGTCTGTCTGTCTGTCTGTCTGTCTGTCTGTCTGTCTGTCTGTCTGTCTGTCTGTCTGTCTGTCTGTCTGTCTGTCTGTCTGTCTGTCTGTCTGTCTGTCTGTCTGTCTGTCTGTCTGTCTGTCTGTCTGTCTGTCTGTCTGTCTGTCTGTCTGTCTGTCTGTCTGGGTTATCGAGGTTTCTCAAATATATTTTTTCTAAACCGAATAGTTTGCGTGACAGACGCTTCCAAAGTGGAAAAAAGTTGGTCCCCCCCCCTCTAACTTCTAAAATAAGAAAATGAAAAATCAAAAAAAAAACATATGATGTACATTACTATAAAAACTACCAACGAAAATTGTTTCTAGTAAGTATTTTTTTTTTAATACCAAACTTTGCACCTAATTTATATGGGGCGCTATACATACCAGGTGCAAACTTAACTTAACCACCTCGGGATGGAGTGTTTGTACGGAACCCTCGGTGCGCGAGTCCGACTCGCACTTGGCCGGTTTTTCATATTCAATGAGTTTTGGTCGTTACAATTACATGTATACATGTAATTGTTGTTACCTATAGGTAACAGATTTCTCTTTAAAACCTAGTAGAAAAAAAAATACAGTGCCATGACTGTTGAGCTGTATGTTTATTGATTACGGAAATTGCAATAAATCGCTAGTAGGCGCCAAATGCGACTTCAAATACTTCAAAATTTTGGATAGTCGACAGTCCTTCGCCAAATCGTGTGTCGAGCTTGTCGTGTCTTTCGGGCTGACGGGGGTCAAACGCTCGTGTACATCTCCTATTAATGTTTTGAAGGAATAATATTGGTGTTGCTCCTTGTCCTTGTGTGTGACGTGCATATTGTTCGCGTCGTGCGCGTCGTGCGAATGCGCGCGGTGCGCGGGCGACGCTGCGTGCGCGTGCTAGTCGCTCGGAGGATGTTTAATTAATTACAGTCGCTGATATCGTTATCACCACTCCGCAGCGAGCAACCGCTTGTTTGCTCGGTCCGTAGTTTCTAAATATCATAAGACATACGAATACATTTAAATGAAAGGTTTCTATTGCCCTGCTTTGCGTGTATTTCCTGTGCGTATATGTGTGTGAAGAATTTATTCCTAGATATGGTTATTGCAGTTACCTAATATTATAATGGTGCAAGTTTGTGCTCGGATCTGCGTGTATGCGTGTATGATACATTGGATTTGAAAGGTAAAGGTGGTTTTGACACAGATTTTTAATTTCCGTAATAATGTACTGTGGGCTGCACAAATGCATGGCCCATTTATGAACGAATTCATTAATTAATAGGCCAACAATTCTGCAGCTCACTGTACATAGAGATTAACAACACATGTTTTATCGCTACAGAGGGATCTCATTTGTGCTACTCACCTTTTGGGATTGGTATGGGTTTGTCTGAAATATCGTTACGATCACGACGCTGTGATGGAGTGGAAAACGCCCCCTTACCGGCGCCGGCGCCGCACTATCTGCGATATGTCAGATTCCGATATCTAACTGCATTCAATTCAAATAAAGAACATTTTCGCTTGATCCAGGTCTCTAATAAATTGGACGATGTCTTGTAGTTTGAACGTAAATGCGAATCGTTTTCATTCTAAGTACCTCGTATTACCAGTTATAAAGATGATAAGTAAAGGTATTGAATGATGAATCCCCACGTTGTTGCGACGGAATAACGCCGTGATTGTAAAGTTAGCCATAACAAGGTTTGCAGTTAATATTACGCAGACAGGCAGACGTCGATTTTTATGACAGAAACGCTGAGATTACGAAGGTTAGGTATAATACATAAATAACAAACCAGACTTAGGGTTAGTGGGTCGCCCAACTCTTATGGAGGCAATAAACAAACGGCGAATGTCGTGAAACAGCTGATGAGCGTCCCGCCGGCCGCCGGGTGCCGCCGGGTGCCGCCGGGTGCCGCCGCCCGCCGGGGCGTATCGACCGGCTCGCTAATACGAAACCTTTCCCATTTACATGGCCTGGCCCGTCGTTTGCGGCCGACACTCTGTTCCCCATGCGACTTTGAGCGGGCTTCCAGCGCCGTGCTGTGGGACCAGTGCAGTTGCGACATACAGGCTGCATTTTTTTTTTCTTATTAAGATATCAACGGAAATAATAGTGATCGGACGTCCTAAACATCCATGAGCGAAGAGTTATTCCTAAAATAACGTGATCAGCGCATTTGCGAGTGCCGAGCGCTTCGCTGGTGTATCGCGATATAAACGAATACATCTTATCTACGTAGCTTTTGTGGCCAAGATTCTTATTTTATTCCGTAACTAAATGAAATATGTCAAAAACGCTCGATTAATATCAAAGAGACAATGACCTCTCACGCTTCAATGATGGCGAACAGTTTCTAGTCAATTGACTCGATCCTCTGATTCGTTTACAATGCGTAACACGATAGGCACAAAACCGATTTTTTAAAACATTTTTAGAGTCGCGTCTTAATAAAATCAAAGTTATACTTTGTGAGTACATGCGTGAAATATATTGATTACTCTTTACAGTTCTTCTTTAGTTACACTAAGTTACCTGGTTTACTTTTGGTTAACACTGGTAGTGTTGGTGTGCATTGTTTAAAATTACATTGGTTTTCACTGCTTCTTAGCAACGCGTTTCAGCCATTAAACGTCACACACGGAAAGAAATTATTATAACAATACTACCAGAACATATTGTAAATTGCATTCTAGTATAAAGAAACAGAATTAAGTTACATTTACCGTATTGACTTTTAACAACAAGTAGTCGTATTTTAATAAATGCCAGAATATTCTAGTAAAAATATTTTAGTAAACAATACTCAAAGCTATTTATAAGTACATATTATTTTTGTAGAGATAAAATTTCGATAATTGTAAAGTATACCTTCATAATTCGTTTGTTGTTGCTAGCTGTCAATTAAACAATACAATATTTATGGTTGTCTCTAAAATAACGCAAGTAACAAAAAATATTTTAGATATTTAAATAAGCTGGATTCATATAGTACTGTTTACCCCATAATTCGTTTGTTATTGCTAGCTGTCCATTAAACAATACAATATTTAGGTTGTCTCTAAAATAACGCAAGTAACAAAAAATACTCGTATTTTAGATATTTAAATAAGCTAGATTCATATAGTACTGTTTACCCCATAATTCGTTTGTTATTGCTAGCTGTCCATTAAACAATACAATATTTAGGTTGTCTCTAAAATAACGCAAGTAACAAAAAATATTTTAGATATTTAAATAAGCTAGATTCTTATAGTACTGTTTACCCCATAATTAGTTTGTTATTGCTATAGCTGTCCATTAAACAATACAATATTTAGGTTGTCTCTAAAATAACGCAAGTAACAAAAAATTGTTTTAGTTATTTAAATAAGCTAGATTCATATAGCATTGTTTACCCCATTATTCGTTTGTTATTGCTAGCTGTCCATTAAACAATACAATAACAGGTTGTCTCTAAAATAACGCAAGTAACAAAAATTGTTTTAGATATTTAAATAAGCTAGATTCATATAGTACTGTCTACCCCATAATTCGTTTGTTATTGCTAGCTGTCCATTAAATAATACAATATTTATTGTATGGATTGCCTGAACTTTGGTTGGCAACACCGCCTGGCTGCCATTGTTTTGTTTATCATTTAACTTAGAGTCATTTCATCTTTCGTAGCGATCAGTGCGTGCGCGTGCAGAGACGTTGACTGTGACAAATAGTGTGATTCGTTTAAATAGATATTATAGAAGTGTTCCAAATCAGGAAATGGACAAAGACATTGAAAAATTATCGGAATCCTGGCACTCCTGGCAGTATATCGTTCAGATTCATAATGTTCCTTCATATAGTCCGACCGCTCTTAAAAGGTGTCATGTTCATATTTATACTAAAGAAACCTATTAAACAGGTAATGAAGCATCCCAATTTTAAGATCAGTCGAACTTTTACAAATTTTTCTGTCTGTTTGTTTGGAGCGCTTAAGGTATAAGAAATCTAGGCAGGGAACATATTCCCAATATGTATAAGGGACATTTTAACATGTAAGACCTCCGTGTTGATTTTTAGATAACATGAATAATAAACTTACAAACGTTTAATGTTTTGTTTTACTTAAAACTGTTGTTGACCATGTCTTCATTATACTTTTTTTTATTTTCAGAAGGTTGCAGGTTAAGCAGGCCTGAAGAGTAAAGTCCCTTCTACGTCATGCTATCACTTTGTTTAGGTACTATTTCTGATACAAAAAGTTTGAGTAATAAGCATTTATTCTATAAATACAAAATAAAGATAGCTTGGCGCAGAAGGTCTTTACTTTAGTACGGCTTGTATTACAAGCTTGCTGCAAACGAGTCTTTAAAAAAAGTTTACATAGTTACCGTATTGTTAATTAAGAATAAGTTAAAATCTGCAAGTTAAGTCGCGAAATTATACTTATATGAAAATTTCGTGACGAAACAGACAGATTTCAACTTTTTTAACAACACGGTAAGTATGTACATATTTTTTTAAAGACCCATTCGCCTTCTAAATATTGTGAAGCAAAAAATACAACATTGCTGTAATTACCAAAAAAATATAGTAAACTGAACAATATTAATTTCTTATTTTAGTAAACTCAATCATTTGATGTGATAATGGCTAACCACAATGTTGGTAGTAAACACTAAATAAGTAGTAAAGTGTAAAAAATATATAGTTTGGTAAAATCTCAACTTGGTAATATTTGCATTAAATAATTTGTTAATAGTCACTATAATAATCTAGTAGTCGTTACTAAAAATCTGGTTATCTCCAAAATAAAGCATGGTGTTACGAAAGATACCAATTCCGTTATACTTAACAAAACCTGTTGGTAATGGATACAGAAAGGTTTTTGTGCACTATACACACATTTTAATGATGTGTACCAGCATTATGTTTAACTGTGGTAGATATTCCTGTGAGCTATTACCAGATTTTTGTAGTAAACTCGACAAATTAGATAGGTGTCGTATATATTACACGACAATCTGGTTACATTAACTTTATTCTGGTTACCTAAACTAGAATTTTCTCTCCGTGCAGTTTGGCGAGTAATACGGCGTGTATATTTGATATAACCGCAAATTGAAGCCAGACGGAGATTTTAGTGCTATAGATATCTGATATTTATAAAAAAATATTAATTTAGCGTTAACTGCCTTAACGTAATTAATTTTTGAAGATTTTCTGAGCAGCAATGTATGGCGTACCTATTACTAAGTGACAGCTGTGACATCACTATGTTAAGTGTCACCAAACAACAACAAACAAATACATTGCGTGCTGAATTATTTTATATGAAAAAAAGTTTGATTTTTTTAATATTTTACTGATCAATATATTAATAAGTGCCTATACTAAGACCCCGTAAAGTTTGCGGTTATATCAAATATACACGCTGTATTACATTGTTAAATGTTATATTTCTAAGCTAAATAAAAAAAAAATAGAAACAACCTTGGACGACTAATATCTATCTAATCTATCAGACGTCGAATGCTGAACATAGGCCTCCGCTATTGCTCCCATCAAGGTGCGACCCTGTGCATAGTACCGCATCCATCGACTCCCTACGACAGCGACCCTAACGAGATCATCCGTCCAACTAGTCGGGGGCCGTCCCACAGATAGAACAGATTTTCAGTGATCATTAGGCTTGGGACTTTTCACTGCTCGCCGTGGTTGTCCAATCCATGGAGTCGTCATATGTTAAAAAAATATATTCAAAGTCAAAGTCGAAATATTAAATGTTTTATTAAATGTCATAATTTATGTTGTTACATTTTTAATGGGCACGTTATAATAGTTTGCAATTAATTTTATCATAAATCTATCGGTAATTTCATATTATACCTAGTGGTCACAAATTATGCATCCTTTTTGATAGGTAGGTACTTGTGTTGTGATTGTGACAGACTACTCGTACTGACAAATTTTCGCAACTTAATATTAAGATACATTTTGAGTACTTTATAAACTGTCACTTTTGATTGATGACCGTGACAATAATTACTGCTTTAATTTAAAATGAATAATTTTACGCCTGGCGAAATTGAGCTCTGGTTAGACCCATATGAGGAGTTTTTAAAATATGATGAAGAAAAGTCTTGTATATTGTTCTCTATGTGATCAATATTTCAAAGCTGCAAAAATTTTTTTTTGTTGTAAACCATGTCTAAAGTTTATACCATCAAAATTACTGCGGTGAAAATAGCGTCATACTAAATTGGATAGAACCTTACGACGAACAAACATTAAGTGACGACAAGTTCCACATTTGTTGCTCCGCGTGTGGTGCTAACCTAAGAAGACTCAAAAAGTCCATCATAATAGGGCATGTTAACAGCCAAAATTACCAGAAGAAGACCGGAAATATGAACGATTTTTATTTAGATCTATGTTTGTTTCTCGTTAATTGCAATATTGCATGGAACAAAGTACAATTTATAAAGTACTCAAAATGTTTCCTAATTTTAAGTTGCCAAAAGTTGTCAGTACGAGTAGTCTGTCACAACACAAGTACCTATCAAAAAGGATGCATCATTTGTGACCCCTAGGTCCTATAATATGAAATTACCGATAAATTTATGATAAAATTATTTGCAAACTATTATAACGCGCCCATTAAAAATGTAACAACGTAAATTATGACATTAAATCATTTAATTTTTAGACTGACTTTGACTTTGAATATATTTTTAGGGTTCCGTACCCAAAGGGTAAAAACGGGACCCTATTACTGAGACTTCGCTGTCCGTCCGTCCGTCCGTCCGTCCGTCTGTCACCAGGCTGTATCTCAAGAACGGCGATAGCTAGACAGTTGAAATTTTCACAGATGATGGATTTCTATTGCCGCTATAACAACAAATACTAAATATAAAATAAAATAAATATTTAAGGGGGGCTCCCATACAACAAACTTGTTATAGATTATGTATATATGTATGTATATATATATATATATATATATATATATATAGGTACGGAACCCTTCATGCGCGAGTCGGACTCGCACTTGCCCAATTTTTTTATCATATGACGACTCCATGGATTGGACAACCACGGCGAGCAGTGAAAAGTCCCAAGCCTAGATCATGATAGGATTCAACTGAATACTCTTAGTGAAACGGAAATAAATTAAAAATTGTTAAAGAAACATCGATAGAAGATACAAATGGCGTTTGTGATGCTGACATTGTTCGGCCATGCGCGAGGATAGGTACCAGTGGCGTGCGAATGTAGAGTAAGTCCGGGGTAGTTGGCCATAGTTTTCTTAAATGCTGTTCAAAACAAAATCTTACATTATTATTATAGAAATCTTTATTTGTGACTAAACTTTAAACAATCAACTTTAAAATTATAGAAACAAAAATAACAATTTCTAATAGGATAGCCTAAAAAATATGTATATTTTGAAATTCACGATTGGCCATCTCTCCCGGGGTATCCGGGTGTGATGACCATGGCATAACGGGTAAGATGGCCATATCCGTAATTCTAATTGTTACGTAGTTGTCGGTCATATATCCTTTTTACTAAAGCCTTTCTTCTCTGCACCACGATCAGAGCACATGTCTTCAATTTCAGTGCAATTTTCTTGTACCCAAAATTGGCATACCATTCATTGCAGCCAGTTCTCGAAAAGAAGGGTTTCATAATATTTTTTTCCACATCCGCGGCAAAAATCTCTTCCATTTAACTTCTTTTCCTTATTCTAATTTGCTATCAATTTTAAGGTACGTCGTTACTGCTATCAGATAGAGTCTGGCTAGCCAAATAATGTTGACAGATATTTCCTTGTGGTATTACCATTTGTCTATGATTTAGAAAAATTAATAGGTGGGTCCTCTATAAATAATTTTGATACTTTACGAGTACTAGTTCTGACATTCCGATCGAGTTGAAATTTGGCATGGTACTTATGTATTTTTTGTAGTGACGGGTTAATATTGTATTATCGAGCTAGGTCCTATTTATTTTACACTACATTTTTTTTTAAAATTTTTGGCCTTGTATATGGTTAGAAAGTGTAAACATGTGTTTGTCGTTGATTGTACTGTAGGTAGTGGTAGAAATTGTGTGAGCTGACAATGACAATAAGTGCACGTTAACATATACTTAACTTATTTCTTTAGGTACCTTACGTGTGCATAGAAAATCAAAAATATGTTCTACTATCAAAACTATAATTCCTACTAAACAAAGTATGACCAGCCGCAGATTTTATTATTATTATTATTAGATAAATTTCCCGCCAAAACTTTGAGTAATATTTCATCCGCCAGACTATAGTCATCGGACAGCTCTTCTTCGGATGGCCATATGGCCATCATTTACCGACTAACACTGGCCATCTCTCCTTTTCATCCGGGAGAGATGACCACAACTAAAAAAATAATAAGTCACTACACGATGCGAGTAATTTTGAGGTTAGGACAAACTGTTACTCGTATACTTTGCAATCAAACCATTAATAACCATTATTTTACGAAACTATTATCATAACCACCTAAAACAATAACCCTCTGAAAAATATTTCCACTTCACAAAACAAATAACAAAGATTTTACTTACTTTTTGATTGTTTTTTTTCCAAAAAGTTGCACTACCCTTGCTTCTACGCGCGTCGCCAAGCAAACTAAACTATTACAAGTGCCATCTAGCCAACAGTTCGGGAATTATTTCGACGGGCCATCTCTCCCACATGGCCATCTACCCCGGAATTACCCTATTACATCGTGTGTTGCAGACGGGGCTGTTCGTGGCGCTGAAGCTGGTGGCGCTGGCGCAGGCGGGGCGCGACATCAACATGAGCAACATACACGTCGACACGCCGCCGCCCAAAGTGGTCAGTCTACTTGTATTCAAGTCAGGGCTAACTCAGATACTCGCCAGATCAACCTATACTCTTCGAAACTCATTTTATCAAGCTAGGTCAAAAGCTTCTAGTTTCGGGTCTTGTATTTGCCGGCGAACTCTTTGTTACATACCGTCTCGTGACAACCAAACTGTGCGTCACTGCCCTTCAATCCCTCGTATGTAGTAAGTAGATTGATAATGAGATACGAGCTTTGTTTTAGTGTATGTTTATTACTCAGTGAGTTTTGGTTGTCAACAGACGATACTCTCCGTTTATCGAATGACTTATAGCCGCCCATGTACACATCCGACCGGTATCCATGCAGTATTGGTGTATGACCTTAGGGCGAGCTGCCGCGCGTGCCGGCGGCGGCGGCGGCGGGCGGCGTGCGGCCGGGCGCGCCGGCGCCGGCGCCGCAGCCCGCCGCGCTCTCCGACTGGAGCATCAAGCCCGGCGAACGCGACAAGTACAACGCGCTCTTCGACTCGCTGCAGCCCAGCAACGGACTCATCGCCGGCAACAAGGTACCAAATGTACCTACTAATACTCACTCTGGAGTGACGAGCCCGGCGAGCACGTCCAAGGTGGAGCACAAAAGTTGCTTGATTTCACTTGACTATTACGAATGACTCATAATCTAGCTACAGTCATTTTAATTTGGTGCTCGTTCTTAGGTGAAGGGTGTGTTGATGGAGTCAAAACTTCCGCTGGATACCCTCGGCAAGATCTGGGATCTGGCCGATCAGGACAAGGACGGCATGTTGGATCGTCACGAATTCATGGTGGTGAGTTAGCAAGTACCGGAAAACCGACGATAATGATTACCCATAACGTTTAGGCTTCCCGATGACAATGATACCTATAACGTTTAGGCAAATGGCAATACATATTATTTATTATGTATATAGTTTCATGAATAATATTGCTATGTGATGTGGTATTGTATGTGGGGTCGTCCGCGGTCCCGCAGGCGATGCACCTGGTGTACAAGGCGCTAGAGAAGCACGCTGTGCCGACGACGCTGCCGCCCGAGCTGCGCGCGCGTGCGGGGGGAGCGCGCCCCCCCTCGCGGCCGCCGTCGCGCCCCCCCTCGCGCCCCCCCTCCCCGGGGCGCGCCCCCCCGCCGCGGCCCCCGCCCGCCGCGGCGCCGCAGTCCAACGCCAGCCTGCTCGAGGGACTGCTAGATCTCTCCAGTGTGAGTGTCATTGAAAGTTCGAACATTGCTGTATGACGAGGTAGAACGAGCCGTTGTTCTTGTCGCGCAAAGTAATCTTTTGCATGAGAACCGAGTGAAATTGCTTTTTTAATTTGTAATGCGATTATATACCGTTTCGAGTTCAAATTGTCACGATTGTAAAAAAAGATTCCCAGGAATTGCATTAGAACGTTGAAGTACCGTTTACGAAGTGAACCTTGTTGTGACTCGTCAGCCCCCGTCGTCGCAGCCGCCGCTGATCGCGCCGCTGTCGGCGGCCAGTCCCGCGCCGGCGCCGGGAGCGTGGGTGGTGTCGGCGGCCGACAAGGCCGTGTTCGACGCGCAGTTCGCGGCCGCCGACGCCGACCGCGACGGCCTCGTGTCGGGGCTCGAGATCAAGCACGTGTTCCTCGAGAGCGGCCTGCCGCAGCACACGCTGGCGCACATATGGTGGGTCCGCCACATACACGAGTGGCGTGTTAGCGCGCCGCCGACGCCGACCGTTATTCACGTAATTTATTAATTATTTGCCATTTTCTCGTCGTCGAAGTGAAAAGCGGAGCGTTTAACACGTGGCTATAATCCATTGTGACACTCGGAATATATTTGTACTTCGTGCCCCGATGGCTTATTTTAGGTCCCGGTCGAACGATGTACTAGGTATTTATTTTCCGAAACTCAGTATGATAAAAAGGTGTTCCTCCCCAGGGCGTTGTGCGACACGGAGGGCGTGGGCAAGCTGAACCGCGGGCAGTTCGCGCTGGCCATGTGGCTGGTGCGGCGCGCGCTGCGCGGCGAGGCGCCGCCCGCGCAGCTCGCGCCCGACATGCGGCCGCGGCCCGAGCCGCAGCAGGTAGGCAGTAGACAGCACGCCGCCCGCGCAGCTCGCGCCCGACATGCGGCCGCGGCCCGAGCCGCAGCAGGTAGGCAGTAGGCAGCACGCCGCCCGCGCAGCTCGCGCCCGACATGCGGCCGCGGCCCGAGCCGCAGCAGGTAGGCAGTAGGCAGCACGCCGCCCGCGCAGCTCGCGCCCGACATGCGGCCGCGGCCCGAGCCCAGCAGGTAGGCAGTAGGCAGCACGCCGCCCGCGCAGCTCGCGCCCGACATGCGGCCGCGGCCCGAGCCCAGCAGGTAGGCAGTAGGCAGCACGCCGCCCGCGCAGCTCGCGCCCGACATGCAGCCGCGGCCCGAGCCCAGCAGGTAGGCAGTAGGCAGCACGCCGCCCGCGCAGCTCGCGCCCGACATGCGGCCGCGGCCCGAGCCCAGCAGGTAGGCAGTAGGCAGCACGCCGCCCGCGCAGCTCGCGCCCGACATGCAGCCGCGGCCCGAGCCCAGCAGGTAGGCAGTAGGCAGCACGCCGCCCGCGCAGCTCGCGCCCGACATGCAGCCGCGGCCCGAGCCGCAGCAGGTAGGCAGTAGGCAGCACGCCGCCCGCGCAGCTCGCGCCCGACATGCAGCCGCGGCCCGAGCCCAGCAGGTAGGCAGTAGGCAGCACGCCGCCCGCGCAGCTCGCGCCCGACATGCGGCCGCGGCCCGAGCCCAGCAGGTAGGCAGTAGGCAGCACGCCGCCCGCGCAGCTCGCGCCCGACATGCAGCCGCGGCCCGAGCCCAGCAGGTAGGCAGTAGGCAGCACGCCGCCCGCGCAGCTCGCGCCCGACATGCGGCCGCGGCCCGAGCCCAGCAGGTAGGCAGTAGGCAGCACGCCGCCCGCGCAGCTCGCGCCCGACATGCAGCCGCGGCCCGAGCCCAGCAGGTAGGCAGTAGGCAGCACGCCGCCCGCGCAGCTCGCGCCCGACATGCAGCCGCGGCCCGAGCCCAGCAGGTAGGCAGTAGGCAGCACGCCGCCCGCGCAGCTCGCGCCCGACATGCGGCCGCGGCCCGAGCCCAGCAGGTAGGCAGTAGGCAGCACGCCGCCCGCGCAGCTCGCGCCCGACATGCAGCCGCGGCCCGAGCCCAGCAGGTAGGCAGTAGGCAGCACGCCGCCCGCGCAGCTCGCGCCCGACATGCAGCCGCGGCCCGACCCCAGCAGGTAGGCAGTAGGCAGCACGCCGCCCGCGCAGCTCGCGCCCGACATGCGGCCGCGGCCCGAGCCGCAGCAGGTAGGCAGTAGGCAGCACGCCGCCCGCGCAGCTCGCGCCCGACATGCGGCCGCGGCCCGAGCCGCAGCAGGTAGGCAGTAGACAGCACGCCGCCCGCGCAGCTCGCGCCCGACATGCGGCCGCGGCCCGAGCCCAGCAGGTAGGCAGTAGGCAGCACGCCGCCCGCGCCCGAGATTGATATATCACAAAACACGGTGAAATTCGTAAAGTTGAATTAATTGTACTGTATTCTCATTAATGACAATCGGCGAACACGCGAGTTTATCAATTTTGCCGTTAAATATCGCCTGACAGAACGAACGCATCCTCTTTGACGCGCGACCAAAGACCGGCTGCCGGCGGATCGCGCGCGAGCCGGTTCGCGCGGCACGCGTGATCTAAAAATGTACGCTTAGCTATAGGTACGGATAGAGCGTTCCGTAGCGCTATCCGTACGCAGCTGTATGTGACAGTGGTGGCGCTGTACGCTAGCACACAGCAGCCTAGCATACAGCCAGCACGACTAACGCCGTGTGCTTGCAGGCGCCGGAGCCGGCGCCGACGCTGGGCCCGCAGCCCACGCCGGAGACGGAGGCGCTGGCGCGCGAGGTGGACGCGCTGGCGCGCGAGCGGCTGGCGCTGGAGGCCGACACGGCCGCCCGCCAGCGCGAGCTGCTCGCCACCGGCGCCGAGGCCGACGGCCTGCAGGTAACACTACACTACACCGGGCGAGAGGTTCTTCGGCTCGACGATCGACCGTTCTATATTTTAATCGCGTTTTCTTTTCATTTTCAGAGCGAATTGGACACATTGACGGCGACCCTTAAACAGTTAGAAAACCAAAAAGGAGAGGCACAAAAGAGATTAAATGATCTCAAAGCGCAGGTCAGTTGTAGTATCCGATTTAATAAATCGAACGATCGACAGCAAAAATAGTACGTCATACGAGCCTATTACGGGATACAGAGGGAGGAATTCGGGAAGGACTTCAAAATATTTAGTACCCAAATTTTTTTATAAAATAATTTTACTTAGGCAGAAGACTAAAATTAGCAAAACATTGTTCAGATCGAAACTATAGTAAAATAAAATAAACTAAGCTGTACCTATTTATTACCTACTAATAAGTAAATAGATTTAAGTTAAGTTGTGTAAAGAACTGAGCGCTCTCTAGTTATAATGTAATTGTATATATTTTTTGGTATAAAAAAAAAAAAAAAACTTTATACAAGCTCCTTACGTTTATTCCGAGAGCAAAATCATGCAAAAGTACATTGTTGCGAATAACGTTTCAGCCTTTTCTCAGAATGGGTGTAGGGTTAGGTCCCGTGGTACTAAGGAGCTCCTCCTCATTTACACGATCAACAAGTCCGGCGGAACAAGGGGTCTCTCTCGGCCGCCTGGATTGACTTGAAGGCTTATGATTCGGTGGCTCATTCATGGCTGGAAAGGATCTTAGAGCTGTATAAAATTTATACAGCTCTAAGATCACTCTTAAGCGCGTTTATGAGGCAGTGGACCACAGCCCTTCTTCAACCAGGTGGTGAGGATGCCCCCCCTGGTCCGCAGGACTTGACAAGGATTGAAAGAGGCATTTTCCAGGGTGACAGTTTGAGTCCTCTGTGGTTCTGCCTAGCCCTGAATCCGCTCAGCAATCTCTGCTGAAGCATCCATGACTAGGTTGACGGCTTCGAAGAGGGGGTGAGATCATCTCTCATCTGATGTATGCACCAAAACGCTAGGATCTGGTGCAACTACTGGAAGTAGCAGAAACCTTCACTAGCGCCATCAAAATGAAGTTTGTTGTAGGCAACTGTGCGGTCATGCTTGTATTACAGCGGGGGAAAGTCGTAAACTTACAAAATTTTGAGAAAATGTCCCTCAGATCTATTTCTGCTGACCAAGCAACATTCAAATGTATTTTTATTCTCCGCTTGTGAGTGGATGGTCTGATGGATGTGAGGGTCTGTGTGTGTGTGCAGGTGGAGAAGCTCCGGTCGCAGGTGGCGGCGCAGGAGGCCGCCGCCGGCGAGACCGAGGCCGAGGTCGGCGCGCGGCGCCAGGCCGCCAACACGCTCAGGGAGCGGTCCGCGCTGCTCGAGGACCAGGTGCAGGCCGCCAACCGGCAGGCGGAGGCGCTCACTGCCGAGCTGCGCCGCACCGTGCTGCTCGTCAGCCAGGTACTGACCGAGTGCAGGCCGCCAACCGGCAGGCGGAGGCGCTCACTGCCGAGCTGCGCCGCACCGTGCTGCTCGTCAGCCAGGTACTGACCGAGTGCAGGCCGCCAACCGGCAGGCGGAGGCGCTCACTGCCGAGCTGCGCCGCACCGTGCTGCTCGTCAGCCAGGTACTGACCGAGTGCAGGCCGCCAACCGGCAGGCGGAGGCGCTCACTGCCGAGCTGCGCCGCACCGTGCTGCTCGTCAGCCAGGTACTGACCGAGTGCAGGCCGCCAACCGGCAGGCGGAGGCGCTCACTGCCGATCTGCGCCGCACCGTGCTGCTCGTCAGCCAGGTACTGACCGAGTGCAGGCCGCCAACCGGCAGGCGGAGGCGCTCACTGCCGATCTGCGCCGCACCGTGCTGCTCGTCAGCCAGGTACTGACCGAGTGCAGGCCGCCAACCGGCAGGCGGAGGCGCTCACTGCCGAGCTGTGCCGCACCGTGCTGCTCGTCAGCCAGGTACTGACCGAGTGCAGGCCGCCAACCGGCAGGCGGAGGCGCTCACTGCCGAGCTGCGCCGCACCGTGCTGCTCGTCAGCCAGGTACTGACCGAGTGACGAAGCCGTGTCATGGCACGGCTCCCGGCCACGCGAGGCGCTCGAGTCGTAATGGCCGCCATAGATGGAGATCGGGTCGCGATTTCTCGCTGACACCAATATTGTAGTGGAATTGCGAGCCGGCGAAGAGGCGTTCGGACGGCGACGGTTCGGCGACCGGTCTTCCATTACCACTCGTCGAGAGCCAAGTCGTTGTAGACCGGCGTCTTATTAGAATAGTTTAATTTGTAATGTGTTCGTTTCCAGGCGAACATCAAGATCACGCACCTGGAGGAGCAGCACCGGCTGGTGTCGGCGGCGGCGGAGGCGCTGGCGGCGGGCGGCGCCGGCGCGCAGGCGGCGCTCGCGCTGCGCCCGGCCTTCGACGCCGCCAGCCTCGACCGGCTCGTCGGCGCGGGACAGGTAACGTGCCGCAACCGACCCTAGTTTACACTAATGCGGTCGGCATTTCGAGAACGTGAACTTTCAAATCCTGCTCCCGAATTCCCGTATCGGAGATCTTTTAGATCGCGAGCTCCCTCGACGGTATGCCGCGTCTGATCGATAACATCCCCGACTCGTGCCAGACTCCGCCCGCGTCTCGGCGCTTCCGCGACGACTCTGGCCGCGCGTTCTCTCGACGACATTTGCTAACTCGATTCGCGTTCCCCGAACGAACGTCTCTAACTCCGACGACTATAGTTTAGAGTTAATTTTGACCACACGGGGCCTCGACGGCGTCCCTCGATCGACAGCTTCCAACTCTGACCGACGATTCTCTCAATGAAGACTGTGACCCGAGCTCCCTCGATAGCTCGGCCCGCAGGCCCCCTCGCGGATGCAACAGATGTTGGTTCGTGCCGGCTGACGGTCGCTGTGTGCAGGAGGAGGAGCCGGCGGGCGCGGCGTTCGGCGACATGAACGGCGGCGCCGACCCCTTCCAGGAGGACGCGTTCTCGCAGCACGCCGCGCACGCCGCGCACGCCGCGCACGCCGCGCACGCCGCGCACGCCGCGCACGCCGCGCACAACTCCAGGGACCCCTTCGCCCCCGAGCAGGGCTTTAAGCCCGACCAGGTGAGGAAATCGACAAGCTGACTCGCCTCAGTGGGTTGCTATCTATTTTCAAATGAGCTTAAATTTCACAATAGAAAGAACTTTTGTTTCTCGTTAATAGGATTATTTTTTATTCGGAATGAAAGATTTGGTATGATTGACGTAGCGATCTAATAGCTCAATTGGGAGAGCAATGCGCCGGTAACGCAGAGGTCGAAGGTTCAAGCCCTGCTTAGAAGATTATAGTGGATCGCATATAGTAGTTTTTGATGCAAGTGTGGAAAGTACGTCATTTTGAACGAGTCCCGAGGAGTCTTGGCCTGAGCCGCAAGGCGAGGGTCAAGACTCGGGACGAGTTAAAATGACACTTCCACACGTGTACCAAACAACGTTTTTTAATACATTTGCGAAAAATTACAATAATACAAATTTAAAACAGTAATTGAAAGGGGCAATTATATTTATTTCTGTCTGATAAAAATTTAAAGGACCTACAATTTTTAGAGCAATTGTGAAGGGTTGCATTTAAGGCCTTTGCTGGTAAGTTTAAAGTTTTATTCAAGTTGTCAATAATTCTCTTTTTCTCGTTTCCAGCCAATAAAATGTTCATAGACGGCAATGTAATTTTTCTTTCGATTTTGCGGGTAAAATACTCTCACTTGCAATTTTTGCCTTGGCTCGTATATAGGGCGGTGTTAAATCTACTCTGGTAACATCAGAATCCATCATTTTCTATCAAAAACTCTTATTTTATAAAATCTTACGTGTCATTTACACACAATTCAAACAATCTTGAATGAAAAAGAAAGTTTTACTTTTAATTGTAATATTTTTATCAAGATGGCGTCGGCTGTCATCATTCAGCCAAATTAAAAGAAATAGTTTTAATATTTCAGAAGAGATATGATAATGTTACACAGTAATTTAATTGATTCCAAACAATAAACATCGCGAATCTTTTTTTAGTTCTTTACGTTTCATACAATTGTAAATAAATATAATATTTTTTAATACACATTAATAACGATCATTCATAATTATTATGAATTTATAAAGCAACGTGTGGGTCACGCTTAATACTGTATTTTCTAATCTGTGACAATACATTTCTTTTTAATTTTTTTAGGTCATGCATAATACTCATTTGCTCATTAAATAATGGTCACTCAGACAAATTATTAAAACCGTTTTTGAATCTTTTTAATAGATAACCCTTTGATTGATCCAATATGCAATTTAAATATTTTAAGCATAATTATAAGATATACACTTGCAATGCTGTATGACGTAATAAATAAAGTCGGAAAGTGATTGACCTTTGTTTGGAGGTATGAGACATGACGTGTTAGTAGGTACAACAGAAAATTAAAAAAAATTGAAAAGTAAAAAGCACTAGTTCGAAATATCCAACTTTTCGCACGATTTGCAGCTACGAAAAGTACCACTTTTTGAGCAACTGTATTAAAAAAAAATTTCTTTTAATTTACCTTTGTGTCCTTATTTATAAGTAGCGTGTACGTGAATATTTAAACCAATGTTGCCGCCAAATTTCCCAACCCTAATTATGTGATATAGAATCGTGACATAAAAATGCATAAATAAGGGTAACCTCTGCGGCCATTTACAGTGCGACGAGGATTAACGTTGTTACGGATAATATAGCGTTGGGAAGTAATGCGCATGTGTGTGCAGGCCGGGTTCGCGCGGGACCCGTTCGCGTCGTCGGGCGGCGACCCCTTCGCCGGCGACGCCTTCGCGGCCGCCGACCGGCCCCCGCCCACCGACGTGAGTACTGCTGCTGGCCTCCCTCCCGCCTCTTATCCTCCTCATGTCGGGCGGCGACCCCTTCGCCGGCGACGCCTTCGCGGCCGCCGACCGGCCCCCGCCCACCGACGTGAGTACTGCTGCTGGCCTCCCTCCCGCCTCTTATCCTCCTCATGTCGGGCGGCGACCCCTTCGCCGGCGACGCCTTCGCGGCCGCCGACCGGCCCCCGCCCACCGACGTGAGTACTGCTGCTGGCCTCCCTCCCGCCTCTTATCCTCCTCATGTCGGGCGGCGACCCCTTCGCCGGCGACGCCTTCGCGGCCGCCGACCGGCCCCCGCCCACCGACGTGAGTACTGCTGCTGGCCTCCCTCCCGCCTCTTATCCTCCTCATGTCGGGCGGCGACCCCTTCGCCGGCGACGCCTTCGCGGCCGCCGACCGGCCCCCGCCCACCGACGTGAGTACTGCTGCTGGCCTCCCTCCCGCCTCTTATCCTCCTCATGTCGGGCGGCGACCCCTTCGCCGGCGACGCCTTCGCGGCCGCCGACCGGCCCCCGCCCACCGACGTGAGTACTGCTGCTGGCCTCCCTCCCGCCTCTTATCCTCTTCATGCACTCATGAGGACATTAGGGGGACTGAATAATGGTTCAACCTGGCTGTGATATGATAAATCATTCAATTCGTTACTAAACGAGAAGTTTCTCTATTTTAATTTATTTATGAATAGTATTAATACAACACGCTGGTAATCCAGCGGTACCGGGTTCTATTCCCGGTCTCTTTCACCAGGTTACGCATTTCAATTTTTCTTTGTGCTTTGATCTTTGTATCAATGGTTTTATTTTAATATAAAAATTGTGGTGTGTAGTACCTACATTAAAAAAAAAATGAAATTACAAGTTTCATACATTTATAATAGTACATTAACATTATGTATCATAGGCGGTAAATGTCACAAAAATATTTTATATCTCGAGTTTGCAAATCATATAACGCTCATGATGCATACAATGCTTTTCATCAACAACTAGGTATTAAAATGTCACGTAATCCATAGATATCTAGTTAAAATTTTGTCACATCCCTTTCGACGCATAAGACCACAAACGCGAAATACCAACTCTACGCAAAAAACCACTTTAGCAAATTGCCAACTGCGCAAAACACCAACTACGCATAACGCCAACATAAATTTAAGCAAAATACCAATCACGCTAAATACCATAAATAAAAAATAATACTATAATAATAAAAGCTTGTGGCGAGCTGTTGGGGAGTGACGAGCCCACGGAGCCCAGGGCTCCGAGTCGCGCGGGGTGCTCGTCCGGCTCCGGCGCCTCGTGGCGGAGCCGGACCGGGCGTGGCTCGGCTCTGGCTCGCCTTCACTGTTGGGGAGTGACGAGCCCACGGAGCCCAGGGCTCCGAGTCGCGCGGGGTGCTCGTCCGGCTCCGGCGCCTCGTGGCGGAGCCGGACCGGGCGTGGCTCGGCTCTGGCTCGCCTTCACTGTTGGGGAGTGACGAGCCCACGGAGCCCAGGGCTCCGAGTCGCGCGGGGTGCTCGTCCGGCTCCGGCGCCTCGTGGCGGAGCCGGACCGGGCGTGGCTCGGCTCTGGCTCGCCTTCACTGTTGGGGAGTGACGAGCCCACGGAGCCCAGGGCTCCGAGTCGCGCGGGGTGCTCGTCCGGCTCCGGCGCCTCGTGGCGGAGCCGGACCGGGCGTGGCTCGGCTCTGGCTCGCCTTCACTGTTGGGGAGTGACGAGCCCACGGAGCCCAGGGCTCCGAGTCGCGCGGGGTGCTCGTCCGGCTCCGGCGCCTCGTGGCGGAGCCGGACCGGGCGTGGCTCGGCTCTGGCTCGCCTTCACTGTTGGGGAGTGACGAGCCCACGGAGCCCAGGGCTCCGAGTCGCGCGGGGTGCTCGTCCGGCTCCGGCGCCTCGTGGCGGAGCCGGACCGGGCGTGGCTCGGCTCTGGCTCGCCTTCACTGTTGGGGAGTGACGAGCCCACGGAGCCCAGGGCTCCGAGTCGCGCGGGGTGCTCGTCCGGCTCCGGCGCCTCGTGGCGGAGCCGGACCGGGCGTGGCTCGGCTCTGGCTCGCCTTCACTGTTGGGGAGTGACGAGCCCACGGAGCCCAGGGCTCCGAGTCGCGCGGGGTGCTCGTCCGGCTCCGGCGCCTCGTGGCGGAGCCGGACCGGGCGTGGCTCGGCTCTGGCTCGCCTTCACTGTTGGGGAGTGACGAGCCCACGGAGCCCAGGGCTCCGAGTCGCGCGGGGTGCTCGTCCGGCTCCGGCGCCTCGTGGCGGAGCCGGACCGGGCGTGGCTCGGCTCTGGCTCGCCTTCACTGTTGGGGAGTGACGAGCCCACGGAGCCCAGGGCTCCGAGTCGCGCGGGGTGCTCGTCCGGCTCCGGCGCCTCGTGGCGGAGCCGGACCGGGCGTGGCTCGGCTCTGGCTCGCCTTCACTGTTGGGGAGTGACGAGCCCACGGAGCCCAGGGCTCCGAGTCGCGCGGGGTGCTCGTCCGGCTCCGGCGCCTCGTGGCGGAGCCGGACCGGGCGTGGCTCGGCTCTGGCTCGCCTTCACTGTTGGGGAGTGACGAGCCCACGGAGCCCAGGGCTCCGAGTCGCGCGGGGTGCTCGTCCGGCTCCGGCGCCTCGTGGCGGAGCCGGACCGGGCGTGGCTCGGCTCTGGCTCGCCTTCACTGTTGGGGAGTGACGAGCCCACGGAGCCCAGGGCTCCGAGTCGCGCGGGGTGCTCGTCCGGCTCCGGCGCCTCGTGGCGGAGCCGGACCGGGCGTGGGTCGGCTCTGGCTCGCCTTCACTGTTGGGGAGTGACGAGCCCACGGAGCCCAGGGCTCCGAGTCGCGCGGGGTGCTCGTCCGGTTCCGGCGCCTCGTGGCGGAGCCGGACCGGGCGTGGCTCGGCTCTGGCTCGCCTTCACTGTTGGGGAGTGACGAGCCCACGGAGCCCAGGGCTCCGAGTCGCGCGGGGTGCTCGTCCGGCTCCGGCGCCTCGTGGCGGAGCCGGACCGGGCGTGGCTCGGCTCTGGCTCGCCTTCACTGTTGGGGAGTGACGAGCCCACGGAGCCCAGGGCTCCGAGTCGCGCGGGGTGCTCGTCCGGTTCCGGCGCCTCGTGGCGGAGCCGGACCGGGCGTGGCTCGGCTCTGGCTCGCCTTCACTGTTGGGGAGTGACGAGCCCACGGAGCCCAGGGCTCCGAGTCGCGCGGGGTGCTCGTCCGGCTCCGGCGCCTCGTGGCGGAGCCGGACCGGGCGTGGCTCGGCTCTGGCTCGCCTTCACTGTTGGGGAGTGACGAGCCCACGGAGCCCAGGGCTCCGAGTCGCGCGGGGTGCTCGTCCGGCTCCGGCGCCTCGTGGCGGAGCCGGACCGGGCGTGGCTCGGCTCTGGCTCGCCTTCACTGTTGGGGAGTGACGAGCCCACGGAGCCCAGGGCTCCGAGTCGCGCGGGGTGCTCGTCCGGCTCCGGCGCCTCGTGGCGGAGCCGGACCGGGCGTGGCTCGGCTCTGGCTCGCCTTCACTGGCCGGCCAGAGAGGAGCGTTAGAGCCATATGCTCCAGGGGTGGAAGTGTTAAAGGCATCACGCCGCGAGTAACTTCGCAGAAAGCGCAGCACACCTCTCGACACCCCCTCACCCTCACGCTCGTGTCGCTTCCGGCCGTCTTTACGTCTTTAAGGGCGAGTCACCACCCGCCGTAGGTAACAGTCGCACTGATGGTTACGGCGGGTGACATGTTACCATTGCGATAGGCCAAATAAAGAGTCCACCCATACTCCATTTTAATAGCCCGGTTTTTTCTTTTCCATATTAATGCAATAGTTCAGTCCACTTTTTTTTTTTTTTTAACGTTGGGGAAATGCGTTTATGCATCCCGTCTAATCGGGGGACTAGAGCGGGTATGACGGACTAACCGAGACTTCGGACTACCGTCTAAAACCACCAACGAATGCCGGCACCGCCTTTAATTGGAGCGACGCGGGATCGCTTGATGCATTCAACCACGTGCACTCCGGCGGGCGACTCATGTTATGAGCCGAGACCATGCGGGGCGGCACTTCCACGGGTGCCTGCCCCCAGTTCTGTGGCGTTCCGAAACAGGGAGTCCCCCGACTCCCTGCGCGGGTCCACTACGGCGGAGGCAACAGATGCGCATAGCGCCGGGCTCTGGCCCCCAACCGTCGCCGGCGGAGCGGATTCGCAAGAGGATCGTTCTCACGTGCCCGCTCCGCGGCCTCCTTTAGTGACATGACTTCGTCACAGAAGGAGGCCATCGCTTTCCATGCCTCCTCACTGTCAAGCATAGCGTCGATGACGCTGGACAGAAGGAGGTCCACTCCTATTACCGCCTGTAAGGCAGTTCGTTGAGGCTGCCAGGCGATGCACTCTACCAGAGTATGGATGGCTGTGTCCATCGGCGCGGCGCATTCGTGACAGATAGGGGATTCTTCTCTTCCAGCTATGCGATGCAGATACTTACCGAAGCATCCATGATCGGTAAGTATCTGCACCATATGAAATGTTAAGGTGCCGTGGCGCCTGTCTACCCAACGTTCTAAGTGAGGTAAAATTGCCCCCACCGTGACTAGGCCATGTTCCACCGTCTCCAGCTCCTCCTTCCATTTTGTTAGTGTTTCCGCCTGGGCCAAAAAGCGGACACGCTCCACCTCCTCCTGATCGAGAAGCTCCCCCGCTACCCTCGTCCTAGCCCTGTGGCTGTGGACCTTTGCGAGCACCTGCGCTTGCAGATCCCATGGAGGGTCCGCGGCCAGGATGGTTGCTGCCGTAAAGGACACGGTACGGTAGCCTCGCACAGCTCTTATTGAGATTGCCCTCTGTGGCCTACGGAGAAGCGCCTTATTATAATTTGTAAGGGCCCCCACCCATATTGGGGCCCCGTACAGAGCCATACTACGTATGACTCTGGTATAGAGGAGCCTACAGGTCACCTGCTGGGACCTGTTCATGGATGTATCATCTTATTGATATGATCAGGAATGGGTCCCAGCAGGGCTGCAGCCACTCCAAGGGACCTCCGCGTGTTGGATCCATATCCCCAAGCAAGCTTACCAAAAAATATAATAATACCATATTTACCGCCTACAATTTTTCTGCTTTGCCCTAAGGTTGACTGGTAGAGAATGCGCCATCGCGCTAAGTCCGTCTTTTGTACGTTAAGTTCTTCTTTTGTGCAATAAAGTTTAAATAAATATTTATACTTTTTGAATAAATACGAAATAAATAATAAAACTCTGAATAATAAAATACTACAAACACCACAAAACGTCCGGTTGGTGTTTTGCGTTTGTGGCATTTTACGTTGTTGGTATTTATCGTTATCATTTTTATAAATCCGCAAGACGCCAGAAAACCTCGGGTTGGTATTTCGCGTTTGTGGTCTTATGCGTCGAAAGGGTCACATCATACATCATAATAATATTAAAGTCGTTCTTCATAAAACAAGTTTGAATAATGAGACTTTCTGCGCTTTCAAGAAAGTGACGTCCGCCATCTCGAAAAGGACACACATCAGTACCTACCCTTACCATTTGTTCACGCGGCCAGCCTCGCTGGCGACAGCGTAAACGGTTTGTACGAAGAATAACGCAGCGCCCCTAGCGGTGACATTGTAGAACTGCAATACTCCATACAAATCATTTATGGAGTCGCTAGCGAGTATTGTCACTCATGGGAAGGGTGCAGTACATACAAAAAGTGATACCTCTCATCTCGATATTACAAATGGATGAAATATTTAAAATGTACACCGGGACGTCTGCCGCTAGTGGCTAGTGGGTGGTGGGTAGTGTGATGTATGTGGCGTGTGTTGTCCGGCAGGGAGCGTGGGAGGCCGACCCGTTCGCCGTGCTGCACGCGCCCACGCGCGCCTCGCCCACGCCCTCGCTCCCGCCCAAGCGGCACAAGACGCCGCCGCCCCGCCCCGCGCCGCCCCGCCCCAGCGTGCCCGGCAAGGTACACACGCACACACATGCACACGTACACACACAAGACACGAGCGCCCTGCCCCAGCGTGCCCGGCACGGTACACACGCGCACACACACACACTCCTTCCTAACTCGTCCACATTCCCAACTTGTTCAGATTCTCTTGTCGTTCACATCCACATTGCCAACTCGTCCACATTCCCAAATTATCTACATTCCCACGCAGGTAAAAACACATGAAAAAACTTACAACCGAATTGAGAACCACCACCTCCCTTTTAAAAGTCGGATGAAAAAAAAAACTAAACAATATGTCCGAAATTGTGGTAGAATTTTTTCATCACACTTGCTCGTAAACATGTGTTTACATGCTAGAAAAATGGGCGGTGTCGTAAATTACGCCCTAGGGCAGTAAGTCATTTTTATCACCCTTTAAAGGTTTACATGCTAGAAAACCGGGCGGTAAATCGTATATTACGCCCTAGGGCTATACTACTTTTGTTTTATTTCCTCCAAAGTGTGATGAAAAACGTCGAATACGTGACTCTGGTGGTAAAGGAATTCCAAACTCGTGTCAATAAAGCCCTCGCCTTCGGCTTCGGGCTTCTAATAGACACTCGTTTGTAATTCCTCGTTTACCACCCTTGTTACGTAATTGACTATTACATTCATACAGCGAATAAGTACGAATGTGGACAATACAGGAATGTGAACGAGTTGGAAATGTGGACTAGTTCGGATTGTGGATGAGTTGGAAATGTGAACAAGTTGGGAATGTAGACTAGTTGGCATTGTAGACAAGGTGGGAATGTGGACGAAATAGGAATGTTGACAAAGTGGGAAGATGGACACAGTGAACCTAAACGAATTACATATATTGATACTAGCTTTTGCCCGCGACTACGTCCGCGTGGAACTTGATAAAAGGGATTATTAAAAGCGCCTAAGCAAATGTAAGAGCAATTGTGCTTTTGGTCGAATAATTACATTTCCTACAGGATCACCACACCCCAACAGAAATGTTCACTCACTTGTCAATCTTTAGGTATAATTTCCAGGATGAAAACTATCCTATGTCCTTCCTCGGATCTTAAACTATCTCTATGCCAAAATTCATCAAAATTTATTGAGTGGTTTAAGCGTGAAGAGGTAACAGACAGACAGACACACTTTCGCATTTATAATATTAGTATGGATTGCCACCCGCTATCGGTATAAAAAGTATCTGCTACGCGAGTAATAGGTACCTGTTGAATGAGAGTGCTCCCTCTCAAATATGGACCTTATCGGACCAGGCGAAACAAAAATAATCAAATTCTTACGAATTTAAATTGAACATTTCCTATTTTAAACAGCTATAAACTGTTAGCTTCTTTAGAACACACACACACACACACACACACACACACACACACACACACATGGTTCTAACATAGAATAATTGTAAAATGATTAGAATTTTTATTTAATACTTGCAGTACTGTTTTTTTTTTTATTAGAAAATGTGTTTTGTGGATTAATTGGAATCGGATAAATTATTTGCTCTCAAGAAAAATAAACGAACTAAAACCATGAATAAACTTAAACAGAAGGTCACCTCACTTGTTTATAAAAAATTATCCCGTTCCGAGAGTTTTATTTACTTTGTAGCTAATTGTTTGTTTACAGAGTTTTTTTTTGTATTTTTGTTCCTCCTCCCCTCCCCTCCCTAGAGTTAGCGGTAGCGGCATGCGGCGACGACGACAGCTAACTTGTTCTTATTGTTTGTGCGGCAGAGAAACTAACAGTACGTAATGCCCCAGCACCAAGCCACTGAGAATGACATTCGAATATCCACTTTTCGTTTATCCATGTAACATTTTGGCGACTGTGACTATGTTACTGCAGCTGCCATAATTCTATTTATGAGGTTTATTTAATTATACAGCGAAAACTCGCAGTTTACGTGTCTGGTACTTTTCTGATCTAAAGTAGCTACCTGGCGCCACTGCTGCTGGAATATTGTGTTAAGGGCAGCATCCAAAGGATTTTCACAGTTGTAGTCAAATAAACTTCATTCCACTGGTTGACTTTCTGATCTTAAAAAAACATCTATTGTTTAAACCTGTAAAAATAAGTGAACTGTATTTTTTTAACTTATTCGTTTGAATGCCATTCTCGAGTTGAGTTTGCACCTTCAAGGCAGTTATTTAAGTTGCACTAATAACTGAAATAATGCTTTATGTGATAAATCGTTATTTCTGCTAAAACTATTTAAAAATCGTACACTTACTAGATAATAATTCCTTTGCGGCGCTACCGAGTGTATGCGTGTAGTTTGGTAGAAAATCATTTCACAAATATTCATTTAACAAACAACGTCAGACAACCCCACCATTCACAAATTTGTCGATTCAAAAAACATTGTTTCACAAACTGTTCATTACGGGTGTGTATTTTTTCACATACATTTTTAAGTCCTATTATCGGAAGTCCGAAAATATTTCTCATACTATTTTATATCACAATGATCACACTTAAATTTTTTTTTGAATACTAACGTTCGGAACTCATAATCATCAGAACTAATAAGATCATTATTCATACAACTTGTTTATACTAATATTTGTTTTCATATATTTTCTTACACTACTAAACACTAACAATCCGAACAACTATTGTATTATGGAGTGTAGAAGGGAGAAGTGGAATCTTCATATATCTAAAAGGGGTGCATATATTTTCTTACACTACTAATCTAACTCATAATCATCAGAATTCATATTCATCCGGATTCTTAAATTATAAAATTTTAACGAGCGAGCGAGCAAAACGTTTCAGAGCAGATCCAACGTGGCCGGGTTAGGTGAGAAGGTCAGGCGGGAGCGAAGCGTAGCGAGTTCCCGCCTGGCCTTCGAGGTTTTTTTTTTTTGCGTACCGAAAAAAGTTTTGCTTATATTCATACTGTTTACATACAAGAATAATCCACCTAACCACTTTCAGGAAAGTATTAATAGGAAAATTATGATAATTGTCTGTTATGAAGTAAAACAGTTATGAAAAATAAAATTATGAGTGTTAACATTTCTTAGTAATGACATTATTAAGAAAAAAAAGTATGATAACTGACTGTTATGAGTTCATCAGAACGGTAGTAAAAAAATATATGAAGAAAAAAGTATGAGGAAAAAAATTATGAAGAGTGATTGTTATGAATAAAAATCGGTAGTAAGTAAAATAAAAAATAGGAATATAAAAATTATGAGAGCCAATATGGATCCGTTCATTACACCTATTATTTACTTTACAAATCCACATAATATCATTATATCACAAATCATCAATTGACAAACTATTCATTTCACAAATACTTTAATTGAAAAATAACGTATGGCAAAGCAACGTTTCCTGAAAATAAATTGTTTAGTATTCAATGAATAAATTATATGAATAAATTATCAAAAATGTGACTTTCATTACAGGTAAGTACTACGAGAGAGAAGGTTCTTAATGTAATGAGATGAGAATAATGATAGTCAGCAAATACGTCGGTTAGGTTACTAATAAGTAGATTAGGTTAGGTTAGATTTGTATGATATGAACATGCGCACGAGCCAAGCGAGCGAGCGGCCGGCGAGGGTTGTAACCGTATCCTACCAATTTAATTTTTCCACATTTAAATATTACTTATCTATTATTTTTATTAAATTAAAATTAAGCAAAATCTATTCATATGGCCTAAGTTTTGTTCCGTAAATAGTTATTTTTGTCAATTCATATTTCAGTAATTAATTTAATCAGGCGTTACTTTGCGGAAATCCATATTAATTAAAATAATAATAGTGCTTTGCACAAACTCATCATATTACAAATAGTCATTTGATAAATATACATTTCACAACTGCATAACTTCACAAACTCTTCACATGACAAATTGTCATTTGACAAATATACATTTCAAAACTGCAACATTTTACAAACTCTTCATATACCAAATAATAATTAAAAAATATTTATTTCACAATTTAATTATTTACAAATTAATCGGTTTTAATTCATTATAAAAAATTGTAAATAACAGTATACGAGGGCTGTTCCGAAATTTTTTAGTTAAACAAAAACTATAAGGAATATAATAAAACTTTATTTACAACTTTTCAAAGTATTCCCCTGCTGCCTTTATGCACTTATGCATACGACTGAACCAACTTTCAAAACAGGAGAAAAACTGTTCTTGCGGAAGGTCAAAAAAAAGTCGCCTGAATTCGTCCACTGCTTCATCCGCCGTCGAAAATCGTCGCCCACGTAATGATTTTTTTAACGTGGGGAACAGAAAAAAATCGCACGGAGCCAGGTCAGGGCTGTATGCAGGGTGTGGTAGCAATTGCACTCCTGATTTGCTAATATATTCCGTGGTTCTGGCAGCCGTGTGGGCCGGAGCATTATCTTGATGAAAAATGATGCCCCGAGCTCCAGTACTTGGACGACTGACGTTCAGCTCCTGGAAGGCCTGTGGTAAGCAAACTTCAGTGTACCATTGGCTGGTAACTGTTTTCCGATCTTCAAGTGGAATTACGGCTACAGGTCCACTACGTCGAAAAAAAACAGCAACCATTTTTTTGTTGACGCTTCGACCGCGAACTACTTTAGTAGGTAAATCATCTTCTTCAAAGACCCATTGTGTTGATTGCTGTTTTGTAAATGGGTCGTAGCTATATATCCAAGATTCGTCGGATGTCACAATGTAGCTCACTTGTTGTGAATTACCATTATCAAATTTTTTTAGCATAAATTTGCACCAATCGACACGTATGTCTTTTTGCTCCTGTGTGAGAAAATGTGGTATCCATCGAGACGAAACCTTCCGAACTTGAAGGTGGTCATGCAAAATGGTAGAAACTGCCCGGGATCCAATATTCAGTTCGTCCTGAATCTCTCGGTGGGTAATGTTTCGAGATTCCTTGATTAGCCATTCCACCTTGATAACATTTTCTAGAGTGACTGCCGTTGGCGGTCGCCCCGGTCTAGGCTCATCTTTGATGTCGCTCCGCCCACGCTTAAATTCACGGAACCAGTAACTGACAGTGGCAACAGATGGGGATAAGGCCCCAAAAACACTAGTTAAATTTTCATGAGAATCCTTGTAAGTTAACCCTCGTTTATAATCATAATATATCATAGCACGAAATGCTTCCCGCGTTAGCTCCATTTTTGCGAACAAAAAGTGACAGACATGTTTTTTTTCTGATTTCATAAAAAAATAACTGAATGTCACTGGCCAGTGACTCTTACGCGAAAGAGTTCGTAATGAAATTTGCCTTTAGGCTACAGTAAAATTAAACGAATACAATTAATAGTACGCCGTTGACTAACTATTTTCGGAACAGCCCTCGTAGTATTTGAAAAATAGGGATATATTATGAAATATTAATTAATTAAAATAATAACATTGCTTTGCTAATCCGCGATGTAATATCGTCCCAGTCAATTTGTGCTAACCCGTTATACTTAATTGCGTATTTTTTCATGCGTGCCCCCCCTCCAATCACGAAAAGAAGAATAATACCCAAAACCGAATCAACACGTGTTTCGCCACTCTTGTCGGACTCCAGACCGTCAACATCTCCTGATGATGCCACGTAGAAGGGCGAAACATGTGTCGAGTACGGTTTGTTATTTTGGTGGTGGTTTGTTATATTTATTTTAGTTTCGTGGTGGGAGGGTGGCACCATTAAATGCATGAATGCATGAAAAATACGCAAATAACCATAACGGGTTAACACAAATTGACTGGCACGATATTACATCGCGGATTAGCAAAGCAATGTTATTATTTTAATAAATTAATATTTCATAATATATCCCTATTTTTCAAATACTATACTGTTATTTACAAATTTTTATAATGAATTAAAACCGATTAATTTGTAAATAATTAAATTGTGAAATAAATATTTTTAAATTATTATTTGGTATATGAAGAGTTTGTAAAATGTTGCAGTTTTGAAATGTATATTTGTCAAATGACAATTTGTCATGTGAAGAGTTTGTGAAGTTATGCAGTTGTGAAATGTATATTTGTCAAATGACCATTTGTGATATGATGAGTTTGTGAAACGATCAAGTTGTGAAGTGTATATTTGTCAAATAACCATTTGTGAAATGACTTTTTGTCAAATGACAGTAAATCCTAAAGCTTAAAGGCGAGCTCTAGACAAAAATGAGAACGGTTGCGTCAGTGTTGCCTATTGACTACAGTTGTAGTATCTGTCTGTACCTAATAGTGCCTATACACTTGCATATTACAGCACTTTCGTTACGCTTGCTAACTCTCGCTTCACAACAACAAATGCAAATCACTGAATCAAGTAAAAGTATTATTAAGCTTACCACGAGGCGCCCTCAGAATTTAGATGTCGTAGACGTGTCACCCGAGCCCGACGCCCGGCCGGGGCCGGAAGTCTCCGTAGATAAATACGTAGCATTCCCAAACATTAGACACTTGAAGTAGGGCACGTTTCGATTTGGTTGTTTTGCTTTGCTTTACAAGAAACCTGCATCGCGTGGTAGAAATAATTAGTTAAACTTTCTAACAACTAGCGACCTTAGATACCTGCCTTGTTCAGTAGGGAGTAATCAGAATCATTCGGCTTAGCTCTAGCACGCTTCTTATTGTCCACGTGGAATGGAAACTGTTTATGTATGTGTATTCTATTATTTAAAAGCATATTATGTTAATATATGTATCAAAGAGGGCGAGCTGTAGTTCCCGAAACAACAGATTATTTCATTCTGATCTTTGACGCCTTACACAAATAGCATACACAAAGAGTTTATTAAGTTATTATCAGCGATCGTAAAATGCGAGCAAAATCGATTGAAATTACGTACCAGTGACGACCCTTCAATGAATTTTGGTCGCATTTTACGAACTCTGGTTATTATTATAAATGCAGTAATAGATAGGTAGGTATTAGCGATCTGAAGGAAACATGTTTACGATGTTCGTGAAAATGAAAATAATAAACCGAAGTGCGTGCTAATATCAGGTTCTATGATTTAAAAGGCAAAACCGCAACTGTGATAAAAACCGAAGCTAGAACTGCGACACAGGGTGCCTTAGCCATCTTCGAGCACTAGTTCAATAGGGTAACCGACTTGAGATGCAATCAATCGGACGGCCCGGCCCGGTGACGTGACGCCTTCAGAAATTATCCATAAAAAATATATTACCTATAGCATTTGATGATCGTCGCGTCGTGGAAAGATCTTGGAAATAGTTGAGATAGTAAACATTTACTAGACGTTACTGTAATATTTCTGTGTCGTTTCGAAAACTTATCAGCCTGCCCTCGTAGGTATATAATATTGTATTTACATCTGTTGTGTACCTCTGTATTTAAAAGCATAAGATCATACCCTTTTTTACTACCTCATTGAACTATAAATTTCGTATAAGTATAATATAATATACTCCTAAGTAGAATGTTTTTTATACTTAAATATATTTTATAAAAGAAATAAAAATTTGGCTACAACAATTGTTTTGCTTTGAAGTAAAAGGTTTCATAACAAGAAAAATCAAACACAACTCTTAAAGTTACATAACTCAAAATAATTTCTTGTAAACTATAAAGTCAAAATGATGTTCGAAATATTGATTCGGATTGTCTATCGTATAAAAATTGCTGCTTTATAGAGAAAAGGAAGGCATGTTTGACGGTACAGTCAAGGGAATTGAACCACTTACCTTTTTTGCTCTCGCTCCTTAAAGTTAAAAAGGTACGTGTTTCAGTTTTTACTAAATTGATTCATTTTCTGTTTCTTTCTCTCTTTCTGTTAAATGGGTAGCTCGCTATCTTATAAAAGATCTGTGCTTGGGACCTAACAATGTATTTAGTATTGTATGTATTCATTTAATCCTCATCCCATTTTATTTACTCTATTTTTTAAACTTTCATTTGTCTGTACGATGACCTCGTGTATGTAAATATTTGAATGTCTCGTCCACACACCATTACTCCTCGGGACTGGCCCACTAACTGTTTAACAATGACGTCGTTATCTTCTGCGATGCACGTGGTGGAGAGCCGGGGCGAGACGCGCTATACGTACAGTTCAGAGATGGCTACAGAAAGGAAAAAAAATCGCGTTAACTACTAAGCTAATTGGTCAATAATGACTAATTAATCGAGAGTGGACTAACCGCATTCGAGACAACCCACCGCGTTTGTGACACGTATACGTGTTACATCTCATCAACTGTAAAATATTAAAACTTGCTGATTTTCTAATTTTTCTATAGTCATTATCAGCGCTATTTATAAAGTTCAATGCTTTGTTCAATGTAATTGATAGCACTCGCACTATTAAGGGTTATGCCATCTGTTCATTTATATACCTTGACAATATTTAGTGTCAAGAATCCAATGTCTCGAAACAGTAGGTACTTTTATTTTAATAAAATGTCCATGTTTCCGTGGTTCCATCATCATCAACGTCAGCCCGCTGCCTTCAGTGCTGACGGCCAGAAATTGGGAGATGACATTTAGGTATGTAGTATTAGGAGGCGCTAGAAACTCGGGTTTTGTGCTCGACTCCTAGCGGTTTTGTCTCGGGTCTCTCACGGTATCTCTGAAGCTAACGCCACTCGGGTGCTCGCGGAGTAACGTCGTGTGCCTCATCCATTAACACTGTGCACTAACATGCTAACTCTGGCTCGTGCTTGTCCCCACTTGCAGCGCTAAGCGGACGCAGCGGCGGAGGAAGCGGCACGTGCGTACACCCCCACCCTCCCCCCACTCCCTCCCCACCCCTGTCCTCCCCCGCTCTGTACACTCGCTCACCCACTTGTGTTGCGTCCAGACCGGCATGGACTTCGCCGACGACCCCTTCAAGGACTACCGCTACGAGGACCCCTTCAACATCGACGACCCCTTCAAGGACGCGGCCGACGCCGGCCGCGACCCGTTCGCGCGCAGCGGCTCCGCCCAAGCCTTCCAGACCGAGGACCTGTTCAGCTCCACGCTCAACGGCTTCGCGCCCAAGCCCGGCGAGAAGCGCAGCGGCCGCGCCTCCGCGCCGCCCGCCGCGCACGACCCCTTCGCCTCGCGCTCCGACAGGCCCGCGCCTGGCGCGCCCGCCTCCGCCGACCACGACACCTGGGGCTGGCGGGACGACTGGGCCGCCGACGACGCCCGGCCCGAGCCTGCCTCGCGGACGAACGACATTTGGGGCGGCAACGACGGCTCCGACGGCAGAAAGACGGACAACTGGGCCGACAAGACCGACAACTGGTCGAGCAAGACGGACGACCGGTCGAGCAAGACGGACAACTGGGCGAGCGAGACGGACAACTGGGCGAGCAAGACCGACAACTGGGCGAGCAAGACCGACGACTGGGCGAGCAAGACAGACAACTGGGCGACCGACTGGTCGACGCCCGACCGGAACGAGAACCTGAACGAGACTTGGCCCTCGTCGAACACGCTGCCCTCGAAGAAGGAGAAGTCGCCGAAGCCGGTCAAGTACGCGAAGAGCCTCGTGCACACGATAGGCGGCATCGGACGCGCCAAGCAGAAGGACAAGAAGAAGGGCAAGGAGTCGGCGGCGGGGGCGGTGGGCGGCTCGCCCGCGGCCGCGTCCGAGGAGCAGCAGTGGGCCTGGGCCGCCGCCGAGTCCGCGCGGCTCGAGCGCGAGGCCGAGCGCCGCCGCCGCCAGGAGGACGCCGAGCTGCAGCTCGTGCTCGCCATCTCGCGCCAGGACAAGTGACGGCCGCCGCGCGAGTAACCGTCCGCGTCACCCGAGTACAGATCGACAATGTTACCGAATTTGATTAAAACATTATGGACAATGGAATGTCCTATCTCGATTGAATCAGTTAAATCTCCGAGTTAGGATGGCACGTTTCGGCGTCGATCGCTCGCGAGGCTCGGCGGTAGGTAATACCGGTAATGTTCCGTGCATTTGTACAATTCGTCCAGTTCTCACCCTCATTTTCGATGTAGACTTTAGAGTCGTATCAGTTTGAAGTGTTTTAATTTACTTAGGTCCCATAAATTATTTCGTCAACAAGGGATACAAATTTAGGAATGAAATAGATAAATGATTAATTTGAACGAGTCCTAGTGTTGGCTCAATGAGTCACTAGTCTCTCGCGAACGGGATGGCCCCGTGCCGCCTCTCAGGGTTGCCTAGAGCGTGCGGCGCGGCCGAGATGTCTGCGAGGGCGTGCGACTCCGGCCCGGCGTGCGCGTGCGCGGTGAACACGGAGAGCTCGTGTAGTCGCGTCACTTGTCCTGTCTAGATGGCAACGTCTATGTCAAGATTGATATAGAAAAATTGAAAATTTAATTAAAAATTCCGCTCGCTAGTCAAATATTAAGTAAAATCATATTAGGGGTCTGAAGCGAAATATGCCGGTTGGATATTTAATGCTACGACGTGGCTGTTCAAGTCGAAGGGCCCTGAGGTTGCGCCGCAGGGTTCTTTAAACTTCTGCCGCGAATAATACTTAACTTATTTTATCGTGATAAGTCAAAACCTTGTATTATGAAATCCAGTTATTCGTATGTATTGAATTATTAACTTTGTTTTCACTGCAAAACAATACGGAAGTCGTATTTGAACGAGATTATCGCATTTTCATGAGAATAACATTAATTTAGAACCGGAATTGTTTCAAATTCAGTAATGGCACTAAACTAAATAATTAACTAAAGAAGACGATTCTCATGAAAGCTATAAACGTAGGAGTGCACGTTAGCATCGGATATATCTGAGCAGCTCTTAAGTGCTTGTTCGTCAAACACCTCGCGGGTTAAAGTAAAAGAAACATGCAATGCTACTCAAAATGTGTCCAATAACGATTTTCCCATTGGATCAAAACGCTACTATTTGATAAGTTTGAAATCGTTACTGAGAAGTAAAGGTGTCCCACTTTTGCATCAAAAGCCATCATGGTTTCAAGAAGAAATCTGCTGAGATATATCTGATTGTGTGTTTGTGTAAATTGTACTGGCCTAAGCTCCTCCACTTGTATCGTTTAATGTAGAGTCTGTTTACCTGCCTCACAGAGTCTTAGTTTCCGCTTCGTTCGAGGTGAGTTGAGGAGGTCGACCGTCAGGTGTATGGATTAATATTACGTTGTAAAATATGGAACGTCACCTCGGACGAGCCCGAATCTGACAAGTACCGAATTTGGTTTTGGTGGTAAAAATCCAATATATAAATTGTACCACAGCGAATACTCCCGCGCTAAATTCGGTTCCTGGTAGTTTGTATATGATATTGTAAATGTGTCTGTTGTAAAAAATATATTGTTTTGTATACGTTTTATTGTATGCCGATGTTATATAAGAACCTATATCTTATACTGTTACGATTTCATATAGATTTGCTTGTATGTCTTCGAAGTGGACGCGGTCTGTAGTGTGTCGCCTCGTGTCACACCCGGGACCGTGGACGCGGTCTGTAGTGTGTCGCCTCGTGTCACACCCGAGACCGTGGACGCGGTCTGTAGTGTGTCGCCTCGTGTCACACCCGGGACCGTGGACGCGGTCTGTAGTGTGTCGCCTCGTGTCACACTCGGGACCGTGGACGCGGTCTGTAGTGTGTCGCCTCGTGTCACACCCGGGACCGTGGACGCGGTCTGTAGTGTGTCGCCTCGTGTCACACCCGGGACCGTAGACGCGGTCTGTAGTGTGTCGCCTCGTGTCACACTCGGGACCGTGGACGCGGTCTGTAGTGTGTCGCCTCGTGTCACACCCGGGACCGTGGACGCGGTCTGTAGTGTGTCGCCTCGTGTCACACCCGGGACAGCTCCCTCCCTCAGGTGTCTTGTGGGACTGTTTCGGAGGCGATACCAGTGTAATATATTTTTTTTTAGACTTGTAAATTGTACTCTGTAAGTATTTAGGTAGTTGTACATTATTATTTTTGAAAATATTAATAGTTATATGTTCGATTCCTTTTTGTTGATCGAAGTAAATACGTTGCATTTCAACATTTTGTAAAGAGACATAGCGATTTGTTTTTATCGTCGTTTTCACAAAAAAGTGGAGAAAAGGCACCCACTTTATTTATTACGAGAGTCATACTCAGCATCCAAAGATAACTCGTCGATGTACCTATCGCCGACCACCGAATGCTCAATGATAAATTATGTTAATGATTAATTTCTAGTTTTTCTCGAATAGGACGCTAGCGATTCGTCTTCTGCAGTGCCTTTCCAACGCTATACTTCATCTCTCTCGTTTTCGTGCGATTGTCTGGACGAGTGAAAAGGACGCGTGATACTTGGCAATAATTAACGGTTGTCCCGCTTCTTGATCGTGTTTACATATCCGGCTGAGTTGTTGTCACAGGGGAGGGCCCGGCCGCGCCCGCTGCGTCCCCGGGTGACAGTGTTTATCGTTTCGTTTGTGCAACCAGTTTGATTTGACCGCTCAGCAGCGCCGGCGGCCGGCGTCCTCCCCGCGTAGTAGTAATTGTTACGCTTAATATATTAGCTTTAACTAGGAAGCTTGTTGCATGTACTCGTGGATGCGCACGGCCGAGCTCCGCTACAATAACTACTGTACGACCGCGTCGGCGGCTAGCATAGACCTACTGATCGTGTAAACCTTCGTCAAATACCAATGTATTTATGGGTATATCCTAACGTTGTTATCTCTTTCTTAGGCGCTGTTGTTTGCGCTCGCGGCTGCGTGGACGCCTCGATCACCTGACGATTCGGGTCACACGTCACACTTATCGTATTCTTGATATTTGAAAGTTTATTTATAAAATGGTTGTAGAGTGGTTGCGATATTTTTTCAAAACGTTTATTGTATGTTGTTGGGAGTTTTAAAGCGTATATTCGTGAGCGCCTTCACTTGGAGCGCGGCGCGCGCCGCCGGCATCCACGCCGCCCCGAGCCGGTCTGTTATCTAGTATACAATTATAATTATGTACCTTTCATTTATAGCGAAACGAAACTTTAATTCTTGACGTTGACGTGTATATGTGTATTTAAAGCTAAAAGTATATAAAGATTTAGGAAATTTGATAAATACAGGTAAATGTAGGTAAGCTTAAGTCGGTAGTGACGGTGCGGCTGGTGGCTGTCGCTCTGTTCCACCCCTCGGCTGCAGCCGCGGGGACTGGCGGCGGTCCTCTTGTTCAGTATTACGCCGCGCGCCCGTCGCCGTCGCCGCTCGCCCCGCCCCCGCCCGCGCCCCCGCCCCCGCCCCCGTCCCGGCGACGGCGCCCGGCGGAGTTCCACTAGTTGTTCGAGATAGTTGGGTTACGAGATGTAGGATGTAGAGAGATCGGTAAACGTATAAGTATATTCGAGCCGGTTCCCGCGCCGCGACGGGCGGTTCACGTGGGGACATCACGCTCCGTCTCGCGGGTAGAGCCTAGAGGTGGCCACGATTGTGGAGGTATATTTTCACGTGAATTCCAATTATGTACCTAGAGTTCACACGGGTCCCCCTTGTTGTTGTAACGTTATCGTCTTAGGTTAAAGTTGAACGCGCCGCGCCGTGGAACTGAGACGGTTTTTCCATCCGGCAAGCGGAACCTTACGTCTAATGTTTCATTTCAACAAATCAAATAAACGATTGCGATGGCAATACTTAGATCCTTACGGCAAGGACTATCGGAAAAAATATAATTTAATGGTTTTCTAAAAATTTTACCAACCCTAATCCATAAGCATTGGGTGTATACCTATTAACACAGTTGGGTGATCCAAAACCTCAATATTACTCATGATAGGTAATGGTAAATCGAGCGAGAAAGCTATTAATTTAGATAGTGAAAAGATACACTTATTACTACTACATGGCGTTTTCCTGATGCGCGCATTTTTGTACCTACTCTGAAGTATGGCAACCCTGAGAGAAAAGCCCGCCCCTGTGGTCGCCGTCTCAGCCCGCGGCGCGATGTACCGTCGGTGTTTATTATGTACCTACTACATTATATAAATATGTCGTTTCTTATTCGCAGCTTTTTATATATGCAACGAAATATATATCGTAAGTTTACTGTCTTTCATGCTTCTGTGAAGCGAACTTTCTTTATTGCAATACGTTTATTGATAAATGTACACGAAGATGTCCACAGCCGGGTAGACTGTTTCTGTAGACATTTTTAATCAGTCAAGTCTTAACACATCGAGGGTTAATTTATTTTATAACTTAACAGCGTTTGATTAAACAAGTTTTAAGAAACAACCTACTGAATAGGTATCTGTCACTAATAAGTCCCGTAAGGTCAGGGTGCTTTGACCCTACAAGGTTAGTTTGTCTATCCATAAAAATGCATGTAATTTATCGAGTCCATAAATTAAAAAAAACGACCAAGTGCGAGTTGACTCGCGCACCGAGGGTTCCGTACAATGGTAGATTAGTCAAATCAAGTCGTGGTTTTCTATGGGTGGACAAAGTAACCTTGTAGGGTCAAAGTACCCCGACCTTACGGTATAGATAGTGTAACATGTATTCCTTCAAGTCGAGCCTTGTAAATGTGTAATCTCACATTTATTTACTTCGTCATTCATTATAGTATCCTAAAGGGCCCAATGGAATTATTAGCACTTCTTGTTAAGAAGTCGTTTGTGTTAATTTAAGCTGTACGTTTCTATTGAACGATAATGAATGTGGGTGCGTGCATCAGCGTGCAGCGGGGGCGTCCTCCGCTACGAGTGGGACGCTGTCGCCAGCAGCACCCGGCGCCGGCGCCGGCCCCCGCGGTATGTCCCGTCGCCGACCGCGTGCCAGCTGGCGACGGCGCGGCGGCCGCTGTGTTTGAGTGGACGCTCGAAGCTAAATTATAGTACAACATATCTCATATCAATTCGGCTCGGAAGGACGGTTCTGATGATACAATAACTATCGTATAATATACATTCTTGTGATTTAGCGTTGTATGTAGATTTGTAATATATATATATATATATATATATATATTATACATTATACCTATAGCTGTTCGCTGATCTTGAGGGTTATCTAGTTTCCGACCTAAATTGATGCGAAGGCCAGGCGACGACCCGACTGATACATAAGTACTGTATAAAAGCTGCACGTGGACCGTAGACAAAAACCGATCTCGTTCAATGAGTTGATAACCTTCTAAAGTTCAAACAAATCTTTGAATCTTTCAGTATTTATTTTTCGGGCAAGGCCTAAATTCCTCGTGGTTACCACTGATGATAACATTTAAACCGAAAAAGGTTCGTACAGTTCGACAACGAAGATCTTTGTCGGATGTCGGATACTAGAGAACCGCGTGTATGGCAGTGCTTCTGCCGCGGCATCACGCCGACCTGTCTCATTTGCGAACTGTTGACGAGGGGTCTGTGCACCACACGAGTGCAGACTTGGCGCTGTGTCCAGGCCGATCCTGTGATTTGTGGAAGTGAGGTGGGCGAGGAGCGAGCGCAGCTGCCGCCAAGCCGGAGCCTTTGTCTCTGCAAAGCTTGCCTCGCGCCTCTTGTATTGTTGAACCATCTCTCGCCTGCTTGTTACACAGTTAAGCAAAGTTTACTTCTTGTTTAGATGTAATGTCACTGAAACTGAAGCAGCTCAACGGAAACACGCGCCTTCGTTATTTCATCTGGCTAGCCCATTGAGACGTCTCTTGAAGTCTGATAAAATAGGTATTTCAGTTCCAGTGAGCTTGGACTGGTCCAATGTCTGATGTGAACGCGCACGCGCATTAACAACTTCGGTGACTTTCAGTTAAAATTTGGCGCGCCATTTATAGAGTATTGTTTTCCTTGTACGTAATGTAATGACTTATTGAGATATTATTTATTTAAAGCTAATGCTAATAATATAATTACTTGTTGCTATTTCGCATTTATATAATATGTGACGTTATTCATCCGTGATTAGAATACTTAGTAGCATTAAAATAAACATTTATAAACATTAGGTATAGGAGACAACTGATAAATAATGCTATTTGTATTCTAATCGCGTAACTATTATAATGCTTTTTTAATGAACATTCTTGGTCGTCGTAATGCGCCGCCCGCGGGCCGCTGTGTGTGTTGACTGTTCCACTAACAATGTTGTATCGATACCGAAAACGATTCGTTGTTTATGCACTGTCGTTCTAGCGAAGCAACTTAGACAAAGAATATAACTACTACATATTTATGATATTCACTATGATAAATTAATGTTTATATGTATACATAAAATGGTGTAGGTACGTTAGTGTGTGCGACCAATTTATTATTGGATGTATGGTGCGGGTGTATTAGCGAGGCGGGGCGGGTTCACTCCTGCTATCTCGTGTGTGCAGACGCCTCCGACGATCTCCCACTCGATAAAACAACCGCACGGAGCGTGGCGTAGGATGTAGTTGCACCAATGACGACCTAATTCTAATGTTACGTATCAATTTTGTTTGAAGGCTGTGTTTTTTTTTGTTAAAATTGTCATTGCATTGTATCGTATTCATGCTCTGTTGGCAATGGCTGGTCGACCGTAGTGGGAGAAATAATGTTGAGGTCAGGCGCTTTTCCTCAAATTGAGGTTATGGTTGGGCTGCGCGTTGCATAAGTTTGCGCGTATTTGTTTAAGATCGCGGCGAGCTGCGATCATCAGGGTCTTGCGCGGGGGGGTCTTACCAACAAACCAAGGAAATAACTTGCCCGTCCGCAACGACGGCCAGCCTGGTCGCAGTTGCCGACGGGCAGCGATCCCCGGATCCAACCCGGACCCGGATGGATACACCGCGGTGTTGTAGCTCGCAGCTCCCGAACATGTATGTCGGATGTCGGATGTCGGAACTGGGCCTGGCGCAGCTCATGCGACGCGCGCGTAGGACGGGTGCCATCGTCATTACCTGCTGGGCACTGTATTCACTGTATTGTAACTTATGATATTATTATACGAAACAAACAATTCCTGAGATAATAAAAGGGACAAAATATTATCAGCATTGTGTTTTATTTACTTGTAAATTACATTTCTATCAGTACTTACCAGCAATGGGGAAAATTGGGACACCGGTGTTGGGGAAATTTCATAATTTTATTTAAAGTGACTTTCACTTTTCCCAATAAGTAGGTACTTAGTTTAAAATATACCAGCTTGCGTTGTTTTTCATTCAATGGTAGGCAAAGTTAACCAACGTAGGTATTTTAATTTCGAAATATTCTAGCAGGTACCTAGTACCTACTAAGTTGTGGTTGTGCCAAAATTCCCCTTTGAAATCAATATTAGGTATATAATCCTAAAAATAGTTGAAGACAGTAGACACATGTGTACAATTGTAATGTACCTAATACATAAGGACGCAGGTTAATCAGTTAGCTTGATCTACCTATATCAGAATTTACAGAATCCCTAAAACGTAACGTTATAGGTAGGTACCTAACTAAGTATGTGACTACTAATCCTGATTTGTCCTAATGATTACAAATCATAATTTTTCCAATTTCATTCAACCGTTGCCCCAATATATTTATGCACTTGATATTGCCGTAAATAGTTAACAGGTGTCTGATCAAATACCGGGTTCACCACCATGCTTGGGTAAGCTTTATAAATGTTCCAAAATGATGTCATCCCAAATAACGTAGTTATGCAAGAACACCTTCACTTAAGAGGATACGTCGCTGTTCCTTTTCCCGTACTACCAGTATACGTTAATAATTGTGCACCTGGTAACTAAGTATGGCGTCGGATACAAATGAGGTCCAAACTAAATAAATGGAGGTTTCGTTCTTGTCTCGTCTGTTTCCTCCTTAACTAAAATAGATAGAGATAAAATAATAAAATTAAACTTGGCTCTATAACCTACATATCCTGATAGATAAAAGTTGTCATTTAATTTTGCCAAATTTTCAGCTAATCTTATTGAATTATAACTAATCTGTTACGTAATCTTATTAACCCTACCGAATGGGAAGGAAATGTTTTGTATCGGACCGCTATGATTCTTGCGGTTATTTTGGAAAAAATCAAAACGGTCCGACACAGAAGATTATCTCCCTATTCGGTTCCTAAATGCTGATGTTTAATTTTAATTTCATATAGATTGGTTAAGTTTTGAAGGAGGAAACATGCGAGAACAAAACCTCGATTTGAATGGAAATGGAAAAATGAGTAGGTAGTGGTATTTCCTCTTAAGGTCGAGAGGGATGTACCGAAAGAGTATATAAAAGTAAGTATCTATAATCAGACGGCGTACAGAGCAGATAATCGGACGCATACATTTTTCACGAACTGTCAGTTCGCCGCTGATGCACCAGGTTCTTTGATCCAGTCGACGTACTTATAATCCCCAACGACGTGTCGTCTCCAGTTCCGGTTGATGTAGTCGTCGAAGACACCGTGTAGCCGCTCGGCGAACAGTCGGCTGGTCCCCACGTGCCAGTTGTCCAGCCCTACGTCACCCAGCTGGGACGGAGGCGTTCAGGAGAGTCAGTTAGATGATCCCCCAGTTGACGTAGTCGTCGACGATGCCATTGAGCCGCTCGGCGAACAGCGTGCTGGTCTCCACGTGCCAGTTGTCCAGCCCCATCTCGTCGAGCTTGGGCGCGTGCGCCGCCTCCACCGTCACGATGGGCAGAATGAACACCGCTACCGTCAGCCCGAACGGCAGGCTCTGGAACGAACAAAACTATCAGCTTCGTGTCATTCTCGTAAGCAAGGTGCAAATAATTTTATTCGGACAGTGAAAATAGGCCCGGTAACTAGCTATAATTAAAACCGTTGGCAACAGCAAAAGATATCAACTAGTTACATTTTCGACCTCGTTGCCTGTTTCCATCAGTTCGGGATTAGAGCATACAGAGGCAACCGTGTGATGACCACGAAATATACTTTACGTGTGTTTCGAAATGTCTCTTTTTTTTAGGGTTCCGTAGTCAACTAGGAACCCTTATTATAGTTTCGCCATGTCCGTCTGTCCGTCCGCGGCTTAGCTCCCTGATTATAAGTGCTAGAAAGCTGAAATTTGGTATGAGTATGTTAGGGTGTTGCTTAAATGGCGAAAAAAGGAAAAAACCTGAAATCTTAAAGTCTCACCCCCCCATTTTGTTCTACGACCCCTATTAACGGATGCTAGTTTTTTTGCTTTTTTTACCCATTTATAACCAATTTTTATAACCAATTTTAGGGGTCGCTACCAGCTGTCAAAGTTTTGGAAAAACAATAATAACATGTTCAAATAAACAAATATAATTTACATACATTCTTATTAAAATTAATTAAAATTATGATAATTAAGTAAAAGAAAATTAAAATTTCAATTTTTATGGGACTAAAGTAGATTTTTTCGCATTAGGGTGCAGTGCACTCTAAACTCGATCGATTGCTTATCTTAACGCGGCCTGCCGGGGGGCGAGGGGTGTGTATCGATCAAGGGGGATTCCCAAGCAATCGACAAACGTTATAGAAGTAAAATAAATATAAAATAGTGACTGCCGAGCTTGTCATATTGACACTTAAATTATGTTTTATCCATGTTTTATCCAAAACTTTATCAAGCGGTAGCGACCTCTAAAATTGATTTAAGAAAAAAAAACTAGCATCCGTTAATCAGGGTACTAGAACATAATGGCGGGGTGAGACAATGACTTTTTGAAAGTTAATTTTTAAGCAACACCCTAGAGTATGTGTAACTATGTATCACGCCAACATAACGGTAAACGAAAAAAATATTTTTTTTTTCATTCCAGCATTAGCATGTGGGGTGTCGTTGAATAGGTCTTTTAATAACAATAGGGGTCCTCAAACATCATTTTTTGATAAAGTCAGCAGTTTTGTTCGCTCTGCTCGGGAAATCCAAAAAATAGTGTCCTCCCCCTCTAACTTCTCAACCACGGGTCGAAAAATTCATGAAAATAAGGCCTTATAAGTACTTTCAATGAAAACTATATTGATTAAAATCGGTCGAGCCGTTTTTGAGTTATCGCAAAATCTCATAATTTTCTTTAAAATGACGTAATTGCCGCGCGGTGTCCTTATATTTCGAACGTGACACATATCAGTTAAATGCCATACTGCATTAAAACATAACTTCCAGAAGGTAATAAGTAATTACAGTTACTTTGGCGTTTACGACCTTTTTTATAGAGCTTGAAATCTTTCTCGTAATTTAAACCTCGGGCTGAACACCTCTGTTTTAAGCCCGTCTATTGTGAAGGATGGGCAACTGCGGAACCCTACTCTAAGCGTCGCCCGACATGCTCTTGGCCGGTTTTTAATTGCTATACAGATACAAAGTTCAACACGCAAAATGGAATTGAATTGCGTGCAAGACGTTGGACCGGTGTAATCCAAAGATACCGGGTTCGAGTACCGGCACGTACCGGTGTGGACCGGTTCCATATTGGGTTGCATAAATTTTAAAGCCATAATGTCGATGTGCATAACCACTTTTGTCATAATAGTTCTTGCGCATAAGGTGTATAGTCATTAATTGATCCGCATAAATTTTATGACCATAATGTTTTTACGCATATGTAAGGAATGTCATATAATTTTGGAGCATATCAACCTGAATCATAATCATTAATCGTAATAATGTTTTTACGCATATCGTGCATTGGCGCATAATACTGAAGAACATAAATATTATTATGAACAGTTCATTTCTGAGGGGGTCGCAGTTCTTTCAAACCTAACCTAACCTACTTTTCTGGCCGATGTTCGTATTTATAGGTTCACAGTTCTAACCTGAGCTAACCTACAACCAAGAGGTCAGTGTGGAGAAGGATTTCTTAATGAGGGGGGCTTCGCCCCCCCGGCCCCCTTGTGGAGGGCTGCGCCCCCCCGTCCCCCCTTTCTGTTTTTCTGCTCATGTAAGTTTTGTATCCTTATTTCAAACTAGCTTTTGCCCGCGGCTTCGCACGCGTAAACACAATATCATACGTTCACTACACTTATTGCGAGGCCAAAGGCAGAGCTCCGCATAGCACCGGAGGTGCGGAGCGTCCTAAGGAAGCCGCCCACCCACTTAATATAAGTCGAAGTAACTTAATGCGAGGCCGAAAGCCGAGCTCCGCGTAGCACCGTAGGTGCGGAGCGTCTCAAGAAAGCTGCCCACCAACTTAATAAAGTTTAAGTAACTTAATGCGAGGCCGCAGGCCAAGCTCCGCGTAGCAACGAAGGTGCGGAGCGTCGCAAAAAAGCCGCACACCCACTTAATATAAGTTGAAGTAACTTAATGCGAGGCCGAAGGCCGAGCTCCGCCTAGCACCGTAGGTGCGGAGCGTCCCAAGAAAGCCGTCCACCCACTTAATATAAGTTGAAGTTATTTAATGCGAGGCCGCAGGCCGGGCTCCGCGTAGCACCGAAGGTGCGGAGCGTCGCAAAAAAGCCGCCCACCCACTTAATATAAGTTGAAGTAACTTAACGCGAGGCCGAAGGCCGAGCTCCGCGTAGCACCGTAGGTGCGGAGCGTCCCAAGAAAGTCGTCCACCCACTTAATATAAGCTGAAGTAACTTAATGCGAGGCCGAAGGCCGAGCTCCGCGTAGCACCGCAGATGAGGACCGTTCCAAGGAAGCCGCCCACCCACTTAATATAAGTCGAAGCAACTTAATGCGAGGCCGCAGGCCGAGCTCCGCGTAGCACCGAAGGTGCGGAGCGTCGCAAAGAAGCCGCCCACCCACTTGATTTAAGTTTAACTAACTTAATGCGAGGCCGAAGGCCGAGCTCCGCGTAGCACCGTAGGTGCGGAGCTTCCCAAGAAAGCCGTTCACCCACTTAATATAAGTTAAGTTACTTATTGCGAGGCCGCAGGCCGAGCTCCGCGTAGCACCGAAGGTGCGGAGCGTCGCAAAGAAGCCGCCCACCCACTTAATATATGTTAAGTTCCTTAATGCGAGGCCGCAGGCCGAGCTCCGCGTAGCACCGAAGGTGCGGAGCGTCGCAAAGAAGCCGCCCACCCACTTAATATAAGTTTAAGTAACTTAATGCGAGGCCGAAGGCCGAGCTCCGCGTAGCACCGTAGGTGCGGAGCGTCCCAAGAAAGCCGTCCACCCACTTAATATATTTTAAGTTACTTAATGCGAGGCCGCAGGCCGAGCTCCGCGTAGCACCGAAGGTGCGGAGCGTCGCAAAGAAGCCGCCCACCCACTTAATATAAGTTGAATTAACTTAATGCGAGGCCGAAGGCCGAGCTCCGCGTAGCACCGTAGGTGCGGAGCGTCCCAAGAAAGCCGTCCACCCACTTAATATAAGTTGAAGTTACTTAATGCGAGGCCGCAGGCCGAGCTCCGCGTAGCACCCAAGGTGCGGAGCGTCGCATAGAAGCCGCCCACCCACTTAATATAAGCTTAAGTAACTTAATGCGAGGCCGAAGGCCGAGCTCCGCGTAGCACCGTAGGTGCGGAGCGTCCCAAGAAAGCCGTCCACCCACTTAATATATGTTAAGTTACTTAATGCGAGGCCGCAGGCCGAGCTCCGCGTAGCACCGAAGGTGCGGAGCGTCGCAAAGAAGCCGCCCACCCACTTAATATAAGTTGAAGTAACTTAATGCGAGGCCGAAGGCCGAGCTCCGCATAGCACTGCAGGTGCGGACCATCCCAAGGAAGCAACCCACCCACTTAATAAAAGTCGAAGTAACTTAATGCGAGGCCGAAGGCCGAGCTCCGCGTAGCACCGAAGGTGCGGAGCGTCCCAAGGAAGCCGCCTATTAAGTTACTTAAACATATGTTAAGTGGGTTGGCGGCTTCCCTGAGACGTTCGTGGAACTTGGCCTGCGGCCTCGCATTAAATTACTAAGCTTAAATGTGTGAGCGGCAACCCTGGGACGCTCTGCACCTTCGGTGCTACGTAGAGCTCGGCCTACGGCCTCGTATTAAGTTACTACTTAAATTAGTGGGTGGGCGACTTCCCTAGAACGCTCCGCACCTTCGGTGCTACGCTTGTGAAGATCATCTTGGTTTAATTAAAATTGAGTCAAGACTTAGGTAAGTTTAAAAGATCGTTTTTAATATTGATTGTCTATTGTAGATTTTACAAACTTAATGCGAGGCCGCCTACACACTTAAATTTAAGCTTATTTAATAAGCTTAAATGTGTGAGCGGCATCCCTGGGACGCTCTGCGCCTTCGGTGCTAGGTAGAGCTCGGCCTATGGCCTCGCATTAAGTTACTACTTAAATTAGTGGGTGGGCGCCTTCCCTAGAACGTTCCGCACCTTCGGTGCTACCATTGTGAACATCATCTTGGTTTAGTTTAAATTGAGGTTAGACTTATGTTTGTATATCGTTTTGAATATTTATTGTTTATCGTAGAAAACTATTTAAAGCACCTTGAAAAATAATTAGCTCATAGTCCTACCTGAACATATATTAATGACATTTATTAAGATGACAATAAATTATTTTCGTCTACAGTGGTACTAATATAATAATATGACCTGTCATAATAATTTCCTAAGTAACGCCATAAGATTCAGGTGCCAACTTAACTCAATCGAGCGAGCGTACGTCAAATAATGGCGACAGCACCACTGAACGGATACGTGATGGCCTCACTGTTTTGTTATCCGTGGTATAATGAATAAGGCAGCAAAGGAAAATGCATGAGATGACACGGTTATTATTTCAGTAGGTTCTGGGTTCAAATCCCGGCTAGGTGAAATCCTTTCTACATTGTAAATTTAATAATTTTGTCTTGTCTCGAATCATGGTTGTTTTTCATACAAAATGCATACATTGTCGAACAGCAAGCAACTCTCAATAACTGATACACTGCCGCTTATATTAGGTATGCGATCAATATTCAACAACTTCGGTAGTAATTCTCGAAGTCCAGGTTAACCCATCACAGCTACACCCTAACTTGTGCCGAATCGTGGTCACAGGCACGCAACGACGTGCGTGAATCCTTGGCCTCGGGGCCTCGGTGTCGAGGAGACCCATCAATGGCTCCAAAACTTTACATGTATGGAGCTGGTGTTATTAACTCAGGAAAAATCTTAACAGCGCGATGCAGCCGCTAGTATGGCGATTTTGTCAAAGAAACAACGCTATCTAGCGGAAAATTGGGTCATTGAGAACAAAATCTCAACACACCGTTAAAAACAAAAAATGTATGATACCTGTATTTTATTACTTTGAATAAATTTTATACATAAAAAAACTGCATAGATGCAAAATAGTGGCTAAATATATCGTATTTTTATCGTTTATTATACATTTCGCTACCTTATTAGTAAGTTGGCCAAACACAAACAATACAAAAAATTTCGCCTAATGTTCTAAAGATCTAAATGTTGGTTGGTAAAACATATTTAAAAATGTATTTAATTTACGTAAATTGATTCGAAATACTTTTATTTCAATTACACTCGATAAAATGGCATTAATAAATCTGTTTTATTCATTAACATTTTTTATTGCGTCTCCGGGCTTTTTTATGGTCAATACTTACAAACTACAGAAGAATATAATTGAAAATTCAATAAAAGAGCATTAATTAGTTCCTATTGTAGCAAATTGTTTTTAAAGAAATGTATGTTTTTTTTTTTAGCATGAGCCAATTTTCAACGAACAAGGCACTCATATTTTCGTCTGTGTTGGTCGATAATTGGCGCCATCTTTTCTATCTAACTAAGACGGTTTCCGTAACTCAACGCCTCAAACAACCTTAACCTTATTGTTAATACCTGTGGGCCGCGCGGAGGTATTATGTCGAATTCATACTTTTTAGTTTTTGTTCACGTAAGAGCCACGCGGGGGTCGCGTCGTTCTAAATTCAAAATCACAAACGCTGTCATTATAAGGTTACACATTGTAAGGAAAATATTTCATGGAATTCATGTTTTCAGAGATAAATATTAATCATAATAAAAAGTATCCTATAACCATCTTTGGATGTTCAGCTATTCCTGTACCAAAATTGGTAACTTTTTATCCAGCCGTTTCAGCGTGATGCGAGGACAAAGGTTTTTTTGAAAACAGATGGCGCCAGGCTGGCATGGCACCGTGCGCCCATACGAAACAAATGACGATCCTGCATCACGCTATCGAGATTTTTCCTGAAATCATGACCTCCCTCCATACAAAATTAATTTTCAATACAAATTTAGGATTTTATAATAGTATAGATGTTATATTTTGTACATCTTCGTACTATCAATTATTATGACATTCAATAATATGATTTGAAATTTTGTGCCATACTAAATTATGCTTATGAAAAGCCTGCCAAACGACAATTATGACGTATAAAATGTTATGCAAATAACAATTTATGGCAAATAACATGTACCTATGAGAAAAGCCATTATGCGAAATGAGTTATGACAATCAAATTTATGACAAGATTTTTTATTCCACTAGAGGTGATCCCGTGTGGACCACGTAGGTTTTGACCGCAATTTGTTTTTCTTTGCGTGTTCGACTTTGTATCTATATAGGAAGTTGTTAACTAACAATTTAGTGAGTTAGATATACGAGTAATGTTCACTCTGAATCACAAATTGCTCTCCGCCGCGCGACCTCACACAAATTACCTACTCTAAGCGTCGTAGCTAGTTTATCATCATGACTCGTCACTATATAACGCGAATGTCTGCATGATTAATTGATTATAAAAAAAGTCTTCAATCGACACGAAAACAACTCATTCTTCTAGTCACGTTGAATACCGAGATTCTTTGATAACTATTGGTCGGTACAAAATATGCCACTATTACTCAGAAGATGTTTGTTTGATTTAGGTAAATAGGTAGGTACTTGAGATCTAAATTTTCTCAAGAATTACTTAGGTATAGTACCTACGTCTACATACTTACCTGGGTCTAACTAGTTATTTTAAGTAGGTATAGCTAGGCCAAGAGGTTAGCGAACAAGGAAAAACATTCCTAAAATATTACATATGTACACAGTAGGTAAACATGTAAGTACCTACAGATTCAGATTCAGATTTCTTTATTTCTCAATCGTTTTAAATTGTTTCTAAAACAGAAAATATGCTAACATATTGAGATCGTCATGATTTTACACATCTTATAAAAACTTTAAAAAATATTAAATAAAGGTCTTTAAACAACTAGTGAATCAAGTAAACAAGGATTCTTTAAGTATTGTATTATATTAGGTAGGCACCTTCGAGGTATATACAGATTGTTATTAGCACCTTCATGCTGTGCAATGTTAGTTTAGTTTAGCGACTCGTTCCATCGTAGGTACCTAGGTAAGCGGGATCCCGCTTACATTGTAGTGGATCGCATTCATTTTTTCTTTCTTAATTTACCTTTGTGTCATTAATTCATTATGTATAAAAATAAAACAGATTGATTCTATACAAATATTAAGAACAGCGCCATCTCTCTCGCAGTCTTCACACTTGTTGTAAAGCAATGGGGATTGGGGATCGTGCGTGTAAAGCGCACAGCCTAGGGTATGGCTAATGCGCATAAGCATTTCAAAAACATATATGACGCAGAGGGCGTTCCAGTAGCGTAAAGAATTAAGGGATGAAGGATTTGGTGTGATTGACATAGCGATCAAATAGCTCAGTTGGAAGAGCAATATATGCGCCGGTAACGCAGAGGTCGCGGGTTCATATCCCGCTTAGATTGTAGTGGGTCGCATCGCATTCAATTTTTCTTTTTTAATTTACCTTTGTCATTATTTATAAAATAACTAGGTCGATACAGAGTCAGCCACCGGCTAAGCTTGCACCATAGATTGGAGCGGAGTTTTGTTATTTTTTTCGAAATTTTCTCTTCGTCTCGACCTAGCGAAATTTAATTTGTGCATTTTAAAACAAAAATTTCTAAAATCGGTTGAGAACTCGCTGAGATCTGCGCATTGTTACAAAGTCCATTCGAGTCGATCCATGGGAGCTTCGCTCGCTCCGCTCCAAAAATGTGGTATTACCACATAAAAAAATATGAATCGATAAAAAGATTCTATACAAATATACCTAAGCACTTATTATGTCATATTTAAAATGCACTTGTAGTATAGGAATATTTGAGGACAAAGAGAGGCAACGTAGACACGTTAGAATTAGGGTAGGTACTGATACTGATAGGTATTATCTACATTACATTATCCTATTATGCGATAAGTTAAGATAACACCTAACACCACTTCAAAGATTTCGCAGTCTTAGGCTAATTATGTTATGGCTAACAATCCGAACTACGATTGTATTATGGAGTGTAGAAGGGAGAAGTGGAATCTTCATAAGTATATCTAAAAGAGGTGTGATATTTTCTCACATATACATTTTTAAGTCCTATTATCGGAAGTCCCAAAATATTTCTCATACTATTTTATATCATAATATAATGATCACACTTCATATTTTTTTCAAATACTAACGTTCGGAACTCATAATCATCAGAACTACACTATTCATACAACTTGTTTATACTATATAATATTTGTTTTCATATATTTTCTTACACTACTAATCTAACTCATAATCATCAGAATTCATAATCATCCGAATTCTTAAATTATAAAATTTTAACGAGCGAACGAGCGAAGCGAGCGAGCAAAACCTTTCAGAGCAGATCCGACGTGGCCGGGTTAGGTTAGAAGGTCACGCTTCGCTCCCGCCTGGCCTTCGAGGTTATTTTTTTTTGCGTACCCACTAACCACTTTCAGGAAAGTATTCATAGGAAAATTATGATAACTGTCTGTCATGAAGTAAAACAGTTATGAAAAATAAAATTATGAGTGTTAACATTTCTTAGTAATGACATTATTAAGAAAAAAGTATGATAACTGACTGTTACCTATGAGTTCCGATGGTAGTAAAATAAAAATATGAAGAAAAAAATTAAGTATGAGGAAAAAAATTATGAAGAGTGATTGTTATGAATAAAAAACCGGCCAAGAGCATGTCGGGCCACGCTCAGTATAGGGTTCCGTAGATGCCCATCCTTCACAATAGACGAAAATTACGAGAAAGATTTCAAGCTCTATAAAAAGGTCGTAAACGCCAAAGTAACAGTAATTACTTATTACCTTCTGGAAGTTATCGATTATACGCACCAGATTGAGCGAAATGTTTTAATACAGTATGGCACTTAACCAATATGTATAACGTTCGAAGTGTAAGGACATCGCGCGGCACTTACGTAATTTTTAAGAAAATTATGAATTTTTGCGATAACTCAAAAACGGCTCGAACGATTTTATTCAATATAGTTTTCATTGAAAGTACTTATAAGGCCCCATCTTCATGAACTTTTCCATATTTTTTTTCTCGTGGTTGACAAGTTAGAGGGGGGGGACACAATTTTTTTTTATTTTCGGAGCGAATATTTACAAAACTGCTGACTTTATCAAAAAATACTGTTTGAAGACCCCTATTATTTTTAAAAGACCTATGCAACGACACCCCACACATTAGTGTTGGAACGAAAAAAAAAATCACCCCCACTTCAGGTGTACGGGAGGTAACCGTTTTTTTTTTATACTTTCGATTTTACCGTTTTGTCTGCGTGTTACATACACATAGTCATACCAAATTTCAGCTTTCTACGACTAATGATCACGGAGCTAAGCCGCGGACGGACAGACAGACGGACAGACGGACATGGCGAAACTATGAGGGTTCCTAGTTGACTACGGAACCCTAAAAATCAGTAGTAAAATAAAAAATAGGAATAAAAAATTATGAGAGCCTTTTAAATTGGTGGCACTATTGTGACTGAAATTAGTTCCGTTTCCGTTACTTACAACGGTATGTTTATATGTTTTTTATGCGTTTTTCTGCATATACTTAACTTAAATGAACTAGGTAGGAATTAGTCTGGCCACCGTCTAAAACTTGGATTTTTGATACTTTCTTGCTACTCAAGCGCTATTGCGGACGGCATTGGAACTATTATTTGCTGCTTACCGCTGGATGCTTTTCGAATATTCTACTCCTATGAAGGATTTTGCTCTTCCCCTCCATACATTCATTCTCCATTTACACTCCATAGATCGTACGGGAATAAAAGAACCATGATTTAGCTTCCTTAGCCTTAGCCTTAGCTGCAAATAGTATATAGGCAGTAACATACCAATAATGAAATCCAACTTAAAAAAATAAATATAGTAGTACCTACCATACCAATAATGACGTCCTACTTTTTGCTGTGCTGTTTGTGTTTTGATATAACTGCGAGGTTTGTCATCAATCTATTTCAATATTATAACGTTTGTTCATGATTTCATAATAATGGATGTGTAGGTATACGACACTCGACTAGAGTTGTTTGGTAATTACACAGCCAATTGACTTCCCAAATTGGCATTCCGAACCGACCAACGTGAGCGCAACTCCCTCCTAATTGTGCTGATGCTGATACAGATACACGATAGGTACCTACATGTAGCCTTGTTTGCGCGCGTCCGTCGTGTCAAGTATTACGAGTGGCATTTGCGTTTTATCTAACATTCAACCGAGCTCTAAAAACGCGGAAGCGAATCTTGATGATATGATAATGGTACTCAAGTTCAAAAGCAATAATAACTAAATAGGTATCAAGAGAGAATTATTTGATAAATAAGACATATTGATAAGGTTGACTGGATGAGATCCCTTAAAGGGTACACAGGTATATACATACCTACTTATTAATTTGAATTTTAGTTCTTATTTTGTGTACGTTTACATAATATGTACATAAGGTGTATTGTGCGGTATTGATAGATGGGTTTCAGAGTTCCGTACCTGCCTCAAAAGGTAAAAAAAACCGGTTAAGAGCATGTCGGGCCACGCTCAGTGTAGGGTTCCGTAGTTGCCCGTCCTTCACAATAGACGGGCTTAAAACAGCGGTTTTAAGCCCGTGGTTTAAATTACGAGAAAGATTTCAAGCTCTATAAAAAGGTTGTAAACGCCAAAGTAACTGTAATTACTTATTACCTTCTGGAAGTAAAGTTATCGATTATACGCGCCAGATTGAGCGCATTGTTTTAATGCAGTATGGCACTTAACTAATGAGTGATGTAACGTTCGAAGTATAAGGACACCGCGCGGCACTTACGTCATTTTAAAGAAAATTATGAAATTTTCCGATAACTCAAAAACGGCTAGACCAATTTTATTCAATATAGTTTTCATTGAAAGTACTTGTAAGGCCTCTTTTTCGTACATTTTTCCATAATTTTTTGACCCGTGGTTGAAAAGTTAGAGGGGGGGGGGGGACGCTATTTTTTATATTTCCGGAGCGAATATTTACAAAACTGCTGACTTTATCAAAAAATAATGTTTGGAGAGCCCTCTTATTTTTAAAAGACCTATTCAACGATACCCCACACAATAGAGTTGGAACCCAAAAAAAAATCATCGCCACTTTAGGTGTACGAGAAGTTTTTTTTTACCGTTTTGTCGGCGTGATACATACACAATTAGTACTAGAAAGCTGAAATTTGGTATGAATGATCACGGAGCTAAGCCGCGGACGGACGGACTGACGGACAGACGGACATGGCGAAACTGTAAGGGTTCCTACTTAGTTGACTACGGAACCCTTATAGGATCACTTTGTCGTCCGGGTTTCCGTCCGTCTGTCTCCCAAGACCCTTTATCTCGGGAAAACGTGCGATTGCGCAACTATTGACAGTGTGACTGCTTACTGAGCCGGCGGTCCCGGTCCCATGTTCGAATCCCGGCAAATATTTGTGTGATGAACTCGAATATTTGAAATTCACATTACGTGAAAAAAGGGTACACAACAAACTAATCAATCAACAATAAACATACCTTTGCAATAACATTATACAGTAAGATTAAGATTATAATGGCTAACATAAGAAGCAAATAACTAAGAAGGTAAAATATTGTCTCGCGGTTTTCGCCGTCAGTGACACTATATTGACCCAGATCCATTGAGGTGTGATTCCGACTTCGACAGGAAAATGCCGGTTATGGCTCTGCTCGCGACCGCGGTGATTGTACCAGAGTGCCTCGCCGTTCACTTGACAAATTGATTCTCACTCGCTTTGGTATCAATTGTATTGTACCTTGTACCTAAGGTTCGTGTGAGTGAAATATGCATTACTCGGTTGTACAGCTAAAGATTGAATCCGACAGATTTGTCTACTCGACTAGTTGAATATTTTCTGCTTTTTAGGGTTCCGTCCGTACCCAAAGGGTAAAAACGGGACCCTATTACTGAGACTTCGCTGTCCGTCCGTCCGTCCGTCCGTCTGTCCGTCTGTCACCAGGCTGTATCTCAAGAACGGTGATAGCTAGACAGTTGAAATTTTCACAGATGATGTATTTCTATTGCCGCTATAACAACAAATACTAAAAATAAAATAAAAAAAATATTTAACGGGGGCTCCCATACAACAAACGGGTTGGTTGCGTTAACTTTGCACCTCATTTGTATGGGGCGCTATACATACCAGGTGCAAACTTAACTTAACCACTTAAGGATGAAAGTGTTTATACGGAACCCTCGGTGCGCGAGTCCGACTCGCACTTGACCGGTTTTATTTCTTTCATCGAGTCCTACACAGAATTGAGAATGGGTCACCCGTCGTTACTGCGCCGCGGTCGCCAATCGTGCTCGTATTAACACACAGAGAGGAATAAAGTTTGGTGCGATCAGTATAGCAGGCCCGTGCAGTCCGAACTCGCTGTCTGAGCCCTACATAGAATAGTTACTTAAGTACCTCCTTAAGCTCGTAATCGAAGTCGGCCCGGGGGTACGCCTCGTCAGGGTCGAGGCCGAGGCGCCGCAGCGCCTGCCGCAGCCGCGAGTAGTACTCCTCGACCAGCTGCGGGTAGTGCTGGCGGCGGAAGGCGGCGTCCGTCCCGGTGAACACCAGGTACAGCAGGTCGATGGCGGCGCAGCCCGAGCGCACCGTCTGGTAGTCCACCGGCACCAGCTCCAGGCCGCCCAGCTCCTGTGCACACACCACACCACACCACACCATATGTTACATGCGTGTAGGTACCTACTTAAATAATTCATCATCATCATCATCTCAGCCATAGGACGTCCACTGCTGAACATAGGCCTCCCCTTTGGACTTCCATATATACCGCTTGGAAGCGACCTGCATCCAGCGCCTTCCGGCGACCTTTATAAGGTCATCCGTCCATCTTGTAGGTGGACGTCCGACTTAAATAATTATACCAAAAATATTATAACACATTCAAGTACACTATTAAGAAAGTAAAGTAATTTTAGTAGGTAAAAAAATAAATATATATATTGGACAACCCCACACAAATCGATCTACCTATGTAGTTCCAAATTAAGCTCAAGAAAGCTTGTGTTATGGGTACTAGACGACGATATACGTACTTATAATACATAGAACAACCATGACCCAAGCACAAATATTCGAGTTCATCACACAAATATTTGCCCTGCATCGAGGTTAAGCAACGGTATAAATTTGTAGGGAACTAATTTGTCACATAAAAAAATGTGAGATGTAAATGATGCATCAAAATCTACTGATTATTTGTATTTAAGTAGGCAGTAGGTATGCCCGTGACATCGTCTGCGTACATTTAGTGAATCGCTAGAAGAGATTAATAAATCCCTATGTCATATTCAACGACAAACATCAATTCAATAATAATTAATTATATGATAATCTTCGCCCCCTTCTCGCCCCCCTATGGGATAAAAACTATATTAGCCTGTGCCCTTTCCCGGGACTAGTCATTATCTCCATGCCTTGAGCGGTTTAAGCGTGAAGTGGAAACAGATAGACAGACAGAGTTTCTTCCGCATTTATCATTTAAGCAGTAGGGATTACATAGATATGTACATAGAAACTCCGGAACGCCTACCCCGCGGTGACCAATGTAATATAAACACTAAAAACCTGGTAAGAGGTTGATGGGGCTCGGCTGGTCTTCAAGGTTAACTACTTATTATTATTCATTACGCAATAGTTAACACGTCGTGAGTTTAGTCAAATTCAATTATGTAAACATAGATTTTAGTAGGCAGGTAAACATTTAAGCTCATGGTGCCGTATAGAAGAATATATGTAGACCTGTGTCTAAATACACGTACCCCATACTCACAGCACTTCTTCATTATTTTGCTATTTCTCACTAATATGCTCAAAGTACCTACAATTAAACAGGTTATTAAGTTTATTTTGTTGGTTGGATGTTTGTTTATAGATAGATAACTAATATGATAAGTGAATGTTCGTTCACTCGTTTTACTATGACACAATGTTTGGTCATAAAAATAACTGCTCGTGTAGATACCTATACGTAGAAAAATTACGTAGTAATAGTAACATATTTATGTGAATGGATATATTGCTTGTGACTCGTCGCACTAGAAGACGGTATAGTAGCTAGGGAGTCGAGCTGACCTGCGAGAGCCGGTGCATGAGGTTGCTGGGGCGGTAGTCGCCGTGCGCCAGCACCGGCCGCCGCAGCGGCTCGTAGTACTCCCGCATCCGCTTCACGTTCTGCTGCAGGTAGCTTCCCAGTCGCTCCCTGTTCTCCTCCTTGGTCGTCGCCAGTACGTTCTGCACCATCGTCCCCCACACCGCCTTCATCCTTTCGTCGTCGTCGTTGAATTTGAACTTCCTCGCGTCTATTACTTTGGCGTACTCCTCCGGATCGTCCGCCGCGTAGGCGAAGGAGAGCGCGTGCAGCTTGGCGAGCTGCGCCACGGCGGCGCGCGCGTACTCCCAGTCCATGGAGCGGAACCGGTCGTGCGTGCCGAAGCCCTTCGCGGTCAGGTCCTCCAGCACGATCGTCTCCTCGAGCAGCGCGGGGTTGCAGCCGTAATACTTCGGAAAATACAGCCGGTGCTCCGAGGGCACCGAGTTTTTCTCTTCCAATTTCCCGTAGATATCCACGAGCGTCTCGTAGACGAACCTCTCGGTCTCGTAGAACTGCGTAATCGGCACGTCGTCGCGGAACTGTCCCTTGATGTTGGCCTCCTTGGCGAAGAGCCTCAGGTCGGGGCGGCCGGGCGCCGCGACCGTGGCGAGGAACAGCTCGGAGGTGTAGTTGCCGCCGCCGGTGGAGATCGCCTTGACGGTGATGGCGGGCTCCTGGTAGCGCTGCTCGCGCGCGACGCGCTCCAGCAGCGCGCGCAGCGCGGGAGTCGCGTCCGTCATGTTCCGTGCGCGGGCGCTGGTCGCAGGTCGCTGGTCGCCAGTCGTGCAGCGTGCTGCACGGTGCGCGGTACGCCACAGACTGAGCCACAGATTTCCTAACACGTAATAGCCTACTGAGAGTACTGAGTAAACTAAATCTCGAGATGAAATGACGTGACGATGTAACATTCTAAAAATAAACCGCCCGTCAAAATAATGCCGCATCGCGATTTCTTGTTGTTCGCTACTGATAACGTGAGACGTTTTGATTTCCATTCAATGCCTTTTATAATTTTCATAATACAATGGTAAAAAAATTGTGAAATTGTTCCGATATTTATTAATACCGTGACAAGTTAACCGTTGAATGAATTTAACGTGACATAAATCGCACTTTTTCAGTTGATTGTACTTATTTAGCGAAAATAATCATGATTATGATTTGCAGAATGCAATGCAATGGTTTTTTTTTATAATTTAGTTATGTGTTATGTTTTAGATAATTTAACTACAATATGTAACTTGCTATGACAATATACTCCCACAAATTATTTCTGTAATTAGGTACCGTCGATGACCGTAACTTCGCCTAGGCTTCCTATCTTCGCCTACCAAATATCTCTAGAGTTTTCAGAAGTATCTAAGTATTTCTAAGAGATATCTAAAGGTCGTATGGGGAGCTATGCGCATCTCTTAGAAACACTTAGATACTTCTGAAAACTCTAGAGATATTTGGTAGGCGAAGATAGGAAGCCTAGGCGAAGTTACGGTCATCGACGGTACCTATTTTATATGCGTTTTTTTATGAATTGGATTTCGAAGACAATGATCCATTCAGTCAATAGTAATTGCGAACTGCCAAATTAACAATTTCAAAAGATATTTATATCGAATAGATATTTTTTTATGCGTTATATTACACAAATGAGACTCCACATCTATCTTCCAAAGGTAAAAAGAGCGTTTTATTTTCAAGTGATCAATCTTGGATCTACGTTATCTGTGCGGCCATTGAAGCTGTCGCGGACCGGAATTGGCCGCACTCCGCGCGCCGCGCCCCGCGCCGCCGCCGGACACACTCCACGCTGATTATTATGAATAGAATAGAATAGAATAGAATAAAAATTTATTCGTTAACATACACAAAGTGGACAACAAATATTAGAAACGCTTTTGGCGCCGGAGCTGCTGGTACCTGGGCCGGGGCGGGCTTTTTCGCCTTCCTCTTCACCACCTCTGTCCGTTTGGGGGTGGTGGGCGTTGGCTCAGTCACGGTCTGCTGGGCTGCCTGCGCAGCCGCAGCTTGTCCGGCTGACTTCTTTCCCGCAAAGCGCGGTGGGCGAGGGTCGGTCGGGGCCGGCGTTGTTTTTGGTTCCGCAGGGCGCGGTTCCTCAGCCTCTTGCCGTGTTTTCTGGGCTCCAGCCGCAGCTGCAGCCTTTCTGTCCACCGCCAGTGGAGGACGGAGGGCTGGCTCCGCCGGGAGTCTGCGCTCCAACTCTCCGGCTGATGCGGACGTTGACCATGTCGCCAATCGACACGAACAGGTCCCTCTTCAGGTCCTCGAGGAGGTCTGCCAGGTTCATGTCCTGGGCGACTTTCTCTTTTGGTGCCTTGGCCCGCACCTCCCGTTGGGAGAAGGCAGTCTGGAGCGCTTTTGCCTCCATCTGCAAGTCTGCAATATGTTTGCGCATCCTCCGGTTGTCCTCTCTTAGTTTGCGGATCTCTTCCGCTTCCGCCGTGGTCTTCATTAGGTCGGCAACCTGAAGGAGCTCAAGGCAGGCACCCTTCATGCGGCCTTGTACGTCTCCCTTGAGGTTGCTCGACTTTTGCACCTCGGCTAGTACGGTCTTGGCGCACCTCTGCAGAGCCTCAGTACAGTCCTCCGACGTTTCGCTGGGTGCACCCAGCACTGGGCTTCTCTCGCTTGACGGGGTCCTTCGTGCCCGGTCGGATCGCAGCGTGCGGTCAGGGGGATCCAGCAAGTATGCCGAAGCCTTGTCCGCCCCTCTCTCAAATTCGGCGAACTCTGCCGCCTTCAGCTTCGCCTTGGCCGCACTTAACCCCGCATACGCTCCCTTCGACCTCGTGTTGCGACCTCTAAGGTTGGAGCTAACTTTAGCTCCTTTGCCGCAGGCCGTCTCTTCTTCGTCTCCTTCGGGGCTGAGGAGACTCCTGGGCCTCTTGAGGCCCTTTTCCTCCTCGTGCGCCACTTCCATTTCGGAAACGACTACCTCGCCCTCTCCATCGGAATTTTCGGAGTCGGAGGAGGCAGTTTCTGCAGAAGCAGATTTTCCCCCTTTCCAGTCCTCCCCCCCCTTTACCCTCTGAGGGTCACCTGCCTTTTGGGGCTCTTCCCCCTTCACGCCACTCACGCCAATTGCCCTATAGCGCAGGGTCATCTTCCTCGAGGGTTTTGGGCCCTCCTCACCCTCCCGGGGGATGGATCTCCCATCCTCAGTATTCCCTGCAACTTCCCCAATCGACTTCCAGAAAGTTACAGAAAAATATGGTCAAGTGCGAGACGTGCAACTTTTTACAAAGTTACGAAATTTGCAACATTTCGCACCCGGCTTTCCCCACTATGGGGGCTAAAATTATGTGAAAGGTGTTAATAGATAGGGCAAACTGCCTCCCATACAGTCCCACCAAAAAAAGCACAAAAACGCAACAGGTCAGGCACAATGAATTTTAAAAATATTTACAAATTTAAAAAGAGTAGTAAAAGTGCCTGATGAAATTAAATAGCAATATGATACAAAGTGAATATATTTAGGACAGAAGGTTCTAAAAATACGAAAAAGCAAGAAATAAAAGGTGACAACAATAGGGACAATTACCAAACGAAAAGAAAAAAATTACAAGAAGAAAAAGAGAAAGTTACAAGTAATTGTAACTTTTTCCTGTAACTCTCAAAACTCCCTGAGGTCTAAACGCGTTTTGACGTTTTGTTTAATAACTCCTGAACGAAATGTGCAAAAATTATGAAACAAACGGCAACGGGTAGAGATCGCAGAGGAAAAATTTTCAAGAGAAAGAACAATACGAAAAGACAAACGAGAACAAAGATACGAATTAAATAAACTAAGAAAAAATAAACGATCACAAAGTCCAAAAAGCAAAAATGGAAAACCCGAAAAAACAAAGCCAAGTCACGAGTTTTTAGCAGAAAGCAAGTCCGTATATAATAGCAAAAATTCGTCTTTATTTATATTCCAAATTTCACTACGATCCTCACGTAAACACCCTTTCAGAAAACCTCAACCTAACCTAACTTTTTTTTTTTGACCCAGTTTAATGCATTGAATTCATTGACGTATTAATTACATGGACACACAATCCGACGGAAAAAATGGCACCCTCCCAACTAATGCAAAATCACAAATCGCATTAGTTGGGCGAACAGTCTCGTTTAGACCATGACACGTGACGGGTCTCAAAAATGACTTAAGTTTTCAGTGAAAAATTGAAGAAATAACAGCTATAAAATAAAGTTCGGACGGAATATTTTTTTTTACGTTAGTTCTATTAATTAATTAACGAATCCTATGTAAAATCATAGTATATTTTGGATTAAAATAATTATTACTTTTGTTCTTACAAAATGCACCTCATCGCAGAACAAAAATCTAAGGAGTCGCTATAGTTTTATTTTTCATTAAGTAATAAAGGTGTGCCATAAATAATTATCCTATTCTTTGCTTAAGATTCCCACGAGATCCTCAACAACGTGAAAAATGGAGGTCACGTTTAGCAAATTTTTTATGATAATCAAAACAAGCGTAAAATGGCGACATTCATAAATTAATAAAAAATTGCTCCGCTGTTATTGTTTTATTTGTCACAGAGTCTAGACACTGTCAGTTTAAACCTTTGAACGCCAAGCGGCGTGTGCTGCCGTGCATACCTACCACGACGCCACCGACAAATAAAATCAAACTTTAAAGGGTTATAATAATGTCAATATTTTGAACTTGTCTTACAGTCCGACCAAAAAGAGTAGAAATTTAAAATTGGCAACACTGTAGTGTTGTCCCTGTTTTCTTAGATTGATTAGAAAAGGACGCAACTACCCCAGGTAGCAAACAGGCTGTATAATAGCCTATATTAGCCATTATAACTCTAATTTAAGCTGTATAAAGGCTGTATAAGTGCATTACAGTACTGCCACTTTTTAATTTCTACTCTGTTTGGTCGGACTGTACTCTTATTTCACATACTGGAACAAGATGAGTTGAGAAATAATGTCATTATTACTGATCCCGTCTATACAGTGTCGAGACCCTTTTATGCAGTTGTTAAATAAATACGTAACTTAATTTGTTATTTACAATTTACGAGTTTATTGTATGTGTGTATTTACACTCTTTATTGTACATTAAAAATATATATACACATAACAAGAAGAGTTTATTTTGTTCAAACATATAATATATTTTAATACGTAAATAAAATATTTTTAGTATGTAAAAATATAAAAATCTGCTCCATTCGTGCCATGTTCCAAGTTTGTCAACCGACATGAGTCAGAATACGCTAAAAAAGTTAATTTACACGAAAAGTATTTGTGGTAATACGTACGTAAGCCAATTTGACACTTAAACGTTTGAGTAAAGAGTTATTTTGTACGAAGTAATTATGTTGTTGTTAATTATAAATAAACGTTATTGGCATCTACTTGAACATGACAGTAGTGCCACTTTTTTCGAGAATTTTGTTCGGGTCTGTGGCTCTATTATAAATAATACCTCAATGATTGAATTGCATACCACTACGTAATATGAGACCCTCGGGGGTAGAGTCCGACATTACGCATTGGTTATGTGGGGCTCTCTAATCCGCAAAGGACTAGCCTACCCACTAAAACTCTGGGATGCTGCCAACCCGTGCCGTAGCGGTGATGCCATGGGATCGCGAACATGTCACCACGACGGGTGCCCGACGTTTCATATAACTTCACTTAATCTATTTTGGTTTGATATACCATTGCTTTGTATAATGTAACGAATGGTATAATATTGTTTTAGATAATTTTCAAATGATCTAATGTAACAATTGATATAATGGTTTATAGGTATAATTACTTTTAGTATAATGTACATTTACTATATTTATTACTTGGTATAAAACGTATTTATCATAATGACTTACTTGATATAATTCGTCAATGCTATAAACTACAATAGTAGATTGTACGACAAGTGCATAAAACGCACCATTTTACACGAGACGTTTATCCATCCGAGCGAGCTTGCGAGCGAGGATGAATATAAAGTCGAGTGTAAAATGCGTTTTATGGACGAGTTGCACACTCTACTTTTCACTTCGATTGCGAGGAAATGAAACTGTATCATGTAAATATCTGGGGGCACGGCAGTGCCCCCGCCAAGTCGAGCAAACGCGCTTGCCGGCACGCCGTAACATCCTTTTCTCGAAGCCATTCAGACCATTTTCAAACTCCCAGTATTTCATTACGGACAAAGCTAGAAGCCTGATTTTTTAATGACCAGGAGAGCATGATATAACCTAGGCATATTCTAAATTTCATTCAATTTGAACCAGTAGTTTAGAAATTATTGCCAGTCAAAGTTCCTTAATTTTGTCACTCACTGATTCACTGACTCACTCATGATCATACGAATTCTAAGTTACTTCTAGAAGACACACAAGCTTGAAATTTCGTGCTCTATTACGGTTTGGTGTACAAATTATTAAAAAACCTAAACATTACAAAATTTCCGTGTAGTTTTCCAGTTATGCGAGCTGCATAGATAAATTTGTATTTCCTTATGAACCCTATAAAAAATACACGATTACAAAGTTAACTTTGCGATTCATATAGCCTTCGGTTTAGATACTAAGACCTCAGGCACAGAATACTTATTACCTAATACATACAGAATGGACACGCTCATCGCCGTACCGAATTGAGTTACCTCACCCCGCAGGGGCAGTGAGTTGGAATCGTGATGGTAGCGATGATGATGATGATGATGATGGTGGTAACTGGTGGCGGTGATGGGGGTGCTGGTGATGATGATGATGATGATGAAGCTGGGGACTGGTGTTGGTAATGAGGGGGTTGGATTGTTCAGATGATGATGGTGACTGGTGGTGGCGATGGGCGTGTTGGTGATGATAATGGTGGTGACTGATTCTGATGAAGGTGGTATTGGTGATGATGATGATTATGATGAAGACGATGGTGGTGACTGTTGGTGATGATGATGGTGGAGTGGAGGTGACCGGTGGTGATGATGGGGGTATTGATGGTAATGAAGATGGTGGTGACTGGTGGTGATGAGGGAGGTGTTGGTAATGATGATGATGATGATGATGATGATGGTGGTGATTGGTGATGATGATAATTATGATGACGACGATGGTGGTGACTGTTGGTGATGATGATGGAGTGGAGGTGACCGGTGGTGATGATGGGGGTATTGATAGTAATGAAGATGGTGGTGAGGGAGGTGTTGGTAATGATGATGATGATGATGATGATGATGATGATGATGATGATGATGATGATGATGATGATGATGATGATGATGATGATGATGATGATGATGATGATGATGATGATGGTGGTGATTGGTGATGATGATGATGGTGTTGTTGTAGATGATTAATGATGATAATGATGATGACGATGACGATGATGATGCCGATGATGGTGATTAGGTATGATGATGGGGGTGTTGATTCAGATGGTGATGGTCGTAGTGGTGATGGATGATGACGATTGTGATGGTTATAAAATCAACATCCTCACCACATTACCACCACGACCATTACCACAACCACATCCCCAACACAATAACCACTACCATTACCACTACCACCATCATCGCCGCCATCATCACCACCCTCATCATCACCATCGTCATGAGAGGAATCAGGAGAAGGATCATTATCTATAATGAGAGGGGTCATTATGGATCATGAGAGGGAGTGACAAGTCTGTGTGGTTTACATTTAGTTAATGTCAACTTCAGTAGTGTTAAAGTGCAAAACTCCGCAATTTCGGAGTATAATAGACTAAGAAGTAATTACCGTCCTGGCTTGTCAAAAATCGCTTCATCAAAACTTTCGAGAAAAGCCCACAGAGACAGAGAGTGGGCTTTAAGAAAGACAGTTGCGGATACACAGCTAGTAGTCCTTAAAGGAAAAATAAGGACGACCTGCACTTACAAAAAGAAATGAGATCCCATCAAAAACATTACATGTAAAAAAATTGCAAGTCTCGCAACCTTCTACCGACAAAAGTTGTGAGATACAATATAAAACCAAGTCGGTTAATTTATTCAGTACCTATCAAAGTGACCCTTCGCCTATATGACAGCTTTGACATACATTTTCACCTGATTACATAACTAAAAGCATTACCATGACCGTGTTAGATTAATATTAAACATATTTATCTTTATCATAAATGTAATGACTTGGCCATCGCACACGATAATACATTCTACATTATAATGATAATAAAATCTACCAAATTTTATTAACGCTTTGAATGTCACGCATACAAACATAAATTCCTACTCATTGTTTCATCTTGGCCGTCCTTAAATAAAAGATGCATCTGGCCCGACCGGCAAAAGAGGACGGCAGAAGAAAATATAGGCAGACGAGATAGTAAAAACAGCTGAAAAGAACTGGATACGCACCGCTCCATACCGATCTATTGGTATGGATAAATAAAGCAAAAAATATAATAATCACTTTAATAAAAGGAGATTTATTCGTATTCTTATACTCGTATACTTATGTTGTCGTGCGATGGCCACGTCATTACATTTATGATAAAGATAAATATGTTTAATATTAATCTAACACGGTCATGGTAATGCTTTTAGTTATGTAATCAGGTGAAAATGTATGTCAAAGTTGTCATATAGGCGAAGGGTCACTTTGATAGGTACTGAATAAATTAACCGACTTGGTTTTATATTGTATCTCACAACTTTTGTCGGTAGAAGGTTGCGAGACTTGCAATTTTTTTACATGTAATGTTTTTGATGGGATTAGGTATACTTAAAAATTTAAATTTACACTAATATAACTTTAAATTTTAATTAATTGCTCTGAAGCAATGAGAAATATTAGTATAAAAAGTAATAATTGAAAGTGAATAAAAGTTACAAGTTTATTTCAAGAAGTTTTATTGTGTACTTTGGCTGTTGGTATCTTTGCCTTGGTCTTAGAATACTAACGAAACGAAAAAAATAAAGAGTTAAAACCCGTTCCAGACCTTCCGATCCGATCCGATTGATCGGAAGAAATCGGATAATGTGTAGTGCAATTGTTAGGATCTAATACACTACACATTATCCGATTTCTTCCGATAAATCGGATCGGATCGGAAGGTCTGGAACGGGTTTTATTCTATGAAGTTATTTTTAAAAATTTGTTTATTAAGTAACTTTTATCGTGTGGCTGTTGGACCGATCGCCTTGGTCTTCGACGACGATTTTACTTTATGCTCTAGAGCATAAAAAGCGACTTTATGTCGCCTACGCACAGCATAATAATAATAATAATAAAGGCGGCACCGTAGGTTAGGTTTTTTTAATAATGTGTTTATATTTGTAATGTATTTTTTATATTTTACTTTTTATATAAATTTATTGTAAAAAATACCTATCCTAAGAAACATGATTAAATGAGTGAATAATAATAATAATAATTTATTTCAGACCAAAGATCCATATTTTGTAAGGTTGTGCAGACTTAAAACTAGTATTAGACAATAAAACGTTAAAACTACAAACACAGAAGACAAAGTACAGCATTATTTAAAGGCATGGAGCCCAATCCACCGCTTCAGCACTGGCGAGTCCCATCGTTCGACAACAACAGCGCGCAGGAGCGTGTTGCAGCTGTCGCGCACGCGCCGCAGCATAGAGGCGCTGCGCGCGCGCATGATGGCGGCGAAACCAGCCGTATTTGTCTCCGCAAACATCGTGGAAGCGCTGCAATAGCGCGGCAGCCGCAACAACGCTCTATACGCGTTGTTATATTGAACTCGCAGGTCGCTGTATGCCTTCTGCGTATAGTTAACCCATAGGCTGCATGTATAGAATGACTGGCAGTATGCTTTAAATAGCGTGACCTTTACTGGCTCAGAACATTTCGCAAACCTACGGGGCAACATGTTGCATCGGACAGACAGCGCCCTGCGCTCCCTCTCAATATCCACATTGTCTTTTTGATCCGCGGTGATCCAGTGACCCAGGTACTTAAACTTTTCTACTCTTTGCAATTTTACACCAGTAAGTAACACCTCAGGAGCATCAGTATAACGGATGTTGTCTGGTTTGAACATCATAAACTCGCTCTTTTGAGCGTTGTACCTGAGTCCCAATGGGCCAATGCCACCGCATAGGACTCCGCATAAATTCGAACTTTTAGAGCAAGAGAAGTGAAAAAGATATAAGTTGATTTTAGTATAACCAAAAAAACCGGCCAAGAGCATGTCGGGCCACGCTCAGTGTAGGGTTCCGTAGTTGCTCATCCTTCACAATAGACTTGTTACGACAAAGATTTCCAGCTCTATAAAAAGGTCGTAAACGCCAAAGTAACTATAGTCACTTATTACCTTCTGGAAGTCAATTTATGTTCTTTTAAGAAAATTATGAAATTTTGCGATAACTCAAAAACGGCTTAACTGATTTTGTTCAATATAGTTTTCATTGAAAGTTCTTATAAGGCCTCATGTTCATGAATTTTTTCATAATTTTTTGACCCGTGGTTGAAAAGTTAGAGGGGGGGAACACTATTTTTTTTATTTTTGAAGCGATTATTTACGAAACTGCTAACTTAATAAAAAAATAATGTTTGAAAACCCCTATTATTTTTAAAAGACCTATTCAACGATACCCCACACACTAGTGTTGGAACGAAAAAAAAAAATTCACCTCCACTTTAAGAGGTACCCCAAAAAAAAATATTTTTTTAGTTTTTATTTTACCGTTTTGTCGGCGTGATTGAGAATTTATTCTCAAAAATGGGACAAAGGCTAGGAGGATGTTTTGTCGGCGTGATACATACACATACCCATACCAAATTTCAGCTTTCTAGTACTAATGATCACGGAGCTAAGCCGCGGACGGACAGACGGACAGACGGACATGGCGAAACTATAAGGGTTCCTAGTTGACTACGGAACCCTAAAAAGTGGTTTTGACTAGATATATTAGGCTGTCACCCCCTATATCACCTTAAGGCAGGTCCGACTTGGCTTAGGTTAGGTACGACGATGAGCGAAGCGAGGAGGAGTGTTAGGTTGAACTGCGACCCTAACGAGCGAGCAAAGCGAGCGAGCCGCGCAGGTCCAACTTGGCTTACGATTCCTAACATTACCTATTACATCATAAGGCAGGTCCGACTTGGCTTAGGTTAGGTACGACGACGAGCGAAGCAAGGAGGAGTGTTAGGTTCAACTGCGACCCTAACGAGCGAGTGAAGCGAGCGAGCCGCGCAGGTCCGACTTGGCTTACGATTCCTAACATTACCTATTTCACCTTAAGACAGTTTTTATATGTAAACGCTATTATTCTAAATGGTACGTATGTTAAACAAATTTATGTGATAAATATGTTATACGAAAGTATAATTATGCATATTGTCAATTATGTCATTTAGCCTATTATATCAATCGATAATTAGAGAAAAGCAAAATATAGGAAAAAACCATTATATGAAACGTTACATTATATGAAACAACTTTATATCAATCGATTGTATATCAAGTGTATGTTAGTTTATCTGACATTATATGAAACATTACGGAACCAATTTATGTAATATATTTTCTGGGTAAGTAATATAAGATATAAGAACTTATACTATAATATTCATATTATATACGCTCATATTGTATAAGCTTGTTTTGTATACCGTTCAAGGTGTATAACGAACGTTAGATATAACATCAAAATATCTTTTTTTGTTAAGTATAACGTTATTTAAGTATAATATCATTATATATAACGATCATAACGTATAACGTTCATAATATCTCAGATTTATAATGTATATTACTCAATACATCTAACACCAAAATGCATAATGCTCGTATAGAATAACCGCCTGCACATCAATTGTGTACATACTTATGCAATAGTTCGCTGTAAAATTTTATTATATGTACCTCCATGCAAGCAAGAATTTTGACGCTACGCTCGCTTCGCTCGCTCCGCTATCCATGGTCATAAAACAAACCTAAACTAACCTACAGTTTTCGGTTTTTGACCCATATTCCATTTTGTAGCAGTTCTTCCAAACGGTATACTCGTATTTGCCAGAATTTCATCTGCCATTATCAATTGTGTACATACTTATGCAGTTCGCTGTTAAATTTTAATATACCTCCATGCAAGCGCAAGCATTTCGACGCTCCGCTCGCTTCGCTCGCTCCGCTATCCATTGGTCATAAAACAAACCTAACCTAACCTACAGTTTTCGGTTTTTGACCCATATTCCATTTTATCGCAGCTCTTCCAAACGGTATACTCTTACTTGCCAGCATTTCATCTGCCATTATCAAGCGTGAGCATACGTATGCAATAGTTCGCTGTTAAATTTTAATGTAGGTACCTCCATGCAAGCAAGCATTTTGACGCTCCGCTCGCTTTGCTCGCTCCGCTATCCATGGTCATAAAACAAACCTAACCTAACCTACAGTTTTCAGTTTTTTTTTTTTTTTTTTGACCCATGTTCCATTTTAGGGGCATAGGGGTAGCAGTTATAACCGATTTAGTATATCATACGCTATTATATTTTCTAATCATTATACTAAAAGAAAGTATATACTATGATCGATATACGTTATGTATGTTATATCAACTGAATTTAGAGTATTAGAGTGTTATATTAAAAATCATTCTACAACAAGAGTATTATGCTAATTGACCGTTATTACTAATAAAAATATTGATTTTGATGTTATAGCAAAAGTTTATTATATCTTGTGAACGTTATTAATGTGAAATTATATATTATGTAGTTATATCTCATGGGACGCACCCATATTTTCTAGGTTTAAAAAAAAAAAAAAAAGTGGCGGTCCCCGCTTCCTGGGGGCTTGGGGAAGTAGGTGAGGGTAAGGCACACTGCTATGCTACAGTGTGTCTTTCGGTGAGGGTTCGCCTTAGGGCGAAAGTGCCGGTGCACGGTGGTGTCGTGGTGGGGTCCGTTTTTTTTTTTTTTTTTTTTTTTTTTTTTTTTTTTTTTTTTTTTTTTTTTTTTTTTTTTTTTTTTTTTTTTTTTTTTTTTGAAACCTAGAAAATATATTACATAAATTACACAAAATGTATAATGTAGAAAAATAATAATAACAGGGGATTTTAATATAGATACTCCTCTTATTGACTCAAATGATACGCGTAAGCTTAAAAAGCATTTAACAAGGTTTTTTTTTTTTTTTTTTTTTTTTTAATATTAATAGGAAACGCGCAAAGGAAAAATCCTCATCGGACGCCTGAGAAGGGAGGCTCAGGCAGTGCCGGACTTTTACCGGCTAAAACCTCTGCGTATTTCCTTTACAGTATACCCCTGTCATTGACAAGGCCTTTGTATGTGTTAATGTTTTTAGGCTTGTCTTACAATTTTTGGCTCAGGCTTAATGCCTACTCGTCTACGTCCATAATGCAATCTTTCCAAATATAATATACAATTTTTCTTACTCTAAGTTTAAGTTTCAGGGGATTTTAAGTATAACATATTCTAGTTACATGTTTATCTTAAAATTAACTTATTCTACTTTATTGTTTTTATCTTTTTTTTTTTTTTTTTGCTACTTTTTTTTTTTTTTGTTTTTTTTTTTTTTTTTTTTTGCTTCTTTTTTTTTTCTTATATATATACATATATCCAAATCTTGTTATGTCTTCGTATCTGTCATGGTTTCGGAATATCTCTTTTATGATATATTAGTATCTCTAGTGTAATTATCTTAAGTTCTAGTACTTAATTTTAACAGCTTTCTTAATGTTCTATATGATTATTATCTATATATCTCACATATATTGATATCATATATATTGTTTTGTCTATTTGTTCCTGTTAACTACTTGTTTTACTATTTTTATGCAATATTTCAGTACTGTGCTTCTATCTACATTATTCATTAAACTCGATATATTTTCTGCAACCATTTTAGTATCTAGGTTTTGTTCTATATTATACCTATCTTTTTCAAAAATTGGGCACTCGAAAAGGATATGCGGCACCGTTTCATCCTTTTCGGGGTCACACTGGCATGATGGGTTCTCCTTACACTTAAATCGATTCAGGTATGCGGAGAACCCACCGTGTCCCGTCATAAGTTGTGTGGTGTACTGACACAACTTAATTTTTCGCACGACGCTATACGCTGATGCCGCGCAAGGGAAAAACAGTTTAGTCACCGCGGCTGTATCGCTGGCTTTGTACCTCGTGTCCCATTCCTCAATCGTATTCAAACGAATTCTACGTTTGACGAATGAGACAGGACACAAATCATAGTCTGGCCTCTTCCTCGACTTAAGGGCGGCATCTTTTGCGAGGTCATCAGCTCTCTCATTCCCTTCCAGTCCCGCATGAGCTTTTATCCAAAATAAGGAAACACACTTATTCTGGAGTATACAGCGACGAATAGTGTTTCTTGTTTTTACTGCGAGGGGATGGGGGGAACTCGAGACAACCGTCTGAAGAGCCGCCATGGAGTCGCTGAAGATACCGATCGTCGTCTGTCCTCCCTTTAGAGCTTCGTCCGCGGCTTGGCACAAAGCGAAAAGTTCTGCCTGGTAAACGGTGCAGTAAGACGGCAAAGTAAGTTTGAGGGCTCTAGTTTCGGCCACGTTATTCCAAAATGATAACGCTGCGCCGACTTTGCCCTCAATCTTACTGCCGTCTGTGAAGATTCGCATATCAAATTGGTCGCGTAAGTTTGCGTACTCCTCTTCGTCCACCAGATTTTTAAAAGTGAGTTGTATCTGCTTTGCGGGATGCGGGGCCTCATTTGCCGGCGTCATGCTCTCAATCTCTCTGTCCCCGAGCAGTGGGTGAGGTAATCCCTTCTTTGCCTCGTACAGCGACGCTACTTCCCGAATTCGAAGGTCCAGAGGGAGCATACCAGCCAGTATAAGCGCCGAGTTTAGGGAGACTGTTCGGTAGGCCTTACTTATTTTTTGGGCAAAGCCGCGTTGCACTACATTGAGTTGTTTGCGAACTCCCAGTTTGTTTGCTGCCGGCGCCCATGCGCTTGCAGCGTACAATATCGTCGGTTCGACTGCTGCTGTATAAATTACCCTAATTACTTCTGGGTTGAGACCCCAACTGACCTTTGCTGTTCTGGCTAGATGTTTATACATACCCAATGCTTTTTTACAAGCATCGGTTATGTGTTTGTTAAAAGTAAGTTTGCTGTCTATTGTAAGGCCCAGTATTTTGATGTCCTCAGACATGCCAATGTCAATCCCGCCCATGCTCAGGCGTGGTACATCGTATTTAAGTTTCCTCGTTATTAGCATCGCGTTTGTTTTATGAGGTGCAAACTTCAATTTGTTTTTGATGCCCCACGCCCTGACCTGGTCGAGGATAGCATTGGCCGTAGTCTCTATTCCCAACGCAGTCTCCCCGTCGAACACTAACACCACGTCGTCGGCAAAAGCCTGACAGTAAATACGCTGGTTAGTGAGCATTTCTAAAAGTGGGTTCAAGAGTAGGTTCCATAATATGGGCCCTCCGATGGAACCCTGGACGCAGCCCTTAGATGTTGTTCTACTCACCTCTTCTCCAGCGTATCTTACATTGACCGTCCTGTCCCTAAGATAGCTATCGATCACTCGTCTCAAATTCACTGGGCATTCTTCCTCAGCCAGTCGGACCTTGATAGCAGGCCACCATGCACTGTCGAAGGCGCCCTCTATGTCCAATGATACTAACGTGACTATTTTCTTTTCTTCTAGTTTTCTTCGTATTTGTCCCATTAGCGCGTAGAGGGCGTCCTCGGTGCTTTTCTGTGGCATAAAACCATACTGGCGAGGGTTAATCTTTGGTAATAAGTGATATTTGAGACGACTAACCAGCATTTTCTCGTATATCTTGCCCAAGACAGGCAAAAGACCAATCGGTCGGTATGACTTGGGCAAGCTATACGTGTCTTTCCCCGGTTTCCTCAGGACGATCACTGTCGCATTTTTCCACGTCTTCGGGAAATATTGTAGTGCCAAGCATTTATTCAGTAAGGCGAGGAAAAACTGAGAGTTGGAGTCTATTGCTCGAACGCAGATGTCGGGCGTGAACCCTTCAGCACCCGGAGCTTTTTTCGGATTGAAGGAATTTGCAGCTATTTCTAATTCCCTTAGTGTGAAAATAGGATCGCATATTTCATCTGGCTTCCAGGTATTCACTATTTCTGCTAGCCGTCGGGTTTGTTGGTGATCTTCGCTATCATCCTCCAATCGGTCTTCCGGGTAAAAGGTCCCGGCAAGGAGCTTTGCCGATTCCTCGGGGTCCAGAGTGATGTTGTCTTTCTGTAGAGGTAAGTCTTCTTCCCTCTTCGCTGTTCTACCCATCACCCTATAAATCCCCTCCCAAACTCCCTCTTTATCTTGTTTTCCGCAAAACTCCTTCCAGCTGTCCGTTTGTGCTTTCTCCACCGCTGACTCGTACTTCGTTTTCTCTTCGAGGTATTCCTTTACGACCTGTTCTCTTCGCACCGGCGCTGCGTTTCTAATTCTACGTCTCCGGGTATTTACCTGCCTCTTCATTTCAGCGAGCTCTTCAGACCACCATGGCATTTTAAGGGTTTCCTTGTTCTTTTTTATTGGTATGGTATCCGTACAGGTGTCTGTGATTGCTCTTGTGTAAGCTTCTACTGTTTCGTCTATTTGTTCAGTGTTATGTATAGATTCTATGTGTTGTACTGTAAGATTTGTGTTTTGCATAATCTGGGCCAGTTTCTCATGAAACTGACCCCAATTTGCTTTTAGTGTGTTAAATATGCGTGTTGTCCGTTGAATATGTAATCCTTTTGATTTGGTCAGTGTAATTCCGAAAAGTATACCATTATGGTCTGAGCTCTGGTCTGGTCTGGTCTCAGCTATGAGCTGAGAGGGGGGCTCAGTACCTGCGTTGTGCGCGCGGGGAAGCCAAGAGACACCAGGGAGGGGGCCTACGGGCCAAGACGGGCGGGGGAGACAGGTGCTGGTTGGTGTCTTCGGCCTGCGTGGGTCCTGGGGGCTCTGACCTTGTGGTTGTTGGAGGATGTCGGAAGGACTCTCGACGTGTCGTAGCTGTGGGTGGCTGCCTGGCTAGTGAGCCTCCTGCTCCTCTGATACTGCCTACCTGCCAGGAAGGATTGTGCATTTCGATTTCTGAGAAATCGAAAACGCAAATCCATTCCCCAGGCGGGTCGGCTGTATTAGCGAGGCGGGAGGATCACATATCAGGTGTCATGCATGTCTGTGACACGTCAGGGGGGTTTCCGGCTTCTGACGGCGTCTGCGGGGGCCGAGTTTCTGGGATTCGCGGGGGACGGGACATCAGTCGGCACCTGGGGAGGGAACCCACGGGGTAGGGGCTTTTGTCCTCCCGTGGTTGGGTGAGGGGTAGGGGCGTTTGTCCTCCCGTGGCGGGCCGAGGGGTAGGGGCGTTTGTCCTCCCTTGGCGTGGAGAGGGTGTCATGGGGTAGGGGCGTTTGTCCTCCCGTGGCAGGCCGAGGGGTAGGGGCGTTTGTCCTCCCTTGGCGTGGAGAGGGAGTCGTGGGGTAGGGGCGTTTGTCCTCCCACGGCCGGCTGGGGGGTAGGGGCGTTTGTCCTCCCTCAGCCGGGAGGCTGGGACCGAAGCGCCGTGTGTCGGTGGCGGTCCTAGCTTCCAGAGGGTCCCTCAGCGTGTCTCTGCAGCAGCAGAGTTCACGGCTGTATATGGGACGTGGAGAGGTGGTCGTGGGGTAGGGGCGTTTGTCCTCCCATGGCCGGCTGAGGGGTAGGGGCTTTAGTCCTCCCTCAGCAAGGAGGGTGGGACCGAAGCACCGTGTGTCGGTGGCGGTCCCCGCTTCCTGGGGGCTTGGGGAAGTAGGTGAGGGTGAGGCACACTGCTATGCTACAGTGTGTCTTTCGGTGAGGGTTCGCCTTAGGGCGAAAGTGCCGGTGGTGTCGTGGTGACATGTTCGCGATCCCATGGCATCACCGCTACGGCACGGGTTGGCAGCATCCCAGAGTTTTAGTGGGTAGGCTAGTCCCTCGCGGACTAGAGAGCCCCACATAACCAATGCGTAATGTCTGACTCTACCCCCGAGGGTCTCATATTACGTAGTGGTATGCAATTCAATGCATTTCTCTGGGTAAAAAAAAAAAAAAAAAAAAAAAAAAAAAAAAAAAAAAAAAAAAAAAAAAAGGTTAGGTTAGGTTAGGTTAGGTTAGGTTAGGTTAGGTTAGGTTAGGTTAGGTTAGGTTAGGTTAGGTTAGGTTAGGTTAGGTTAGGTTAGGTTAGGTTAGGTTAGGTTAGGTTTCACATGGCCCGTTTGTAGGCCTCTTTCGCTTTGGCCAGGCCGACATACTTCCCCGTAGAAGGGGGCCGGCCTCGTCCTCGTCCTTTGGATGCCTGCGACGAGCCTTCGCTTGTGGCGGACGGGCAGGACTCGTCGCCATCATCCCCGCTGGATCCCGACTGGGGACTGGCGTGGAGCCGTGGCCTCTTACGGGGGTTCCGCCACATGCGACCGCTTATTGCAGGGCTGTCCGTGCCGGAAGGAACTAGCTCCTTTCCTTTGTTGGTCGGGTTCGCCTCTGCGCCTTCATCTCTTTGCCCCAGTGCCTCCTCCTTGTCACTGTGCTGCATTAGGGAGCTCGGTGATTCGCGCCCCCCCGCTTCATCTCCCGGCTTGAAGGGAGTCTGCGTCCGTGAGCGCGCCTTTCCCTTCCCCCCCGGGCCAGCCCTCTCCGCCGGCAGGTCCTTCTTCTGGCGACTTGGGGAGGTCGCCGGCGACGAGAAGGAGGACCGCACAGTGTGCATACTGTCGTCAGTATCCTGTGCGGAGTCCCCACGTGCCAGGATCCCCTCGTCTAGCCGTGTGAGAAGGACCTTCGCGACCTTCATAGGCTCCTCTGTCGCCTTATTGCGCCGCACGAAACGGCCATGGCGGCCGCGCGCTGGGCCGTCGCCCTCTTTCGTCGCCGGGATCTGGATCGCGGCGGAGTCCAGGTCTATGCATGGACTATCCTGGCCGACCCCTCGCAGCGGTGACCTCGCGAGGGACATGTGAGGGCGGAAAATTTCCTCCTCGTTCTCCACCGTTGGGAAGGTTGGAGAGGGCGGCGCAGCGGCTGCCTTCTCGTCCTCCCTGTCCCCTCCTCCGCGTAGCCTTAGAGCCAATCCATGCGCATCGGTGTCCATTAAACGTTTGCCATAGTCGTCGTTGCTTTCCAGTCCAGAGTGGTGTGCCCCCCCAGAATACGAAGGGCGGCGTGTCTCCACAGCGCGGGCACTTGCCCGTTTTGTGGTGACACGGAGGATTGGAACCTCCTGGGGTAGTTTCTTACGTTTTAGGCCACTCATATTTGCTATTGTTTAAAGGAGGTATGCCCCCCCTCTCTGACGTTGGGGACTGGGCTCCCCCCAGCCATGCATCCCATCGGCACGCCAGTCACACCTTGGGATTGGGGATTTTTTATAGTGGTTTACTCCACGTGACCCGCCTCTCATTGAGGAAGGTCCCCGGTCTGCTCAGTGCAGGTTACGGGTTGCCCGCCGGTGGCCGTAGCCACAACGTCGCGCCGGTGGCCGAAGCCACTATCGCCCGTGAGGCCGAGCTCCAGCTCCGTCCCGAGGGACCTGGCGTCTCACACTGTGCCCTCTGCTGGTTTCAGAGGGACACGCGGAGCCACACGTCGGGGTGCTGTTCTTTGTCTGGCCCCTCTCCTCAGGCCTGTCCGGTTTGGGAAGCCCTGTCCGGCATAGCCCTGAGGGTCATTGGGGCACGCAAGCCCCTTCACCACGGCAAGGTGACAGCACTTCGAAGGGGCCATGCATGAGGAGATTCGCCTCGAGGCGGAGAGAGACGTGCAAGAGATGCACATCAGAACCCGGCAAGGGTACTCGAAGTGCACTCCTTCTCCGCCTGCGCTGAATCCCGAAGAGGCTGCTGCCAATATAGAACTTGGGCAGCAGGTCGCAGACAGTGTGGCGGTCATACAAAAAGTAGCGGCCACCTCTAAAAACCTGAAGGGTGGGTACATCCGGTGCCTTAAAGATGCCGCGTCCGCTATATCGGATGCGTTTGCCGTACTCAGCAAACGCACCGTTTCCGAGGAAACGGCGCGGCTTCAAGCAGACAACAGCCGGCTAAGGTCAGAAATGGCCGGCTTACGAAAAGAGATGGCCGAAATCAAGGCCCAACTGGAGGGGCTGCGGAAGCAGGGAAATCCTACACCCTCCCCAACCCGACGTAACGAGAAGGAGCGGCCCCCCGCGCTGCCCTTTACCAGCGAACGGACAGACGGTCGTGCAAATGCCACCCCTTCTATCCCTTTAACGGAGGAGATTTGTCGAGTGGTCATGGCCCAGGTCGGGACGTATCTGGACGCCCGCATGGCCGTAATCAGCGACAGACTCCTCCCGGAGAAGAGGGCGCGGCCTCCGCTGGCAAACCGGGACAAAACCGGGGGAGCAGAGCCGGAGTCTGGCGTGGCCCCCGCTTCCGCTTCCGCTTCCGTAGGTGGAGCGTCCTACGCGGGCGCTGTGAAGCGGTCAAAAAGACGAAAAGGCAAGGGAGTTTCTTCCGGGAGGGTCCCAGCCCCGGGAGAGTCGGGTCGGGAAGCAACAGCCCCTGCGCCTGCGCCTGCAGCGTTGGAAGAGCCCTGGAGGACGGTAAAGGGAAAAAAAACAACAGGGAAGAAGCAGAGGGACGGCCCTACAAGCCAGGCAGCCCCAAAAAAGAAGGCCCGGAGGCTGCGCCTCCCCCGGTCAACGGCGGTAGTGTTTACGCTAGTGGAGCCCAAGGCGGACACTAGCGTAAGAGATAGCTACGCGTCCATCATCGGGGAGGCCAAAAAGCGGGTAGACCTCGATGCGCTGGGGATCTCGGGTGTTCGGGTCCGACGTACCGCGACGAATGGCCGCATATTCGAGATTCCCGGCGGCGAGAGTGGCGAAAAGGCCGACGCCCTTGCCCAAAAACTCAGGGAGGTGATGGATCCCGCCGTGGTCCGGATCTCCAGGCCCACTAAATGTGCGGAGATGCGCATCTCGGGCCTGGATGACTCGGTGACATCTCCGGAGGTGGTCGCGGCGGTTGCACGAGAGGGCGGTTGCGCGGCGGAGGACGTCAAGGCTGGCGAAGTGACGCTCGGCTCCTCGGGACTGGGCACTGTGTGGCTGCGATGTCCTATCGCGGCTGCAAAAAAGGTGGCTCAGGCCGGACGCCTCCGCGTGGGGTGGGTGTCGGCGCAGGTGCAGTTGCTCGACGCCCGGCCCATACGATGCTTCCGATGCATGGAAGTGGGGCACGTGCGCGCCGCGTGCAAGTCCGAGGTAGACCGCAGCCTCCTTTGTTATCGTTGCAGCGAGCCGGGCCATATCGCCCGCGATTGTAACGCTGCCGCACACTGCGCGCTGTGCGCGGAGGCGGGCGCCCCCGCGGGCCACAGGGTGGGAAGCGTTTCATGCAACCCACCCAAAAGAAAGAGGACTGCTGCCGACAGGTCCGAAGCCACATCGCAGCCTAGTCACCCACCTGAACCCAGGGTCGAGGAGGATCGGATGGCCACTGACTAGTAATGGCCACCCAATACCTACAGGCGAACATAAACCACTCCGCCAGAGCTCAGGACCTTCTGCTCCAGAGCATGGCGGAGTGGTTGATACAAATCGCAGTCGTGGCCGAGCCGTACTCGGTCCCCTCCAGGGAAAACTGGGTGGGGGATAGAGACGGACTGGTGGCAGTGGTCACGCAGCCGCAAGCGGGATCCGCGCCCCACCGAGACGTCACCAAGGGGCGTGGTTTTGTGTCGACACACCTGGGGGACACAATGGTCGTTGGGACCTATTTTTCGCCAAACAGGAGCCTCACCGAGTTCGAGTCCTTTCTTGACGAGGTGGGTTCCCTGTTTGGCGAAAATCGCCCTGTGCAGCTGCTGGTCGCTGGAGACTTCAACGCTAAGTCCACGGCGTGGGGATCTCCAGCGACTGACGCGCGAGGGCAGGCGCTGGAGGAATGGGCGGTCGAAGTGGGGCTGCTGATCCTCAACAGGGGGTCAACGAACACGTGCGTGCGACAGCGGGGAGGCTCAATTGTGGACTTAACATTGGCCAGCCCCGTCCTCGCACGACGTGTTTCAGGCTGGAAAGTGAGGACGGACGTGGAGACGCTCTCGGACCATCGCTACATCCGTTTCGAGGTCTCCACGTTCCCCCTCACCCCAAGGAGCGTGAACCAACCCCCTGCAGGGGAAGGGCCGCGGTGGCGGCTGGGGCAACTGGACAGGGAGATGGCCCAAGAGGCAGTCCTAGTGGAGTCGTGGCAGGTCGGAGCTGGGCCCATAGGCGACATCGATGTCGAGACGGAGCAGCAGGTCGCCGCCACGCACCGGATATGCGATGCCGCTATGCCCCGCGCGAGGCCAACCCCGCCTCGTCGTCGCGTGTACTGGTGGCGCGAGGAGATCCGCGTCTCACGGAGCAAGTGCACGGCGGCGCGCCGCCAGTACACCAGGAGCAGGCGGAGAAGGGTGCGCGACCCAGCCAGGGAGGAGGCGCTATACGCTGCCTACCGTGAAAAATGCCACCAGCTCCAGGCGGACATCGCACGGGCGAAGGAGGCCGCGTGGAAGGAGTGGCTGGAGACGCTGGACTTGCACCCATGGGGGCGCCCTTACAAAACTGTAAGGGCAAAACTCCGGCCATGGGCCCCCCCGCTGACCAGTAGTCTCGAGCCTCTCCTCCTAGAGCGAGTCCTCTCCGGCCTGTTCCCCGAAAGAGAGGCATGGCGTCCACCGGCGATGGGTGGAAACCCGGCGAGAGGCGAGGACGTAGTGCCTCCTGTGACAGAGGCAGAGCTTGGGGCCGCAATAGCTAGGCTTAAGACGAAAAACGGCGCCCCCGGACCCGATGGCGTGCCTGGGCGCATCGTGGTGCTCGCGCTTGCGGCAGAAGAGCTGGAGGAGAGGGTGAGGACCCTCTTTAGCGCATGTCTCGACCGAGGTCAGTTCCCGCGAAGCTGGAAGACGGGTAAGCTCGTCCTCCTTCAGAAGGACGGGCGCCCGGCAGAGTCGCCGTCGGCCTACCGCCCCATCGTCCTGCTTGACGAGATGGGAAAGCTTTTCGAACGGGTTATCGCTGCCCGTCTCGTCAAGCACCTCGAGGAGGTAGGACCCGACCTACACGACTGCCAATACGGCTTCCGGCGGGAAAGGTCGACGATAGACGCGATTGCGCAACTGAGGGTCCTCGCCAAGGAGGCTGTCTCGCAGGGTGGAGTGATGTTGGCCGTGTCGCTTGACATAGCGAATGCCTTCAACACCCTGCCCTTCGAGACTGTCAAGGCAGCGCTGCAGTACCACGGAGTGCCCCGGTACCTGCAGAATATAGTGGAAGACTACTTCCGGGACCGGGCCATCATCTATCCGGTCCAAAACGGATGGGGGAATCGGAGGGTCACATGCGGTGTTCCACAGGGGTCGGTCCTTGGACCACTCCTGTGGAACATCGGATACGACTGGGTGCTCCGCGGTACCAACCTGCGGGGCGTCGGCGTACTCTGCTACGCCGACGACACTCTCGTCACCGCAAACGGGAGCACCCACAGACAAGCCGTGCTCCTTGCCACAGCGGGGGTTGCCCACGTGGTGAGCCGTATTAGGGCCCTAGGGCTCGAGGTGGCCCTTAACAAGTCGGAGGCCCTCTTCTTCCATGGGCCTCGAAACGCGCCGCCTCCCGGTCTGGCGATTGTCATAGGGGGCACCTCCATCGCCATCGAGTCGACGCTGCGATACCTAGGTATTGTCCTCGATGGGCGATGGAGCTTCACAGAGCACTTCTCCCGCAAGGCGCCAAAGCTGGTTGCTGCAGCCGGATCACTCGGGGGGCTGCTCCCGAATATCGGAGGGCCGGGCAGCACATGCCGCCGCCTGTACCAGGGGGTTGTACGCTCTATGGCGATGTACGGGGCTCCCATATGGGCGGAGGCCCTGAACGCTCGGAACGTGGCCCAGTTGCGCAGACCCCAACGGGTAATAGCGACCAGGGCCATCCGAGCGTACAGGACGGTCTCGTTCGAAGCGGCAACCCTGCTGGCCGGTAGCCCGCCGTGGGACCTCGAAGCCGAGGTCCTTGCGGCGGTATACTGGCAAGTAGCAGCAGTGCGAGCGGAGGGCAATCGTCCACTTCCGGAGGAGATCAAGCTCTGGAGGGACGAGGCCAGGGGTGATCTCCTCAGAAAGTGGGACGAAAGGCTGCAGGCCCCAAGCGCAAGCCGGGAGGTGGTGGGCGCCATACGTCCGGTCCTCAGGGACTGGCTGAGCCGCGATTTCGGCGAGACGACTTTCCACTTGACACAGATACTCACCGGGCACGGATGCTTCGGCAAATACCTGTGTCAGGTGGCCCGCCGCGAGGACACCACAGTGTGCAAACACTGCACGGGTGGAGATGAGGACACGGCGCAGCACACCCGCGCCGTGTGCCCCGCATGGCAAGTACCGCGATCACAACTGATCGCGGCCATCGGGGCGGACCTCTCACTGCCAGTCATTGTTAGGGAAATGACACGCAGCAGGGACGCGTGGGAGGCGGTGGTTGCATTCTGCAACGCCGTCATGTCCCAAAAGGAGGCGGCGGAGAGGGAGCGAGAGGATGACCCCCTCGCACTACCCACCCGCCGAAGGAGAGTAGGGCGAAGGCGGGCCGCCTATGACCGCCAAATACCGCCCTAACCGGGACCTCGGGCAGCTGATCGGGAGATTGGCTGCCCGACGAGAAAGCGTCCCGAGGTGGAAAGGTGGCCTTGGGTGAGGTCCGCTGTAGGCGAGAGGGAGTGGGCTCAGAAGCCCGCAGAGCCGGGCCCAAAAAGGGCAAGACGCCGCAAGTGGGTGCCGCGGTAAGAGCCAAGCGTCCCCGTAGCCCCACACCAGGCGGAGAGAGGTCAGACCGAGGGGTTTTAGTGGGTAGACTGGAGACCAGGAGTCCCACATACCCGTCCTTATTATAACACCTCAAGGACGGGATGCGTAACGCATTTCCCCTCGTAAAAAAAATAAAAAAAAAAAAAAAAAAAAAAAAAAAAAAAAAAAAAAAAAAAAAAAAAAAAAAAAAAAAAAAAAAAAAAAAAAAAAAAGGTTAGGTTTCACATATCAGGTGTCATGCATGCCTGTGACACATCTGGGGGGTTTCCGGCTTCTGACGGCATCTGCGGGGGCCGAGTTTCTGGGATTCACGTGGGACGGGACATCAGTCGGCACCTGGGGAGGGAACCCACGGGGTAGGGGCTTTTGTCCTCCCGTGGTTGGGTGAGGGGTAGGGGCGTTTGTCCTCCCGTGGCGAGCCGAGGGGTAGGGGCTTTTGTCCTCCCTTGGCGTGGAGAGGGTGTCATGGGGTAGGGGCGTTTGTCCTCCCGTGGCAGGCCGAGGGGTAGGGGCGTTTGTCCTCCCTTGGCGTGGAGAGGGGGGCGTGGGGTAGGGGCGTTTGTCCTCCCGTGGCAGGCCGAGGGGTAGGGGCGTTTGTCCTCCCTTGGCGTGGAGAGGGGGTCGTGGGGTAGGGGCGTTTGTCCTCCCGTGGCAGGCCGAGGGGTAGGGGCGTTTGTCCTCCCTTGGCGTGGAGAGGGGGTCGTGGGGTAGGGGCGTTTGTCCTCCCGTGGCCGGCTGGGGGGTAGGGGCGTTTGTCCTCCCTCAGCCAGGAGGCTGGGACCGAAGCACCGTGTGTCGGTGGCGGTCCTAGCTTCCAGAGGGTCCCTCAGCGTGGCTCTGCAGCAGCAGAGTCCACGACTGATATGGGACGTGGAGAGGGGGTCGTGGGGTAGGGGCTTTTGTCCTCCCATGGCTGGCTGAGGGGTAGGGGCTTTTGTCCTCCCTCAGCAAGGAGGGTGGGACCGCAGCACCGTGTGTCGGTGGCGGTCCCCGCTTCCTGGGGGCATGGGGAAGCAGGTGAGGGTTAGGCACACTGCTATGCTACAGTGTGTCTTTCGGTGAGGGTTCGCCTTAGGGCGAAAGTGCCGGTGGTGTCGTGGTGACATGTTCGCGATCCCATGGCGCCACCACTACGGCACAGGTTGGCAGCATCCCAGAGTTTTAGTGGGTAGGCTAGTCCTTCGCGGACTAGAGAGCCCCACATAACCAATGCGTAATGTCTGACTCTCCCCCCGAGGGTCTCATATTACGTAGTGGTATGCAATTCAATGCATTTCTCTGGGTAAAAAAAAAAAAAAAAAAAAAAAAAAGGTTAGGTTAGGTTAGGTTCCCCCCCGAGGGTGTCCACCTTGTCGTGGTGGGGGGGCTCAGTACCTGCGTTGTGCGCGCGCGGGGAAGCCAAGAGACACCAGGGAGGGGGCCTACGGGCCAAGACGGGCGGGGGAGACAGGTGCTGGCTGGTGACTTTGGCCTGCGTGGGTCCTGGGGGCTCTGACCTTGTGGTTGCTGGAGGATTTCGGAAGGACTCTCGACGTGTCGTAGCTGTGGGTGGCTGCCTGGCTAGTGAGCCTCCTGCTCCTCTGATACTGCCTACCTGCCAGGAAGGATTGTGCATTTCGATTTCTGAGAAATCGAAAACGCAAATCCATTCCCCAGGCGGGTCGGCTGTATTAGCGAGGCGGGAGGATCACATGTCAGGTGTCATGCATGTCTGTGACACGTCAGGGGGGTTTCCGGCTTCTGACGGCGTCTGCGGGGGCCGAGTTTCTGGGATTAGCGTGGGACGGGACATCAGTCGGCACCTGGGGAGGGAACCCACGGGGTAGGGGCTTTTGTCCTCCCGTGGTTGGGTGAGGGGTAGGGGCGTTTGTCCTCCCGTGGCGGGCCGAGGGGTAGGGGCGTTTGTCCTCCCTTGGCGTAGAGAGGGGGTCGTGGGGTAGGGGCGTTTGCCGTCCCACGGCCGGCTGGGGGGTAGGGGCGTTTGTCCTCCCTCAGCCAGGAGGCTGGGACCGAAGCACCGTGTGTCGGTGGCGGTCCTAGCTTCCAGAGGGTCCCTCAGCGTGTCTCTGCAGCAGCAGAGTTCACGGCTGTATATGGGACGTGGAGAGGGGGTCGTGGGGTAGGGGCGTTTGTCCTCCCATGGCCAGCTGAGGGGTAGGGGCTTTTGTCCTCCCTCAGCAAGGAGGGTGGGACCGAAGCACCGTGTGTCGGTGGCGGTCCCCGCTTCCTGGGGGCTTGGGGAAGTAGGTGAGGGTAAGGCACACTGCTATGCTACAGCGTGTCTTTCGGTGAGGGTTCGCCTTAGGGCGAAAGTGCCGGTGGTGTCGTGGTGACATGTTCGCGATCCCATGGCATCACCACTACGGCACGGGTTGGCAGCATCCCAGAGTTTTAGTGGGTAGGCTAGTCCTTCGCGGACTAGAGAGCCCCACATAACCAATGCGTAATGTCTGACTCTACCCCCGAGGGTCTCATATTACGTAGTGGTATGCAATTCAATGCATTTCTCTGGGTAAAAAAAAAAAAAAAAAAAAAAAAAAAAAAAAAAAAAAAAAAAAAAAAAAAAAGGTTAGGTTAGGTTGAAGGTGTTTTTGTGAGGATTTGGGTGAAATTTTGAAGTTAGATAAAATCGAATTTTTGCTTTCTGATACGGACTTTCTTTCTGCTATAAACCTGTGACTTGGCTTTCTTTTTTCGGATTTCTGATTTCTGCATTACGGACTTTTGTGAGCGTTTATTTTTGTATTTTGTTAAATTCGTTTCTTCGTTTTGTATTAGTGTTTTGTGTTTTTTCTTTCTTGTATAAGTGACATCTCCGCGTTTACTATCCGTTGCCGTTTGTTTTATAATTTTTGGACACTCCGTTCCAAAGTTATTAAACATTTACGGCCGGCGTTTAATAAACCGCGGAGTTTGGAAACTTCTGCAAGGAATTTTCAAAAAATTGTAGTTGTCTATTCTTTTCACTTTGTAAATATTTTCTTCTTTAGTAAATTCTTTCTTCTGTAGTTCTATTCAATTCTCTTTGCTGTATATTTTTAGAACCTTCTGTTCTAAAGATATCTTTAAATTTTAGATTGCTATTTTTTTCCATCAGGCGCTGCCAACTTTTTAGTAACTTTGTTTTCCTTTTCAAAAAATCGTAGCGTCTGACTTATCATAGTTATATAGTAGATTCGTGTGGTGTTGTGTAGGGGGTGTTGAGCGCTATCTATCGACACGTCAAACGCATTTTTAGCTTTTAAGGGGGGGGAGGAAACTTAAAAAACGCCGGAAATTTTCTTAAGTTTGTCAGATTGGTTCGACTCGCTCTTGACCGTTTTTCGGAAGGAACGGTTTTCCTTCCGATTCTAAGCGGTGGGGAGTGTTTTCGGCCGGGGTTTGCAAGCTTAAGAGGCTCTTCGGACGATGGGGGACTCAGCCCCGGACGAAGACGGGGGAGGGGGGAAAAAGGGGGGAATGGTCCTGAGGTACAGGAACGTCAACGCTACTGCCGGACCCAGTGCGGAACGCGGGAGCCTGGAGGACAAGCGTAGTGCCGAGGGATCCACCAAAGGGGGGAAAAGGGGGGGAAAAGGGGGCAGGAATTTTACACCAAAAAATGTATCTCCTGACATTGAGGAGTCAGACGTTGGTGCTTCGGCTTCCGACACGGAGGGGGCTCGGGATGGGGAGCAAGGGGCTTCTTCGGGCCTTAAGAGGACCAGGAGCCTCGTCAGCTCCGACAGTGACGCTGATGAGCCCGGACATGGCAGAGGGGCCAAAGTCGGCTCCAGCCACAGAGGACGGCGCCCTGCGCCGAAGGGAGCTTACGCTGGGCTCAGCTCCGCAAAGGCCAGGCTGAGGGAGGCGGAACTCAGGGACTATGAGAGGGAGGCGGACAGAGCATCGGCATATTTGCTGGATCCCACCGACCGCACTCTGCGATCTAACCGGGCCCGAAGGACCCCGTCAAGGGAGAGAAGCCCGGTGCTGGGTACACCCAGCGAAACGGCGGAGGACTGCACCGAGGCTCTGCAGAGGTGTGCTAAGACCGTGTTAGAAGAGGTGCAGAGGTCGAGCAACCTCAAGGGAGACGTCCAAGGCCGCATGAAGGGTGCCTGCCTTGAGATCCTTGAGGTTGTCGACCTCATGAAGACCACAGCGGAAGCGGAGGAGATCCGCAAACTAAGAGAGGACAACCGTAGGATGCGTAAACATATCGCGGACCTGCGAATGGAGGCGAAGGCGCTCCAGACTGCCTTCTCCGAACGGGAGGTGCGGCCCAAGGCACCAAAAGAAAAAGTCGCCCAGGACATGAACCTGGTGGACCTCCTCGAGGACCTAAAGAGGGACCTGTTCGTGTCGCTGGGCGACATGGTCAATGTCCGCATCGGTGAGTTGGAGCGCAGACTCCCGGCGGAGCCCATCCTCCGTCCTCCACTGGCGGGGGACAAAAAGGCTGCGGCTGCTGCTGCTGCAGCTGCTGCTGCTGCGGCTGCCACTGCGGATCCCCCCGCAGCAAGCAGCCGAACCACGAAGGGCTCAAAAGAACAACGTGTGGCGAAGCCCCAACAGGCCCCGGTACCGGCACCACGAGTGGCTCCGGCCAAATCTCTGTCACCGCGTTCGGCTGGGAAGAACCCGGGATCACCGGCGAAAGAGGCGGCCCAGCACCTATCCCAGGCCCAGCCCGCCATCCCTGCCCCAAACACTTGGTCGCTGGTGGTGAGGAAGGGGAAGAAGCCCACCTCATCCCAAGTGACGGTCACCCCGAAGGTGGCTCCTGCTCCACCTCCGAAGCCGAAGACGTTCACCGCCCCAAAGTCCGCTGCGGTGGTGGTGACCCTCAAGGAAGGGGCGAATACCGACTACAAAACGGTTATGGGGAAGGCCACCACCATAAAATTGGCGGAGCTGGGCATCGAGAGCGTAAATGTCAGGAGTACGGCGGCCGGTGCTCGCCTCATAGAGGTCCCTGGGGCGGACAGCGGGGCTACAGCCGACAACTTGGCTGAAAAATTAAGGAGCCTAATTGGCGAAGTGGCGGACATCCACAGACCCGTCAAGACGGCGGACATACGGATCTCTGGTTTCGGTGAAGCTGTATCGCCGGAAGCCGTCAAGGCAGCTATCGCCGAAAAGGGGGCTTGCCCACCCGATCAGATACGGATGGGCAGGATCCGGCTGGCACCGAACCAGACCGGGTCCGTGATAGCCGTATGCCCGGTAGCGACCGCCAACGCGGTGGTGGCCGCAGGGCGGCTACAGGTAGGGTGGACGATGGCCCGAGTGGAGGCCCTGGACCCTCTACCGATGAGGTGTTACAGATGTATGGGGATTGGCCACACCCGTGCACTCTGTCCCTCACCGGTGGACAGGAGCGGCCTCTGTTATCGTTGTGGGAAGAATGGGCACACAACAAACGAGTGTGAGGCAGAAAAAGCATGGTGCGCCGTGTGCCACCATGCTAAGCTGCCAGCCGGACACGTGATGGGGGGACCCTCGTGCACCCCCCCACACACAAAGGGCAAAGTGGCCACCGCCAGGTCCCAGGCAGCTGGGAAACCCCAGACTGCCCCGCCGAAAGACACAATGAGGCCAAATGGGGAGGAACAGAATAATATGGACCACTAATGCCAGCACAACCTCAACAAAAAATCTGGGAAGTGCTGCAGAGCAACCTGAACCACTCCGCCCGAGCTCAAGATTTACTCTTGCAGCACATGGCGGAGTGGGGCATTAGTGTTGCTATCATTGCGGAACCATATTTTGTTCCTCCCCAGCCCAACTGGGTCGGGGACGCGGACGGGCTGGTGGCAATGGTGACCCCACCCATGGGAGACCACCCCCCACTTGCCAAAACCGAGGGCGGCTCCGGCTACGCAGCGGCGAAATGGGGAGACACGGTACTCGTGGCAGTGTACTTCTCCCCTAACAGGCCGCTGGCTGATTTTGAGCGCTACCTCGGTAGGCTCACGGGGGTGGTCGCAAGAGCGGCGCCGTCACCGGTGCTGATAATGGGGGACCTCAACGCCAAGTGCAGGGCGTGGGGTTCCCCGGCCACAGACCCTAGGGGCCAGGCCCTATGGGAGTGGTTGGTGCGGTCCGGATTGGTGGTGGTGAACCGGGGCACGGAGCAAACCTGTGTCCGCCGGCAGGGGGGGTCTATAGTGGACATCACCTTCGCCTCCCCTGCGATTGCGGACAGGTCGTCCGACTGGCGGGTCCTGGTGGACACGGAGACCCTCTCCGACCACAGGTACATCCGGATGAGGGTCTCCAAGTCGATGGTGGCTCCGGCGCAGGACCCTGCAGTGCCAGTGGGACGGGCTCGGTTCCCCAGGTGGAGCCTCGCCACCCTGGACCGGGACATGGCGGAGGAGGCGGCGATGGTGGAGGTGTGGCGGGCCCCTCCACCGGACCGGGCTGCGGATGTCGAGGAGAGGGCTGAGCTGTTTCGGGCGTCACTCACCTCAGTGTGTGACGCCGCAATGCGCAGGGCGGGGACGCCGCCTGCGAAAAACCGGGTATACTGGTGGACGGGGGAGGTTGCGGCCCTCCGTCTCACCTGTAACACGGCTCGACGAGCGTACACTCGGTGCAGGCGGCGAAGACAGCACACGGCGGAGGAGGAGAGGCTCCTCCATGAGGCTCTTCGATTGGCAAAAGAGGCGCTGTCGACGGCCATCGCGAAGGCCAAAGACTCAGCCTACGAGGAGTTCCTGGCGACGTTGGACAGGGATCCATGGGGGCGTCCATACAAGGTGGTACGCAATAAAATGCGCCACGCCCCCGGTATGGATTCCCTGGAGCCGGAACTCCTCGGCAGGGTGGTTGAGGGCCTCTTCCCGGCAGCGCCGGACTTCGTCCCGCCCTGCATGGCGGCCCCTACGGAGGAGCCGCTGGAACCGGAAGAGGTCCCTCCGGTGACAGACGGCGAGCTGGGGTTCGCCATCCACCGGCTGCGGGGATGTAAAAAGGCCCCTGGCCCGGATGGCGTCCCTGGACGCATTCTACCAGTGGCGCTAAAACACCTCGGAGACCGCTTAAAAGACCTCTTCGACGATTGTCTGGAGGCAGGGCGGTTTCCGAGGTGTTGGAAAGAGGGGAGGCTATGCCTCCTCCGTAAGGAAAGCCGGCCGGCGGACTCCCCTTCGGGGTGGAGGCCCATAGTGCTTTTGGACGAATCCGGGAAGATGCTTGAGCGCGTCATTGCTTCCCGGATCGTCCGGCACTTGGAGGGCACAGGGCCGAACGTGTCGGACCGCCAGTTCGGCTTCCGAACGGGGCGGTCCACGATGGACGCGTTGGGAGCCCTAAGGGCTTTTAGCAACTACGCAGCGGGAAGGGGGGAGGGAGTTGTGGCGGTGTCTCTTGACATCGCCAACGCGTTCGGCTCCCTCCCGTACACGGTCATATTGGAGGCACTCCGCTACCATGGAGTGCCTCCCTACCTGAGGCGGACGATAGAACACTACCTTTCACAAAGGGTAGTGCTCTATGTGGGGCAGGACGGGCAGCGTCGCGAGAGGGTGATGGCGTGCGGAGTCCCCCAGGGTTCAGTGCTGGGACCCCTCCTTTGGAACCTGGGTTTCGACTGGGCGATCAGAGGGGTCCTGCTCCCCCGGATGACCGTCATCTGCTACGCAGATGACACGATGGTGGCCGTCCGGGGAGCGGAGCTGGAGGAGGCCCTGCGGAGGGCAGCGGTAGCGGCGGACCTCATGGTCTACCGAATTGGCCTGCTGGGGCTGAGGGTGGCGCTGCCCAAAACCGACGCCATCATCTTTGGGGGAAAGGGCTGGCGAGTGCCAGCTGCGGCTGCTTTGCCGGTGGCCGGAGAGGCGGTTCAGGTGAAGGCCCATATTAAATATCTGGGCATCCACCTGGACCGCAAATGGGACTTCGGGGAGCATTTCCGCCAACTTGCTCCCCGAATAGTGGCGGCGGCATCAGCCCTGGGCAGACTTCTGCCCAACGTGGGGGGACCCAGCTTGGCGTGCCGGAAGCTATATGCCGGGGTGGCCCGGAGCATGGCCCTCTATGGTGCGCCGATCTGGGCCGATCGGCTCAGTGCCACCAACAGGGCCCGCCTCCGGGCCCCACAGAGGGTGGTCGCCACCAGGATCATACGGGGGTACTGCACAGTGTCGTGGGCGGCGGCCTGCGCCCTGGCGAGCATCTCGCCCTGGGAGCTCGACGCTCAGATGCTCGCGGAGGCGCACAGGGAGCGGGTGAGGCGCAGGGCCCAAAACGAATTCCCCGCTCCCGAGATTCTGAGAGAGGAACGCCGCCAGGCACTGCGCAGGGTGAGGGACCGGTGGAGAGAGGACTTGGAGGGGTCCCCCTATGGAGTCCGCACCATAGGGGCACTCCTCCCGTCGTTTGACAGCTGGATGGAGAGGGCGCACGGCCACATTGGGTTTCGGCTGGCGCAGGTATTGACCGGACACGGGTGCTTCGGTCACTACCTGCACCGAATTGGGAGGGAGCCCGGCCCAATGTGCCACGAGTGCGGCGACCAGGACGACACCGCCCAGCACACCCTTGAGGTGTGCAGTCGCTGGGACGGTGAGCGCCGCACTCTAGTGCGCGCCCTCGGAGTGGGGGATCTCTCGCTCCACAGCGTCGTGGCGGCCATGCTGAGGAGCGAGAGATCGTGGGAGGCGGTGGCCTCCTTCTGTGAGTCAGTCATCTCACAGAAGGAGGCCTCGGAAAGGGAGCGCGAAGAGAGGGCGGATGCGCTCCCGATCCGGCGTAGACGTTTGGGGCGGAGGCGGGCACAGTATGCTGCCCGCCAAAACCCCTAGTGGAGTTCGTGGGTTAGGGGCCCACGAAATAGACTCCACACGTCTGGGGGAGGGATCGTAGCGTATTCCGATCCCTCCCTCCATTGGCGCGGGAGCCCTGGCAGCAGCCAGGGCAGCCGGGGGGCGTCGTGGTAGAATGTCCGCGACCCCATGGCGCCCCCACAAACGGCAGTGCGGAGAATCGCCGGTGTGGTTTTAGTGGGTATGCCCCTCCTTATGAGGGGTGAGTCCCACATAACCCCCCACCTTGGCTTCCCTAGCCTCGGGGGGTATGCGTAACGCATTTCCACACCGACAAAAAAAAAAAAAAAAAAGGTTAGGTTAGGTTAGGTTAGGTTAGGTTAGGTTAGGTTAGGTTAGGTTAGGTTAGGTTAGGTTAGGTTAGGTTAGGTTAGGTTAGGTTAGGTTAGGTTAGGTTAGGTTAGGTTAGGTTAGGTTAGGTTAGGTTAGGTTAGGTTAGGTTAGGTTAGGTTAGGTTTTTTTTTTTTTTTTTTTTTTTTTAAATGGTATGTGTTCACCAGGGAAAATCCTCATAGGACGCCTGGGAAGGGAGGACCCAGGCAGTGCCGGACTCTTACCGACTAAAACCTAGTGAACACAACCTTACAAACCAATCTCGTCACTATTTTTTTTGTGACGTTTATTTCTATCTTTTTTATTACATTTTCCTTTTTTTTCTTTCTTTTTCTTAGAAATACTTTAACATACAATATTTCCCAACTTTTCAGTTACACAAAAATAGACAGATAAAATAATACTAGGATTAACATGCATAAATTTTGAAAAACGAAAGAATCTCAATTACCTAACTTTACAGAGCTTACCTATTGACACAAGCTAAGATAGAATTGACAATTAAATACTTAGGATTGGTTTGTATAACAATCAACCAGTTTAACAATCGGAATAACAGTTTCAAAATTTTTAAATTATGAAATATGATTATAAAAACCTCAATGTAATTAAATAGTCTAGAATAATTCAGTTTGGTATAATTAATTGCTTAAAATTAACTGATTCAGATAATTAGAACAATGGCTAATTACGAATAGTTAAACATGCAATTCAATGTGGTTTAATTAACTCGAAATTTGAAAGGAAACAGTCAAAGTCGCTTATACCAACTTGAATAACTTAAAGCCAGTTCAAGCGATTCAAATCAATTCAAAACAATTATGTAAAATTAAACAACTTCAACAATTCAAATGATTAAAGTTTAGATATAATTTGAAATGACTCAATACAATTCAAATAATTACAATTCTAGAAATAATCTAAATAGTAAAAATGTAAAAGTGTAAAAATGTAAAATGTAAAATGTAAAATGTATAATTCAGGAATATTTACATCAGATTTGGCGAAATTTCCATTAGATCTCGAGCCGTTGGTGCTAGGGAAGTCCTTAGCCTATGTGACAATTTTATTTGAATTGGGGAGAAGCGACCTTAAGACCAGTAAATGAATGTAAAACTGTAAAAATGTAAAGTTGTAAAAGTTGTAAAAGTGTAAACCGGGTAATAAATAATTGTGTATAATTAAGGAAATTAAGAATTTAAGAACAATTCATAAATAATTGTGTAAAAATAATCTAACAAATAATTTAGACAATTGGTAATTTTGCAAAGTTAAATAATTAGAGCTAATTAATAATTGTTCTTAGTGACTAACATGCACATGCAACTTTTAAATCAGTTTAGAACCATTTGCTACCGAGGCCTTCCTGAGCGTACGCGTGGCATACTTGATAAACTTTTCTGTTTCTATTTCCATTATTTCCAAAAAATTTTCCGGAATGACCTTCATGCCCAGCTCTATCTCCAAGTCCATTCTTTCTAACGCAAACCGAGGACACTCAGTCAGTATGTGCGCGATGGATTCTACGACTACACCGTCGCAACTACAGTAGGGGTCGCTGGCCAGGTTGAAGCGGTGGAGGTACTCCCTCACCCCGCAGTGTCCCGTGAATATTTGGGTGGAAGCTGGAGTCATCTTGATCTTCCTCAGAACCTTGTACGCCGTGCGGACATCCTGGAAGAACAACTTCGTGACTGAGCCCGTGGTAGCCTCGCTGTAGCGACACTGCCACTGGTCAAGTGTAGCGCTTCTGATGGCTCCCTTTGCGTAGGATATGGGGAACTTATCGTAGGCGGGCGCAACCTTGGATTTGAGCGCCGCCGCCTTGGCCAGTTCGTCAGCTCTCTCGTTCCCCAATATCCCCACATGGGCCTTTATCCATTTGAGTTGGATCCTCTTCCCTATAGATTCCGCCTCACCGATTCTCGCTCGAACCTCCGCCGCAATTGGGTTCAGGGACGTAGGGTCTCTAACCGACTCAAGGGCCGATCTGGAGTCGCAAAATATTGTGGCACTGGAGAAGCTCCTGATATCCCGGACGGTGGTAACGGCCCTCAATAGGGCGGCCATCTCTGCCTGGAAGACGGAGCAGTAGCTTTCCAGCTTTATGACGTGTTTGCGCACCTCTGCTCCAGCCTTCCAGTAAGTGACGGCCGCTCCCACCTTGCCCTCTATTTTACTGCCGTCCGTATATATCAGTGCCTCGTGCGGGTCGCCCTCCTCTATGTCCTCCTGGGCGAGGACCAGCCCAAAGGGAACGCTCCTCCTAGTCGCCGGGTGGTCTAGAGAGTAAGGGCTGACTCGCCTTTCGATTTGTCTCCCGGGCAAATCCGGCAGGGGCTTACCCCTCTTGACCTCGTATAGGGCTGCTTGTTCCCTAGCCCTGAGATCAAGAGGAAGTATGCCAGCTAGGAGTGCGCAGGAGGTGAGCGAGGCGGTACGGTGCGACTTGCAAATCTTTTGGGCAAATTGCCGCGTGGTTTGGTCAAGGCGTTTCCTAATATATTGCTTGGTGGTGACCTGCGCCCAGACACTGGCTGCGTAAAGGACCACTGGCTCTATGATGGTTATGTACAGGGTTCTGATGATTTCCGGGTTTAGGCCCCACTGTACCCTGGCCGCGCGGGAGATCATTTTATATATGTTGATGGCTTTCCGATTGGCATTCTCTATCTGCTGGGTGAAGGTGAGTTTATTGTCTATAACCACCCCTAGCACCTTTAGAGTCTGAGTTTGCTCAATCGGGAAGCCACCAACATATATTTGGGGGGTACTATATTTGAGTTTGCGCGTGATTGTTATGGCCTGAGTCTTATGGGCCGCAAATCTCATTTTATAGCTGGCCCCCCAGTCCTCCACCAGTCTAAGAGCCTCCGCCGCGCATTCTTCGACCTCAGCTCCGGTCTTGCCCGTGGCAATCACCAGAATGTCGTCCGCGAACGCCTGCACGTGCGCCGCGACGCCCTCCGTGGCCTCCAGCAGCGGGTTAAGCTGCAGGTTCCAAAAAAGGGGGCCCGCTGTGGACCCCTGGACGCATCCCTTACCGGTCCCTCGCGTAATCCTGGACCCCGCGTATCTGACCTCTACCTCTCTCTCGGACAGATAGCTCGAGAAGATCCTTAGGAGCTGTTTACTGACATTGTGGCGCCTGAGCTGAGTCAGCACCGCCGGCCACCAGGCGTTGTCGAAAGCACCCTCGATGTCTAAGGAGATAATTGTTACGATCTTCTTTCTGTCGAGGGCGCTTTCGACCAACCTCATGGCGTCATACAGGGCGTCTTCAGTGCTGCGCTGTGGAATAAAACCATATTGCCTATGGCTAAGCGCAGCCTTTTGGCCCAGCTCCCAGGTTAGCCTCTTCACCAGGATCTTCTCGAGGATCTTCCCGAGGACCGGGAGCAGACCAATAGGCCTGTGTGCTTTTGGGATCGCGTAATCGTCCTTCCCAGGCTTTGGGATTATCTTAATAACGGCCCGCTTCCAGGTCCTTGGGAAGCATCCGAGTTTAAGCGCCTGATCCAGGACGGCCCGCATGGTCTCTGGACCGGCTGCGAACGCTTTTGCGCAAATTTCTGCTGTCAGGCCGTCCTCACCAGGGGCCTTCCTCGGCGCCATATCCCGCAGCACTTCACTTATCTCCCCTTGAGTAATAGGTAAATGGGCCTCTAGTGAACCGGTCAGCGGTCCGGTTTTCGCCAGGTCCTCCCGGAGCCCTAAAACCTCTTCCCTCACTGCCTTATGCTCTGCAGTGTCCTCTGAGTCGGTGTCATCCGGGTAAAACGTCTCAGCCAGGAGGCGGGCCGAGTCCTCTCCAGACAGCGTGGTTCCGTTCGAGGGTGACCTCATCAGGGTGTCCTCATGCGTCCTGGGACCGCAGCACTTGAGGACTCGGTACGTACACTTCCATATATTTTCCTTTTCCTGCCTATTGCAGAAAGCCTTCCAGCTCTCTGTAATGGCATTTTCGATGCTGGTTTTGTACCTTGCTTTGGCATCCTGGTATTCTTCCACTACGTAAGGTCGTCGGAGATGGTTCGCCTTCTTTATTCTATTCCGGAGTCTGTTGACCGTGGCCTTTTGCTCGGTTAACTCCGGCGTCCACCACACTGCCGACTTAGCAGCCTTCCTGTCCGGTAACGGGGGAAGGGCTGCCGCACAGGCATCCTGAATGGAAGCAGTGTACTGCTGGACGGTTTCATTCAGGTGGTTCGCATCGGCAATTTCCTGTATAGACTCCGGCCTGAGTCCCGCCTCCTCCATAGATCTTATAAGGACCTTTGAAAAGTGGAAAGTAGAGAAAGACGTGGCCACACTCTCGGATCATAGGATGATCACTTACAGAATCTCCCTGCACGGCACCACGAGCCTGGATCCTCCGCAGCCTACCAGTACCAGGCGGTATAATACCGAGAAGGCAGACTGGACCAAGTTCGGAAAGGTTAGGTTAGGTTAGGTTAGGTTAGGTTAGGTTAGGTTAGGTTAGGTTAGGTTAGGTTAGGTTAGGTTAGGTTAGGTTAGGTTAGGTTAGGTTAGGTTAGGTTAGGTTAGGTTAGGTTCCCCCCCAAGGTGTCCACCTTGTCGTGGTGGGGGGGCTCAGTACCTGCGTTGTGCGCGCGGGGAAGCCAAGAGACACCAGGGAGGGGGCCTACGGGCCAAGACGGGCGGGGGAGACAGGTGCTGGTTGGTGTCTTCGGCCTGCGTGGGTCCTGGGGGCTCTGACCTTGTGGTTGTTGGAGGATGTCGGAAGGACTCTCGACGTGTCGTAGCTGTGGGTGGCTGCCTGGCTAGTGAGCCTCCTGCTCCTCTGATACTGCCTACCTGCCAGGAAGGATTGTGCATTTCGATTTCTGAGAAATCGAAAACGCAAATCCATTCCCCAGGCGGGTCGGCTGTATTAGCGAGGCGGGAGGATCACATGTCAGGTGTCATGCATGTCTGTGACACGTCAGGGGGGTTTCCGGCTTCTGACGGCGTCTGCGGGGGCCGAGTTTCTGGGATTCGCGGGGGACGGGACATCAGTCGGCACCTGGGGAGGGAACCCACGGGGTAGGGGCTTTTGTCCTCCCGTGGTTGGGTGAGGGGTAGGGGCGTTTGTCCTCCCGTGGCGGGCCGAGGGGTAGGGGCGTTTGTCCTCCCTTGGCGTGGAGAGGGTGTCATGGGGTAGGGGCGTTTGTCCTCCCGTGGCAGGCCGAGGGGTAGGGGCGTTTGTCCTCCCTTGGCGTGGAGAGGGAGTCGTGGGGTAGGGGCGTTTGTCCTCCCACGGCCGGCTGGGGGGTAGGGGCGTTTGTCCTCCCTCAGCCGGGAGGCTGGGACCGAAGCGCCGTGTGTCGGTGGCGGTCCTAGCTTCCAGAGGGTCCCTCAGCGTGTCTCTGCAGCAGCAGAGTTCACGGCTGTATATGGGACGTGGAGAGGTGGTCGTGGGGTAGGGGCGTTTGTCCTCCCATGGCCGGCTGAGGGGTAGGGGCTTTAGTCCTCCCTCAGCAAGGAGGGTGGGACCGAAGCACCGTGTGTCGGTGGCGGTCCCCGCTTCCTTGTCTTTCGGTGAGGGTTCGCCTTAGGGCGAAAGTGCCGGTGGTGTCGTGGTGACATGTTCGCGATCCCATGGCATCACCGCTACGGCACGGGTTGGCAGCATCCCAGAGTTTTAGTGGGTAGGCTAGTCCCTCGCGGACTAGAGAGCCCCACATAACCAATGCGTAATGTCTGACTCTACCCCCGAGGGTCTCATATTACGTAGTGGTATGCACTTCAATGCATTTCTCTGGGTAAAAAAAAAAAAAAAAAAAAAAAAAAAAAAAAAAAAAAAAAAAAAAAAAAAAAAAAAAAAAAAAAAAAAAAAAAAAAAAAAAAAAAAAAATGGTTAGGTTAGGTTAGGTTAGGTTAGGTTAGGTTAGGTTAGGTTAGGTTAGGTTAGGTTAGGTTAGGTTAGGTTAGGTTAGGTTAGGTTAGGTTAGGTTAGGTTAGGTTAGGTTAGGTTAGGTTAGGTTAGGTTAGGTTAGGTTAGGTTAGGTTAGGTTAGGTTAGGTTAGGTTAGGTTAGGTTAGGTTAGGTTAGGTTAGGTTAGGTTAGGTTAGGTTAGGTTAGGTTAGGTTAGGTTAGGTTAGGTTAGGTTAGGTTAGGTTAGGTTAGGTTAGGTTAGGTTAGGTTAGGTTCCCCCCCGACGGTGTCCACCTTGTCGTGGTGGGGGGGCTCAGTAACTGCGGGGCCGCCGCAGCGAAGCCAAGAGACACCAGGGTGAGGGGCCTACGGGCCAAGACGGGAGAGGAGGAGACCGAGAGGGAGTACTGGCGGGGCATTACTCGGGTGGGCGCCTCGGCGTTTGTGCTCACCACAATCAATGAGGGATTGTGGTGTAGGATACACCCCCGCCAGTGGAGGAGACCGAGAGGGAGGGCCGGCGGGACATTACTCGGGTGGGCACCTCGGTGCTTGTGCAACTGCACTCCCGTCGGCGTTTGGTGAGGGAACCCACGGGGTAGGGGCTTTTGTCCTCCCGTGGTGGGGCGAGGGTGCCATGGGGTAGGGGCGTTTGTCCTCCCGTGGCAGGGTTAGGGGGTAGGGGCATTTGTCCTCCCGTAGCGGGCCGAGGGGGTAGGGGCTTTTGTCCTCCCTTCGTATCGAGAGGGTGCCATGGGGTAGGGGCGTTTGTCCTCCCGTGGCAGGGTTAGGGGGTAGGGGCATTTGTCCTCCCGTAGCGGGTCGAGGGGGTAGGGGCTTTTGTCCTCCCTTCGTATGGAGAGGGTGCCATGGGGTAGGGGCGTTTGTCCTCCCGTGGCAGGGTTAGGGGGTAGGGGCATTTGTCCTCCCGTAGCGGGTCGAGGGGGTAGGGGCTTTTGTCCTCCCTTCGTATGGAGAGGGGGCCATGGGGTAGGGGCGTTTGTCCTCCCGTGGCCAGGAGGCTGGGACCGAAGCACCGTGTGTCGGTGGCGGTCCTGGCTTCCAGAGGGCCCCTCAGCGTGGCTCTGTAGCAACAGAGTCCACGTCTGAATATGGGGCGGGTGTAGTGGTGGCGTAGCTGGAGGGGACGTGTTCCCTGAAGGCATCCCCACTACACGCAGGACCTGAGAGGGCGATCACGGGGTCGTTCGCCGCTCTCCCGGCGTGGAGGTCCTCGGTGAGGGTGCGTCGGATGCGTGAGGTGTCGCCCTGCATGCGTCTGACGCGGTGGGGCTTTTTGGCCTTCCACCAGGGAGGGGACGGCTTCGGCTGTCAGCGGCAGGGGGTGTTCGCGGTGACATGTTCGCGATCCCGTGTCACCCCCACTACGCCGCGAGTGGGCATACCATGGAGTTTTAGTCGGTAGGCTACTGCTTCTCAGTAGAGTCCGACATACCCACGCTCTTCCCCGTAGAGCGGGGATCCAATGAGGATTTCTCCATGTAAAAAAAAAAAAAAAAAAAAAAAAAAAAAAAAGGTTAGGTTAGGTTAGGTTAGGTTAGGTTAGGTTCCCCCCCGACGGTGTCCACCTTGTCGTGGTGGGGGGGCTCAGTAACTGCGGGGCCGCCGCAGCGAAGCCAAGAGACACCAGGGTGAGGGGCCTACGGGCCAAGACGGGAGAGGAGGAGACCGAGAGGGAGTACTGGCGGGGCATTACTCGGGTGGGCGCCTCGGCGTTTGTGCTCACCACAATCAATGAGGGATTGTGGTGTAGTATACACCCCCGTCGGTGGAGGAGACCGAGAGGGAGGGCCGGCGGGACATTACTCGGGTGGGCACCTCGGTGCTTGTGCAACTGCACTCCCGTCGGCGTTTGGTGAGGGAACCCACGGGGTAGGGGCTTTTGTCCTCCCGTGGTGGGGCGAGGGTGCCATGGGGTAGGGGCGTTTGTCCTCCCGTGGCAGGGTTAGGGGGTAGGGGCATTTGTCCTCCCGTAGCGGGTCGAGGGGGTAGGGGCTTTTGTCCTCCCTTCGTATCGAGAGGGTGCCATGGGGTAGGGGCGTTTGTCCTCCCGTGGCAGGGTTAGGGGGTAGGGGCATTTGTCCTCCCGTAGCGGGTCGAGGGGGTAGGGGCTTTTGTCCTCCCTTCGTATGGAGAGGGTGCCATGGGGTAGGGGCGTTTGTCCTCCCGTGGCAGGGTTAGGGGGTAGGGGCATTTGTCCTCCCGTAGCGGGTCGAGGGGGTAGGGGCTTTTGTCCTCCCTTCGTATGGAGAGGGGGCCATGGGGTAGGGGCGTTTGTCCTCCCGTGGCCAGGAGGCTGGGACCGAAGCACCGTGTGTCGGTGGCGGTCCTGGCTTCCAGAGGGCCCCTCAGCGTGGCTTTGTAGCAACAGAGTCCACGTCTGAATATGGGGCGGGTGTAGTGGTGGCGTAGCTGGAGGGGACGTGTTCCCTGAAGGCATCCCCACTACACGCAGGACCTGAGAGGGCGATCACGGGGTCGTTCGCCGCTCTCCCGGCGTGGAGGTCCTCGGTGAGGGTGCGTCGGATGCGTGAGGTGTCGCCCTGCATGCGTCTGACGCGGTGGGGCTTTTTGGCCTTCCACCAGGGAGGGGACGGCTTCGGCTGTCAGCGGCAGGGGGTGTTCGCGGTGACATGTTCGCGATCCCGTGTCACCCCCACTACGCCGCGAGTGGGCATACCATGGAGTTTTAGTCGGTAGGCTACTGCTTCTCAGTAGAGTCCGACATACCCACGCTCTTCCCCGTAGAGCGGGGATCCAATGAGGATTTCTCCATGTAAAAAAAAAAAAAAAAAAAAAAAAAAAAAAAAAAAAAAAAAAGGTTAGGTTAGGTTAGGTTAGGTTAGGTTAGGTTAGGTTAGGTTAGGTTAGGTTAGGTTAGGTTAGGTTAGGTTAGGTTAGGTTAGGTTAGGTTAGGTTAGGTTAGGTTAGGTTTTTTTTTTTTTTTTTTTTTTTTTTTTTTTTTTTTTTTTTTTTTTTATACATACTACCTCCAACGTAATCGGAGCCTATGTGATCGGTTTCTCATTCATACCAGTTCTCGCTAATTTGCTGCTCGTACTTTCATGCTTCATACAGTTCTTTCGTTCATTCATCATCTTTCTCTCTTTGTGGTTGGGATTACCACCTAGGTTTTCCTATGCTAACTATGATCTTTTTTATTTTTATTTTTCAGATTCCTGCATGCAACGGGGTATGGGTAGGTGAACACAGGTGAGTTTTTATTTTAATTAAGTTTGACACACATTTTCAAACATTTATCTTTTACATTTTCCTTTTTTTCTTAATTTCTAATTAGATATATTATAGGAACACTTATTTTTATATATTTATGTACATAACAACATATTTTCTATGCTACTGTTTCGTTGCTTATTTCTCAATTTTATTTCTTATTGCTAGTTTTTTATTATTTTTGCTTATACCTAATATATTTACTATATTATATAAACAAAATTTAACAACTTGCATTCCTTTTTACAACTATACTTGTTATTTGCTCACAGTATCTTAAGAAAGTTTCCCTACTTTCGGAATTGATTAGTTCCTTTATACTGATCAACGTCAAATCTGTGTTTAATTTCTGTTCCAGGTCGTACCTCATTTTGGCGAAGACGGGGCACTCCAACAGGATGTGTGACACCGTTTCTTTAATCGTGGGGTCGCAGACACACGACGGGCTCTCCTTGCACTTAAAACGGTTTAAGTATTCCGAGAACCCGCCGTGGCCTGTCAGGAGTTGGGTTCTTATGCCGGTAGGTTTGAATTTCCTTATTGTTTTGTACGCGGTTATGACGTCCGGGAAGAACAGTTTTGTTCCAGCTGCGGTGTCGCCTGCTACGTACCTCCGATTCCATTCGTCAATCGTCGCCATACGAATGGCTCGCTTGGCGAATGAAATCGGGCACTTGTCGTAGTTGGGTTAAAAAGGTTAGGTTAGGTTAGGTTAGGTTAGGTTAGGTTAGGTTAGGTTAGGTTAGGTTAGGTTAGGTTAGGTTAGGTTAGGTTAGGTTAGGTTAGGTTAGGTTAGGTTAGGTTAGGTTAGGTTAGGTTCGTCGAAGAAAGAGCGGCGGCCTTCCGTACGTCGCTAACACGGGTATGCGACGCTGCTATGCCCAGGGCGAGGAAGCGAACCCCTGCTAAAAAGCAGGTTTACTGGTGGTCGCAGGAGATCGCGGCCCTCCGCGCCGCTAGTAACCGTGCCCGGCGTGCTTACACCCGCTGCAGACGAAGGCGGCACACAGAGGAGGAGGAGGAACAGAGCTACATAGCCCTCAGAGAGGCGAAAGACGCCCTCAAGGTCGCCATTGCCCGTAGGAAGGACGAGGCGCGAGAAGAGTTCCTGGCGATGCTGGACCGGGATCCGTGGGGGAGGCCATACAAAATCGTCCGCAACAAAATGAAACGTGCTCCCCCCACGGATTCCTTACAGCCGGACCTTCTTGCGAGGATAGTCGATGGCCTCTTCCCACCAGCGCCCGACTTTGTCCCTCCGCGCATGGCTGTCCCCACTGGGGAGCCAGAGGGCCCCACTAACGTCCCACCGATCACAGACGACGAGCTGGAGAGGGTCATTTATCCCCTTCGTTCCTGCAGGAAGGCGCCAGGGCCGGACGGAGTGCCAGGAAAAATCCTTCCTCTAGCACTGAAACACCTCGGGGACCGCCTCAAGGACCTCTTCGAGGACTGCATGAGGGAGGGTCGGTTCCCGAAATGCTGGAAGGAGGGGAAGCTGTGCCTCCTGCGGAAGGAAGGTCGTCCACCGGACTCCCCATCGGGATATCGCCCCCTGGTGCTGCTGGACGAGACTGGGAAGATGTTTGAGAGGATCCTCGTCTCTCGCATCCACCAGCACCTGGAGAACACTGGCCCAAACATAAGCGATGGACAGTACGGATTCCGGGCGGGACGGTCCACCATGGACGCACTGAGCTCCCTTAAGGACTTCAGCGATTACGCGGGAAACAGAGGGGAAGGGGTAGTGGCGGTGTCTCTGGACATCGCCAACGCCTTTGGCACACTCCCCTATTCGGTCATTAAGGAGGCACTCTGTTATCACGGGGTGCCTAGCTACATAAAGAAAGTGCTAGAGAGCTACCTGACGGACCGAAGAGTGCTGTACGAGCAGAAGGGAGGTCAGTGCGCCCGTGAAGTGGCCTGTGGGGTTCCACAGGGCTCAGTCCTTGGACCCTTATTGTGGAACCTAGGGTATGACTGGGTCCTTCGAGGAGCGCAACTCCCTCGCATGATCACCATATGTTACGCGGACGACACGATGGTGGCCGTGCGGGGATGGGACCCTGAGGAGACACTGAGGAGGGCGGCTGTTGCAACCGATCTAACGGTCGGCCGCATTGGGCTCCTTGGGCTAAAGGTCTCCCTGGAGAAGACCGAGGCCATCATCTTTGGAGGGCATAATTGGCGAATGGGCGCAGAAACCACAATCTCGGTTGCAGGGGAGACTGTCCAGGTTAAGGCCCACATTAAGTATCTGGGCCTCACCCTGGACAGAAAGTGGGATTTCGGGGAGCATTTTGCGAGACTTGCTCCCCGTATTGCGGGCGCTGCGTCAGCACTGGGTCGGCTGCTACCTAACGTGGGGGGCCCGAAAACCACGTGTCGCCGCCTCTTTGCAGGCGTGATCCGAAGCATGGCGCTATACGGAGCGCCAATATGGGCCGACCAGCTCACCGGGGCAAACAAGTCCCTCCTCCGGAGGCCGCAACGAGTGGTGGCCCAGCGAATTATCCGGGGGTACACGACGGTGTCATTTGCCGCAGCCTGCCTCCTCGCCTGCACCCCTCCGTGGGAGCTGGACGCCCGGGTTCTGGCAGAGCGATACAGGACGACAGCGGAGGCCAGGACGAGAGGGGAGCGACCTGACCCAGTAGAGGTCGATCGTGTGCGCCGACTGGCCGCAGAGAGGCTGAGGGAGAGCTGGAGAAGCGACTTGGAGGACTCCCCCTATGGAACTCGCACCATAGGGGCACTCCTCCCGTCGCTTGACCAGTGGTTAGAGAGGGAACACGGGGTCCTGACGTACAGGCTCACGCAGGTAATGACCGGACATGGCTGCTTCGGTCATTACCTGCACAACATCAAGAGAGAGCTCAGGCCCCAGTGTCATGAGTGTGGTAGCCCAGACGACACGGCTCAGCACACCTTCGAGTCGTGTCGTCGCTGGGACGCAGAGCGTGGAAGGCTGACCGCGGAGATCGGCAGCCAAGATCTCTCGCTGCACAGTGTAGTCACGACTATGCTGTGCAGCCAAACCAAATGGCGGGCAGTGGCCTCTTTCTGCGAAAGCATAATGCTGCAGAAAGAGGCAGCGGAGCGGGAGCGCGAGGACAACATCGACGCGAACCCGCTCCGGCGCAGGCGGGTGGGAAGAAGGCGAGCACAGTTCGCTGCTCGCCTGAACCCTTAGCAGAGCCAGTGGGTTAGGGGCCCACATTGCACGGCTCTGCACGTCTGGGGGGAGCTCGTTGCGCTTGCGATGCTCCCCTCCCTAGGCGCGGGTGCCCCGGCGTAAGCTGACCGGGGCTGCCGGGGGCGTCCTGGTAGAATGCTCTGCGACCCCATGACGCCCCCAATTTGGTAATAAGCGGGAAAGTGCCGGAGAAGGTTTTAGTGGGTATGCTCCTCCCTCCCTCTCTCACTCTGAGAGAGTGGTAGACGAGGAGTGACTCCCACATAACCCCCACAATGGCCTCCCTAGGCCCGGGGGTACTCATAAAGAGTTTCCCCTCCGTTAATAAAAAAAAAAAAAAAAAAAGGTTAGGTTAGGTTAGGTTAGGTTAGGTTAGGTTAGGTTAGGTTAGGTTAGGTTAGGTTAGGTTAGGTTAGGTTAGGTTAGGTTAGGTTAGGTTTCCCCCCCGACGGTGTCCACCTTGTCGTGGTGGGGGGGCTCAGTAACTGCGGTTGGGCGCCGCAGCGAAGCCAAGAGACACCAGGGTGAGGGGCCTACGGGCCAAGACGGGAGAGGAGGAGACCGAGGAGGAGACCGGCGGAGCATGACTCGGGTGGGCGCCTCGGCGTTTGTGCTCACCACAATCAATGAGGGATTGTGGTGTAGTATACACCTCCGTCGGTGGAGGAGACCGAGAGGGAGGGCTGGCGGGACATTACTCGGGTGGGCACCTCGGTGCTTGTGCAACTGCACTCCCGTCGGCGTTTGGTGAGGGAACCCACGGGGTAGGGGCTTTTGTCCTCCCGTGGGTTGGCGAGGGTGTCACGGGGTAGGGGCGTTTGTCCTCCCGTGGCATGTTGGGGGTAGGGGCATTTGTCCTCCCGTAGCGGGTGGAGGGGGTAGGGGCTTTTGTCCTCCCCTCGTATGGAGAGGGTGCCATGGGGTAGGGGCGTTTGTCCTCCCGTGGCATAGTGAGGGGGTAGGGGCGTTTGTCCTCCCGTAGCGGGTGGAGGGGGTAGGGGCTTTTGTCCTCCCCTCGTATGGAGAGGGTGCCATGGGGTAGGGGCGTTTGTCCTCCCGTGGCATAGTGAGGGGGTAGGGGCGTTTGTCCTCCCACGGTAGGTCAAGGGGGTAGGGGCTTTTGTCCTCCCTTTGGATGGAGAGGGTGTCATGGGGTAGGGGCTTTTGTCCTCCCGTGGCCAGGAGGCTGGGACCGAAGCACCGTGTGTCGGTGGCGGTCCCGGCTTCCAGAGGGCCCCTCAGCGTGTGGCTCTGCAGCAGCAGAGTCCACGTCTGAATGAGGGGCGGGTGTAGTGGTGGCGTAGCTGGAGGGGACGTTTTCCCTGAAGGCATCCCCACTACACGCAGGACCTGAGAGGGCGATCACGGGGTCGTTCGCCGCTCTCCCGGCGTGGAGGTCCTCGGTGAGGGTGCGTCGGATGCGTGAGGTGTCGCCCCGCATGCGTCTGACGCGGTGGGGCTTCTTGGCCTTCCACCAGGGAGGGGACGGCTTCGGCTGTCAGCGGCAGGGGGTGTTCGCGGTGACATGTTCGCGATCCCGTGTCACCCCTACCATTGCCGCGAGTGGGCATACCATGGAGTTTTAGTCGGTAGGCTACTGCTTCTCAGTAGAGTCCGACATACCCACGCTCTTCCCCGTAGAGCGGGGATCCAATGAGGATTTCTCCATGTAAAAAAAAAAAAAAAAAAAAAAAAAAAAAAAAAAAAAAAAAAAAAAAAAAAAAGGTTAGGTTAGGTTAGGTTAGGTTAGGTTAGGTTAGGTTAGGTTAGGTTAGGTTAGGTTAGGTTAGGTTAGGTTAGGTTAGGTTAGGTTAGGTTAGGTTAGGTTAGGTTAGGTTAGGTTAGGTTAGGTTAGGTTAGGTTAGGTTAGGTTAGGTTAGGTTAGGTTAGGTTAGGTTAGGTTAGGTTAGGTTAGGTTAGGTTAGGTTAGGTTAGGTTAGGTTAGGTTAGGTTAGGTTAGGTTAGGTTAGGTTAGGTTAGGTTAGGTTAGGTTAGGTTAGGTTAGGTTAGGTTAGGTTAGGTTAGGTTAGGTTAGGTTAGGTTAGGTTAGGTTAGGTTAGGTTAGGTTAGGTTAGGTTAGGTTAGGTTAGGTTAGGTTAGGTTAGGTTAGGTTAGGTTAGGTTAGGTTAGGTTAGGTTAGGTTAGGTTAGGTTAGGTTAGGTTAGGTTAGGTTAGGTTAGGTTAGGTTAGGTTAGGTTAGGTTAGGTTAGGTTAGGTTAGGTTAGGTTAGGTTAGGTTAGGTTAGGTTAGGTTAGGTTAGGTTAGGTTAGGTTAGGTTAGGTTAGGTTAGGTTAGGTTAGGTTAGGTTAGGTTAGGTTAGGTTAGGTTAGGTTAGGTTAGGTTAGGTTAGGTTAGGTTAGGTTAGGTTAGGTTAGGTTAGGTTAGGTTAGGTTAGGTTAGGTTAGGTTAGGTTAGGTTAGGTTAGGTTAGGTTAGGTTAGGTTAGGTTAGGTTAGGTTAGGTTAGGTTAGGTTAGGTTAGGTTAGGTTAGGTTAGGTTAGGTTAGGTTAGGTTAGGTTAGGTTAGGTTAGGTTAGGTTAGGTTAGGTTAGGTTAGGTTAGGTTAGGTTAGGTTAGGTTAGGTTAGGTTAGGTTAGGTTAGGTTAGGTTAGGTTAGGTTAGGTTAGGTTAGGTTAGGTTAGGTTAGGTTAGGTTAGGTTAGGTTAGGTTAGGTTAGGTTAGGTTAGGTTAGGTTAGGTTAGGTTAGGTTAGGTTAGGTTAGGTTAGGTTAGGTTAGGTTAGGTTAGGTTAGGTTAGGTTAGGTTAGGTTAGGTTAGGTTCCCCCCCGACGGTGTCCACCTTGTCGTGGTGGGGGGGCTCAGTAACTGCGGGGCCGCCGCAGCGAAGCCAAGAGACACCAGGGTGAGGGGCCTACGGGCCAAGACGGGAGAGGAGGAGACCGAGAGGGAGTACTGGCGGGGCATTACTCGGGTGGGCGCCTCGGCGTTTGTGCTCACCACAATCAATGAGGGATTGTGGTGTAGTATACACCCCCGTCGGTGGAGGAGACCGAGAGGGAGGGCCGGCGGGACATTACTCGGGTGGGCACCTCGGTGCTTGTGCAACTGCACTCCCGTCGGCGTTTGGTGAGGGAACCCACGGGGTAGGGGCTTTTGTCCTCCCGTGGTGGGGCGAGGGTGCCATGGGGTAGGGGCGTTTGTCCTCCCGTGGCATAGTGAGGGGGTAGGGGCGTTTGTCCTCCCACGGTGGGTCGAGGGGGTAGGGGCTTTTGTCCTCCCTTCGTATCGAGAGGGTGCCATGGGGTAGGGGCGTTTGTCCTCCCGTGGCAGGGTTAGGGGGTAGGGGCATTTGTCCTCCCGTAGCGGGTCGAGGGGGTAGGGGCTTTTGTCCTCCCTTCGTATGGAGAGGGTGCCATGGGGTAGGGGCGTTTGTCCTCCCGTGGCAGGGTTAGGGGGTAGGGGCATTTGTCCTCCCGTAGCGGGTCGAGGGGGTAGGGGCTTTTGTCCTCCCTTCGTATGGAGAGGGGGCCATGGGGTAGGGGCGTTTGTCCTCCCGTGGCCAGGAGGCTGGGACCGAAGCACCGTGTGTCGGTGGCGGTCCTGGCTTCCAGAGGGCCCCTCAGCGTGGCTCTGTAGCAACAGAGTCCACGTCTGAATATGGGGCGGGTGTAGTGGTGGCGTAGCTGGAGGGGACGTGTTCCCTGAAGGCATCCCCACTACACGCAGGACCTGAGAGGGCGATCACGGGGTCGTTCGCCGCTCTCCCGGCGTGGAGGTCCTCGGTGAGGGTGCGTCGGATGCGTGAGGTGTCGCCCTGCATGCGTCTGACGCGGTGGGGCTTTTTGGCCTTCCACCAGGGAGGGGACGGCTTCGGCTGTCAGCGGCAGGGGGTGTTCGCGGTGACATGTTCGCGATCCCGTGTCACCCCCACTACGCCGCGAGTGGGCATACCATGGAGTTTTAGTCGGTAGGCTACTGCTTCTCAGTAGAGTCCGACATACCCACGCTCTTCCCCGTAGAGCGGGGATCCAATGAGGATTTCTCCATGTAAAAAAAAAAAAAAAAAAAAAAGGTTAGGTTAGGTTAGGTTAGGTTAGGTTAGGTTAGGTTAGGTTAGGTTAGGTTAGGTTAGGTTAGGTTAGGTTAGGTTAGGTTAGGTTAGGTTAGGTTAGGTTAGGTTAGGTTAGGTTAGGATAGGTTAGGTTAGGTTAGGTTAGGTTAGGTTAGGTTAGGTTAGGTTAGGTTAGGTTAGGTTAGGTTAGGTTAGGTTAGGTTAGGTTAGGTTAGGTTAGGTTAGGTTAGGTTAGGTTAGGTTAGGTTAGGTTAGGTTAGGTTAGGTTAGGTTAGGTTAGGTTAGGTTAGGTTAGGTTAGGTTAGGTTAGGTTAGGTTAGGTTAGGTTAGGTTAGGTTAGGTTAGGTTAGGTTAGGTTAGGTTAGGTTAGGTTAGGTTAGGTTAGGTTAGGTTAGGTTAGGTTAGGTTAGGTTAGGTTAGGTTAGGTTAGGTTAGGTTAGGTTAGGTTAGGTTAGGTTAGGTTAGGTTAGGTTAGGTTAGGTTAGGTTAGGTTAGGTTAGGTTAGGTTAGGTTAGGTTAGGTTAGGTTAGGTTAGGTTAGGTTAGGTTAGGTTAGGTTAGGTTAGGTTAGGTTAGGTTAGGTTAGGTTAGGTTAGGTTAGGTTAGGTTAGGTTAGGTTAGGTTAGGTTAGGTTAGGTTAGGTTAGGTTAGGTTAGGTTAGGTTAGGTTAGGTTAGGTTAGGTTAGGTTAGGATAGGTTAGGTTAGGTTAGGTTAGGTTAGGTTAGGTTAGGTTAGGTTAGGTTAGGTTAGGTTAGGTTAGGTTAGGTTAGGTTAGGTTAGGTTAGGTTAGGTTAGGTTAGGTTAGGTTAGGTTAGGTTAGGTTAGGTTAGGTTAGGTTAGGTTAGGTTAGGTTAGGTTAGGTTAGGTTAGGTTAGGTTAGGTTAGGTTAGGTTAGGTTAGGTTAGGTTAGGTTAGGTTAGGTTAGGTTAGGTTAGGTTAGGTTAGGTTAGGTTAGGTTAGGTTAGGTTAGGTTAGGTTAGGTTAGGTTAGGTTAGGTTAGGTTAGGTTAGGTTAGGTTAGGTTAGGTTAGGTTAGGTTAGGTTAGGTTAGGCTAGGTTAGGTTAGGTTAGGTTAGGTTAGGTTAGGTTAGGTTAGGTTAGGTTAGGTTAGGTTAGGTTAGGTTAGGTTAGGTTAGGTTAGGTTAGGTTAGGTTAGGTTAGGTTAGGTTAGGTTAGGTTAGGTTAGGTTAGGTTAGGTTAGGTTAGGTTAGGTTAGGTTAGGTTAGGTTAGGTTAGGTTAGGTTAGGTTAGGTTAGGTTAGGTTAGGTTAGGTTAGGTTAGGTTAGGTTAGGTTAGGTTAGGTTAGGTTAGGTTAGGTTAGGTTAGGTTAGGTTAGGTTAGGTTAGGTTAGGTTAGGTTAGGTTAGGTTAGGTTAGGTTAGGTTAGGTTAGGTTAGGTTAGGTTAGGTTAGGTTAGGTTAGGTTAGGTTAGGTTAGGTTAGGTTAGGTTAGGTTAGGTTAGGTTAGGTTAGGTTCCCCCCCGACGGTGTCCACCTTGTCGTGGTGGGGGGGCTCAGTACCTGTGGGGCCGCCGCAGGGAAGCAAAGAGACACCAGGGTGAGGGGCCTACGGGCCAAGACGGGAGAGGAGGAGACCGAGGAGGAGACCGGCGGAGCATGACTCGGGTGGGCGCCTCGGCGTTTGTGCTCACCACAATCAATGAGGGATTGTGGTGTAGTATACACCTCCGTCGGTGGAGGAGACCGAGTGGGAGGGCTGGCGGGACATTACTCGGGTGGGCACCTCGGTGCTTGTGCAACCGCACTCCCGTCGGCGTTTGGTGAGGGAACCCACGGGGTAGGGGCTTTTGTCCTCCCGTGGTGGGGCGAGGGTGTCATGGGGTAGGGGCGTTTGTCCTCCCGTGGCAGGGTTAGGGGGTAGGGGCATTTGTCCTCCCGTAGCGGGTCGAGGGGGTAGGGGCTTTTGTCCTCCCTTCGTATCGAGAGGGTGCCATGGGGTAGGGGCGTTTGTCCTCCCGTGGCATAGTGAGGGGGTAGGGGCGTTTGTCCTCCCACGGTGGGTCGAGGGGGTAGGGGCTTTTGTCCTCCCTTCGCATGGAGAGGGTGTCATGGGGTAGGGGCTTTTGTCCTCCCGTGACCAGGAGGCTGGGACCGAAGCACCGTGTGTCGGTGGCGGTCCTAGCCTCCAGAGGGTCCCTCAGCGCGGCTCTGCAGCAGCAGTGTCCGCGACTGATATGGGACGTGGAGTGGGGGTCGTGGGGTAGGGGCTTTTGTCCTCCCATGGCCGGCTGGGGGGTAGGGGCTTTTGTCCTCCCTCAGCAAGGAGGGTGGGACCGCAGCACCGTGTGTCGGTGGCGGTCCCCGCTTCCTGGGGGCTTGGGGAAGCAGGTGAGGGTTAGGCACACTGCTATGCTACAGTGTGTCTTTCGGTGAGGGTTCGCCTTCGGGCGAAAGTGCCGGTGGTGTCGTGGTGACATGTTCGCGATCCCATGGCACCACCACTACGGCACAGGTTGGCAGCATCCCAGAGTTTTAGTGGGTAGGCTAGTCCTTCTGACTAGAGAGCCCCACATAACCAATGCGTAATATCTGACTCTCCCCCCGAGGGTCTCATATTACGTAGTGGTATGCAATTTAATGCATTTCTCTGGGTCAAAAAAAAAAAAAAAAAAAAAAAAAGGTTAGGTTAGGTTAGGTTAGGTTAGGTTAGGTTAGGTTAGGTTAGGTTAGGTTAGGTTAGGTTAGGTTAGGTTAGGTTAGGTTAGGTTAGGTTAGGTTAGGTTAGGTTAGGTTAGGTTAGGTTAGGTTAGGTTAGGTTAGGTTAGGTTAGGTTAGGTTAGGTTAGGTTAGGTTAGGTTAGGTTAGGTTAGGTTAGGTTAGGTTAGGTTAGGTTAGGTTAGGTTAGGTTAGGTTTCAAAGGAGACGTGCAGGGCCGCATGAAGGCGGCATGCAACGAGATAATAGAGGTTGCAGACTCAATGCGGACCACCAAAGAGGCGGAAGAAATTAGGAAGCTGAAAGCTGATAATCAGAGAATGCGTCAGCACATAGCAGCCCTACAAATGGAAGCGAAGGCTCTTCAAACCGCCTTCTCCAAGAGGAATGAAAAGCCTAGAGCGGAGCAGGGCCAAGTCGCCCGGGACACGGACATGAACCTCGCGGATCTCCTCGAGGATCTGAAGAGGGACCTGTTCGTGTCGATTGGCGACATGGTCAACGTCCGGATCGGAGAGCTGGAGCGCAGACTCCCGGCGGAGCCCATCCTCCGCCCCCCACTGGCGGCGGACAGAAGGGCTGCAGCAGCACCCATGGCCAACCAGGCTGTGACAAAGGCCACAAAGGCGCCTCGCGCGGAGAAGGCCCAACCAGCGCCGGCACCATTGCCGACTCCGGCTAAACCTCGGCCGCCGTGTCCGCCGCCGCCACCTCCGGCCGGGAAGACACCAACCGAGGAAGAGGTCCAACCCCTGCCTGACGGTCCGGCTCCAGGCACGTGGTCACAGGTCGTAAGGAAGGGAAAGAAAAAGCCCGCGCAAACCCAGGCAAAGGTTGCCCCGGCTCCGAAAGTGACCTCACCCCCGAAGCCGAAGGCGTTCACCGCTCCCAACTCCGCTGCGGTGGTGGTGACCCTCAAGGAAGGGGCGAAGACTGACTACAAGTCAGTGATGGGGAAGGCCACCACCATCAAACTGGCGGAGCTGGGCCTAGAGAGCGTGAAGGTCAGGAGCACGGCGGCCGGTGCTCGCCTCATCGAAGTCCCGGGGGTGGACAGTGGGGCAATGGCCGACAACCTGGCCGAAAAGCTGAGGAGCCTTGTCGGTGACGTGGCGGACGTCCACCGACCGTACAAGACGGCGGACATCCGAATCTCCGGATTCGACGAGTCAGTGTCCCCGGAAGCCGTCCAGTCGGCAATTGCGGAAAAGGGGGCCTGCTCGCTGAGCCAAATCCGGATGGGGAGGATCCGCCTGGCGCCAAATCAGACTGGTTCAGTCATCGCCGTGTGCCCGGTAGCGGCGGCTAACGCCGTAGTGACTGCTGGGCGGCTACAAGTGGGGTGGACGTCTGCCAGAGTAGAGGCCCTGGACCCTCTGCCAATGAGGTGCTTCAGGTGCATGGGGACCGGTCACACCCGTGCACTCTGTCCCTCTCCGGTGGATAGGAGTGGCCTGTGCTACCGATGTGGCAAAACCGGCCACACAACGAGGGAGTGTGAGGCGGAGAAAGCGTGGTGTGCCGTGTGCCACCACGCCAAACTGCCGGCTGGCCATGTGATGGGGGGACCCTCGTGCACCCCCCCATACACAAGAGGGAAAATGGCTGCCACCGCCACCGCCAGGTCCCACGTAGCTGCCAAACCGCAGGAGGTCCCCCAGAACAAGGCGTCGCGACCATACAGTGAGGAGCAAAATATGGAAGAACACTAATGCCAGCACAACCAATACCGATAATTTGGGACGTGCTGCAGGCTAATCTGAACCACTCCGCCCGAGCTCAGGATTTACTCCTGCAGCATATGGCGGAGTGGGGCATTAGTGTTGCGATCGTGGCGGAGCCCTATTTTGCTCCTCCCCAGCCCAACTGGGTTGGCGACGCGGACGGGCTGGTGGCAATGGTGGCCCCACCCATGGGAGTCCACCCCCCACTTGCCAAAACTGAGGGCGGCTCCGGCTACGCAGCGGCTAAATGGGGAGACACGGTACTCGTGGCGGTGTACTTCTCCCCCAACAGGCCGCTGGTTGAGTTCGAGCGCTACCTCGGTAGGCTCACGGGGGT